>OX451394.1:8370747-9570747 GCA_949629135.1 Eremobia ochroleuca | reverse complement strand
ATCTTTACATTATAATGAAAATAGTCCGGAGTATATTTATAGCACTGTGTGACCTAAACCTGCAGGGTAGTTGCGTAACACACTGTCAGTAGCAATGGGTTTCGTTTTGACAGTGCAACAACATTCATTGCGTTATTTACGTTGTTGAGCAGACACATTTTTCGAACATATAGAGGAATGGATTAGCCATATGCTTCAAAATGATTCAAACTGAGAGTAATAGTGTGCTACGTAATTAGGGTGCCGCACTTGGGTCAAGCTTTTCTGTGACTTAAGTAGTCTATTTATACACAGAAAAGCGTGACTCAAGTGCGGGTTTAGGTCATACAGTACTATAAAATAGTAGGTATACGATAGATTTCTATATATATAGATTTCTATATATATATAATATGTATGTATATATGTATATATATAAATATATGTGTATGTATATTTTAGCATTATGTATTTATTTAAGTATACTTATGTTAATTTTCGCATTATATGTGTAGGTATATTTAATATGTTACTTTTAGACTTCACACATTCTTATTTTTCTCTTCATGTTCTCGCACACTATTGTCTACATTTCTTTTTTACTTCTCCTTTCGCAGGTCTGCTGGAAGAAATTTCTTAAGAAATAAGCAGTACCTTTGTACTCAAATTTTTAAAATGTCATATCCATATGTTTTTTACTGTGTGTACATAAATAATAAAATAAATAAATAAAAATAAATAGATCTGACTTAACTAGTATTGACCTCGTAAGGCCCGACGAAATTTAGGTTGACATACATTACGGCCCCAATGTACTAATAATAGGTACAGACGCCAGACCATCAAGCTACTACAATCTGTCAGATTTCTTTAATAGATTTTCAACTTTATCGCTAAAGCATAAGGTTCAAAGTTGATTGGGAAAATCTGACAGTTTCGGGTAGCTTGATGTGCTGGCGTCTGTACAAGCAGTTACGGCCCAGAACTTTGGATTAGTAAAAAAAATGCTTAAATGTAATGCTTTTGGCTAAATTATTTGAAAAAAATGAGGTTAGATTTTCTTTGAGAAAAAATATGTTGAAATGATTTGTCCTTTTTTTAGGCCACTGGGCCTTACGAGGCTAAGGGTGCGTTTCCACAGAAGCGGAGCCGTGCGAAGCGGAGCAGAGACGTGCAGGAATCGACTAATCACAATGGTTAAAATCCTCATCGCGTCACTCGTCTCGTCTGTGATTGGACGATTCCTACACCTCTCCGCTCCGCTCCGCCCAGCTCCGCTTCTGTGGAAACGCACCCTAATGCGCGGCGTTTAGCACCCTGGCTACGCTCGGGCACTAATTTCAACCCGTGCATTCTTAAGCCACGCGTAGATCAGTGGCCCAGTGGTAACGGTAGCGATTTACTACTTGTAGGTCGTAGGTTCAAACCCAGACAGGCGCTTTATTTGCGCAAATTATGTCATCACCACTGCTCTCAAAACGGTGAAGGAAAACATCGTGAGGAAACCGGAATGTCCTAGAACCAAAAATTCGAAGACATTGTGACGTCTACCAACCCGCACGGCCCGCGTTGTAGATTATAGCCCACTCGCTCTCGAAGAGAGGAGGCCTGTGTCCCAGCGGTGGGAACAAAATAAGCTGATTATGATTATTAAGTCACGCGTATCGTAATATACTATACTAGCGACCCGCCGCGGCTTCGCACGGGTGCAATGGAGAAACACTGATAATTTTAGAGGCATTATTTCTCGTAAAAAGTATAGGATAAAAAATGGTTATTGTGGGTTATCCCTAAGAGATAGACATATACTATCGCGGACTTTTTTGTAGACCTTTTTAAGGTGTACAATACTGTAGTACATTATTTTGATCTATCTCGACGGGTTCAGCCAGCGTTTACAATGTAAGCGCAAAAAAATGTGTTTATTTACGACATTACATTAAACAAATAAAAAAAAAAAAAAAACCTCTAAAATTATCAGTGTTTCTCTACTATATTATGCATGTATTATACATTATATAAACCTTCCTCTTGAATCACTCTATCTACTAAAAAAAAACCGCATCAAAATCCGTTGCGTAGTTTTAAAGATCTATGCATATATTGGGACAGACAGACAGGGAAGTGACTTTGTTTTATACTATGTAGTGATTTACTGTGTCTTATGAAAACGAAAAAATCTAAGTCAAAGAACTTCATCAATCTATCATCAATAACAGACTAAAATCTTCGTGCCTCAGATATATTTCAGAATCTCCTAATGCCTCTGCAATGTCTCATCATCTGTCTAGCCTTTTCCCAACTATGTTGGGGTCGGCTTCCAGTCTAATTGGTTGCAGCTGAATACCAGTATTTTATATGGAGCGACTGCCTATCTGACCTCCACAACCCAGTTACTGGGTAATACGATACTCCTTGGTAAGACTGGTAGTCAGACTTTCGGGCTACTGACGACCCGTAACGACTGTCAAAGATCCACGAATGACAGTCGGGACCAACGACTTAACGTGCTTTCCGAGGCACGGAGGGGTCTTGGTATGTGAAGATGGTCACCCATCCACGGACCAACCGCGGCAAGCGTAGCTTAACCTGATCGATCGACCCGTGCGGCTGTTATTACTTAGCCACAAGCCTCTGTAATGTCTAATGGAGATATAATGTGGAATGCAGAATGTGGAATATATAATGCTTATCTCGTATTAGAGTTTGTCAGCCCTGTCTCGTAACTTTATTTCGAAAGAGCTTCATGAGCGGTTACGAATTACGGTAAATTACTCTCTGATTGCCAACTCGTTAAATGATATCCAAACTTTTTGTGGCCCAAATAGGTTTTTGTAACTACTACTTCTAGTTGTTTATAGTTGTAAGTAGTTTAATTATGTCTTTAGGATAAGGATCGAGAGAAAACCATCAATGGAGAGAAGTTGGACATATAGATAGGTACCTAGTGGGTTTATTTTTGATTTTACCTTTGTCGGGGAAACTGTAAATGTTTTGCAAGGCCGCCTAGCTATTGTCGTAGCAAAAATTTAAGAATTAAGACAGGATCTATGACAAAATGTGGGTGTATATATTTTAAAGTATGAATTCGTACTGTATGGCTATTCGAATTTATAGTAAATTACCAAATGGCTTAAAATTCCTTAATTTAAACATGTTTAAGCGCAAACTCTTTCATGTATTACTGAATAAATGCTGCTCGTATTACCCAACAAACGAGTTCCTGACTGATGAATAATTATAAAATATTGCTTAAATTTAAATTTAGCTTTAAGTAAATATTTGTACACCAGAAATGGTAGAACGTATGAGATTATGACAGTCGCAACATCTTATTGTACTTACTATATTCTTACAAATAAACTGTTCTTTCTTTATAGAAGTTAGCCAAAAAGGACAAAATGTCCTTTAATAGATAGATAACAATTAAAATGTATTCATTACTTCGATTATCGGATGATCTTCAAGTGTTGGACACGCACGATGAAGGGTTGTACGCATGATGAGGTAGTCCGTAGTTGGAATTAATTTATCCCAAGAACAAACTTAACACTGTAGTTGAAAATCGTGTTCTCCCATACATTGCAACTGCAAATGTAAAGCTTACTTAGCTGTGTTAGTTTTCCTTTTAACTTCGTTATATACAGCGTGTAACGGAAAGGGGGTATCAACCCTGAAGGAGGTGAATGTGCTCATGAAACTCAACAACTTTCCCCAAAGACATAGGTCGAAATATGAAAAAAAAATTTGGCCCTCCCATAGTAAATCAATCAGCTGGTAGTCAGTTTTGTAAGGGAGGGCCAAATTTTTTTTTCATATTTCGACCTATGTTCTTTGGGGAAAGTTGTTGAGTTTCATGAGCACATTCACCTCCTTCAGGGTTGATACCCCCCTTCCGTTACACGCTGTATACTACTACCGCGACTTTTCACATTTCCAAAAACAACCATTTAGCTGGCTTGGGGACACTTGACTCTAACAAAAATTAGCATTTTAAAGCTTAATATGGATCCTTTTGTGAAGATCCCCAATCGAAAAATTGTTTTCACAAACCCGCAATATTTTTGAAAGGCCTATCTTACGATACCCCACACCATGGGGTAGACGAGAAAAAACACCCCCACTTCACGTGTAGAGGTACCCTAAACATTTTTTTTTTTTTTCATGATTTTACTTTACCACTATCGGTGTGATTAATATGTATATCTATGCCAAATTATAGCTGGAAGATGGACGGAAAGACGGACGGACGGACCGACGGACATGGCGAAACTAAAAGTGTTCCTTGTTTACTACGGAACCCCAAAAGGGAATGCTGTTTGTTGCTAAGCGCATCACTTGAGAGCGACTAGACTGATTTGGCTATTCTTTGTTTTAAAATGTCCGAATTAAGTTTTTATGGAAATAAAAATTGGAAAAAAATCCCGGAAAATTTTCAAATTCTGAGAAAACTGAACGTCCTTTTTTCTATTGGATTTTTGTATGAATTATTGAAAAGACAGGATAATGTCTTGGGTCAGCTTGTTTAGGTGTATAGTATATCTCATTTCAAAAAAGCCTGCATATCGACATTCACTGCTTAACGTATACGCTGCGATAACCGAACTGTAATAAAGTACCAATTACCATATACATATATTCGGCATCCGATACCAGAGTACACCATAAAGATGAGAGGCATTTGAAGTGCTTAATCAAGCGTATATTTAGGGGCAAAGGCTACTTGCGTGTAAAATTTCAGCTTCATAAGTTTTACGATTTACGAGATATTTTTGGACGGAAATTCGACCTCTAGTGGTTTCATTTGAAAGACTTTCGAGAGCTACTTGCAAGTTCAAAAACTTCGTGTAGTGTTTATCCTGTTTCATTCATACATTTCTACCAAGTGGTAATCCGAAAATGAAATGAAATAATATTTATAAGAAAAAACAGCAGTGCTATTCTGTAAAAATCTCACCGTGAGAACTTAGGTGAAGTGAGCGGGAAGTGAGCTGTCTTTGGGGATTAACACTATTGACACTGCTCACTTAAAGCTCACTTCTCTTATGATTTTACGGTGATATTTTTACAGAATCGACCTGCTGTTATAAGTCATTTTCTACGACAGCGGTGGTCAGCACATAACGGCCGAAGCGACGACTATCATTAAAATTATGGCCTTACGTTTAAAAAAAACCCTTTCTAAGAAAACAATCAATTTACTTTCATAAATAACGTTTCAGAGATAACATTCGACGGTAAATTGTGGACGCTTTGGGGCCACCACCACCGGTATAGGAAGCCCTAGCTTTAAGCTTCGTTTACATCAAAGTACACACAGTACAAAAATTTACACTATTTATTTCGAGGGATCCCTTCTTTTCGCATAATGTTTTTTTTTCTAATATACTTTGGCATAACTATTTTGGTATAATAATACTTTGCCATAATTGTTTTTGGCATATCGTTTATGTTGACATAATAGGTTACGTTAGGTTAGAGAATTTATACTTAAAAAAAATATGCGTAAGCTGTTATGCGTAAAAATATAATTAGGATAATCAAAAGATCACTATCCATTTGTATAAAATTTTAAGACGTAATATTATTACGTCTTAAAATTTTATACAAATGGATAGTGATCCTTATTTGGATACACAGACACGATTCCAACTTTGTATTGGCAGGAGTAATCCTTACCGATTCCGTCTCAACCTGGTTTAAAAGAAAACCTGTCTTATATTTATTGAATCCAATAAGCGCCGAGCTTGCAATAATCTGTTTTCGAAGTTTCCAAACACGTTTCAATCTGGAAGCGTTGCATAAAATCTTTTCATACAAGTTTGTACTCTAGACTTTCTTCTTTACTTGTAGTAACTAAATTTTTTACTTTGCTTACAGTTCGTTTTCAAAGCTTTGAAAATTCTGTAGTAGTTATAGACTCCCTTGTGAACGCTGAAGTAGATATTTTTTTCCAAACTTTTGTATATTAAGAGTACTTAATCGAAAGCTCGTTCTAAATTTGTGTCTTCGTTACATAATATTAGTTTACTACAGGATCTGTCTGTTCTACACCACCCCACTACAAGATGAAGCAATACACTTCAGGGTCAGTTGCTTATCTTTGCCTATCATATTTTTGTCTGATTAATAAACTCATTAATTTACCAATATTTTGTTTTTATTTATGTTTTTGTTTTTGTTAGTAAGTGCAGGTGGTCTTGTGGTAACGGTCGCGACTTACGCGTTCTAGGTCATAGGTTTGAACCCAGTCAGGCGTTTTTATTTTTGTAAATTATTTCATCAACACTGCTCTCAAAACGATGAAGGAAAACGTGAGGAAACCGGCATGTACTAGAACAGAACATTCGAAGACATGTGATATAATATGGTGGATTACGGCCCACTCCCTCTCACAGAGATGGGGCAGCAACACACTACAGCCCATGCCAGCAGTGACATGGCCCAGCAGTCGACACACTATAAGATGACTCTCCAAAGACACACTTAGCACATCTTTGTTTTGTAATAATTCTATTCCTCTCAGTACTTGGAGCTTATATAATGTTGTGGTACGTAAGTGCAATCAAATATAGTAATTTTAAGGGTGTGAGCCTGGAGATCTGTAATACAGGTCCCGAATCCAGTATAGACTCCAGCTCTCACAAAGGATGAACTAAAAATGTAACTTGATGTTAGAATCGAAACTGTACCTTTTTGAGAGAAATAAATAAATAATAATTATTATTAAGTTATGATGCGGGATACATAAATGAAAAGCAAATAAGATGAAAATGTCTTGGCACTTATTTTCTCTTTTATGTTTCACTCAACTTCCTCATAGGTATTGCTTATCCGTTACTACATATTATATATATCCCTGTAGGTACACATTTATGCCCCTTAGAGTATCTAACTTCCCAATAATATTATGCCCATGTATGAGTGTGATTCCGTTGAGTCGGGAACATATAACTTTATTACCTCAACATAACTCCTGTCTCTTGAGGCTTCATCCTTGGGATGGCAAATTATATTTGATAATCTGGATATTACACTATCAAGGCTTTCCCCTTTGTATCAAAATGGTGATGAGCAAATCGTCATTTATGATATACTTAGGTTGTTATAATAGAGGTTAAGAGATAAGATGGCAGTTACCTACACCCTGCATTGTTAGACTAGCATTATTATAGTCCTAATAATATACTCGTAATAACGCTCTTTTATTTTCTTAAACTTCTATGCCTACTTGAGGACAGCGTTGTGGGTTACTTTATAACCAAATTTTTATTTTGCAAAACTAGTTGTAAGTCCTTATAATGTAATTGTTTGCTGTTCCTCTCAATAATAAAAACATAATAATATTTAAAAAAAAATGTTTAACTTAAAAGAGACCATGATCTCTGAGTTTGTTTCTCAGGTTATCTCAGGATTGGTCAGCTAGGAAATCTAGTTTTAAATTTTTTACCAAATATTTTAACTGTAAAAGTATCTTAAAAGATCATTTCATTTCATTACATCACTGGAATTTTGAGATAGAGGGTGAAGTTTTTTTGAAAAACTAGGCCTACTAGAATCTGCATCCATGTTTAATTAATTACTTCTAGCAAAAAGATTTTGTTTTTATACGGTTGCATTTGTTTTGCTTGAATCGAGTCAAAAAGTTTTTATATCCGATTTAACCCTACAGTGCATAGTGTCCCACTTATGGGACATACCGAAAAATGTCTTATATTTTAAAAATCGATCTAAGTAGCGTGATGTAGTGTTGACAAGATTAACTATTATGTATTTGAGTTCCGAATTTATTACCATATATTTTGGATAGATCTGTAGATAAACATTTATTTATGTTTTCTTCAAATCGGTAGGTACTTTGAATGCGATTAACGAGCGGCGTATAATAATCGCAAAAAGATAGAATTTTCAGGGTCGAAATAATCAGTAGAGGTAAGTTTTAAACCGATAAGAAAAATCATGCACTGTAGGGTTAAAGTAATCAATGGGTGGGAATTCAAATTGTTATTAGTGGTAGTAATTTATTATTTATTGTGTGTTGCACACAGGGGCATGTGGCTAAGTATTAGAAGTTGCACGGGTCGATCGATCAGGTTAAGGTACACTTGCCGCGCTTGTTCTGTATATGGGTGATCATCTTTACATAGCAAGACCCCTCCGTGCTTCGGAAAGCACGTTAAGCCGTTGATCCCGGCTGTCATCCGTGCATCATTGACAGTTGTAACGGGTCGTCAGAAGCCCGAAAGTCTGACAACCAGTCTTACCAAGGCGTATAGCATTACCCAGTAAATGGGTTGTAGAGGTCACATAAGAAGGACGTAAAATATTGATATTCAGTTGTATCCGGCTAGACTGGAAGCCGACCCTAACATAGTTGGGAAAAGGCTAGGCAGATTTTGTTTGTTGCACAACTATTTCACATTTATTAGAAGTATCGGCCTTCCCGCTACCTTTTCCTTACTTAGTGAGCGCAACACATTTCCGTAGAAAATTCAAAAACTCTTACAAATGGTCGGGTTAGTTTTTGTTCGTAGCAGCAAATACTTACTACAACACACAAGAGGAAAACCACTTGAGTGCTTCTCGAAATTGGGACGGCAAACACTTGACATTTCCTTATTTTTAAATAATAATAGGTCAAAATATTTTTCCGTTAAGGAAACCCTGGAGCGATTAGGATTTGTAACAATAAATGTGGAGTTTACTAAAGAGGCTTTCCTTAGGTAGACCTATCGATAGTTTTATACAGGGTAATTTGTAAAACACCAAAAACCTCTTAAGAGGTCATTGTACTCATCATTATGAACAACTTTTACTATGGGACCAAATCTGAAATCGCGAAAAAAAAATCAGCTGTTCCCTACATTTTGACGACTCGTACGAACGTAAATGTAGGGAACAGCTGATTTTTTTTTCGCGATTTCAGGTTTGGTCCCATAGTAAAAGTTGTTCATAATGATGAGTACAATGACCTCTTAAGAGGTTTTTGGTGTTTTACAAATAACCCTGTATAGAAATCGGAAATCCAGGGCTCTAATTGCGCAATCCACCGTCAATCTCAACCTGAATCATTTTGAAGTATATTGCTAAACCATTGATTCATATGTTCGAAAAAATTACCTGCTCAACAACGTCAATAACGCAATGAATGTTGTTGAACTGTCAAAATTACAGCCATTACAGTGTGTTACCCAATTATCCCGCTGGACGCGTTAAGCCTTGTAGCGTGTAGGGAGTTCGCTACTTAATCTTCTGGAAATATTTTAGACCTTGCTTCGTTTGTCAAGTAGTCGCAAGCGCTACTGATGAGAATGAGGTCCTGGGTTCGATTCCCAGGTCGGGATAAATGTTATTGGGTTTTCCATTAGGAATTTCTCAGTAGCAAGCCCGCACCCTAATTGCGCAACACACTATTAATCTCAATTTGAATCATTTCGATGCATACTGCTAATCCATTGCTCCATATGTTCGAAAAATTTGTCTGCTCGACAACGTCAATATCGCAATTGTCAAAATGAAAACTATTGCTACTGATAGTGTGTTACGCAATTACCCTGCTGGAGTCTGGATTTGTGTCCGGTTAACGGCAATAGGCACGCCCCCTATCACATGGGACTTAAGCATAACTGCCAAAGTGTGGGCGTACGTACTATAGGTACAGAAGCCAGCACATCAAGCTACTACAATCTGTCAAATTTCTTTAATAGATTTTCAACTTTATTGCTAAAACATAAGGTTCAAAGTTGATTGGGAAAATTTTACAGTTTCGGGTGGCTTGATGTGCTGGCGTCTGTACTACACCTTTGTCTAACCCTTCGGGGTAACAAGGCGTGATGTTCTGTTATACTGTAATTTAATGTGTCTTAAAAAATATAATTTTCTTCTATACTTATCCCAACAGATACGTGAGACTGCGTTGTAGTTTTTTCAGAACTCAGCCTATTTTGCGTCGTGTCTCATAATTCATAAGTCATTTATTTCTTAACAAAACGCATTGTGTAGAAAGTTACAAATTATAAAATAACTTAAAATTAGATTAATAATGTTTAGATAGTGATAGTAAAAAGTAAAAAAAAATAACAATAACTCATTTCTTACAGTAATATAATTAATAGTCGTTTAATAAATAAATATAATGTAAAAAGGTGAAAATAATAAAATGAATAGTCACTAAATTACCTACACAATAGAATATAAATGATTAACACAATAAGAATAATAAGAAAACTCAATAATAGCAAATATCGCATAAATACATGATTGTCATTTGTCAACTGATGAACTCTTCAATACTGCAGTAGCCCTTCCTCAATAAATAAGTCCTTAATTTGTTTTTGAATAAAACGCAGATAAAATTTGACTGACTCCTCCCATCCATAATCTTTTCAGTTATTTGAAAAACAACATACAATATGTAGTATTCAAGTATGTAGGTGAGTACCTACAACTAGAAATCAAAAAGCAATCTGGTTGTTGTTATATAATGTTTTGTCATTAGTATATGTAGATACCAGCGATACACTAATTTCTGGAATGTTCTATTCTTACTTGGAAAATTAGTTTTGTGAACAGCAAATGTGTTTTTTCTGAAATAAAAGAATATTATTATTAATCCTTGTTAGAATTTAATCCGGGACCATACAAATCCGACAAAGGTGACCAATAGGCAATATAGACATGTCATGACTTCCATAAAACATTTTGTCAGTTCCAAAGCACACGTTACATTAATTATCAACCAAAACTGTACTGATCAGCATTCAAGTCCAAACACGGAACCCAATTTGAGACGGCGAATTGAATTTCAAATAGCTACACTAACTGCTTCGGAGCGGCTAAATTAATACCGTATTTAGCTTTGTAGATGTTTAGACAGTAATAGAAAATTATAAGGAAGCTGAATTTGGTGTCTGTTTAGTTATTCATACTTCCCACTTATATTGTTAATGAATGAAAGATTGTAAAGTTGTTTGCTTTTTTGTTACTCAGTCACTGCTGCTGGCTGAACCAATTTGTATTAATTTGGGCACTCAAATACACCATGTTCTGGAACAAAACAAAGGGTACTTTTTATCCGGATACATAAAGTAATTTCACTAGGATGCGAGTGAAACCGCAGACGACAATAGCCCTTATCTTCTAACATTATAAATCTGAATCTGTTTGTTTTTTTAAGTTTTGACGCCGGACTTAGGTACGTAATCAAAACTCGTAGATATACATTGGATACTTTTCTTGTTCGAGTCCAGGCAGTAGCGCCAAAATCAAAATTCACAAAAAAGCCATTCACTGAAATAAGGCTGAGAATTAACACTTTTGAACGTCAAATTACATAAACAGTCACCGGAATCGCCCGTCTTAGTGTTTTAGTTAGGAAGATGAAGTAGCGCAACAATCTCCTCAGCAACACATCTCTCTGGTCTAGCTCCCTGACGTCCTCAAGGATGCTTATAAAACGGTAGACAACAGACAGTTAGCAGTCCGAGTACAGTTAGCAGGTAGTCTTTTTAACCGGAAAGTTGACTGGCACAGAATTCCTGTGGCATTTATGTCTATGTTCTATGTTATGGGTTTTGTTTCCGTACCATGCCTGTGGCATAAATTAAGTTAAACCATCCGGGGGTCCCCGTTCGGGGGTCCGGGGATTAACGTCCGGTCGTCGTTGTGTGGCGTCGTCGTTGTCTTATGGACGTTTAACTTTGTATATAAATTATATACAAATTAATAACAGCTAGTACCTATTGTATATTTGGAAGAGCAGGTGTCTCCTTAGCCGTATCGTAATGCTCAGTATTTATACACATTTCGGAAGTATTTACTGCTAGATGTTTCTCAGTATTGAATAGTTCAGCACTTTGGTGTATTTAGTATGCTTTTAGCTAAGTTGTAGCTTGTAGGCTTTCACAAAATATGCATAGCGATGAGCAACGTTACAACTATCTCTATTTGAAGAACCCCTCGCCTATGGTAAGGGTTTCTCTACGAAGTTATCACAGCGACCAAACATTTTTTGGCGTCTAAAAGCTAAGATCTGAAGCCAATATTTTCACCTCGTGAGTTACGAATTTACTTTCGTGAAACTTGTAACTTGTTCAGAAAATATAAGCATAATCAATCTATAACGTTCCCACTGCCTCCTCTCTGTGAGAGGGAATGGGCCGTAATCCACCACGCGGACCTGGTGCTGGTTGGTAGATGTCACATATATTCGTATTTTTGGTCCTAAGATATGCCGGTTTCCTCACGATGTTTTCCTTCACCGTTTTTAGAGCAATGGTGATGAATTGAATTACACAAAGTAAAGCGCGTGCCTGGGTTCGAACCCAAGACCTACAGCTCGTAAGTCAGGGCCGTTACCCCTGTGCCACCACTGCTCTTATACTACTCTCTTTAGAAAGGTCAGATACCAAAATATGTACTCACATCTGGTGTGCGTGTATAACAACTGACCATATGAACGTGAATGACGCAAAAAGAGTATGTACGGATACATTCTATAGTTTCTGTCTACCCCCAAGGGTAAAATACGTTAGTTTATGTAAGTGGTACTAACATGAGGTGAATAAGTGATACATTCTTTTAGGTACTAAGTCTTCCTGAGAGCATTGCTCGCGGGTGGCAACAGGCGCGTACGCCTAATATCACCGTCATCTACATCTTCCAAATTCTATAAGGGATTTGTTCGCCACACAACTTAGCAAGTAAATGAAAATTATTACACAAGTCTTTTATTTTCAGCAAAAAAAAAACTACAATGAATTTCATTTCCTTGAAATACTAGCTGTCCTTGTCGCCCTAGATTCTCTCGAACGTTGCAGGAATCTTAACTAATATAAATAAAGTATAAAATAAGAGCGTCTGTTTGTAGGTTTGTATCTTACTGAAGTAGCACAAGTTTTAAAATAGATATCTTTTTATTATTGTTGTTGTTAAACTCTGCTTTTAATGTCTTGGCTTTGTATGTTGTTTTTTTGAGTTTTTTATCCTGACTTACGTATTTCGAAGCACTTGGCGGTTTCTTCTCTGTCCTGTGGAGTAATTGCGTAACACGCTAACAGAAAGAATGGCTTTTATTTTGACAGTTCAACAACAATCATTGCGTTATTGACGTTGTTGGACAGTCGAATTTTTTGAACACTTATGAAGCAATGTATTAGCAATATCCTTCAAAATGACAGATTGTGACTGATAGTGTGTTACACAGTTAGGGTACAGCACAGTCTTAAATGAATCAAGCCGTTTCGTTTATTTAGGGAACACTTGTGTTAAAATTCACAAAAAATCCATCGATCACTAATTATCACTTTAAAGTTGAACAACAATTTCAAGAAACTTCTAAAATAGTCTGCATGTGAGACCACTGGTATAAAACTAAATGATGTTAAATAAATAAAAAAAAAAAAACTGTTGTCTTTTCTTCAATTTGTTTGACTATTCTATGAGCATAATATGATCTCTTCAAATACGTATATATTTGAATATCAATGAAATTGAATAAATCAGTCGTTATTTACTTACGTTCATAGGTATTGTAGGCGACGCATATTAATATTGTTTTAAATTAAATTAGCAATAAGATTTTAGCAATTAAGTTAGTTCTAAGATACTTATTTCTGAACGTGTAACGCCATCTATTGGGTTATTTATAAATAAATAATTATAAAGACGTTGGTGGGTAGCTGCTTTAATATTGGTACATTTTTCTATGCAAATTTCGTGCACCCGCAGTAGTAAAAATATAGTGTGTCCGCCGCGTTGAATCCTTTCGCTCGCACCAGCGCCTTTTTCCCTTTGTCTACTTAAATTATTGCGTTTTCTTTACCCTATCACCTACAGGTATGATTATGTACCTACGTATTTCGTCATCAAAATGACCAAACTGGTAAGTGATGTGATGAAGACTACCTCTATCACATTTATTTTTTCAGTGAATCTAATCTAATCAGTGAATATATACTTCTGGGTAAAGGTCTCTCCCATATTTTTCCACTTTTCTTTGTGCTATACCTTCTCCGTACAATCAGTCAGGAAATCCAAATCCAAAACAGTCAGAAATGCCAAATCGTCACGCCATCGTTTCTTAGGCCAACCTCGGTGACGACGCCTGTCTTCACAGGCACCCACTGTGTGACGACTTTGTGCGTTCCAACAACAACAACAACAAAAAAACAGTAAAAAATGATAACTGTGATGTTTACTGGAAAAAAGCGATTTAGCAGTATAATTCGATTACTATTATTCTTTTAACTAAAATATAAACCATGCAAATAACAGTATATTTCAAACTCATATAACAGTGCGGGGAATGATCTTACAGATTTGGTCCCATAGTGAAAAAAAAAGAAAATAACATATTCTAAAGGAATATGATTTTTTTTTCCGGAACTTTTATAATTTAGTACATAATGAATTAATTCCTTTAGTCATGTTCTTATAAGTAGGTATGCTCTTATACGTAGAGTGTTCATTTTATTACCTTGTGAAGTACAAGGTAATAAAAATAACACTATTAAAGTAGGTACCTCAAAGATGTGAAACTCTAGATATTTCCAAAGTGGTTGTAACAATATTTGAAAATAAAGTTGATCAAAAACGAACCCTAAACTAATATTAGTTTAAAATAGAGTCTGTAGAACAAGTACCTAAGAGCTAAAGAAACAGTTCGAACAATTTCTTTTCTAGACAAAAAAAAACCTTTTAAAATAATACATAGTTACGTCGTGAATAGAATTCACGCGTAAATATAATTCACGCGTGAATTATGTTTATAAATTTACATAAGGGAATGAAAAACATCATGAGGAAACCTGGAATTATAGTATTCCACCAAACTTTTATGCCTAGAATGAGTCTCATCCTGAGAATACATTTTGAATTTTTGACAGTTTTACTGTACTAGAACTGTCAGACGTCAATTTTATTCCACGAATAAAAGATAACTTTAGTAAAATCAGCTCTAAGTCGGAGATTGCCAATGGGTTTTGAGCAAGCGTGTTGACAAATGCTCGTGTCTTCTCTGTATGAGAAGAGGCATTTGCTCTGCGGTGGGATATCAATTCACGCACATGACATCACGCTTGTAACCCCCACCCCACCCAGTTGATGGCAATATGCTCATCCCCTATCGATATAATATCATCATCATCATCATCTGCTTAGCCTTTTCCCAACTTTGTTGGGGTCAGCTTCCAGTCTAATCGGATGCAGCTTCTGTCTATTCGGCTGCTTGCTTGTTTTAGGCTTTGGATCTTGTAGTATTTTACATGGAGCGACTGCCTATTTATTTATTTAAGCTTTTCGCACAAAAGGTACAAAGGCGGATTTAATGCCTCAGGCATTTTCTACCAGTCAACCAAGGGTGGTGAAGAGATTAGATGACAGGTACTTTGGTTGAGATGACAAAATGATAAAAATTAAAAAAAGTTTCTCAGACCTATCTGCCCTCTACAACCTTATATGGAACTTAATAATATAGATGGCAAAATGAGGATATACATATATATATTGTAGTTACACCTCGGCTTATTAAGTTTAGGGCTGATTTATCCAACGCCAGATAATTTTATTCGAGGAATAATTTTGAATTTTTGACAGGTCTTCCATACAAAATCTGTCAGACGTCAATTTTATTCCACGAATAAAAATTATCTGTCGATTGAAAAATCCGCCCTTAGTTCTTTATCGAAATTATTTAATTTATTTATTTTACCACTTATGTACACACAGACATGAAAAAAAAAAACAGAACAGAAAAATAGGTCTAAGATTTAGTTTTAATTAAAAAATATATATTAATCTGCTTCTTTTACAATATCTAACACAAGTAACTATTTACACTAGGTATTAAAATAAATGACTAAGTAAGTACCTAATACCTATACAAATAAATAAATAAACAAATAAAACAAAAGTAAACATAGACGTCGAAATGCTCATCCGTATCACTGTCATCGGGAAACATGCAGAAAAGATTGGCAGCACTGTCACGTTGAAAGGCAATGCTAATTCTTTTATTGATTAGTTTTGTAAATGAGATTGTTTTATCTCCTGTTTCTTGCCGTCGTATACCCCGCATATATCCTGCATACGACGGCACGTTTAGCAAAAATTGCAATTTAGTTCTCTGTTACGAACTGATTTATTACTGAGGGGTCCAATAATTAATGGGTTTGCACTGGCTCCTGAACACGATCACACCTAATTCTATCATCTGCTCTGATCGCAGATGTGTACCGCTTAACGTTTTAAAAGGAATGCCAATTAAAAAGTGTGCTTCAAAAAATGAATCTGCTTGACATAAGCCTTTCTCAAGTTACACCTTCCTGAGCATCAAAGAAAGCAAAGGTAACTCGCTACATAGTGTACCGACTTTTAATATATGGTTTTTTAATTATAATAAAAAAATTGGCAAGCTTTCGGTCAAAATATCGTCATCTACCACGTACATTGGTGTCGTCAAAATAATAATAATAATATAGTATAAAAAAGCCAAACCCCGAGGTTTGGCTTTGTTACACTATATTATTACTATATATATTATTCGGCATACCGGAATGTAGGGACAGTGTATTCCTAAATCATGTATCTCTTATATAAATTAATAAATAGTACGTATAAAATAAATTATAGTTCTTTGAACATTCACAACTAAATTGAATCCAGTTTTCAATATAATTTAGAGAATTTAGCCCGGAAGGCTTATGTGTATATAAAGGAACCTCTACATATTAATTAATCGTAAAATCCGCGCGAAGCAGGGGCGCGGGGAGGGTCGCTATTTCTACGGAAAAAACGAAACGGTAAGTCACCTAAGGCAATCAAAGCTCACCTGCCAAGTGATTGTGTCATTTCCCACCGACCGATCGTTGATTGTAGCAGCCTACTAGAGAATTATTATACAGTGTGTCCCTAGAAGTATGGATCAAATCGAATAGGGGCGTGGGCAAGGTCATTTCCAAACGTTTTCACCCTGAGAAAGTCGGTGCAATTGAATAAAATTTTTGCTCGAAAATTGATAAAATTTTTGCCAGCATGTAGCCTTTGTAGTAAATGTTTTTTCTTATTGAACACATGTTTTCTAGCTGCGTAAAAGTCCACAGGAAAGGTCCACCATTCTGCAACGTCCTGAAAAATAAAATTGAATTGATACCCCTGGTAGTTTTTTTTTTTATGATTTTTTCTTTGAGCACTATGCGAAGTGATTGAAAAAAACAAAAATTGATGGTAAATTTTTAACCGTAAAAAAAATCCGACATTATCAGGGTTAAAACGTTTGGAAATGACCTTGCCCACGCCCCTATTCGATTTGATCCATAATTCCAGGGACACCCTGTATATAATTCTTACACCCACGAGAATTGAACCCGAACCGGGTTCAATTCGGTACGGGAACAACCAAATTGTTTCAGATTGGTTTTCAATAAAACTTTTACTTGCTGCTATAAACTTGTTTAATTTGTACAGTCAAACATGGATACAGTACTTTCGAAAGCGGTTAAATTTACAGAGCTACGTTTGGTATTTTGCAGTTAAGTTAGGTTGATAGTTTAACATTAATTTGCAACAAATTCATACAGTTGAAACACAAAGGATTGTAGGGCAAAGAAATAGGGTTAGGATTGGGTGGAATAAGGAACGGGCAAACTTCTCTTGTATGAAGTCGACGTGCTGCTAAGCGACTGGATTCCAGACACCAAGCGCCAATCACCCACGCCACGCTTACGTGCTTCTAGATTCTTCGAATGTACCTACTTCAACCAGCCACGCACGCCCTTGCTGCGAGCTTCTAGATCCTTAGAATGGTACTCCAACTAGCCAATCCTGCGCTTCACTGCAAAGCTATAAGAATTATAACCACGCGCCCACGGCGATTTATGTGTGTGTACGTGCACCTACCGAGTTGGCTTGAACATTCATAATTATAGCAGCTTTGATCAGGTTAACGGACTGCTTAGTACAGTCAAGAAAATTAATAGTTAAGGAAACTGACACCCTAAATCAATGTGCTATTTCAAAGAATGATTGTTGTGATTTAAATATTTTGGTAAATTTTAGTTGATAGTCAATTTTCTTAACAATTTAATTTTCCTGATTTTTTTTATTACAAAACCAGATTGTTGTTCTTGTATTGGATACAAAAGTATTTTTCTTTTGAAGAAACCCGGGTGAGAACTTGCTTTAATAATTGCAATAAGACAGAAAGAGATAATATGACGCCAGTTCGTAAAATAAGAGCAGAGACAAAGGAATATTTCAAAGTTATCAATATTTTCAACCTTCTATGCAATGAATTCGGTTCAAATTCACTTACTTGTATAAGGCATTAACTTGGAGGATCGAGGGAGGAAACCATGACTACTATCTATGTTACGCTTAATATAAATAAATAGGTAAAGTTTGTTAATTTTATCCGAGGAATGCTTTTGAATTTTTTTACAATAATTCTTCCATTCAAAAACTGTCAGACGTCAATTTTATTCCACGAATAAAAATTATCTGTTGATTAAAAAATCAGCCCCAATGCAACTAAAAAAGACGACGGCCTTATACAGGGACTGTCCACTGTCTAATAACGTTTTTATGTTGAGCTGAGGCCCTTTTACATTATAAGCATTGCTTTCTTTATCTAGTGTTAAGGTGTTTTTGTTCGAATGCCAATAGACGCAATTTTCGTCTTCTTTCTTTAACATTCATCTTAGAAAGAGAAAGCTTATAAATAAGCAATAATGAGTACTGGTAGTTCGGTAGTTTTCACTTGTGACGACCATGAACAAACAGCTGTACTGCTGGGGAGTACTCCACTTCTTCCCAACTAAAGGGCAGGCATTTTGGGGGACTGTCTATGTAATTTTAACGTTCAATAAGTGCTGATTCTCTGCCTAGTTTAAATAAATGACATTTTGATTTCATGATTTAGAATGCACGCAGAATCACATTTAATAAATACATGGGACCAATATTTACTTGCGTTTAGTGCTCTGTACAACGGTATTAATTTAATAAATAAATTCAAAATAATAACATTGCCAATCACTACATGCCAATCACATTTATCGCTCAAAATTTTCATTTAACCCTATTCCGAATAGCTGACACGTAAAGCCGACTTCACACCTCACGTTGCGTACCTTCCGTTTTCGTGTCGTTTTAATATAGGAGTTTGAACGGTTTCAGCATTATTTTTTATGACAAGATACATTCGTGACACATCTGGGCTGACGGAGGCTTATTTTGTCAAACGGGTGAAGGTGCCATAAAAATATTCTGTTCGTGTGAAGAAATGGCTGTTGTATGTAGTTGTACCATGTTTTAGCATTATAAACTGAGCTCCGCGGCTCTTTTTTAGATTATTTTAGAGTTTTCTAAGTACCCTCTTCTGTAAGATGGAATCATATTGTGACAAAGGTCACGCTATTATGATTTAGGATTATATTTGCGAATAATTTATGTATACAACGTGTAACGTTAAATGCGCAAAACCTGAAAATAGTTTGATCAGAATAACGAGCAGAATTAATTGAACCACTTTTTAATATAGGACACTATTTTCAAAAAATCTTCATTACAAACGTTGCTGTGTCTATTTATTAATAGGTCAAGCAAGCCAATCAGCGCGGCGCAGCGGCCCGGTGACGACTCCTCCCTGGGTAAAGCGTCGTTGCAGGCGCAAGAAACGATCAGAATGGCCAGTAAAACTAAAACAGCACATAAAACCTTTACATTTTTTAATGACTTATTTTCTCTCTGAAATAGTCGCTCCATGTAAAATACTGGTATTCAGCTGCATCCAGTTAGACTGGAAGCCGACCCCAACATAGTTGGGAAAAGGCTAGGCAGATGATGATGAAATAGGTCAATTCAATTAAAAATCAGTTGGGGTGTCTGAGGTTTTGCGCATTTAACGTTATTCGTTGTGTAATATTAGATATCTATGTTTTAGGGGCACGTGGAAAAAGTCTCACCAATAGTGGCACGTGTGTTGGATCATTCGGTTCCCAACGAAATGGTTGACATGGGTGGTGCTGATCCACGCGTCATAAAATCACGTCACGTAAATGGTTTAATTGAAATAAATGCTTTGAGGTTTCTTTTATGTGTTTTAATGTTTTTCGATATAAATGATAAATGATAAATGATAAATGATATCGTATACTATTTTATAGCTCGTGTGACCTAAACGCGCTCTTAAGGCACGCTTTCCTGTGTAAAAATTGACTGCTTAAGTCACAGATAAGCGTGACTTAAGTGCGGGCTTAGATCACATAGTGCTATAAATAATATTGACCTTGATAGTTTGGTAGGAACATTGCACAGAATAATGACCACAAAAATACGCAATAACTCAAATTAGCTGTAATCACAATATAATTTTAGCGGCCAAAGTCATATAAATGTCACATGTAGGTACTAGTATTACTAATACGAGTATAATAAAGTTGAAGAGTTTGTTTGCTTGTTTGAACGCGATAATTTCTGGTTTTACCAGTCGGATTTCAAAATCTTTATTGCGCTAAAGCAAAATGGGTTTTTAAAATCTTGACGGTAGTATATTTACTACCGTCAAGATTTTAAAAACCCATTGCCTATTGGCTATCAACAATCACACTGCAAACCTTAGAAGCCGAGCAAACATAAAAAAAGTTAGAGAGAACGCTTAGTAAAAACGAAGCAATAGCGCGGGTGGGCGATGCCCGCGTATGATATATACAACGTGTAACGTTAAATGCGCAAAACCTGAAAATAGTTTGATTAGAATAACGCGCTGAATTAATTGAACCACTTTTTAATATAGGTCACATTTTTCAAAAAATCGTCATTAAAAACGATGCCGTGTCTATTTATTAGTACGTCAAGCAAGCCAATGTCAGCGCGGCGCAGCGGCCCGGTGATGACTCATCCCTCGATAAAGCGTCGTCGCAGACGCAAGAAACGATCAGAATGGCCAGTAGAAATAAAACAGCACATAAAACCTTTACAATTTTTTTAATGACTTATTTTCTCTCTGAAATAGGCCAATTTATTTAAAAATCAGTTGGGGTGTTTGAGGTTTTGCGCATTTAACGTTACATGTTGTATATGATTATCTATAAGTTAAAACAAAAAAACTTAATGCGGGCAAGCTCGCGGGCAGAGCGCAGTGCTAATGTTATTATGAACAATGTATTTTTATAACATGGTAATACAAAACAATCTTTTATTTTGCATTCAACTGACCTTCCATGTCCGTAATCGCACCGGTTGTTTTTAATTATACAAGTAATTATTCCAAGTGAGTACTTAGTTATAAGTCAACCAATTATGTCGTCTAATAAAACTGTAGAAGCTAGGAAAATGCCTAGATGATACTGCTGCTTATAAAGTCAAAGTAAATAATATATTAGCCATTCCAAAAGTTTAGTTAATACAAGGGGGCGGGGGAGCACACGCGATGATCGCTAATTGTGTAATGAATGCTCGACTAATGTCAAATAGTGAAATGAGGTAAACTTGCACGAATAAGCATAGTGCATTGTTAGTGTAAGGTTTCACCGTACAACAACCTTATTTTTTATAAGCGACTACTTAGCTGATCTATACATCTACCTCCACATTGCCCGATGGGCAACAAAAATTGACAAGTTAGATGGGAAAAGACAGGACAAGACCTCGTCACCGGTCACCTAGCCGCTAGTCACATCAAGTAACCGCCCTAACAAGATTCTCTATTACCTACGACCGCCCTTAGAGTAACAGAGAACCGAACGAAGTGGAAGAACATCGTACAAAGAGCCACGAAGGCTTTTCGGAGACACAACCTTCAGTAATGAAGTACGTGACCAAGAAGTAGAACTGATCTAACGAGGTTTAAAATGGTTGGATACACTAAAGAGAGACCTTATTAGCTGTTACTGGCTCAATTAATTTAGGCCAATGTTTTGGATAGTAGGTATATACATAAATATTATTTATTTATTTATCAATTGCTTGCTGCCTCAACAGTAAACATCAAAGTGCGCAGCAAGCCAACAACATAATATTTAACTAAAGAACTTCATACAAACATTAAATATAGATTTACTCCTATACATAAATACATATATCGACATCCAGCTTCCGAGCAATCAAGGTGTTCAGCAAATTGATTGCCTGACTTGTAGGAGCATATCGAGCAGTATGGGTACGCATTGGGGGGCCGTGAACAGGCCCCCCGAGGCAAAGGCACGCAACCGCCGCAGCCGGTCCGGAGCAAACAATGAACAGCGAGCTAAACCAATCGCATCATCGATCTTGTTATTGAGCAATAAGTAGTAGTGCATCAACAGCGCACACTTACGTCTCCAACTTTTTTTTTATTATTATTCTTTATTTCAGATAACAGAGATCCATTGGGTTAGTAACAATAGTCTTAACCTATGTTAGTACTTAACTAATAACCTAGACAGTGTACAGGTGACAAGTGACCTCACCAACGGGCTGTCATGTCTCCCGGCTATAGCGCGTAGAATGCTGCTGGGGCTGCCACGGAGTCTGCTTAACAGCGAGGCCGCTTTCTTACGTCGTACAGCATTGAAGCAGTCGGTGGGTGCCTCAGCGAACATAGATGATGCGCTACAGAACCGAGGCAGACGCAACAGCACTCTAAATGCGTTGTTATACTGGATCCGCAGAGCATTGTAAGCCTTTTGGGTGTAGTTTTTGATGCCTATCATTTCCGCAACAAATAGAGACGGATACAAACAGGGATCATCATCATCATCTGCCTAGCCTTTTCCCAACAATTCGTCGCTGGAAGGTCAGGATAGGCATCTGACCTCCAAAAGTCAGTTACCGAATAAACCATACCCCTTTTCTAGACTGGTTGATACCAATAGGGATAATTCCTATATTTTTTTTGATATAGGCAGCGAGAAAAGTTTATTTCAACCTGTCCTATCATGAGCTTGTATTTTTGCTCAAGTGGATCCCATACCAGCGCATTATTATATCCGAGTTTGCTACGTACAAACGAATAGTAAAGAGTGAGTATAACATTCTTGTCATTAAACCTACTTGCCTATTATATTGTGTTATTGTATACTTTATTTAGGTGACTGCTTTTACGAGTATAACCGACTTACGGAAAAATAAAAGGTGTTTTTCGTGTCTAGCAAGTTTATTAGACACTAAGGTACCTTAAATAATTATTTTAAAATATTTATTAAATAATTATTTTGACTAATGTTCGACTTTAAAAATAACAAAGTATTATGAGACATAATAGTTAAAGCTGCTGTTAAAACAACCCTTTCACAAAACTAACACCTACATATGATATTTTGCATTAAAACTGATGTTTAACTCTGGATTATGCTTGAATATTTTAGCTCGCGTTCCATTTACACATGAATATTATAATGCTTTCAATGAAAATATTCTGTTTGTGGCAAAATAATGGATTAGCTTAATTAAATATTAATAATATTATACTACATGATCGCTTGAATGTTACCTATCAGTGGGAATCTAATAGGAACTAAAATTTAGTACAGGAAAATTATTTTTTAATGGTTCCGTGGGCAAAGGCTGGGCAGATGTTAGATCTACTGGTGAACAAAGTCCTCATCATAATTATTTTTGCATTTTTTTTTACAAAATGTTTTGTTCCTATTAGTCGTTACGGGTAGTCAGAAGCCCAAGTCTGACAACCAGTCTTACCTAGGAGTATCGTATTACCCAGTAACTGGGTTGTGGAGGTCAGATAGGCAGTCGCTCCATGTAAAATACTGGTATTCAGCTGCATCCGGTTAGACTGGAAGCCGACCCCAACATAGTTCGGAAAGGCTAGGCAGATGATGATATTTTGTTCCTATTAGTCTGTGCAGAACAAATGTATTTTCTTTGCTTTCTTTCATCTCTTCTCATACAGAGAAGTACCAAGCATTGCAAAACGGCGTACTCACTGTGTGTTGGCAATATTTATGGATTTGTAGCTACAAATCCATAAATATTGCCAACACACAGAAGCAATTTGGACCAAGTAAACTTATTCTTCACCACTTCCATGGCGTCGGGTGTGGCAGTGTAGAAGTTACTTTGGCTGCATTTTTGGGGCATAGAGGGTAGGATAGGAATCCTACCCTCTGTGCCCCAATAAATGCATCCGTTTGTGACTATTCTGGAGCTGTGTCGCAAAGTATAACTATTAAGTTTGCGAAATAGCTCCAAGCTAACGAACTTATTGTATTAGTTGAGAGTATCTGTAAAAGCATTACGAATATCGTACATAAATTCATAACAGTAAACTGTACGTTTACTTTATATGAAAATGTTCATGTAAGTATATTGATGGTGTATACAACGTGTAACGTTAAATGCGCAAAACCTGAATAGTTTGATCAGAATAACGAGCAGAATCAATTGAACCACTTTTTAATATAGGTCACATTTTTCAAAAATCTTCATTAAAAACGTTGCCTTGTCTATTTATTAATAGGTCAAGCAAGCCAATGTCAGCGCGGCGCAGCGGCCCGGTGACGACTCCTTCCTCCATAAAGCGTCGTCGCAGACGCAAGAAACGATGTAAATGAGCAGTAAAACTAAAACAGCACATAAAACCTTTACAATTTTTTAATGACTTATTTTCTCTATGAAATAGGTCAATTGAATTAAAAATCAGTTGGGGTGTCTGAGGTTTTGCACATTTAACGTTACATGTTGTATTTAGTTATCGATGTATACCTACCAACAACTTTCAATAGTCCTCAATATGAGAAACAGGAACATCTAAGACACGTCGTCAAACACAAGAATCTTTTGCATATCCCGATACTCTAAGAATATTAATTTTACAATATTGCCGAGATAATATTTAGAATAAACAGCACCTAGCGAGCCAGTGCGCCAAAGTTCCAGTACGTTTTTATTAAATAAAAACATTCGTTACGGTTTCTTGCCTGTCCCAGCTGCTTACTTTAGTTTATATTCACCCGCTAGAGGACTTGCTAGTCGAGCTGAACCAGCTAACTCATTTATTTTATTCGTCCCCTTGACTTGATGCGAGCGGGTAGGTCCAATGACCGCTACACTCACTGCCAAGACGATGTATGTAGGATCATAGAATAATAAAAGCGTGTAGAAGCGAAACTGGTGTAGGTATACTTTCCTCTCTGCTTAGCCCGCATCTGCAGTTAAAAAAACTGCTGAAAACCAGTGCAATCAGAACCATTGCGCTGCTTTTCACTAGTTTTTTTTTTTTTTTTAACTAAGGCATGTTCCACAGGAACATTATGCCCAAACATCACCTAGATATTATACAAAACTAGCGGCCCGCCCCGGCTTCGCACGGGTGCAATGCTGATCACTACATAGTGTAAAACACAGTCGCTTTCCGCTGTCGGTCTGTCCCTATGCACGCTTAGATCTTTAAAACTGCGCAACGGATTTTGATGCGGTTTTCTTTAATAGATAGAGTGAGTCAAGAGGAAGGTTTATATGTATAATACATGCATAATATAGTAGAGAAAGACTGATAATTTTAGAGCCATTATTTCTCGTAAAAAGTTCAGGATAAAAAATGGTTATTGTGGGTTATCCCTAAGAGATAGACATTTACCATTGCGGATTTTTTTGTAGGCCTTCTTAAGGTGTACAATACTGTAGTATATTATTTTGATCTATCTCGAAGGGTTCAGCCAGCGTTTACAATGTAAGCGCAAAAAAATGTGTTTATTTACGACATCACTTTAGAAACCTCTAAAATTATCAGTGTTTCTCTAATATATTATGCATGTATTATACATATAAACCTTTCTCTTGAATCACTCTATCTACTAAAAGAAACCGCATCAAAATCCGTTGCATAGGTTTAAAGATCTAAGCATATATAGGGACAGACAGACAGGGAAGCGACTTTGTTTTATACTATGTAGTGATGATAAACAGTACGACAAAATTTATATATTTCTTTTATTAAATAAAAACATTTGTTACGGTTTCTTGCCTGTCCCAGCTACTTGTTTTTGTTTATATTTGCCCGCTGGAGGACCTGCTAGTCCCGCTAAACCAGCTACAGTCATTAATTTTTTTCGTCCCCTTCCGTCGATTCAAGCAGGTAGGTCCAATAACCGCTACACACACTGCCAAGATGATGTATGTCGAATCATAGAATATATAAAAGCGCATAGAAGCGACCTATCTACTTCTGTTAATGCGTAAGCCGAAAAAAACAACAGTAAAAACTTCTGGTGAAAACCAGCGCATTGGTTCTGATTCGTGCATTTGTGATGGCAGCAGATGTGAGTGGAAACGCCGAGAGGGGTGGCCCTAAGAGGACATAATATAATGACATTATTGGTGATGTTCTTCAGAAAGCTCATGTGCCTAGAGCTCGCAACCGACGTGCGTGTGAACGTAAAGCGAGGCAAAAGGAGTACGTAAGAATCGTAGCAGTTGGCATTCTGTATTTTCTGCCTACCTCCATGGGAATAAGGCGTGAGTTTGTGTTATGTGATAGAAGCATTGTGCTGAGCAATCGCTGTATCAGCGTACGTATATGACACATTATTTTACCGAATTTTTTTTTACATGTATTGGTCCGTTTTTATGCTACTGGCCATTACTAAACTTATTTCCCTTGTTTTGTTCACGCTAGCACGCTGACCCACGCTACCTAACCGACCCGGAACTGAAGGTACCTATTCAGAAGGGGTTTTAGGAAGCGGGAGCTTCAATTCAATTCTCAAAATTTATATTCTATGGTAACTGTACCTACACTACACGTCTAACTTCATACGTTTCGTGACGTAAACGCCGCTTGAAATTCAGTAAACCATGACTGCCTGTCATAAAGAACTGGAAAGGTCTAGAGGACGCTCGATCAAAGACTTTTTAGTTCAACTGTTAGTGAATAAATAAACTTAGAACTTTTAAAAAATAATAAAAACATGTTTTTATTGCTTGTGTGAATAGGCGAAGAGAGAGTTTAAAGGTCGAATAAAAATAAATTTCCACATTCTGTCTGTGAACGTCTATGAATGCTTAATAAAATAGCTAGTGTATGTATTTAAACGAACCTCTAGTCATTCCCATTTTGCACTCCTAAAAATGTTATTAACACTCTAATAAATGATTTCGTCTCTTTGTATTACTTTTTTATTATTATTTTTTAGTGATTTCTATTAATAGGAAATAAAGAGAAGAATTGGAAAGGGAGCATGCATTGAACATATTTGATATAGGTAGTTCAGACGATTTTGTCACGCCCTAAATCGGATCTAGCAAAACAATTTTGTAGTTTAGCATTAGTGAACCCCGAATTTTCTTAGATTTTATTTTTATATTCGTTTTAGTATAGTGCTTACGATATTGTTTTAAGATACAATAGGGTGGACAAAAAATTACCTTGTGGATATAACCCTCAAAAATAATAAAGAATAAAAAAAAAAACATTTCTATAGGCCACGGTTGGTCACAGTTCTAACCTAACATAACCCATTTGGACGTGGTGCTCTTGCTTAGTTACTGCGACCAATTTGGCTCGCACGTGTCACAGGTCCATGGTTCTAACGTAACGCTACTTAGTAAGTAAAGCTACAAGACTTACTAGTTAGCTAAGTTAGAAACTGGCTCAACTATTAAAAAAAACCTTTCGCTCACTGACGCAGTCATAAGATCATCAAGTGCACTGGTGGACAGTACAGGATGGTGATGGCTGTCTTATATCCGATTATAGTGCGGTCTGTGAATCTTGCCCTAAGCAAGATGCTACATCGTGCTGACAGTAAAAGTACAGCAATCTATTACCTACGTAACAGATTGCTGTACTTTTATTACTAACATTCTGTCCTAATGTTTATATCCTAATAAATATTACAGTCACTTAATGAATGTCAAGGATATTTCTAAACAATCTGCCTTATGCCCGAGTTACATGAGGTTATTTTCTGAAGCTAGGATAGCAAGCAAGTATTATAATATCCTCGCTTAGCACATGGTAGATTTGTTTTCACGATGTTTGGACATTTAAGCCACTAGCATTACAGTGACTTAGTCCGTAGAGTAAAATGATCCGATTGGATGACCTATCCGATTGGACGACCTATCCGATCGGACGACCTATCCGATTTGACGACCTATCCGATTGGACACGATGACATATCCAAATTTGACATGTCGTCGTGGGTACTAGCCTCATGTCACCGGTAAAGTTCCAATTCCAAGCATCCAACAAACCAACAAACCTAAGTCAGCTAAATTCGGAAATGTATAGCTATACATTTGCAGTTTTAGCTGACCGCGGTTTGTATAAGCTTTTATAATACTACAGTGAGAAGTCAGCTTATACTGGAAATGTATAACTTATATTATGTCGCCGTGCGTTCAAAAGCCAGCATAGTAAAAACAGTTGTGGTGGCGGTACTAGTTCTAAAATAGAACTCCATCTTTATAAACTTTCACACTTTCATACTATCTTTCTCTCCAGCTCCCTAGCCTAAAAATTAGGATAGTTCTGTATACACGAAGCCAGAGATCACTCTGGCTTCGTGTATACAGTACTATGACGACTACGATGATTATGCCAGTAAGCTAGCAAGCTAATCATAGCTGGCACAATCTATAAATCCTAGCTTGACAAACTAGCCTCATGTAACCCGGGCATTAGTGATACTAGTTTTACGGACATAAACCGAATGAGATAACTTTTAGTTCCAGATATAGAGGAGTAATAAAGTCTGCGGAGTTAAGGTTGTAAACAAACAGACAATGAGGTGACATGTCAAAACACTCACGCTTCACTAATAAAAAAGGAATCGTATTTATAAGGTGAGAAAGTGAGGATTTTCAAGTGGTAATAAATAATACTTGTGAGTTAGAATGAGAAAGACTATAGTGTTGAAGTAGGATCGATCTGTTTTTGCTCTACTCCACCAAGCACCTGCAGTAAAAGTTAGCACATCAGTGGTAAAAAATTGACGTTGACAGTAGCATTATATCCCGGCAGTAAGAGCGATTTTCGAAAAGAAAGATTAACAATGCCGTTAATTTAAAGTAGAAGTTATTTATAAAATAGATAATTCTACAATCCAAAAAGAGTACAGAAATCAACCTTAACAGATTATTTACCTTCATAACATATTCTTTTTTTATATAGGTAAATGGTACACCACAGACTACTTGCAGTATTGTCTCTTCTTTTACCTTTAATCCATCCAAAGGTTGTCTTTAAAAGATTGCTTTTAGCTATAAGACCCATTGTGTCATCCCTCGTAAAATTTCTACATTTATACATATCTATACTTTTAATATATTATATAATAAAGAAGTGAAATTGGTTTAGTTTGTAAGTTTGTATGTAGAGGGTAATCTCTGGAACTACAAGTCGGATTTGCATTTGATAGTCAATTCTTGAGGAAGGTTATTTAACTTTTTTTTTTTCGGGTGGGGAATTATCAAATAATTTCTCCCGCTCTGGGTGGAGCGGGAGGGCGTGTCAGACTTCTACTGACTAAAACCCACCCGTGTTCCTTCAGTGGCCTGTGCCAAGGGCCACAGTAACTCTTTCGAAAAGCCCACGACCGTGGTAGGAAGGTTATTTAACATCAGGCTAGATGTAGAGCGACCAGCACATCAATCTGTCAAATTTCTTTAGTAGATATTCAACTTTATAGCATTAGGTTCATGAAAGTTGATGGGAAAATTTGATTTTTTTTCTTTCTATCTTTCGTGCAGCACCCACAGGGTTATCATAAATTATCCCACACCTAAATTAATTGAGTAGAAAATGCGTCCAAAAGGCATAAAAAGGTCGGTCAAAGGCTTCCATAAATAAAGGGTTTCTGCCCATGCAGTTTCGCCTGAAATAAATATAATTCTGCAACTTCTTTTCATAAAGCAGATAAAGACGAGAATGCGGTGCGAGTAAAAAATATTAAATATACAGAGTTATTTGTAAAACACCAACAACCTCTTAAGAGGTCATTGCACTCATCATTATGAACAACTTGTAGTATGGGCCCAAACCTGAAATCGCGAAAAAAAAATCAGCTGTTCCCTACATTTATGTTCGTACGAGTCGTCAAAATGTAGGGAACAGCTGATTTTTTTTTCACGATTTCAGGTTTGGTCCCATAGTAAAAGTTGTTCATAATGATGAGTACAATGACCTCTTAAGAGGTTGTTGGTGTTGTACAAATAACCCTGTATTTACAAAAAAAGACCTAGTGTAAATAGTTTATTTTTGAATATTAGCATGATCTACGGCGTAATTGCGTAACAATAAAGTAGCAATGGATTTCATTTTGACATTTGAACCATATTCATTGCGTTATTTACGTTGCTGAGCAGATTTTTTTTTTCAAACATATGATGCAATGGATTAGCAACCTCCTTCAGAATCATGCAGATTGTGCTTGAAAGTGTGTTTAGGGTGCGGTTAGGAGCTTTGGCAGACCGACGGTCAGCTGGATGGAACGACCTACAGGAGATGACGAGGTTTAGTGTCTTAACACACTATGCCGAAGTTACGCGACCGAAGTTCGGCGGCTGATTTTACGTTCCAACGTATTCGGCTGATATGACAGACCATAAGTGCCGAACTTACGCGGCAGATATTCAGTTCCGAAACTTTGTGTGTGTATTCAGTATCTCGAGCGCTGTCGTGGCGTCGTGTCGTGTTATCTACACAGTTGGACAGACAGACGCAACACAAAGTGATCTTGTTATTACTTTCGAGGTACGAAACCCGAACTTACACCCGACTGAAGTTAGGCTGTACGCTATGACGCGACGTAATTTCGGCATAGTGTGTCGTCAGTAATTCAAATAGCAGGCGTAATTATGCTGAACTTCGGTCGCGTAACTTCGGCATAGTGTGTTTAGACACTTACATGGACGAGACACGCACCAGGGAAGCATGGCATAAAAGAGAGAAGGCTTATACCTAGCAGTGTGTGGAACAGGGCTGCCAATGATAATGATGATGATCACCTGTTAACAGTCAAATGTAATCTGTACTAATATTATAAAGTTGAAGAGTTTGTTTGTTTGGTTGAACGCGCTAATCTCATGAACTAGCGTTCGAATTGAAAAATTATTTTTGTTTTGGGTAGTCCATTTATCTAGAAAGGCTATACGCTATATAAAATTACGCTACATCTAATAAAAGCGGAGCATCAATGAAAAATGTTGCAAAAGCGGGAAAAATTATTCTTGTTGAGAGCTTCCGTTGCGTGCGCTGCGTAAATGGTTAAAGTTACGCAAAAATCATGTATGACGGAATTGTTCCCCCTTAAAAGTTCTAAAAAAATTCCGTGACAGCATTTGCAGTAGACGCACGAAGCAGCTTTCAGGCTTGGTTGCTTCATGGCAAACCAGAGTCTGGTGATATATATAATAATATGCGTGAAACCCGTAAGCGTTTTAAATCTAAGTTAAAATGGTGTCAAGACAATAAGAATAAAATTAAAATGGATATCTTAGCAACACACCACAAAGACAGGGATTTCAAAAACTTTTGGAAGCACACCAAGAAACTGGAAGCTGGTTCGTGTGTCCCTGTGAGTGTTGAGGGTAGGAGCGAGCCCTGTCAAATAGCGGAATTATTTAAGGATCATTTTAGGGTAGTGTCTCCCCTAGGGTCTGTGCAGCAGCAGGTGCTCGATGTTGAGTTTGCAGATCGTGAGCGGTTTAGATTTAAGATAAATGAAGTCGCCCATATTATCCAAAATATGACTAGAGGTAAATCTCCAGGACATGACGACCTTAGCATCGAGCACTTGCAGTGCGCTGGGGTACATTTGCCTAGGGTTTTGGTCATGTTTTTCAATTTGTGTATAGGTCATTCATATTTACCCAGGGAGCTTATGAAGACCACTGTTATACCTATACTTAAAAACAAGACGGGTGATGCCTCCGACAGGGACAACTCATTCAGACCTATCTCATTGGCTACAGTGATCGCCAAGGTACTGGATGGTTTGCTTGATGGTCGGCTAAGCGAGCATATAGATCTCCACGAAGCTCAGTTTGGTTTCAGGGCTGGGCAATCGACGGAAACTGCGGTACTGCGACTCAAGCATACTGTCCAGTACTATGTGACGAGGAAGACGCCTGTTTACGGTTGTTTTTTAGACCTGTCGAAGGCATTTGACCTGGTGTCTTATGACGTGCTGTGGGATAAGCTCCACGGGGAAACCAGCACACCCAGAGAGGCAATAAATATATTGAGATATTGGTACGGCAACCAGACCAATAATGTTAGGTGGGCGGGTTCATGTTCCTCGGAGTACAGGTTGGAGTGTGGAGTGAGACAGGGAGGCCTGACTTTACTAAGACTCTTCAACCTGTACGTAAATGGACTGATAGGTGAGCTCAGCGGGGCCGGTGTCGGCTGTTCAGTGGATGGTGTACGTATGAACAACATTAGTTATGCCGACGACATGGTGCTGCTGAGCCCATCTGTCACAGCCCTTAACTACCTCATAGGGATCTGTGAGAGGTACGCGGGGTCATATAGCCTCAGGTATAACTTTTTACTTTACTTTTTTTTTTTTTTTTAAACTTTGGGAAACAAAGGTTGCGTAAATAGTGAAAACCCTGCCTCCTAAACTAGGGGGGACCCTGTGACTTAGGAGTCAGCATTCTACTGTAACTTCGTGTACAAAAAATCCTTATATACAACGTGTCCCAGAAATCAACGTCAAGCCGAAAACGGGCAATAGGCCAAGTCGTGACAGCTATTAGAAAAATATAAAAAAAAATCTTGGTCATGTACTTTTCGAATTATAAGCATTCAAAAATAAATCTCAAAAAGTGACACCCTGTGATGATTTTTCAAGTCCTGTGACTACATTATTAACATTTCGGTAGTTTTTTTCTCTGTGATGTAACCATGAATAACCCTTCTGTAAATTACAGTTAAAAGTTAAAACGTGACTGCCTCAGTTTTAAATTAAATGTTAGATTTTTGCCCAATATTGAATTCAAAATAATGACATCACCCAACTTTAACCGACTGTACTGAAAAAAAAATCTACTACACTATTTTGGCAAGTAACTTTAAAAGATGGCGCGTTTAGTCAGGATTCCAAAATGGTATAACACATACTAATTGCTACTTCTTAATTGAGGAAGAAAAGTACATTGTTGGTTTTAGGTGCATTTGAAATAAAATTCAGTCGTTGGATTTCTTTTATTATAATTTTTATTAAATCAGATTTACGAAGTTTTATAACAAATGTTCAAACTGTTTTCCTTCAGCTGCAATGCAAGTTCTACATCTCTTTAAAAATGATCGCGTAATAAGACGGGCGTATCTTCTTGAGTTGATGTATTCAGCGGCTTCTGCAATTCTTTGGCGCAGCTCGTCTAAATCTTGAATTGGTTTAGAGTACACTTTATCCTTTATCGTGCCCCAGTAAAAAAAGTCTATGGGGTTTAAATCGGGTGAACGGGCAGGCCACGAAATTGTACCACCCCGCCCAATCCACCTATCGGGGTATTCTCGATTGAGAAACTCTCGTACAGTGAGAGCATAATGCGCTGGGCAGCCATCTTGTTGATACCACATGCTGCCGTAAATGTTCAGTGGCACTTCTTCCAATAATTCTGGTAATTGGTTCTGTAAGAAGTTCAAATAACCCTGGGCATTTAAATTCTCCGGCAGCTCGATTGGACCAATAACTTTACCATTCAAAATTCCCGTCCACATATTTACTTTAAACTGGTACTGAGATCTATCTTCCCGCATCAAATTTGGATTTTCCACGTGCCATTCGTGCAAATTGTGGAGGTTCATGTAACCGTCCTTTTTAAATGTTGATTCATCGGACCATAGAATTTTTTCAAAGAATCGCGGGTCCTCTCGGTGCCTCTGCAACATCGTTCGACAAAATCGTACTCTCTCTGGGTAGTCTCGGGGTAGCAGACTTTGTACTCGTCGTACATGGTATGGGTGAAACTCGTTCTTTTTTAAAATACGATGTTCAGTACTTTTGGGGACTCCTATGCTCTGTTCAATTCCACGTACTGAGATACTTCTGTCTTCTTCAACTGCTTGCAAGACTTCGGCTTCGTAGGGCATAACGGGTCTTCCCTCGCTAACCATTTGGCTAGGAAATCGACCCTCTGATAATGACCGATGCACATTAATAAATACTCGATGATCGGGATGACGCTCAGCATTCGGGTATCTCTCACGATACACTCTTGCTGCGGCATTGGCGTTGCATAAGCATTCTCCATAAATGAGATGCATGTTGGCGTATTCCTGTGCGGTGTATCGAGATGGCATGATAAAACACTACACAAACACGGGGTTGCGATTAAAACAAGTCCGGGGTTGTCAGAAACGGTGCAGATAAATCCAAATTACAATGCAAATCAAGTCCAATAAACAAAGCCACAGTTGTAAGTACGAAGTCAATACGAATACAAAAAGATGTGCAGTCAACGAAAGAGCGTAACGTACTGCAGTATTGCACAATTTGCCGACGCATCCCTGTTTAGCCAGAGTAGCGTCTCTATCTGTTTCACTCACACATATGAAATGATGTGTCAATCCGTCTCCCTCTTAGTTAGATAAAAGTAGCGTCACTATCTATCTCGCTCCCACTTGTCAAAGTAGCGTCACCTCACATTAGCTAAAATGAATCTTTCTCGCTCACACTAGTCAAAATAACGTCACTCTTCGTCTCAATCGAACTTTTATGAAATACGGCTTCATAAAAAAAAAAATGTTTTTTCTCAATTAAGAAGTAGCAATTAGTATGTGTTATACCATTTTGGAATCCTGACTAAACGCGCCATCTTTTAAAGTTACTTGCCAAAATAGTGTAGTAGATTTTTTTTTTAGTACAGTCGGTTAAAGTTGGGTGATGTCATTATTTTGAATTCAATATTGGGCAAAAATCTAACATTTAATTTAGAACTGAGGCAGTTACGTTTTACTTTTAACTGTAATTTACAGAAGGGTTATTCATGGTTACATCACAGAGAAAAAAACTACCGAAATGTTAATAATGTAGTCACAGGACTTGAAAAACCATCACAGGGTGTCACTTTTTGAGATTTATTTTTGAATGCTTATAATTCGAAAAGTACATGACCAAGATTTTTTTTTATATTTTTCTAATAGCTGTCACGACTTGGCCTATTGCCCGTTTTCGGCTTGACGTTGATTTCTGGGACACGTTGTATATGTATATGTATAACTGTAAGAAGAGTGAACTACTTATTTTCAAGGCGGGTAGTAAGAGTCCGAAAACCGTTCCACCGGTCAGGCTTGGAGGAATGCCGTTAAGTAGGGTCACCAAATTTAAGTACCTGGGGCACTGGGTCACCGAGGACCTCTCAGATGATTTAGATATTGAGCGGGAACGTAGGGCATTGGCAGTGAGATGCAATATGTTGGCGCGCAGGTTTGCACGGTGCACAAAAGATGTCAAAATTGCGCTTTTTAAAGCATACTGCCAGACATTTTATACTTGCAGCCTGTGGGTCCGCTATACGCGTAGATCTTTCAATGCCCTGCGGGTCTTGTACAATAATGGTTTTAGGATGCTGTTGGGGTTGCCTCGCTTTTGCAGTGCATCAGGTATGTTTGCTAAGGCTAGCACTGACTGCTTTAGGGCGATAGTAAGGAAAAGAGTGGCCTCCCTGATGCGCCGCGTGCGGGCCAGCACCAACAGCCTTCTCAATACCATATTGGAAAGGGTTGATTGTCCGGTTGTGAGGCACTGGAATACCGTTCACGGATCTGGAGGGGTCCTTTTTAATGTAAAATAGTGTAATAATGTATTTGTATGTGTTTTTAGTGTAATAATGTTGACATAAGTATGATTTACTAACAATATATGGATTATTTTTTTATTCCGAAATAAATGAAATAATAATAATAATATCTTTTATGGTTGACTCACTATAACATTTTTTATGGTAATCAAATTTGTCCTTAAATAATGCATTATTTGCGAAGGTGTTTTCATAAACATGATATTAATCCTTATCCAAATAACTACGTTATTCATCAAAATTGCCCTTGACGTCATTTGATTCCAATGAATATCGTAGGAGATATCATAGTTTTAAAATAAATCCGCACGGCCGCCGGTAGCTCTGCGAGGTTCACTATACTTAATTCCACTCTTCCTGATCATAGCGTGATCTTCCTAAAATAGCTTCTTACAGTAAGTATTAATGTACCTACTAAGTAATAATCATAAGTAATGGAATATATTTTAGTAGGTTTTTTCCTCAAATTAACGCGGGTGAAACCGCGGGGCACTGCTAGTTGAATAAATATACAGGGTGGCAGGGAAATCAACGCGCACCCTGTTACCACGGCTTCAGTACATGATTCTGAATTCCAATGCGTTGAAATTTATCATAGGTTATTAAAAAAAAAATGCTACTCCATACATTTTGACCGCATTGCACTTCTCTATGAAACAGCTTTTTTGCTAACCGATAGTCTCTACCACCATATATAATAATAATAATAATAATATTCCACAACTATCACACAACGCCATCTAGTCCCAAACTAAGCAGAGCTTGTGCTATGAGTACTAGACAACTGATAAACATACATATATATTTCTAAATACATACACATTATAGATAAATTACACCCAGACAAAGAACAAATGATAATATAACAAAATGTATTCAATTACATTGGATATTTGTATGTACTCTTTCAAAAATGAATGTCAAACCTCTTTAAATATAAATAAAATTAGTCTAGTCTAGTATCTATTATATTTAGCACAATAGACAGGCAACTTAAAACAGAATCTCTATGAAACTCAACTTTTTAATCTAAGTTTACAAAAGCAAGGCGAAGGCATTTTCTCGAAACGACTTTAAATAAACTGTGTTCGTTATAACAATGCGAGCAGACGTGTGAGGCTTTATCAACACAACGTCTTTTAAATTAAACTTGGATGGTCCTTATTCTAGAGAACACGACTTCTATTTGTTTACAAATAAAAAAATGGTGAAGTCGCTTTTCATGTCTGACTTTGTGACTTCGTTGTTCTTGTAAATACGCAACGAATTTTGATGCGGCTTTCACCATCATTTACAGAATTTATTCCGAAAAATAATACCCTTAATATGAATCTTATTGGTCGTGAGTTCGAACCCAGGCAGGCACTTTACTTTGCGTATTTAATTTCATCACCACTGCACTCAAAACGGTGAAGGAAAACATCGTGAGGAAACCGGCATGTCCTAGAACCAAAAATTCGTAGATAATTATGTAACATCCACCAACCCGCAATGTGCCCGCGTGGTGGATTCTGGCTCACTCCCTCTCACAGAGGCGAGGCCTGTGTTCCAGCAGTGGGAACATCACACTATTATTATTTTATTTAAGATTGACACTATTAAGTGCTCACTTCACTTATGATTTCACGGTGAGACTTTTACAGAATCGACCGGCAGAAATGTCGATGTTTTTTCACGGGTCGCTAGTTAAGTATGAACAAGTGACTGGCAACAAAAAAAGTAAATAACATGAGTGCTGGTCTTTGAATAACTTGACTTTAAAAATGTTTACGATACGAGAAGTTAAATTGCCTCCACGGAAAAAAAATATTCGGAAGCTTGCTACGATATGAGTAGGTTATGTGAACGTCAATATGACATAGTATAAATGGAACTCGCTGAGTGGAATTCTTATTCTATAAAATATACAGGAAAAACCAACCTGCTGTGTTTCGCGGATGCGTGGGAGCTCCATGGCCTTAGGCATCTTCTGGGCACGCTCGTTCCATCATAGATCTCATCCATCGCTTTTTATCAGGCGTGATCGTGGTCAAGAGCGGGCCCATTCAGCAATAAAAAAAAAATATTTAAAAAAAAAACAATGTCAGAATAAATTGTGTTAAATAGTATCATAATTCAAGTTGGTATTCAAGTGCTGGGTTTTGCTACCCAAAATCTACGAAATAGTGCTGCATTCAAATCACAATCCTGTACGCGCATCATAGGAGAAATCAGGGAATTTTCCCACGAATCGAAAATCTTTTGCCAACATAACATAACATTCACGCCTGCATTCTCCGAAGAGTTGGGCAGAAGTGTGCCTTCAGTACTCTCACATTTTCCCAGTAACGCTTAAGTCTCATGTAATTGGGAATGAGAGTATTCCCATCCTCACACAAATCCAGATTCCGGTCTGCTACACATGCTCAGCAGTCGAGCATGCAACTACTAGACCAACGAGGCTGTGTTTTTCCATCAACATATCGATATCAAGCACAACATATAGAGCAGAGAGTAACTAGACACAGACAGATGTTACGGCAACTTGCCTTCCAAGAAGCAAAACTTGGAGTTAGAAACTTGGACACGACAAAGTTTGCAGGTGTCCAGACACTAATGAAATGAGACATACTGAATAAGACATCAACACACCAGAAGAAGTGATCATGACTTCGAAGTAAGATAACAAAAGTGAGCAGGTAATTATTTCAAAAATCCCAAAATCAAAATTTGATATGTAGTACTTGTGTAGTGCACTTCTTTGACTTTGGCTCAAAGCTGGTAAGTTTTGAGTCGTATTTTGAATTCAATTGTGTTACACTCTCGCAGCCTGTCTTTTGGAATAATAATAATATGAATGAATTAAAATAATAATATTATTTGATATTATGGTTTAAGATATTTAGTTCTTAAAAACAGAATACGATTATTCACTTAAAATGAGAAACACTGGTTGCATACACATAAACGTTCCTTGGAACGAGTATCGGATGGTATGTTTGAAGTTAGAAATAGGTGCAATATTTATTCAGTAATTATTAATTAACATTATCTTCGTAAAATAAGGTATACAAAAAAATATCGAGATCGATATTATAAGTTTTATCAGCGTATTATGCGGGTCTTTTGCGCCGCGTTGTTCACAGACAAAGTTATTCGCGGCATAATTTAATGGAATTATTCAAGGAATAATTATTATAAATGACATAGGAACTTTTTCTCAGAAATGTGGGTAAAAGAATGTACGACGAAAATGTACCACCACAAACAATTACGTCATTATAGTTAAGTCGGTCTGAAATCTGTTGTGAGGAAATATTCTGAATACTTAAGCAAGATATTGGTTATAATCTCCTGACGTAGTACGGCCACAAACCACAGTATCATTACTCAATCCTGTCTACTAACCACACGGATCTCAGCTTGTTGTTAATAATTCTCCTTAGGCTATAAAGGTTCACTTTATTTAATTAAGATTATTGTACGGCAGGGTAATTGCGTAACACACTATCAGTAGCAATGGGTTTCATTTTGACAGTTCAACAACATTCATTGCGTTGTTTACGTCGTTGAGCACACATTTTTTTTAACATATGAAGCGATGGATTAGCAATATCCTTCAAAATGGTTCAGATTGAGATAGATAGTGTGTTACGCAATTGGGTAGTTGCATGATATTGAATACTATATATTCTAGTAGATAATATATCCACACATGTAATACAATAATAGAATTCGAAATCAAATTTGAAATCGGTCGAAAAATAAAAAACTTATAACTTATAGAAACTTTTTGTCTATCTCTTTCTCGCAAAACGAAGTTTTGCATGTAATTTATATGGCGATACTGAACTATGACGTCACAAATCAGTATTTCCCTCTCTGTCTAATTGAGAGTTTTGAACGCTCATATCTTTTCAATTTTTAAAAATATTAAAAAACTGTTTATACCAAGCTATTACTGAGGTAAAAAAGCTTCAATTTAAATAATAAAAAAAAATTAGTCAACTCGCGGATTAGGGTACACGGTGGCAGGGCTTTGAAGCGCTAACCGGTACCGTGGATTAAGTACGTGATTTTGAATCCCTGCGTTGATTTATCAAGACAAGAAGTCGTATATGACGTAAAAACGAAACTTATCAATACAAACAAAAATCATTCGTGTCTATAAAAACGGGTCTATGCAAAGTCTAGCACTTTATAACCTACTTATATTCTGACTTCTGACGTACAAGGATCTCACTGCTTGGTGTGAATTGCATTTTCATTCTGTCTCCACATTTTAAATAGCAAACTGCTAATTAGCTGTCATGCCACAGTGTAGATACAGAAGGTTAGCTCCAAACAACGATCGAAAATGCACGCACACATTGTAAGGCTTTGAAGGTAGGGGTGCTTGGACAGAAAACCTCCCCGTGTACCCGTGGACTGGAGTTCCCTTATGGATGCGTCCGGGGGGAAGGCCAGTCTCCGGGACGGCGCATTCTGGGGTTTCTGGGGTGCGAGCAATGACTTCCCATTGGGCATTGTGTGCCTAAGAGGTCTCGTGGCCGAGAAGGTGGATAGACACTTACTACTATATACTCGACTAAATACTCTTGTGAAGCCACGACGTAGACTAAACACGTTCGACGTACAGCGAGTGCAACCAGACTCGCGACTGGCATTCGTTTGACATCGTCTCGGATCTCCGTACGTACGCGTCTATGTGTGGGTATGACTATTGTCGCTTGTCGTAAGTCGCAACTATGCATACACAATAGCGACACGCTTCAATGGAATAGACAACTGCAGCCGTCAACACCCGACGAGCCCGCCGTCGACTAAGTGCCGCTCGTGTATTTGAATACGATGCTCAAATACACGAGCGGCACGTTTTCGGCGGCTCCAGTTGCCTCTGTCGTTGACGCGTGTTGCTCGTGTGTTATATAAAGCACTAAATGAAGCCGACATTCTGTAGATACTATTACTGTACCATAAAGCCATACCACAGATTGAGGGAATAATCTGTGTGCTATACGCAGTCTAAACACAGGTTATTATTCCAAGAGCGGCCATTTAAATGGAATAGACAAAACACAAAGCATTTCTGTACCATTTTCGGTCCTGAAAGCCTGTTGAATTTAATTTGTTGTTAAATTGCGCGACAAGTGATTCCATTGGCTGTTGTTATTACAATCAACCAATCGGAAAGCCTCGATCAGGCGGACAGAAACCAGGCTTAAGCCGGGGCAACGGAATAAACTAATAATGGAAGTTGTAGAGTTAGTAATATAGCGTAGATGTAGACGTACCTACTTCATGAGATACTAGCAGCGACTCGCGGTTTCACCTGTATAAGTGTCGATGTCGTGGGAATATCGGGGAAAAAAACTACGTTTTGTTATATTCTGATGTACAAGTATACCTAAGCTATATTACTGTAAAGTTTCATCAAAATCCGTTCAGTAGATTTTGGGTGAAAGAGTGCCAAACATCCATCCATCTATCCATTCATCTTCACAAACCTTATAATATTATATAACAGCATAATAGGATTGACTCTTGAAATAGATACTCGTATATATGGATAATGATACTAAGTACTTTCACAAATACGGAACAATTGTTTAATAATAATGTTGCGAAATGTGCTCGCAGAACAGATGGCCGATGGGGCCGAAAGTTCTGGAGGTTACCCTGAGCACGAAATCCGTAGTTATGGGTTACGGGCTATACCTACTTCAAATCACCTAGAGACTTATTATTCATTTGAGGCCCAACCTAAGAATGAATGACACCACGATTTGACAGCTGTCTCTGTGTTTTTACCCGAACGAAAAAATAACTAATCGGGTGTAGGGTTCACTTCGAAGTGTCGAACTACTTTTGGACGGGCCAGTATCTTCGTTAACGGACTTAGAACACAGGCCCTTTGGTGATCGCATACCAGAAGGTGTAGCGCATAAAACTTGGAAAGCCTCCCGCAACGTGAACCGATGACCTCGTGAAGGCCGCAGGAATCTACTGGATGCGAGAAGGACAAAACCTGTCGATATGGCGACGCTTGGGGGAGGCTCTACGCCCAGCAGTCATCTTTCGGCTAAAATTATGACAAAGAATGTTGAGAGGTATATTATTTTATGCCAGCTTAAAAACCTTTCCATCATGAAGATGGATTAACAATAACAATTTAATGTTTAACCCTAATCATCATCTGACTAGCCTTTTTCCAACCATGTTGGGGTCGGCTTCCAGTCTAACTGGATGCAGCTGAATACCAGTATTTTACATGGAGCGACTGCCTATCTGACCTCCACAACCCAGTTACTGGGTAATACGATATCCCTTGGTAAGACTGGTTGTCAGATTTTCGGGCTTCTGACTACCCGTAACGACTGTCAAAGATCTACAAATGACAGCCGGGACCAACAGCTTAACGTGCTTTCCAAGGCACGGAGGGGTCTCGGTATGTAAAGATGGACCCATCCACAGACCAGCCGCGGCAAGCGTAGCCTAACCTGATCGATTGACCTGTGCGGCTGTTATTATTTAGCCACGGGCCCCTCTAATATTTAATCCTAATAAGCAAACTAATTAACTCCTTCCAGTATTATTATCATGACGCGTTAACTCGGAGCTTGCAAGCAATTTCCAGCTAATATTATATTAAATTGCATGGCCAGACATCCTGCAACATAGCTGGTTCCTTAGTGCATAAAATTACTAGCAAACATCAAACATCCGAAGTTCTAGAACCACTGGACGGACATGTAAGATGGAATCTCTAAATGCCTAGTGTAATTTAGACTATCTTCTATTCAAACTTATGTTTCAAATTAATATTAGTTAAACAAATATTAACTTTATTTTAATGGTGATTAAGTTAATTTCAGTGACTAGCAAAAGTTATAGCTAGAAAAAGTTATAAAAATGTTTGAAGTTGTAGCGTAAACTGAACTTTATGGTGTAGGTTTTATAGTTATTTTTCCATAAACCCATATTTGTTTACATTTTTTGGCAAATAAATCGCGAATGCAGATTATGTAGTAACGAAGCAAGAACTAAAACATAACAGCACGCTTGTATTTCCCGAAAGGTTAGGCAGAGATGTACCTTGTATAGTACACCCACATTTCGCCAGTTAATGTGGCACTAAACGATATTTTTTTCCATACAAATTTCGGGAGAGTATTACTCCACTGTTTGACGTTGTGCATCCAAAGTTAAACATGATGTCGTTTTCTCTTACTATTAAATTCCGAGTAATGCTGGAGTTGCCGCGCTTCTGTAGCGCGTCGGTGATGTTCGCGGACGTACGCATAACGGATTTCGGCTCGCTGCTGCCTCTGCGAATTGCATCACTGATGCGTCGGGTGCGCGACCGCCCCAAGAGTATCCTGGCTAATGTAGCCGGCAGAATGGATGGTCAAATAATGTCACTGGATGGCCGCACACAGACCGTCATTCAGATATGGATGGTAATTAATTTAGTTTTTATTTTTAAATTTACCTTTAGCCTGTTTTGCTGCATGTTTTGCTGGCAGTGCCAACTAACTAGCTCGTATGTTATGGATCTATGGTCTGAAAATAAAGGTTTAATATTATTATTATAATATTTCGCCTTGTCTTCTCGAAGTAGTAGTTAGTATAATGAACGGGTCTACTGACGTCCCTGAGCTGGTGGCCAAGATTGCACTGGATGGACTTCGTGTACCGTCTGTGTTTCTTCGGAGACCTCATCTCCTTCATGTACCTATTGTGAGAACTATCTATAGGCAAAATACATATATTTTAAGAGCATGTCGAATGTTCAATACGGTGTGCCAGGATGTCGAGATTGATTTATTCACAAATAGTGTCCAGAAGTAAAAAAAAATGTTAAGTAACTTTTTCTTTGAAGTGTAACTTTGTTGTGTAATGTATTTTATTTTGTTTATTCTTTTCAGTTGTCTCTATGTTTAAGTCTCGCGCTGTTTGTACCGTTTTGTCTATTTTATACATAAGTTTATATAAGTGGAAACTTGTAATTGGCTTTTTTCTACATATTACTTCTGACTACACGAATGTATTACCTGTAAGTTTTCTTAAAATTAATAAAATAAAAAAAATAAGTGTTGGAAGAGGTATGTCTATACTACACCCACATTCCGCCATTTATGTTTAAGTCCAACGTAATAATGGGAGAGCCTATATTGCCATCAACCGGGCAATAACACTTTGTCCGACCCGGGGATCGAACCTAGAACCACATGCTGAGCAGAAGCACTAGCGATCACTAGAATAACGAGGCAGTCTAGAACCATTGGACGGACTAGCAAGATGAAGTCTCTAAATGGCTCATGTAATTAGACTATGCAGAGACGAAGCAAGAACTAAAATACTTCGTGTAATGAAGCGAATGTGCGTCATTGAAGCTGACTTTATAAGGGTAATAAAAACCTTATTTGATATCTCTTCTTTTTTTATATCGGTTTTGTATCTTTTTACTTTGTAGAACGAATAAAGAGTAGACTTGATTTACCACTTAGTTTGCTTGTTTTTGTCGTATTTCCATAAGTGTAACAGCTTTGTTTCTTGTTTCTTTTTTCTGTATTTTTGTAACTAAATATTTGTACCAAATAGGTACCCACACACATCAAAATTGACTAGGGATCAAGTACGTTTTAGAGTATGGACGCAAATGAGGATCATTACTCTAGCTTTTTTGGATCGTTATTGATTCCTTTTAGTTAATTTCACTATTTGAATAAAGAATTTTCTTTATTTTGATTAAAAATTGAAAATCATCTGTCAATCAGGATTCCTCTAAAAGTATGTGATAGCGTTTTTACAAAACCATAACAATTTCTGCATCGGAACTGATAAAAATTGCATCGATATGGTGCGACGACATCATTTGACACGAGAAGAGATGATGAGAGCCGTCGGAATGTTGCAAGCTGGCTCCAGGCAACGTACTGTGGCTGTCGCTCTTGGCACTACACAGAGCGTCATAAGCCGCCTCTGGACGCGCTATCGTATCACGGGCAGCATGGCCGAGCGACATGGAGGACGATTACGCATCACCACTCGCAAACAGGACCGGTACATCCAAAATACTGCTCGACGGAACCGACCCTCAAAGTGATTTTGATGATCTGATTTCAAGCACGCCAAATCGCTGTGATTTTGTGATTCGTGTCAATGGTGGAAACACATTATTATTATTTTTTTATATTCAGAATATATTTTTTTTAATCCTCTTCTTTGCCTTATTTTTCCATGTAATTGACGACATTAACTTAGGTTAATTTGCAAAAATTGCATTTTTTTTTAATTTGTACAAAATATAGGAATATTTTGTTGAACATAGGAATGAATAAATATTGACTCGATAATTTTTTTTAGTTAAAAATGTACTTGATCCCTAGACATTTTTGATGTGTGTATATCAATTAGCACATACACTACTAGTCCTTTCACTAATCCTTATGCAGCAACTCAATGACACATAATAAAGATCACTTTGACTGTTACAGACTGACTAGTCAAGGTAAGGGTAGGTTGCTGTTGGATCACACAACACAACATAAAAACACAACCTTATTCTGATAAGAATAAAGATCACTTTGATTGCAAATGTAGAGGTAGAATAACTGCGAATGGACTGTCCAAGGGTCTTTCATTGCTCCAATGACTGGAAGGGGGGAGGGGGGGGGGGGGGTTAGTACATATTTGTGCAATTGTTTTGTGAAATGTCACTTAAAATAATTCAATAAACAAAATGTTAGTTCTGATTTGGGCCATGAACCAAAATAACCTGTTAGGGCTATACTACTTCTGTTTTTAAAATTTTGAAATGACGTTTTCAAAATATTATAAAATTCAGAATGGTCATTTGTCATTGATCCGTGGCTAAAACAGCCTAAAAACGCACCCAAATTCAATAACCCAGTGATATAGTGGACTCGTGACTCGAAAAATATAAAACCGAAATTCAATTTTGATTTCACTGAACCTAACTCCGTACGGCGGCGCTTCGCGCGTCCGAAAGCAAAAATAGCTCGTAGTTGGGCCACTTTGATGTGATGACACAAATGTTTTAAGAGGTATCTACTTCCGATGCATGCCATTTGACCGATTTTTGGCACTTACCTCACATTGACTTTGCATGTCAAGCGACGCTCTCATCCCTTGGTCATCATGTAAAGATCGGGAAAATAATAAAAGAATCATTAATTATCTTTTATAATAATATCAATTACTCAAAAAGTTGAAGCTATTGAATCGCAAAAGCGAATATGATTTAAAATTTTAAAGGAATACTTAGGTTTATATTACTTTATATTACCTACATAAACAGAAATCTTTAGATTGAAAATAAAAATTATAAAAAGTGAGTAACATACGGAAAACGATTTATTTTCAAACTTTGAGGAGCAGCGTACCTATTTGCAACCATTTTATATGCTCCCGTGCCGAATCGAACACCAATCAATGTTATCGAAGAAGCCCTCTAAACGCTGTTTACAAATCCAAAACCCGAAACTTTTGTCAGTTTAAATCAAATGAAAGCCCGGCTATTCTTCCAACAGTGGTTTGCTGTCGAAGGCAAGGAGTTATCGAAATGTGTTATTTTCGACACGATATAGCCAGTAGAATGATTGTATATAGCTGCAGCAGGCAGGTTTAGTAGGTGTCTTTTTATGATGTACTCTAAAACATGGAGCATTTAGTTTACATTAAAAAACTTGTTTTTCATTCATTCATCGAATATTTCGGGACATCGCCAAGCGGTTGGTTGACTCTTCACGTCGTGACCAGAGGGCTGGCCTATTTTTAGCCCAAAGAATCAGCATTGCCATCCAACGTGGTAATGCTGCCAGCCTTTTGGGCATTTATCCCATTGACCGCGATGCGGACGAATTCTTTGATGCCCAATGAGCTCTTGCATTTTTCTTTATTTTTTTGTTATATAGGGGAAGTACGGACAAAATGACACGGTGTTTTGTTTTTCAATCATATTTATTTATTTAATGGCATTATAATCAGTCTCAATCGTTTATAGTCATCTTAGGTTCATTGAGTATCAGTAACACAGCCTTTTAATTAAGTAGGAACTATAATAAAATATATAATCAGAAAAAATATAACTAATCACAAAAACCATTTTGTCCATATAGTATGGACAAAACGACATATAAGGTAAGGACATACAATTTTTTAAGAACAAAGTTCACAAATAAATCCTTTGGTCTTCTTTGTGACATCAGCACATGACGCATGAGTCCAAAGGGAACAAATCATACATCGTAACCAACCTTCGCCGGGCTTAGAACGGGAAAAGAGGTCATTGCAATAAATGCAAGCGCAGTCACTATCGTCGTCGTTTGTCTCGCATGAGAAATCTTCGCTTCCTGAGCTATCTATATCAGAGCAGTTGTACGCTGCCTCGATGCTCTCAATTTCTTCTCTGATTCTCTTCTCTGAGCGTTTTTGGAAGCAGAAATATTTATTTCATCACAAATTTTTCTTTTCATCTGTTTCTTCTTTTCTATCGGTGGATCCTTTGGTCTATTTTTAGCAATAATTTCTTACATTTTCTTCTTTTCTATCGGTGGATCCTTTGGTCTATTTTTAGCAATAATTTCTTGCATATTTGAAGAAGAAGTTAAAAGCCAATCATCTTTGACAGGTTCAATTTTTCTTTTTCCTTGGCCTCGAATGAACTGCCCCTGTGGTACTGGCGAAATAGTAGCAACTGGATATGTCAGTAATTGCTTCGATGGACCAGGTCTCACACCATCATCGTATGCTGCTCCAGCTAACTCAACTGTATTAGGCTCCTCTTCACATATTTCCAAACTCAGGTTCGTTACATCAGTAACAACATCTCAGCATTGGTAATATCAGCATTGGTGGTGGCTTGCGTTGTGTTTTTTGAAGAATCTACTTTATCGTCACTATACATACATGCAAAATGGACAAAACGACATGGTATGTCGTTTTGTCCATTTTGTATGTATGTCATTTTGTCCAAATTTACCCAAAAACGAATAAAAATCATAATTCCATCAAATAAATAATGATTGCAATAAAGTTAATCGAAATCACTGGGTACTAGCATAGTTCATCGATTTTAATACAAATAATTACAAATAACAACAAATAACTCACCAGAAAATAGGAGAAAACCATATGTAAAATAAACTTTTGAAGGCGAGATACACGTTTGAACTGGTTACTGCGGCGCAACTGTGAGAATGACGCTCAACGTCTGACAGGATTGTAAATATGGCTGCCGTCACGTGATACAGTCACGGAGACGTAGCTAAAACCCGCCAATTGTGAAATAAGGGGACTATGTCATTTTGTCCATACATGTCATTTTGTCCGTATTTCCCCTACTTGTATATAATTATGTGTTCATATTTTAATGTTAGCTTGTATATTGTAAAAGTGGTTGCATAATTTCCAAACCGCCGTCAGTTGATTATTATTTTATCTATATGACAAAGAAATGATTGGGCTAACACGTTAATGATTAGGTTTTTTTGGGGAAACTCTAAATGAGGTTAAAATACATTGTTTTGTACATTAACATTCCCAAATTAATAAGCAATTTGGTAACGTTTTGAAATTAAACATTGATCAGCAACTAGGCAATTAGGCAATTTGTAATGAATATCGTAAGTATCAATCGTTTATATTTCTAATTATTAGATCGCTTGCAATTTTTTATCCTATTTGGTAAAATTTTATTTACTTTTCCTGTCAATCAAATTATCACAATGGACTACGGCTACGACGTAGTTTAGCAGAAAGGACTCAACCCACACTATGGTCAGTGCGTCTGGGAACAAGCACAATGAAGGGTTCCGTAGTTGGAATGAATTTATCCCAAGAACAAAGTTAACATTGTATCATAGTTGAAAATCATGTTCTCCCAAACATTGCACCTACAAATGTAAGGTGATCGATTATTATTCGTAAACTTGTAAAGCTTACTTAGTTTTCCTTTTAACTTCGTTATATACAGGGTGTAAGGAACAGCCCTCCGCAGACTGAAGGGGTGAATTCAGTACATCATACTAAGATGACCGGTACATGAAATTATTTCAGGAACGTTATGGGAATCCAATAAACCTGATTTGTTTTATTACCTCACGCGCAATGTATCGCTACCGTGGCAAAACGCACGTAGCGAACGGTATCGCGGCGAGCCTTCGGCCCCTCCTCGCTACGGGGCCAATTCTCGCGCCACGTGGTTTTGTGCAAGTACGCGCAGGTACAGTCAAGTCGACAATAATTTAGACTCCATTTGATTATTTTTATAACTGAAAGTTGTTTGAATGTTTTAAGAGGTGTATGATAATTATTTGTCAGTTTGTCAAGTGCGGGAAGGGTTCAATGAAAATTAAAATAGGTTTTTTATAAAATAAGCAATAAGGTTTTTATTTTGTATTTACGATAATGGCTGTATCCCCTCAAAAACTTCTTTATCTGAACTAGCTCCAAAGGAATTTGGACGCCGTCTTCATTCTCCGTCTATCATAAATTGCATGACGTTATGCACCATTTTTCTGGCTTGCCTACGTAAAACTTTGAATCGTCCGCGAGACATTTTTAAACAAATTAATAAGTTCCAAAGTAGTTTCCGCACCACCAACAACAGTCTAAAACTTAACGTAAATAACAAACAGATGAAACAAACAGTCAATAAAAATAAAAAAATAAACTTAACGGAACAATAACAAAACCGCTGATACCTAACAACGCAATACGTTTTGCACAGTGGAACATTCGAAGTTCCGAGACGCCATTAAGTTTGAGCCGTACTTGTACAAAAGAACATGTCGCAACACGTGCACAGATAAAAAAATTAGAAGTTAAAGAAAATTATTGTTCTCGACAGACCGGAGAGCTTGCACTGCAGGGAGCTGGTTCAGTTATAGTACGAGAGTAGCGGGGCGTGGGGAATTTGAGATAAAAACAGACTATTCGAATATGGCACTTTCTTCACAACAACAATCACTTTTACATTACAGTAGGAATGTGCAACATTACTGAAGAATGAAGTCTTTTTTTCCTAACTAGCATCTCCATGAGAGGCTGAGACTACTACCGGACTATGTTTTATCCTTCTTGTATTTATACTACTGGCAAACATGCATTCAAGCTAATCACTAGCCGCCTTTTTATTACACAGCGGGAATTCCGCTTTGCAAAACAAGTAAACATAACAAAATAATAAACAATAGAATAATAAAATTTTGTGCCAAACAATAGCTAAAAGTAACTTCGAAGTCCCTTTTTTACCCGACTGCGGTGAAGTTAAAAAAGGAAGGTTATGTGTTTTTTGCATAGATACAATTATTATTACAAAGAAAATTAATAGAAATCACTTAGTCTTATTTCAATAGGTATCAATTAGGCTGTAATTGATAGTGCGTCGTGCACAAAAATTAATCCTACCTTAGAATAGCTCCGGTCGTATGAGATACGGCTCGAAGTGGCCTCCACCGAGACGTTCACACAAATTGGCACGGCACAGGGTCTCCGCGTGTAAGCGGGTCAGCAAGTTGGGATCTTAGTTGCAGCTGTAGCGCAGCTGCTGGAACATGTTCGTGATGCGATCTCGCATTCCCTCCTCACTCCTACATGCACTGACACACACTTTTTCCTTTACGTAGCCCCACAAAAAGAAGTCTAAAGGTTAGGTCGTTAGGTCTGGCGATCGTGCTGGCCACGGTTGCGGTCCAAGTCTGCCAAGCCAGCACTGGATTTCGATCCTGTTCAGCCCGCAACCACCGGCAGTACGCTATTCGATGACCACGATCACGAGGCAATAGAGCTTGGAACTTATGTATCACATAAGGACGTTGCCGATCCCTTTGCAGCGTTTTGTGCACGGACCAGTGCGAGACGCGGGGTCCATGATTCCGCCGCAATAATCGAGCTGCAGTGCTTGTGCCTAGGCGTGGATTTTGACGGACCAACAGATCAGATCTTTCTACAGTTGCACCGCGAAGTGGTCTTCCGGCGCCTTCCTGATTGGGAACTATAGGCTGGTTATCTAGAACTCGTTGATAGGCATTGGTAAATATCCGGGAGTCTGATGGGTGCCGACGATCACGATACCTATCAATGTAATTTCTGAGCGCTTCTCTGGCATTTCCCCGAGCTTCCCCGTAGCACATTATCATTTCTCCATACTCACGAAGTCACGAGCACTAAATGTAGTCATTTTTCATAGACACACACACAAAAATTAAATCCAAATGCGTACGTAAACTTCACAACGCGACTGCGCGGGGACGCCCGGCACAACGGCGAGCGATACTGCGATCAACTGCGATGCGCATGCGACACAGTCACAAACCAACTAACTACTGAAGTGTTGTCAACTACACGAAAAATTTTGCCCAAAATTTCTTGAAAAAACGTTCTACAAAAAAAAGCCCAGTGTGATAGAAGACTGGGCTTCCATTGCAGAGAGCTCAGGTTCGATTCCCGACTCGAGTATCAATCGGTAGCTGTCGTAAAACCATTTAAGAATCCCTTGGGTGGCTTGGAAACTGGATCCAGTGATCGCTTGAAAAGTAGAATTAATTAATTAATTAGGTTACGTACCACGAATACTCAAGGGCACATTATGAGCGTTTTTCCTTTAGAAATTAAGTGCACGAAAAGATTTGCATTTATCAATAAAGGAGTTGAGGTCTAATAAGTTGGCAACACTTGCGATTCGGCAACTCGGAGCGTCTGTTATTGTTATTGTGTATGTAGTAGTATGCGGTAAGTTTGATGAACTCTGAAGCTAGGGAGAAAGTGAACAGCTGATTTCACGCGTCGTTCTTTAGAGTATTTCGACATCCATTGCTGTTTTTTTTATTTCAACTGTTTTATTTACATAAATGGAGTGGTGCATACATAGAATGTAATTTTACATTGAAATAAAGGAATGTTAGCCGAAAAAACGGTAAAAAAAATGAAAATTTTCCTGAGAAAATTTCCAATGGAAAATGATTCTAAATAAGGAGCTGAATGCACCCTGTTCATTTGCGGAGGGCTGTCCCTTACACCCGGTATATCGTATACTATACTATACCTTGAATTTTTTCAGATATCCAAAAACAACCATTTAGCTGGAAGGGGGAACATGACTCTAATATAAATTAGCACTTTAATGCTTAATATTTAAAAAATGCTTCCCTGAATCGTAAAATGGTTTAATTTACGGACCAGTAATGTTTTCGAATGGCCTATCCAACGATACCCCAGACCATGGTACCATTTATTTATTTTGTTCATGATTTTATTTTACCACTTTGTCGGCGTGATTAATATATATATCCATGCCAAATTATAGCTTTCTAGTACTAAGGGTCTTTGAGCTAAGCTGCGGACGGAAAGACGGACATGGCGAAAGTATAAGGGTTCCTTGTTGACTAGGGAAAGAAGGATTTTATGGAGGGTTTTGTGTCTACGTCTAAAATTGAAAATTAAATAGTAAACAGCAAAACATTTATTTTGGAAGAAAAAGTGAATTGGCTAAAGACAAAAGAACGTCTGAAAAACAATTTTAAACATTCCATTTTTTGGAGTAGTTAAAGAGCTCACTCAACCTTGAAAAAAAAGTTAGAAGAAAAGTATTACATATTTCTGAAGATGATTTCGGTTTTCTTTAGCCTTATGGCAAAGGAATTGCACAGGCAAAATTGGACGATTTAAAATCAATGTTCCATCTTATCACACAAGACTGTCGGGACTTTTACAAGTCTTTAAAAGGAAAGGAATCTGAGGAAGATGTGGATGGTTTCGGATTCAGATTTCGAGGTGGAGCAAGAGCTGGGTGATGAAAATGATGGGGAAGAATAGATATTAGATTTTAAGAACATTTTACAGACGCTAACATATCAAGCTACAACAATCTGACAAATTTCTTTAATAGATTTTCAACTTTATCGCTAAAGCATTAGGTTCAAGGTTGATTGGTAGAATTGGACAGTTTCGTGTAGCTTGGTGTGCTAGCGTCTTTATTTCTGAACAAATACGTATTTTGCAAAATAATAAATCATTTTTATTTAAATATCAGTTTATTCAAAATTTTTTGTTATATGGATCCTTTTTGAGAAATTATGTTAAATCAGATTTAGCAGAAACGACTCAAACCCACAAATTTCCCAATAACACGAAAAATGCGTTAGTCTATGTAATACAATTTGAATCATAAAAATATTAGTATATTTGCCCGTATGTGACAATACTTCAAAATAAACATAAATACAACATAATTGCAGCAATACACACCTAAACGTAAAACCTCGATAATTCAAAAACGACTTTTTGTGGGCTGTCCTTACTGCTAAACTACGTCCGTTTTATGAAGGAATATAACAAATATTCCTCGTTTTTCCTTAGAGTCAGACATCATATCGGTCACATACAACACCGAATAGGCGCTAATCGCCGACTGTAGAGGAAGAACACAATAAAAAATAAAAAGTTTTTACTAAAGTCGTCCTTTATTATTTTTCCCTTTATTATTTTTCAACACTATATACATTATTTAAGAGAATTCCTTATGGAAAACTAACCAAAATTAGACGGACTTTTAGAGCAAAAAGAGCAAACGATCTAATTTACTTGAGCGCGAATAGCACTTAGATGCAGCAAGGAAATGATCACGAACTGGAATGCATTATACATGCAATGAGAGTTTTACCTGCAAGTTTGTAGCGAGAAAAACTTTTACATACATTTTGTTCTGAGAATATAAGGAGATTTTATAAAAAGGTGTAAGGCTAGGGAAATATTGAAGAATCTTTAGAATCTTGAAGGCTAAAGGCTAAAGGCTAGGATTTGCAAGATTTTGGGCCTTAATCCAGTTTGAATGCAACAGTTTCTTATGAGAACCCACTAAATTTTATGTAGAATTGAGTACCGAACGAAAGCAATTTACCAGCTAGGTGCTAGAGTTTCTCTAAGAGATTTTTTTAAAGATATTGGTATTCTCACGGTTGCATCACAATTCATCTTTGCCAACATCTTATATATTAGGCAAAATATACACTTGTATACTAAAAACAGTGATATTCACAATGTTAACACCAGAAATAAGGACAAACTACGTGCTCCCTTTCACCGGCTTCATAAGGTTCATAACTCATTTGTTGGTCTTGGTATAGCATTTTATAACAAGCTACCCTCTTCTTTGCTAGATTTGCCTTTTAATGCATTTAAAGCTCAAGTAAAATCTAACCTTTGTTCAAAGGCATACTATTCTATCAACGACTACTTAAACGATAAGAATAGTTGGTCGCCCTGTTTAACTCAAGACAATGTTTATGTTCTTTCTCCAGAATTAATTTACAAAGAATTACTGATAGGTTATATGAGCTCATTATACAATTGTTTTTTATTGGGCTATATAAGTCAAATCAGTTTAATTTAATTTTAATTTTATTATTGACATAATCAACCCATTGCAATGTTTTCTAATGAGTTGATTGCAATATGTGGTTAGCTAGTGACCTCGACAATTGATCATATTATTCTTACCTGAGCAACCGGCAGCAAGTTCGTCATGCTCCCTTAGATGTCACTGCTTGCGGTAGCGTCGGGGGTCGGGTTGTCTCCTTCCCTCAAATATGGCGAGGGGGGTAATGGCTGACCTTTGCGTTATGCTCGTGAACGGGTGCTGCTTGTGGTGACTGGTCGTCTTGCTGACCATGGTTTTATCATTGTTATCATTATTAATAACTTGTTTATTTAGTTTCCTTATGGTCCTAGTTTATCATTTATGACTTCAAGCGACAGCTATGTAAACTGAACCCAGCATTGCATAAATATGTTAGCGGTCACGCCCTTTATACCTGGAGGCTTTTATTTAATTTCCATTTATTAATTTTTGCTTGAGTACGTATAGTTTTTTATTGTATTTCTTGGTATATTGGCGTTGCTAGCTGACATATGGCAAATAATTTAATTTAGCGTTCTGTGTCTTGTAATGTTAATTGCTTTGCATACCTTGTATTGTATTCAGTCAAGTATATTTTCTAACTGAACAGACAGCTGTGCTGCGGGGTAGTTTGTTGCGCCACTTCTTCTTCCCAGCGAAAGCACTAGGAAGTGGTGAAGGGCGGGCGTTTTGGGGGACTGTCTTTTGTAATTTTGACGTTCGAAAAGTGCTGATTTTCAGCCTAGTTTGAATAAATGACTTTTGATTTTGATTTTGATTTTGAACAGTTTATTAGCTAGACTAGTTCTGACCAAGAACATAATTAGGACAATCATCATCATATGACTGGCCTTTTCCGAACTATGTTGGAGTCGGCTTCCAGTGTAACCAGATGTAGCTGAGTACACAGTATTTTACAAGGAGAAACTGCCTATCTGACTTCCATAAGCCAGTCACTGGGTAGTACAATAAGACTAGTAAGACTAGTTGTCAGATTATCGGGCTTTTTACTAGCCATAACAACTTTGAAAGATCTACAAATACAAAAGTAGTACTTTGTATTTCCAAAGTACAACATTATAATATTATATATTTGTAGATCTGGGTCGCCCCTTATTTATTTATTTATTTAAACTTTTCGCACAAAAAGGTACAAAGACGGACTTAACACCTTAGGCATTCTCTATCAGTCAACCAAGGATGGTGAAAAGATTAGATGGTAGGTGCTTTGGTTGAGAGGTCAGTGATAAAAAAAAATAAACTAGACAAATACATAAATAGGTTAAAAACACATAAATACGATTTACTATAATCTATATTTAAAATATATAAATATATACAAATTCAAAGAAGAGAGGTGTTGAGATGACTCTCATAGGACTTCATCACAAGTAGCAAAATGTGGGTAAAGGGTACACCTATACCTAAGCCTTCGGAAAATACAGAGGTGATGTTATGTTAGTACTTTAATATTTTTGCACGACTCATAATGCGAAGCATTAGAGAGCGCTTTCCGATCGAAACATTTTTTTGCCTCCTTTCTGCAACTGTTTCTATTGTTATACTCCTGCTAGTAATACCATTATATAGATAATTTAGTAGAGATTAATTCTGTACTTTAAAAAAAAATTGAATGGAGTAGAAACGAAAAAAAAATCAAAATATTTCTGAAAAAAATCCGTCAATAAAGTGTGAAACCTGAAAACCTTATAGCTTGCGAAGAAAACAATTAATCGAGTATTATTTTTTTTTACTAGATTCGTTTCACCCTATTGAAAATGGTTCTTTTATTCAAAGTAGTTTAATTATAATTAATAAAAAACTAACTAATATAATAATATCTATATCTATGGTTTTTTATACAATCAAATGAGCATTGCGAGTCGTGCACTTTTGGATTTTCCAAACTCTTTTTACTTTTATTGCAGACTGGGCCCGCTCTTGAACTGGATCACGCCTGATGGAAAGCGATGGATGAGGTCTATGATGGAATGAACGTGGCCAGAAGATGCCTAAGGCACCGGAACTCCCACGCATTGACGAAACACAGCAGGTTGCTTGACACTGGACTCCGGTGGCAGGGTGGCCGTAAAACAGGCAGGCGTTAGCCCAACCACCGCAAGGGGAGAACTGGCCAGACAAATAAGGTGTTGGGTGTGACTGTCCAGGATGCGCCAAGCGCTCGGTTCAGTTGATTAACTGGTGGAACAAACTACGCTACACGAAGAGGTTTCTTCATGCATCCCAAAAATTTAATACAACCCATAAAGATCTTAATTTTATTTGGGATGGATTATATATCAAAGATGTTAAAGACTGACAGACTGTAATAATATGTAGTAAAACCATAGAACTATTATTACGTAGTACTTTATCTCAGTGAGTAAAACGAAGCACATTCTACAATTTATAAAATATTCCATACGTATGTAAATACCGAATGGACATTTCTGTGGATTACATTCGTACCTTATAGTCAGCCATGTTTTATTAAATGTTAATAGCACTCTGGGTTTTTTGGTCCCATGTGGAAGGACGAGAGCCTCTCGTGAGATCGTGCGTCAATTGAGTTTTTTACATGTTTTTATTTTTTCCTTTTTTGATACTTACAGACTTTTTATATCTGCAAACTTTTGTTTGTTTAGTTTTTGTATCTGGTGATTGAATCGCCGGTACGGACTTTTATGTTGTGTTGAAATATTGTCCACGGTAATATTATTATCATTATAATTATTTACATATGTACGCACTGCAAACCTATTCGGTTTACATCCCACACACACGGATAGCTGTGTCGGTGTGAATAGCTACGCACAGAAATGTTAAATAAATCGAGCGAGCTCTGTTTTTTTATTAGTGTGCGTATTTCGCACCAATAGGTAATAACTATAATACCAATGTATAGTAATCATTCGATTTATGTATGTAATTGAATCATCATCTGCCTAGCCTTTTCCCAACTATGTTGGGGTCGGCTTCCAGTCTAACCGGATGCAGCTGAATACCAGTATTTTACATGGAGCGACTGCCTATCTGACCTCCACAACTGGGTAATACGATACCCCTAGGTAAGACTGGTTGTCAGACTTTCGGGCTACTGAAGACCCGTAACGACTGTCAAAGATCTACGAATGACAGCCGGGACCAACGGCTTAACGTGCTTTCCGAGGCACGGAGGGGTCTCGGTATGTAAAGATGGTCACCCATCCACAGACCAACCGCGGCAAGCTTAGCTTAACCTGATCGATCGTGCTGTGTAGTTGTTATCATTTAGCCACGGACCCCTCATTTATGTAATTGAATAAGGTATAATATTTCGCAATTGTTCATTGTAACAGGTTTGACACAATGGCTAGCGTCTCTGGTTAGTGAACAAGAAGTCTTATTGTGGAACTAGTCGCGAGCTCAAACTCATTGCTGGGCCTGGCCAAAAAGCGTGCTGTTTCACCTGGCATCATGCCCGACAGAGATAGTATCAATGATGAGCAGTATGACGCTAATCTACACGCACAACGCATAGTTCTCACGCACAAAAATACCGTTCCGAACCGAAAGGCGCGTACGAAAAGTCGTTTGATAAATCGAGTTTTATGGAAAAAAACACTACATAAATCAATTATAATTAATGTTAATTTAACACTTGAAATAATTGAGCTTTCTCGGTACTGAAAATTTTACACTTCTTTTATTACTTATTTACACCCAAAGTTACATCAAAATTAGCAAGCAAAACGAATTTTTGTCGGCTCAAAACTTTTTAATGGCTGTCTATTTTACTATTCTGTTTCCGCACAGACAAAATTATTAGTAAGACAAAACGATGCCAAGTTTAACTTTGGATGCGCAATGTCAAACAGTGGAGTAATGCCCTCCCGAAATTCGTATGGAAAAATGATCAACTAGTGCCAACTTAAGTACAAATCTCGGGTGCAAGACATGCGTAATTGTTAAGGTATTAATTGTAAATGTATCCCCTTTATATAAATAAACGATTTTATTATTTATTATTATTATTTTATTCTTTTCGTTTTGTAATCATAATTTTCCTAAAATATTCCTTACCTAGTTGAAATAAGAGTTGAAATAAGAACCTAGGTTCAGTCCCGTTCATAGATGACTAATTTACAACGTTTGAGAGATTTTTTAAAAATTAATTAATTTATTTATTTATTAAGGTACACCAACAGCTTCTGCATAAAAAAATATTAAATAACAGCAGTGCTATTCTGTTTCCATCTCACCGTGAAAACTTAGGAGAAGTGAGCTGTCAGTGTCATCCCACTTGATACTAGGGATTGACCAAGAATACATTTACAATCATACTCGAGGTTTTAATAATATTTTTTTATATTAATTTAATATTTAATTTGTTTTAATGTAGGATAAAAATAAGACCAGTCCAGGAAAAAAAAAAAAGAAAAAAAAAAACAAAATTGATATTCTGACTAAGTTTCTATTTTGCCATTTTGTAAATAACCCAACTTTTTTCAAGTGTGATGAACGTTCTTAGTTGTCAGTCTACGAGTATAATAATAATAATTTGCCCTACTAAGTTTATTGATGACTAATGTTTTCCTAAATATTGCAATATATGGTTATATTATTATATCAGAATATAATTATTTTTCTGATAAAAATTACTTGGGCCAGCCCATTTTTGTTTCAGGCATTTGCGTGGGCCTTTAGTCGGAATAAAGAAAAACTTTCAAGTTATATAAATAAAATAGTTATGATACACATTTATTATTGGTATCTAATGCCACCAATGTGAACAGATACTAACTTTTATTACATTATGAGGCAATATAAGTAATTCATCGACTATCCACCATTGTTTATCTTCATTATTTTAAACATTATTTTGTTTTTATCTATAGAGGAGAACTGAGCAGTTATGGGTCCATCGGTATGCGGGTTCTGGAGTAGTAGAGCATCGTCAGCGTGGGCCAAAACCGAAGGCGAATCCTTCGGCTCGTCACTACGACTTCGTGGCAAGGCACAGAGCTAATCCGTTTTTATCCACCCGCTTAACTGCAACAGCACATAATGTGTGCTTAGAAATAGTGCAAAATCACCTGCATGAACATGAAGCTGGTTTACGCTGTAGTAAGCCAGCACGGAAGATTTTGCTCTCCACCGCTCACCGTCAAAAACGGCTTCTGTTCGTTAGGTCATATAATACATTTTAATTGGGAGAATAATGTGGTTATTTTTTGTTAAGAAAAATGTTTTTAGTTTTTTTGAACTGTAAGTGATGTTTGTTAGGCAGTTAGAAGTTGTCATAATTTCTTACTATATAACATGTTGATTCACTTCACCTCCAATTTTACTCTGTTTTACTTTGTATACTTACTTTGAAAAAAATATTTACGTCCATTCTTATTGAACAATAAACCTTGTCTTGTCTTATAAATTGATAAAGAAGTTACCAGCAGTGTTCTACTCATCCAAACGTTGTGCCACTTGGATAAAATAAGTAGGTAAATACCTATCTCATCGTCTGCCTAGTCTTGGGGTTGGCTTCCAGTCTAACCGGATGCAGCTGAATACCAGTATATACCCAACTATTGATATCAATATTCATTCATGAATTTAATCTTCGATATTTGTTTCTATTTGAAAGAGTTTTTTGCAATTAAAACGTATGTATACCTAGTAGGTCACTGTAAAAGTAAAAAAGAAAAGAAAAGACAAAAAAATGGAAAGTATTTTACATATTTTATTTCTGTATGGTATTTGTAGAATAAATATGTACACTAATAGATATGTACACTATTTTCTAATATTCATTTTGTTTCGAATAGCTTTAACAGAGTGAAAACATCAAAGGGATTTTTTTGTTCACATCGGAAAAATATATTTCCATGTTTTATGACAAAAGCAAATCAATCCAACTTTCACCATCGTATAAACTGTTTGCAGTTTTCAACGCATCATAAAGTTTATTAGTTCCTGCAGAAATAGAGCAGACTATATTAAAATAAAGGAACATTGTTAGTAACAGTGTAAGATTATCATAAACGATAGTAGCCCGTATGAACACTAACGAAGATGCACATTATGCAGAGCTTAGCCATAAAACAGATGTTCACAAAGATCTTAAGAACCCGCTGTAGAATTATGACTACAATCTATGAGCTGAAATTCATTTAGCAGAATCTAAAATGCAAGGAATGTTTTCATGTAATTATACCTGTAATTTTCGAGTTTATCTTGCAAACAAAGTTATAATATGATCTAATAAAACAAGAGGAGCATCAGGCCTTTTTGGCCCCTGTAAAAATTATGTTTCAGGAATGGGCTTTATTTTAAAAATTCTAAGTATTGAAAATTTTGATTGATTTATAACTTCTGAATGTGTTTAGAAAACTAAAATGGTTTTAATTAGTTTCTGAACCACAGTTATACATAGAGTATTTATTAATAATCCTACAAATATTATAATTGTTATATATTTGGACGTTTGTTACATAATAACGCAACAAAAGGCTGAACGGATTTGGATGAAATTTGGTACGCAGATAGTTTATAACCGGGATTAACATTTTATATTAACTTTTTATCCCGATATTGCCACGGGATCGAAACTCATGCGGGTGAAACTGCAGGGCGCAGCTAGTAGTTTATAACCGGGATTATTACATAGGATATTTATCACGGTAGTACGTTCCATACGTGGGATAATTTCCAAGCTCCACTTGGGCTAGGTCACGTTCAAAAGCTAGTCAGAAATAAAATAAAGCACAAGCTAAATAAAACTGCAAAAAGACAAAAACCTTTTTATAGCAATAAACGTCAGGAGCAAACCCTTTGCGATCATACGTTCGCCAGTAAAACAAGTTTCATAGCTCAGCACTAGCTTTTAGTGTTCATTTTTTATGCCCTATCAGCAACGTTAATGCCAACAGGTTCTTTGTATAACGCCGGGTCCAGACGTGTTTAATGTAATGTAACGTGTGGATGGCACTACGAGCATTTCATGTAAGTGTGCATACCACGGAGTAAACTTTCCTCCGTGGTGCATACAGACGAGCTGCACCCGTCAACGGCAGAGGCAACTGCAGCCGGTCGGCTGCTGCAGTCAACAAGCGTCGGCGGTTGCCATCGACCATCTCTACAACGTGTAACGTTAAATGCGCAAAACCTGGAAATAGTTTGATCAGAATAACGAGCAGAATTAATTGAATCACTTTTTAATATAGGTCACTTTTTCCAAAAAATCTTCATGAAAAACGTTGCCGTGTCTATTTATTAATAGGTCAAGCAAGCCAATGTCAGCGCGGCGCAGCGACCCGGTGACGACTCCTCCCTCGGTAAAGCGTCGTCGCAGACGCAAGAAACGATCAGAATGGCCAGTAAAACTAAAACAGCACATAAAACCTTTACAATGTTTTTAATCACTTATTTTCTCTCTGAAATAGGTCAATTGAATTAAAAATCAGTTGGGGTGTCTGAGGTTTTGCGCATTTAACGTTATACGTTGTATATACTAAGGCTCGGGCTGGCGCCTGCGGTTATACATCGACTGTCGGTTTTTAGTGCGAACACAAAGGTTCTCGCTCGTCGAAAACACATACAGGATTCGCGTTGAGTTTGTAGGCCATTGACGCTATTCGCATTGTTATAGTTTTAAGGTTCACCTTAGCTTGCGGGAATTCTTTGGTAATAAAAATACGTCTTTGCAGTATGCTGATTTAATTTCGACTAACAACATGACAAGTTGGTGTTGAGGTTATGGCGACACACACACACACACACACGCATACTTCCTTCCTGCTCTCACACATACATTTAATCTTGCTCGACACGCATTACATACATCATACATCATCATCAACATAATTTCAGCCAAAAGACGTCCATTGATGGTTCAAGCACCGCCACTTCGATCGGTTCTGTGCTTTCCGTATCCAGCGGATTCCTGCGGCCTTCACAAGGTCATCGGTCCACATCGTGGGAGGCCTTCCAACGCTACGTCTTCTGGTACATGGTCGCCACTCCAGAACATTTTGGCCCCAACGGGCATTTGTACTGTGTGTGCATTACGCAATACACATTGCAATACACATTACATTACACACGTCTGGACCCGGCATAAAAGTAAAGTACTTTAATTTCCTTTGTGTAATTTAGTATTTAAGGCAAGCTTATCTAGCGGGGAATAGTACTGTCTGCTTTCTCATTTTCCCGTGATGGGAACAGAACTTGTGTAATTAATCCCTCGGACAATAGGCTGTGTGACGGGAATATCCGTTTTTTCACCAGTAAGTTGTTATTATTATTTTAGGATTTAGATTACATTAAATCGCTTTTAAGCTGAAACTAAAAAAATATACCTCTTCAGTTCAATTATGTCTGTTATTAAAGAGTATTTTCCTTTGTTGTCTGTTATAAATTGTATTTTCCTTTGTTAGAAAACCAATCTGTTTGTGAATGTATGTTTTACCGGAAAAGAGCAAAGAGAGATTTGTTTAGTAATTTTAATAGTAGTAGTTTTCCTATCCTTGAACTATTGGAATTGACGTCTCTTTCTATTATTATTTATGTATGGTGTGCACACATATGAATCGCTTGTGCCTTTTCTGTAAACTGATAATTATCAAGCTTTCGTTGGTGGTTCTTTATTAAAGGAGGGCGCTCACGAGCAACTTTTGTCTTCGTACCTAATTTGTCTCTAATATGTACAAGTATATAAAAATGAGGGCAAATAATCAAAGGGCATCAAAAAATTTGTCCGCATCGCTCTCAATAGGAAACGTGCCCAAAAGGCTGGCAGCATTACCACGTTGTATGGCAATGCTGATTCTTTGGTCAAAAAATAGGCCAGCCCTCTGGTCACGTGAAGAGTCGACCATCCGCTTGGCGATATCCCGAAATAATAGGTGGGCACTCGGACCCCATGGCCCTATTGTTTCAACCCCAAACGGTTCGAGCAAATAAGTTCCAAAGAGGTTGGAGTATTTGTATTTTTATATTTCTATTATTATTATTATTTTAAGTCTGTTAGCTTTTTAATTAATTATATAAATTTGTCTCTTACATCAAGTCTCCGGGCTTGTATGAAAGTGGCAGACTATTTTGTCCGCGGGTTTAGAGAAAGGCCAGCGACGCAACTGTCGCCCGTCTATTGGTTGCAATGCAAGTGTGCACATGGCGACAAAAAGTTGCGAGCCAACCAGCTGCCGCTCAATCGCGTCCGTCGACAGAATAGCGTTGCTGTCGCTCCTGTGTGTGCATCGTCCAAAAGCACTCTTCGTGTTCAGTTCAACAACGCGTTCAGGATAATGTTGGCGCTCCCACGCTATTGCAGCGCATCGACCATGTTTGCGAAAGCGCGCGTGGATTGCTTCCACGCCACTATGTGCAAGACAGGCACGTCGCTGGCACGGCGAGTGCGGGGAGCGCTAACAGCATGCTGGCCGCGCTTGCGGTAAGGCTTGATTGCTCCACCATCTCCCACTGTTGTAAGCGACATGTGGCGGGCTGATGCGAATAACAAACCTCAAATTTATTTTATGTAAATCGTTAATTTAATTATATTATTATTGTGTTATTATGTATGACTTATTGTAATCGATTTGAATTAAGTACATTAAATTGTTATACATTGAATTGAATTAGTAATGTTGTGTTTGTAATGTGACAGTATGGTGTATTATTTCTATTATGAGTCAGTGATACTCGAATTAAAATGATTTTATTTTTTATTTATTTTTAAATCTCGGCGAGGAGACAGCGACGGAGACAGAAAAATTTTCGGGCAACCAAGTTGCTCGTTGGCGTCCTCCCTTAGACTGTTTTTTTACTAGCATCAAGAATGAAGCTTTCTCTTGAGCTTAATATCTTAGATTGGTGCCTTATTTTTCTAAACAGGCTTTTTTTTGTGGTTCTTGTCTTTAATTTACTTGATACAGTGTTGCCATAATGTTTAATGGATCATATTAAGAGTGTTTTTATTCCGTTGTTCCGTTGAACATTAAGGATCCATAAAAGGTCTGTAAATTGCTATTAAGATGAAAGCAACAAAGATTTTCTTTCAATTAGTTTGTTTAAGGGCCAAGTTGTTTTCCATTTTCTGAAGACTTTTATGTTCATTTTGTAAATAATGTAAAGCTTTCTCTTTGCATTCAGTTATTACAAATGTATTATATTAAAAGCGTTTCAATGTATAAATGTATTTTCTGAAATAACGTCAGTTTGATAAGGTAATTTGTTTTTTTTTTTTTGTTAGGTACTGTCATCACTTTTAAATGGGGTTTTTATAAATTTTTATTTACACAGGTTATTTTTGTTTATTTATCCTCTATTGGAACGGCCTAAGAGAAAAATTGATAGGCAGTTCGTAGAATTAGCATTCTTATCAAATTGGGTACCAAACAAAACAGCTCTATTGCGGGCAGTGGTATACAGTACGGAAACCACAAAATATGCAATAAATTATACCACATACTTGTTATCGAATTTCCTAACGATATAAAAAATATGAACAAGCGCGGTCGCGGAAAAAATCAGCTGTTCCCTACATTTGTTTATGTTCGCATAACTCATCAATATGTAGGGAACAGCTGATTTTTTTTTCGCCAGCTATTTCGTTCCTTTTTTGTATAATGTCAGAAAAGGCGATAACGAGTATGTGGTATAATTTAATGCATATACATATGTATGTGGTGTACATACTGTATGTAGGTATGTGGCTCTATATTGACATACAAGTTTGACATAATTTAATAACCACTCTGTCATGGCATATCACGGGCAAACGTTTACGGACCGCCAATCCACCGCTGGGGCTCCGCCTTGCAAAAGGTCGTAGCTTTAGGGTGCGTTTCCACAGAAGCGGAGCAGAGACGTGCAGGAATCGACTAATCACAATGGTTGAAATCCTCATCGCGTCACTCGTCTCGTCTGTGATTGGACGATTCCTACACGTCTCCGCTCCGCTCCGCTCAGCTCCGCTTCTGTGGAAACGCACCCTCATGCTGAGCGATGGCCGTTTTGCGTCAATGTGACGCGTATTTCCCCCCAACTTGTTCTTTTTTGTGTTTGTGTTCTTTCTCTACGTCGTGTTTGCCACAAATAAACGTATTTTCTTTCTTTCTTATTGAAATACCTAGTAGTGCTGTGATATGGCTACTCATTGGTGATTTATGGGTAACGTCGTGGACAAGGCAAGGCTCAGAGTTTCTTGCAAAAAAAAAAGAACGATAATATGGCAAATGTATAGTGAATATATATACAACGTGTCCCAGAAATCAACGTCAAGCCGAAAACGGGCAATAGGCCAAGTCGTGACAGCTATTAGAAAAATATAAAAAAAAATCTTGGTCATGTACTTTTCGAATTATAAGCATTCAAAAATAAATCTCAAAAAGTGACACCCTGTGATGGTTTTTCAAGTCCTGTGACTACATTATTAACATTTCGGTAGTTTTTTTCTCTGTGATGTAACCATGAATAACCCTTCTGTAAATTACAGTTAAAAGTAAAACGTAACTGCCTCAGTTCTAAATTAAATGTTAGATTTTTGCCCAATATTGAATTCAAAATAATGACATCACCCAACTTTAACCGACTGTACTGAAAAAAAAATCTACTACACTATTTTGGCAAGTAACTTTAAAAGATGGCGCGTTTAGTCAGGATTCCAAAATGGTATAACACATACTAATTGCTACTTCTTAATTGAGAAAAAACATTTTTTTTTTTATGAAGCCGTATTTCATAAAAGTTCGATTGAGACGAAGAGTGACGTTATTTTGACTAATGTGAGCGAGAAAGATTCATTTTAGCTAATGTGAGGTGACGCTACTTTGACAAGTGGGAGCGAGATAGATAGTGACGCTACTTTTATCTAACTAAGAGGGAGACGGATTGACACATCATTTCATATGTGTGAGTGAAACAGATAGAGACGCTACTCTGGCTAAACAGGGATGCGTCGGCAAATTGTGCAATACTGCAGTACGTTACGCTCTTTCGTTGACTGCACATCTTTTTGTATTCGTATTGACTTCGTACTTACAACTGTGGCTTTGTTTATTGGACTTGATTTGCATTGTAATTTGGATTTATCTGCACCGTTTCTGACAACCCCGGACTTGTTTTAATCGCAACCCCGTGTTTGTGTAGTGTTTTATCATGCCATCTCGATACACCGCACAGGAATACGCCAACATGCATCTCATTTATGGAGAATGCTTATGCAACGCCAATGCCGCAGCAAGAGTGTATCGTGAGAGATACCCGAATGCTGAGCGTCATCCCGATCATCGAGTATTTATTAATGTGCATCGGTCATTATCAGAGGGTCGATTTCCTAGCCAAATGGTTAGCGAGGGAAGACCCGTTATGCCCTACGAAGCCGAAGTCTTGCAAGCAGTTGAAGAAGACAGAAGTATCTCAGTACGTGGAATTGAACAGAGCATAGGAGTCCCCAAAAGTACTGCACATCGTATTTTAAAAAAGAACGAGTTTCACCCATACCATGTACGACGAGTACAAAGTCTGCTACCCCGAGACTACCCAGAGAGAGTACGATTTTGTCGAACGATGTTGCAGAGGCACCGAGAGGACCCGCGATTCTTTGAAAAAATTCTATGGTCCGATGAATCAACATTTAAAAAGGACGGTTACATGAACCTCCACAATTTGCACGAATGGCACGTGGAAAATCCAAATTTGATGCGGGAAGATAGATCTCAGTACCAGTTTAAAGTAAATATGTGGACGGGAATTTTGAATGGTAAAGTTATTGGTCCAATCGAGCTGCCGGAGAATTTAAATGCCCAGGGTTATTTGAACTTCTTACAGAACCAATTACCAGAATTATTGGAAGAAGTGCCACTGAACATTTACGGCAGCATGTGGTATCAACAAGATGGCTGCCCAGCGCATTATGCTCTCACTGTACGAGAGTTTCTCAATCGAGAATACCCCGATAGGTGGATTGGGCGGGGTGGTACATTTTCGTGGCCTGCCCGTTCACCCGATTTAAACCCCATAGATTTTTTTTACTGGGGTACGATAAAGGATAAAGTGTACTCTAAACCAATTCAAGATTTAGACGAGCTGCGCCAAAGAATTGCAGAAGCCGCTGAATACATCAACTCAAGAAGATACGCCCGTCTTATTACGCTATCATTTTTAAAGAGATGTAGAACTTGCATTGCAGCTGAAGGAAAACAGTTTGAACATTTGTTATAAAACTTCGTAAATCTGATTTAATAAAAATTATAATAAAAGAAATCCAACGACTGAATTTTATTTCAAATGCACCTAAAACCAACAATGTACTTTTTTTCCTCAATTAAGAAGTAGCAATTAGTATGTGTTATACCATTTTGGAATCCTGACTAAACGCGCCATCTTTTAAAGTTACTTGCCAAAATAGTGTAGTAGATTTTTTTTTTCAGTACAGTCGGTTAAAGTTGGGTGATGTCATTATTTTGAATTCAATATTGGGCAAAAATCTAACATTTAATTTAGAACTGAGGCAGTTACGTTTTACTTTTAACTGTAATTTACAGAAGGGTTATTCATGGTTACATCACAGAGAAAAAAACTACCGAAATGTTAATAATGTAGTCACAGGACTTGAAAAACCATCACAGGGTGTCACTTTTTGAGATTTATTTTTGAATGCTTATAATTCGAAAAGTACATGACCAAGATTTTTTTTTATATTTTTCTAATAGCTGTCACGACTTGGCCTATTGCCCGTTTTCGGCTTGACGTTGATTTCTGGGACACGTTGTATATATATTGTGGAAAAAAAAAAATAACATAATTAAACAAGTGGTAACACAAAATTAATTTCGACAAGGTACCTAATTGTATAAGATTTTATTTTCAAACATGCAGTTATGCTTAGAAAGTTATAGTGCTCTAGTGAGACATCGTTGTGACAAATGTGGAAGTTCCTTGTTCTACGTAACACTAGAAAGCCACTTTACGTTTCTTGTAAGAAGTTCTTGATGAAACGAATGACTCTCATCTGTGAATACAAGTTGGCAATACAATGTTGATTTCTTGTTCTTAACGTAACAAAAAGGACGGGTTAGCTCATGAACGGCACCGTTCACGATGATTTCTACTAAGTTAGTCATCAAGACAGCATCGTTGGCCAAGTCGTCGCAATCGTGACTGCTTATCATGAGGTCCTGGGTTCGGTCCTCGAGCAAAGTGTTATTGGGTTTTTTACATCTGGAATTTCTCAGTAGCAGCCTGGAATCTGGGTTTGTGCTGGATTGATGGCTCGCTCCCTCTAACGTGGGGCTTCATAGGTATCAAGACGCCTGCAAACTTTGTCGTGTCCAGGTTACTAACTTTAAGTTTTGCTTCTTAGAAAGGTAAGTTGCCGTAACATCTGCCTTTTATCTTTCATCATTTCTGCTCTTTATACAACATGTCCCATAATTAACGCACAACCTCTTAAGGGGTCATTGTACTCATCATTACGAACAACTTTTACGATGGGACCAAACCATAAGAAATCGCGAAAAAAAAATCAGCGGTTCCCTTCATTTTGACGAGTTATGCGAACATAAATGTAGGGAACAGCTGATTTTTTTTCGCAATTTCTGTTTTGGTACCATAGTAAAAGTTGTTCATAATAATGAGTACAATGACCCCTTATGAGCTTGTGTGTTATTTAAGTTGCAACTTGTATATGTTGTGCTTGATATTGATAAATGTTGTTTGGAAAAGACAGCCCCGTTGGTGCAGTGATCGCAATCGCTACTACTGAGCATGAGATCCGGGGTGATTCCCAGGTCGGGCAAAGTGTAGCAGGCAGCAGGGTAACTGCGTAACACACTATCAGTAGCAATGGGTTTCATTTTGACAGTTCAACAACATTCATTGCGTTATTTACGTTGATGAGCAGACACATTTTTCGAACATATGGAGCAATGGATTAGCAATATGCTTCGAAATGATTCAAATTGAGAGTAATAGTGTGTTACGTAATTAGGGTGCTGGAGTCCTTGTGCCCATTTGGCGGCAATAGTCTCGCCCCCTATTGCATGGGACTTAAAAATAACTGGTAAAACGTAGGTGTGCTATAAATGTATACACTTCTGCCCAAAACTTGGAAACAAGGCGAGATGTTATTTTATGATACTCATCATGACACTGTACTTTACACTCTAGTGTATTATTGCTTATAAAATAGAACAAGGAAAATCCACCACAAGATTTCTTTTAATTCATTTACGCTAATCGGTTGCAAAATATTCCGCTGGCGTCATTTACACCGAAGCGTAACAGTGGATTGGAAGAAATTAAAAAAAAGATATATCCTGGCTCAAGATAGAGTTTTATGTGGAAGTTCTGAGCTTTTCAATATTGATGTTATTATTTTGTTGCAGTCAGTTGAATGTGTATAATTGAGTTGATACAATACACTATACAAAACCTAAATAGCACATATTGAAATAATTGATGTAGACAGTTACCTAAATTGCAGCATTAGACTCATAGGACTAAACAGGGTCAACTTAAATTAGCTAGCGAAACTCCACAGACCGTATGGAAAGTTTCGCTAGCTAATTTATATATCAATACCCGTCACGTCTGCGGTAGTCGTGACGGGTATCGATGTCTAAACATCAATGAAAAACAAAAAATAAATTAATTTGATGATTTTCTTTGTAGGTTCATGGACTGCAGTTACTGTATTCATTTGAAATATCAGCTTAAAATCTGTTTCTTTATGTAAAATTCACAGGAGTGTTGCTTTCGATATCGAAATACGATAAAACATATTTTCTCAGCTCATACTTCAAGTAACAACACTGCCAGCGTTCGTTGACCCCTAAAAAGAAACATTAAATCTTTTTATGGTTCTGTAATCAACAAGGAACCTTTATAGTTTCACCATGTCCGTCTGTCCGTCCGTCCACAGCTTAGCGCAGAGACTCTTAGTACTAAAAAGCTATAATTTGGCATGAATAAATCACGCCGACAAATTGGTAAAATAAAATCATGTTAAAAAAAAAAATAGGCTAGCTCCTCTACACGTAAAGTGGGTATGTTTCTTTTTCTGATGTACACCACATTGGGGTATCGCGGGATAGCTCTTTCAAAAATATTGCGGGTTTGTGAAAACAATTTTTCGATTCAATTTTGTTAGACTCAAGTGTCGTCGCCCCCCCCCCCCCCCTTGTCACCCTGTTAATTGTGTATTCTGTGTTTCACGATCTGTGTCCAAATAAACTTTATTCTTTCTTTCTATGTCAAATATATACATTTATATCTGCAATTCGTACAGTGTAGGTAAAAACAATAAAGAGTATCATATTCTATCATCTTCCTCTAGAGACGATGAGCTCTTCAGGCTACCGGGAGGAAACAATTAAACCGCGGTTTATCACGTATGTTCAATAATTATTCCTAGAAATCAATCTATGTATTTTACATCTTTTTCATTTGATTTATCAGCCAAATCTGACGCCAAATTACTTATAATCTTCAACTATCGTAATGTTTGACTCGTATTTCATGCTAATAACTTTAACTGACTCGCAGAGGTCACATGTAAGCACCAAAAATGCCATAGTCTCTACAGTACGTTACTTAGATATATTAAAATATATAACAGCAGCTAAGCTTGAGTACCTACGTATAGTTTTTTATTGTATTTCTTGGTATATTGGCGTTGCTAGCTGACATATGGCAGATAATTGAATTTAGTGTCCTGTGTCTTGTAATGTTAATTGCTTTGCATACCTTGTATTGTATTCAGTCAAGTATTTTCTAACTGAACAGACAGCTGTGCTGCTGGGGAGTTTGTTGCGCCACTTCTTCTTCCCAGCGAAAGCACTAGGAAGTGGTGAAGGGCGGGCGTTTTGGGGGACTGTCTTTTGTAATTTTGACGTTCGAAAAGTGCTGATTCTCAGCCTAGTTTGAATAAATGACTTTTGATTTTGATTTTTTTTGATTTTGATTTAAGAATTAAATATTTTAGTGTTTTAATAGAACAAAGAAACCCGTGTGAAATTCACGAAACATTAAAAATAGTTTCTAGCGCGTCCGCTGGTATAATGAAACCGGACTTCCATGAATTTCCATATTTTATTTACAGAGGTGAACTATGAGAGCTCTTGGAATAAAAAGAGAGTGGGAAAAATACAGGTCACGACAGTCAAAAGTAGACCCATTCTTTATGGGTGCCATTTTGTTTTTTTTTTTTTTGTTTTTTTGTTCTGTTTTTTCTTGTCTGTTTATTTATGTGTGTACATATAATAAATGGTAAATTCATAGTAAAACTCAAATACATTCACAGCGTCAATATTGTTGAAAAAAATGTGACCAAACATAGGACACCGTAAGACGCTCAGTTTTTTTCGCACGGTTAGACCTATTGGTACATATTAAAAGCCATAAACAAAATCAGTGTTTCGTCAAATGTTCAAAGAAAAGACCGATTCAATAATATTTTATAAAAAAATAGCATACCTAAGTAGTACCATGATAAATCAACCGTAAAACAATTTTCGTCGTTTCGAGCGTAAACATTTTTCTTTGAATACAGTCAACTAAAAAAAAACATTTAAAAGTTATTGCAGTGAGCTCTGCATTTATTTTTTTTTAAATTAAAACAGCAAAATTACTTTTATTTAGGTGAACATTCGATTCAACTACCTAATTTTGCACTTTATTTGTTGCTGCGATGCGCTATTGTCAATTACCTAAAAAATGCTTCTTACCGCGCCTCAATGGCAGGGATAGTTATCAGATATACGTTTTAATGTTTTATTTGGCCATATTTTTTTAATGATGGGACACGTGCCTTCTCTTTGAGAAAATGAGTGACTAGTGAGCCATGATTCACCACACGAGCTTAGTGCGAGTTGTAAGATATGCTTTTGAAAAACTAATCTAACATTCAAAACAAAACAAAACAGAACATGATATTTGCTAAGATCCAAATATATTCCACTTAGAAGTTGAGAACTTCAACAAAAGCTTACCAAATTTAAACCAAATTACAAAGCATCCATTATAAGCTCAATCAACGCTATCAACATATTATTAATATTTCATGTCCAAGTTAGATGAAATATTTTACGCTCAATTTTTAATACCTTATGAATAAATATCCTACTTCATTCTTATTGTTCGACGTGAGTTGTACGTTAAAACACTCATGAATATTGAACGGAGCTGCTATTTTTAATATTTATATAATGTTTTGATGTGAATGTAAGGGCAGTTAAACTAGATTTTTGAAATAAAACTTCTTTACGCACGCTTGACTTGGGGAGTAAGCTGGCGAAAGCGTTACGAAAAGTGTGATCGGGCGAGGCGAACGGGAGTTGAGTGTGGCGTATAAGCAAGAGAGAGCAGTGTGCGCGCACATTTTCTATTTTCTAGATTTCTGTCGAATTTTAATTTGAAAATATATGTACCTTATTTCTCATACCATAAGACTATTGTCTCAGTTTAACAATCAACCACAGTAATTACTGATATATCCAACAATGAAAACCAACCATCCAACCATCTATTCAAAAATATTAATTTATCAATGAAAACCGATAATAAGCTTAAATATTTGTAGAAAATTAATATATGTATATGTATATACCATGTATATATTATACATATATAAACATATAAATATATAGTACAGATGGAGCTAAAGAAGTTTTACTTCAGTCGTGTGGTCAGAAGCATATTCGTTTTGTTTTTTTTTTTTAATTAATAATCGGTGTAAATGTGGTCTACCGGACCGGTTGTACACCGGTTGCTGAACGACGGTGAGCAGGAGAATGGCAAGGCCTATGCTCTACCGTCTACAGGTCGATAGTTTGTTTAACAAAGCCTCTGTCGGCGCACGCGACGTTCAAACCGAAACCAAACCGTTTTACGCTCGAATTTAAAAGTATTTTTTATTCATTTTGTGAATTGAATTTTCTGTGGAGTGTCCTTTCTCACGAAGTAAGTTTTTCCTTGTTAATTATTACCTACTGTAATAACATTTTTTAAATACTGTAAAAGCGAAAATGTATTGCATGCTTACATTCAATTAAACGTTGTCTCTGTTATCTTTTTATTAGAGTGTGACCGGTGTGCATCGCGTTTTTTTTTTATTTTTTTTTTATTTAAATAGAGGGTTTTGCAGAATTCTATAGTGATGATTTAATGGAGATATTCATTATAAAAAATTGTATTGTGTAAAATAAGTAGTTTTTATATGTAGAATTCATACAATATATTCATTTATTAATGAAGAAATAAACTGAATCAGAAATATAATAATAATAGTCACACAACTAAATCCAGATAAAGTCCAATCTACGAAACGCTTCAAGGCAAAACTAAAGTACATAAATACAATGATAATTATAAAGTAATTAAATTATTTCTTTCCACTTGTTGGTCACTTAAACCATTATTATGGCAAGATGTACAGCTAGAACAATAGACTGATTTTGTATTCTTTACATCGCATGATCACAATCCGTCGGATGGATATAGCATTAGTGATATAGTTGTCTTTGTTTATTCATTTTTATTTAGCTGTACTTACAAATATACCTACCTATGTATTCCAATTGGATTATTATTGTAGGCACCCAAGCATAATATATGTATACCCCACTGTTATACAGTATCAACTAGTACGTGGGGTATTGTGACTGTTACTGGCGGCCTTATATGTATGTTGTAATGTCAACATTATAGTTAGGGTAAAAAATTGTGCACAAATAAATAAATATAGGACCACATGTAAATCTGCTTTAGCTTATGCTAAATATATATAAATAAAAAAATAAAAAACATTAGAACTTCAGCTAACTTGGTACAAACGAATGGAAAATATACTAAAGCATGTAAGTTCATGCTGTTTTCCAAACTGGCCAACATTATCTAGTTTCAAAATTAAATTTTTTGTTAAATGTTTTTCAAATTCTGTACTTAATTACGGTCCGGCCGTCGTCGTTAGAATGCGTCCCTGACACCTGTCAGTGCGACAATTCTAGTAAATAATAAAGATCAAATTCGCAAAACACGTATTCGTTTCTATGAAACTGATAGGTATCGAGCATGCATTCTCTCGTCAGCCGCATAGGCATTTTTCTCAACCCAAAAAAAATACAATGGTAATAAGGGCGCTAAAAAGCTACTACACGAAGCCATTTTTTAATTGATTTTGATTGAATAGAATAGAAGAATAGAAGTTTCTTTATTCAAGTAACAAAGACTCACCGAAATTGTTAGTAAAACTTACGACTATGTTATTAAGTACAGACACTAGACAAAAAAAAAAAAAAAACAAGAAAAACAATACAATATAATAACGGTTGGTCACCGTTGCAACATCCCATGAGAGACGGCACAACAGTGACCCACGTACACACAGTCTAGGCGACTCGCAATCATGCTTACGACACTGTTGGAGCCGCCCCACACCCTGCGCACCAGGGAAGCGCACCTTTTACGCATTGTTGCGTAAAAGCAATCTACATGCGCATCTGCGAACATCCCTGACGCACTACAGAAACGGGGCAGTCCCACCAGTATCCTAAACGCATTATTATATTGAACGCGGAGAGCACTGTACGACCTTTGCGTATACCTAGCCCACAGGCTGCAAGAGTAAAAAGCAGTACAGTAGGCACGAAAGAGCGTGATTTTAACAGGAAGTGAGCATCGAGCAAACCTGCGAGCCAGCATGTTCGCTCTAACCGACAACGCCCTCCGCTCCCGTTCAATGTCATCATCGTCTTTGAGGTTGGGAGGATTGAATACTTCTTATACTTAACTTAAACAAAAATAATTAATGTTGTTTAGCATAATAATAGCAAAATCAGCCTCAAATGTTCCCACTGTTGAGACACAGGCCTCCTCTCCGCGAGAGGGACTGGGCCGCAACCCATAACGCGGGCCCAGTGCGGGCTGATAGACGTCACGACTTCGAATTTTTGGTTCTAAGATGTTTTCCTTCACCGTTTTGCACCGTGGCCTGCTACATCTAAACTCAACATTCTATGTGTAACATCACAACATTTACCAATATAAAATCAAGGACAAGTATTTGTATAGTTTGCACAATATGAGAGATTTTAAAAGTTAAAATAATCACGTAAAAAAAAACATAACTTAGTAATAGGGTCCCGTTTTACCCTTTGGGTACGGAACCCTAAAAAACTTCATTTTTAAGCTATAACGTAAAATTAAAATTCTTTTTGAATTGTTCTGATTTGATTTAGTGTTTAATTTTCTATTTATTGTATGATGTACTAGTACGCTAATTGATAGTGCCGTGCTTTCCTATAATTTAAATACATGCGAGATCAATATTATGTCAACGACTCTGGGTTAGAGCTGTCTATGTGTTCAGTTAGTAAGCCTTCTTAAATAAAATAAAATAAATATAAATAAACCGACAGCAGTGGCAATTTTTAAAAATAGGTTTTCATAAATATTGACTTTACAAAATTAGCAAGCGTGGTTTTATGTTATGTTATGTACGAGTATTTGTTTTTGTTAAAAAGTAATAATATTTTAAACTTTAACACAATACTATATCGGTAGGTAACAAATTATAATATTATTTAGAATCATGGAAAAACAATTTCCGACCACAGTTTCATCGTAACGCCTCATTATTTTAATAGTATCATCTGGAAAAATATTTTGCGAAATATGTAATGCACACACATAAATAAATAATAATAAATATGTGTGCCATTACATATTTTACAAAGTATTTTTTAGTAATTACAGTACTATTAGTAATTCCTAAAACGTTAATTGTTATAATTGAAAGTAACATAATTACGTTGCCATCAAGTGGTCGCATTCTCGTAATGGCGTATTACCACAAAACTAATTACTAATCGCTACACAAATGGGTGCATGTCTGTCCGTCTCGCCTGGCGCTCATTGTTTTAATTAAAATGGCAACACAGAATCTGGACATTCCTTGTATTTAGCTGACTGTATTTTGTGGTTGCATCTGGCGTATTATGTTCTTTGGGCCCATTTGTATGTTTAGTTGGGTTAAATTAATAAATATGTAGTAGAGTTTGTAAACTCGGAGCTAAGAAATTAATATTTTAAATCTGGTAACTTGACATAGTGTTTTTTCATTTAGGAACTTTTCAGTTCAATCGACGAAACATAAAATCGAATTGCAATATCTGTGCCCTGATATGTAATACGACCAAAAATGAATTAAGGAACAATGAACGGAAATTGTATACTTATCTCTTTTACACTACATTACGAGACGTAATATTTTCTTGTTTTTAAATATTATAGGTAACATGACTTTTTTTATCGTATTGTATGTGGTTTTCATGGAGATTTCGTTTATTGATGGACGATAACGTCATAGAATGAAAAAATATGTTTTAAGTTTTTAATTTGTATTTATTTTTATATGAGTTCATGAAAATATTGCCTGCTGATTAGTACTGAATTTTCACGTACTTCAATGTCAAATAATATAAAATACAAATAATGTTATCAGCGGTACCACAACGTCACAATTGATTTTGACATTACTCACACTAATCCAGAGTTTAGTGACTTAACTCTCCCACATCGGGTTTAATATTTAATATTTTAACTCTAGGTTTACCTCTTCCTCTTGAGGGCACAAGACAAATTATTTGATTAACTCTAAGTTAGCTGTTAACTCCGAGTTATTTAGGATAGATAACCCGTGAAAGTGCAAGTGGGCTTAACCCTTTGTGCAACCGAGAGTAAAAAAACTCGCATAGATCAGTAAAAACATCGTCATTTGGAAAGTGTTCAGAATTCCTGGAAAAAGTACTGAAAAAAATCTCATGCAAGCTATTCTTCAGCAGTCAGACCCTCACATACGTGAGGTTCAGGAATAATTTGCTAGTCACACGATTGTGAGTATATGTGCGAAGGCGTCGGGATTAAAAACGCAGCCATCCCTCATTCGGGTTTCAACGAACTGGCAGGACGAAACGTGCGCGCAAATTGCAAAACTATTTAGTTATGTCTTATTCTTAGATAGTCACGATAGATCGACGCCGGTTGCTAAAGTTGTATACATTTTTGCTCAGGATTTTGTAAAGTCGAAACTCACGATCACTTTAACTCGGTTGAAAAGGGCAAAGTGACATTATGGGAGTCGTCTTTATTTATTGTTTTTATTTTTATTATTATTTTACGTTGTTCTTTTTGTCTACGAAACAAGATAAACAAACCACTGTGTTGTTAAAAAGAAAAAAATTCTAATTTAATTACTGTAGCCTCAAAGCCCGAGTCTATCTTGATTAAGTTTATATTGAGAGATCAAACGATTTAATATTGTTGAGAATACTTTTACTCTAAAGTGAGGTCAATGAACGGCGACGCCATTTGACGTCAAATAGTTGAAAAAATTCGTATAATACTTAGGTATCCTTGAGCGGACATAAAGCTTTCAAAATCGGAATAAAAACAAAACCGGTTTTGCTTTTTCCCGTTATTGCAATAAAGCTTTTTTCGATCCCATCGCAATAATTGAACTTTGATGTGACTCATCACTACGGTCAATATGCAATATATTGACCGTAGTGTGTTATAATGAGTTACATTAAAGTATAGGTACTAACAAGGAAGGTAAGGAAGGTAAGGTCTTTTGGAAAAATATTAACTAGAAGTATGTAAAACCCTCAAACTGCCCCGAAAGGTGGTAATGTTTAGGGGGCTATTTCCCCCTCAAAAAAGGCGCGTTGGCAAAAAAAAAATACGTGTCTCTTAAAATTTGATGGAGAATAACATATATCAGCCACAAAAAAATCGGAGGTGACAGGTCGGGATACCTTCCTTGTAAGTAGAATTTAGGACTTACGGATGCAAGGAATAGATCGTGGATGGATGATTCGTAACAGATAGTATGACGGCAATGGATGAAATGGAATTAAGCATTACAAACCAGGCATGACTGTAGTGTTTACAATAAGTTGTCCTATTAAAAATATGCGCGTAGATGCACGATTTCCTCGTTGAAATTGAATACTATTTGTTGGCTGGTATAAATAACAATGAATTGGTAAATCACTTTGTTATTATTTTAGAAGAGAAAACAAAGTATGTTTTCTGCTCTAAAATAATAATAAAGCGATTTTTTTATTATTTATCTATTTATTTGGCAATAATCGTTCTCCTGATGCATGTTTAGGTAAAAACACCCGAAGAGCTGATTTCAGAGCTCTAATTTGCAGATTATGTTCAATATGATCCATCAAAACCATTTTTGTCATAATATCACACATATCATATACTTTTATAATAATACAGTTTGTTTATCATAAATAAAGAAAAAACGACTGGACGTAATTCAATTTTCTACTGGAAACAAGTCTAAATATCTGCGAGTCTCTATATCATTTTCACGCAGTATTTGTACCAAAATAGTCTACAATACTTGCTCAAAAAAAATTAAATTAAAAAAATACTAATACTTTGATTTTTTAGTAAATAAAATAAAAATACTATGTATATTTCACTGCGCCGGCGATGCGCGCGCGCCCTGGCTGGAAACCTTAATTTAATGAGGCATCCACAGGCAAGCCCGGTAAAGCAGACGACAACCTCATAGTTTGAACAGCGAGATGCAGTTTATATTAAAAAAAAAGTTGTGCGATCAGTACCGAAAAGTAAGAGGGCTCATAATAGGAACGCATGTGGCGTTGTAGATACCGCTACACCACCTTCGACAAAGATCTCGAGAAAGATAATCTCGTAACTTTCCTCAACATCATCATCTGCCTCGCCTTTTCCCAACTATGTTGCGGTCAGCTTCCAGTCCAACCAGATGCAGCTGAGTCATCCATCATCATCAACACTTCAGCCGAAAAACTTCCACTGCTAGACATATGCCTCCCCCAAAACAGCTACTGCTGTGTACTTACTAATATTTACATGGAGTGACTGATGGTCTGACCTACGCAACCCAGTTACTGGATAACATAATAATTCTTGGTAAGAATGGTTGTTTAACTTTTGAGGTTTCTGACTACTCGTACCAACCGTCAACAGTCTCGTAACTTTCTTATCGACCCAAATTACTCAGTAAAGACCATATTTTTACGGAGCTCTGACTCTCGACTGCAATTATCATAACTTACTGGAGTCGAGAGCCGGATCTCCGATATGACGTAACTACGACTGTCGCCGCAGTTGTAACACAGTTGTTGTTCTACAAAGCAGCGGGTCAAGTTCATTGTTGTAACGCACTGAGGTGGACGCAAGAGTCGCTTGGAGTTCCGTTATGAGACCCTAAAAAAATATTTTTGCTATACAAAATATTATGAAAGAAAATTTGGTTGCTTATTGAGGATTTTGTGTTGGAAATGTACGATAAACTAATTTCGTCTGAAGTTTTTGGCTGTAGATAGAGGCCTATTTAAGTAGATTTTTAAAACATAGAGATTCTAAGTAGGCCTTCCAAGCTTTAGGATGATCAGTGTTTATGGTAGGTACTCATATCAGCTTTTGAAACTATTTATTTAAGGGTTACAAAATACAATCTGAATTCACGTTGGATTCATTACTGGCGTCCGTTTTACCAAATAAATTAATACGAGTATAATTGATGTTCCTTTGTAAGGAAATATTTTGTTTGATAAAAAATCGACCTAGATTAAAGCTCTTTCTTCGATTTGTATTTTCGTACTAAATTATAACCTAACACGAATTGAATACGTAGAAAGTAAAAAAAAAGCAACTCTTTAGTATTTTCATACACAGCTCTCTAAAGCAAAACACGGTAATTGATACAGCATATTCAATTACTATGGATAACGTAGACAGATATCGACTACCGATCGAATCTAGAAATGAATCAGCATTTTTTCAGCTTTTATTTTTATTTAGGAATATTTTATTAAAACCTCAAAAAAATGTGAGCCACTATTTTAAAACCAATTTTTTTACATCACGCACAGAAATAATATGATGTAAAGTAGATAGTGTTAGGGTTCTTTCCCACGGCAAAATCCCGTTTTTTGCAGGTACGGTTTATTGCAGGATCCCGTTTAGTAGTGTATGTGTTTAAATATAGGTACATTTTCACACAAGCATCCTGTTTGCAGTATCCGGAAAACAGGATGCCTGTGTGAATTATACAACATTATTTTTAGTATATGGTAAACCCGAAACACGTGTCTGAATTGTGATTGAGTTGACCATCCGCCATATTGTTAACTCTCCAACTTCAGGTGGTTAATTTTTTTAACTAAAAGTTAATTATTTGACCATTGGATAAACTAACAATTGATAAAAAAAAACATATTTTGCCAAAATTTAACCACTAGTTAACTATTTTTAACCATTGGTTGAGTTAACTACGGACCAAAAAACCGGCCCTAAGTCAGTAAACTTGTTTTAAAACAGTACATCGACGGCGTTATAAAGTAGAAACATGTTATGTAGACTAGTAATTACCAAATCAATATAGAATTTAACTTTACTCATAGTTTTTTGGGAATAAAAAAGGTTTTGGTTTTGGATACTACAACCGTCTGCTCATCATTAAGGTTTAACGTGCTTTCTTAGACACGGAGGGGTCTCGGTATGTAAAGATGGTCACCCATCCACAGACCGACCGCGGCAAGCGTAGCTTAAACTGATCGATCGACCTGTGCGGCTGTTATTATTTACCCACGGGCCCTTTTTCTGCTCAGCATCCATCTCCCTAACATATTTATCATTCAAGTTTCCAAGCTAATAATGTACACTCAATTAGTTTAATTTAAGATTATCTTCTAATATCTAAGGATTATCCAGAGGATTGGCTGTCAGCTGTATCCTTATTAATATAATACATTAATTAATAATACGTCAACCTATTGCACTGATTATTGGCGATATTACATACCGAGATAAAGCTAAGTAATTTCAATATTGGATCAAGGATCTATGGTGGGAACCCCGGAAATCTTAACCCGGCGTCATTGTGGTAGGAAATAGTTACATGGACATTGAGGTGGGTCAATATTACCCATATATTTAATACATGGAATTTCCATAATTTTTAATTAAAATCGTAAACTGTGTCATTATTTCAGTATAAAGGTATTCTGGTTTTGATAATAGAACAGAAAAATAATAATTCAGAAACGTTTAATTAAGTTTAATCAACTTTTAAAATAACTCTCAAAAATCACTGTGTTGTATTGTACCTTAGCTTTAAGCCATTGTAACACCTCTTCAACATTATGGAATGCAAATAAAAATATGAATTTGAATAGTTTAGACGAAAAAGCCTTTACACTTAACACTTAGATGGCCCTTTGGATTTACCAAATAAAAGCTAAAAGAAACAGTCTGGTAATATATTATAACGTAGCCATTTACCGCAAAACTGAAGATGTTACTTCTAACTGTAAACAGCTCTAGATATCTATTTAATAATAATTCATTTATTTTCAGACAAATTACATTCCATTACATTAAAATGATAACATAAAATTGATATAATTATCACACATATACAGCAAAGTAATGCTCAAACATTCACATCACATAAAATATCTAATAAAATAAAATCAATTAAAATCAAATAGAAATTAACTAACTCAAACCGTTATACAAGTAACGTTTAGTGTTATATGTTAGGGCGTGTTCCCACTATGTCGTGACGACAGATTATCGTGTCGTTTAAAGTGTCGTGGTTTGTGTATTTAAGTGGAGGTGTTCACATATAGAACGACACGATTTACTGTCGTCTACGACATTTTTTGCAGTGACAACAGATTGTCGTGACAGTGGGAACGGCTAGCACGACAGTCGTAAAACGATAAAAAATCATTACGACTAAATCGTGACCGCAAATCAACGATAAAATGTCGTCGCGATCCAATGGGAACAGCTAGACATGATAGTCGTTAAACGATAAAAAAAATTGGACGACAAACAATCGTATTAATGGGAACAGCTAGAGACGACAGTCGTCCAACGATAAATAAGAAATTAATCGTTACGACATAGTGGGAAGGCGCCTTTAGAGGATGTCACTGACGTCAATCTTTTGATCGATGAGACTGGTAAAAACTAAAAACTACATAAAATTTAAGCTATACAGGATTATAAACAAACCGCACAAAATAATAAACAGTAAACAGAGTTTTGTTAATTAATTTTACTCATAAATTCATAACTGATTAAATATCAAAAGTAGGCATTAAAAACTAATTATAATTATGTTTTAATCAATATTATACCTATAATAGTGGGTTTTCAGTGTTATAATAATAATAATAAGTTTATTTCAGACCATAATTCCATAAACAACACACATTACAATTTTATACACAAAGCATACATGTATACATGAAAACACATACCTGCACCAAAAATACACTAAAACAACTTATTTTAAATATTGGAATGACGCACGATGAGTAGTCATTCATTGCCACATCATTGGACTGTCTATCCTGTCGGCTACTATAGCCACCAAGCTGTTAGAGCTGTCGCGCACTCGCCGCATCAGGGATGCTATCCGTGTCCGCATCAGTGCGTAAAAATCTGGCACGCCATTCTCCGCGAATATCCCCGTAATGAGTCAAATTAAATTATGTTCAACGTCAGATAAGTGAAGTGATTGCGGCCATGCATTTTTGTATGTTGTGTATTTAAAATTGCCTTTGCTTTTAATTTAGAACACATGGATAATGTACGGAGTGGCGTTTTTAAGGTGTCTAGAGATCCTAAAAACAATATTTTAAGTTGCAGGTGACTAGAGATCCTACAAACAATATGGCAGGAACATAGACGTGCAACCTGCCGGTCGATTCTGTAAAAATCTCACCGTGAAATTATAAGTGAAGTGAGCACTTAATAGTGTTAATCCCTAGCGAATGACAGCTCACTCCACGCTCACTTCACACAAGCTTTCACGGTGAGATGGTTACAGAATCGCACGGCTGTTACCATGGATTGAGGTCCCCCCCCGCCAGTCCCCTCGCTTCAGCCTTCACCATGTCGATTCTGTAAAAATCTTACCGTGAAAACTTGCGTGGAATGAGCTGTCAGTGTCATCCTACTGATGCTAAATAATAACAGCCGCACAGGTCGATCGATCAGGTTAAGCTACGCTTGCCGCGGTTGGTCTGTGGATGGGTGACCATCTTTACATACCGAGACCCCTCCGTGCCTCGGAAAGCACGTTAAGCCGTTGGTCCCGGCTGTCATTCGTAGATCTTTGACAGTCGTTACGGGTGTCAGAAGCCCGAAAATCTGATAACCAGTCTTACCTAGGGGTATCGTATTACCCAGTAACTGGGTTGTGGAGGTCAGATAGGCAGTCGCTCCATGTAAAATACTGGTATTCACCTGCATCCGGTTAGACTGGAAGCCGACCCCAATATAGTCGGGAAAAGGCTAGGCAGATGATGATAGTTAATAAAAATAGTTTTAAAATAAATCTAACTAGCAAAACCTATGTACAGACGCCAGCACATCAAGCTACCTGAAACTGTCAAATCTTCCCAATCAACTTTGAATCTTATGCTTTAGCGATAAAGTTGAAAATCTATTAAAGACATTTGACATATTGTAGTAGCTTGATGTGACTTCCCATTTCAATTAAAGTCCTATTAAAACTCTATTTGCAGCACATAACATACCATCACATTGCATCATCAAAACATCACATCCGTTCACTATAATATTAACGAAGACCGACTGTAAATGTATGCTTGGTCAATCCCTAGCATCAGTGGGATGACACTGACAGCTCACTCCACGCAAGTTTTCAGTGAAATTTTTACAGGTTCGGCATGCTGTTGATCGAATATGGATATTCGATAAAAGAGAGGTACTTGCGTTTACAATATTACACACAGACCGATCCCTAAACTATATACCTAAGTGAAGTTCTAATTAGTTCCAAATTTAACTTCCCGAACTCGTTTTAGTGTAAACATTGCCATATTAAAAAATAAAGTTGCGACGCGAACCTAACTGAAAATGTTGCCAGTCTAACTTTCAGTAGGTATTTAGTTTTTATTAAATACTAGTTTTTGCCCGCGTTTTCCCGCACGGGTGAAAATATCCCACGATAACGTTCCTACTACTGAATTAAAAGTGCCCTATCCCTGTCCCTGTCCTGCACCCTAATTGCGTAACACATCTTAATTTGAATCATTTTGAAGCATATCGCTAATCCATTGCTCCATATGTTCGAAAAATGTGTCTGCTCAACAACGTAAATAACGCAATGTATGCTGCTGAACTGTCAAAATGAAACCCATTGCTACCAATAGTGTGTACACGCAATTATCCTGCTGTCCTGTGTTGTTTTGTCCAGGTTATAAACTATCTGTGTGACAAATTTCATCCAAATCCTTTCAGCTGTTTTCGCGCCAATCCGGAACATCCATCCAGACAAACAAACAAACTGACAAACATTCTAAAAACTATATTTTTGGCATCAGACTCATTCGCACTCCTCCTCTCATTACTTGTTATAAAAAATATTAGATATTTGACACAGTTTTGACTTCGTTACTATTTTCTTATATACTAACTGACCCGACAGACGTTGTCCTGTCCAAACAATAGTCCTAGTAGTTATAAATCCTATAGAAAATAGGACTTTCAGTTATTCCCATTTTCCAGTTTTCCGGGAAACTTTTCCAATTCAACTACCCTAAAACGTTATTGGGATTATTATGAAAATTTTAAAATAAAAAATAGTCAAATCTGTCCAACCGTTCTTAAGCTTAAGTAATGCGGTTACCAATGTACAGACGCCAGCATATCAAGCTACCCAAAACTGTCAAATTTTTCCAATCAAATTTGAACCTAATGCTTTAGCTACCTATAAAGTTGAAAATCTAGTAAAGAAATTTGACGGATATTTATATTTGATTTGTAGTAGCTTGATGTGCTGGCGTGTGAACGTTTTATTATTTTTATTGATATAGATTTTAACACACACGTTTCGATTGCAACAAAACCAACATTTATTATCCACTTAAACAATTAACTTCGGGTAATCAGATTGCATATGTAATAATAACACTAACATGACGTAAGGATAAAGTGAAAGTAACTGTGACGACACAAGTGTTCAGATGCTTGTGTCGTCACAGTTACCTTCAATCTCAGGATTGATGCAATGATTCCGACCTTACTGCGTACCGCTGAAGTAAGATGCACATAAACTTTATTAGTGTGCTGCCTGGGATTTTTTTGAGGAAAATCTGGTATTTACAAACGCCAGCACATCAAATTTTCCCAATCAATTTGAACCTAATGCTTTAGCGATAAAGTGGAACATCTCGTAAAAGAAAAATGTTTGGTAGGTTTTTTTTTTGTATTTTTTTTCACACACAACGTAATGTAAAGCAAGGTTAAAATGGAGTCTACTATTACTATACGGATATAAAATAAGGAAGCTACGGACTTATTAATTGCTACATTAAGTTTATTTTATTTTACCATATATAATTTAATTCAACATGTAATTGAGGAAAATCTGAACATGAATTAAACGTTTTCATTTAAAATACTTTGTGATTCTCCTATTATTACTCTCACAGTGATACATAATATTACTGGCCTTCAAGAATTTGGATATTTGGTATAGTATTTATTATTAATAAAGATGTTTAGAGAAGTTGGAATTCAAATTCTTATGCTCTTGGGTGCCTAAAAAGTATCTTCGGGCATTCACAATATTTTTATAAACCCGTAATAAAAATATAAGGTAAAATTAAACAGTTTAACGTGGAGCTCATTATTTCAGAACGAAACGGAGGCTGTCAGTGTAAACAGTGACTGAGATTTAAATCGTTAGATTCACCCTACTGCGTCAAAACATAGTCGTATTTCTGATTCGTTTTGACACCTCTGATACACAATAACGCAGTGACTACACTTGACTATCATAGAAACGCTATAATTAACAATGTGAGCTCACTCTTATCAATGTGGACACTTTTTCTTATGGCTAAATACGGTGAGGGCAAATCTAGCGATTTAAATCTTTGGGGGCGGGGTGACTTAATGTCAAATACCGTAAATTTTTTTTTTTTAATCATTATAAAATTGGCAACTAGATGACACGAGAAACTGATATTTTCATTTCTAATTACATATTTTATTTACGCGGGGTTTTAAAAATATGATAAATATATTAATCTACTCGTGGTAATGTAGTGTCAATATTGGAAAATATTTTGATCCTTCTAAATTTACTCGTTTTTTGTACAAATTAAGTTAAGAATCTCGCCATGATTTATTAAGCTCTTAAAGATTTCATCGAAGAAACCTTCTAAGAAATGGCAAATGCCGTAACTTGATTAATGCGATATATTCGTAGAACCCAGGTAAATTAAAGCAATGAAGTCAAATTATATCAGGCACGTGGCCCATTAAGTCAACTGCTTTTGAAGTGGAACCTTAATTAATCGAAGATTATTGAACAAATTCCACATGATCACAGCATAGTGTAAATGTTTCTGAGAAATGGATATTTATCACAGTACTTTGATACAAACATAGTACAGTGGTGCTGAAGTGTTTGAAGTGAAGCAAAGGGAGAGTTTGATTTGAAGTTATTTTTATAAAATAATACTAAAATAAAATAAAATTTGTTTATTTCAAGTACCACAAGATTCATTAGTGTTACTACAATCTGGCATTTAAAAAAATAGATTTTCAACTTTAACACTAAAGCATAAGGTTCAAAGTTGATTGAGAGAATTTAATAGTTTCGGGTAGCTTGATGTGCTAGCGTCTGTACCTACTTACATAACATTATATCATATTCAGCCTTTAATGTTCCCACTGCTGTGACTCAGGCCTCTGGGAGAGGTAGAGGGTCATAATCCACCACGTGAGCCCAGTGCGAATTGGTGAATGTCACATGTTTTCGATTTTTATATTCTAGGCCATGCTGGGTTCCTCACGATGTTTTCCTCCACCGCTTTGAGAGCAGTGGTGTTGGAATAACTTACACAAAGTAAAGTGATAAATCAATAAAATCAAAAACCAAAATAATCATAATAGCAAAAACTTATAGACGTACATATACTTACTTGTATACCCGAATCAGTGTCATCGACCCGAGCATAACAGGTACGTTTCGTTTACTGATCAGAAAGAGCGCAAAGTGCACCTTAAGAAGTTTCCACTTAACAAATTATAGACCTAAACCTCAAACATACTAAACCTGAATTAGTACAACAAACCCCGAACAGATTGTAACCAAGTGACATTATTGGCCGTTTATTGAAATTCGAACTACGCCATTTCCATGGGACGTCGTTTTGGGTCGACATGCGTTGTGCTCATGAATAAAGGCCCCGCGGGTCTGAGAAGTAATTCCGGGCCCTCTGTGTTCTATAAATATCGAAACAACTTGGACTTAAATAAAATATACATACACCAGACACATACCTACTACATAACATAACACTACACCTGTAATCCTTAAAGGGTTAAGCAGAGGTGTACCTATAGTCCAATGTACACACACATTTCGCCAGTACCTACATATCACATACACCAAACACTTGAGGGGCAATTCTCATAATTTTAAAAACGTTCACAGTCTGATCTCAGTCTCAATCTGTCAAAAATACCTCTAATTTCCCTACATTTTGACAAGTATTTGACATAATATGTGTGTCGCCGAGATGAGACTGCGACTAGCTTTTGAAAGTTTTAAATTACGAGATTCTGTAACCATCTCACCGTGAACACTTAGGTGAAGTGAGCTGTCAGTGTCATCCCACCCGATACTAGGGATTGACAAAGCATACATTTACAATCATAATCGAGATTTTAATGAGATTTTCATAATAGTAATGTTTTGACAAGTAAAATACTAGTTTTGAAATTATATAAAATGATCAATAGAATCAGCATAAAAAATATTATTAAAATCTCGATTATGATTGTAAATGTTTGTTTGGTCAACCCCTAGCATCAATGGGATGACACTGACAGCTCACTCCAAGCAAGTATTCACAATGAGATTTTTACAGAATAGACCGGCTGGACTTCTGAACTATTTTCTAAAAGAACAAACGTATGCACGACTACATCGAGAAAAGCAAAGCATTTACTTATACTAGAAATCTTTTGTACTTTGTGCAGTCACAGCTTCACATTTCGACCACCTAGAGCTGGAATATTTCCTCATAGAATAATATAGAACACAATGGTATCATTATCGCACACAAAGTGAATAATTATAGACCTATTTCAGTACTACCTACCTTTAGTAAAATTTTTGAAAAGCTTATTTTAAACCAAATGCAAAGATTTTTTAACAAAAATAAATTACTGCATAACAAACAGTTCGGTTTTACAAGGGGTCGTTCAACTACTGATGCCGGAGTTGAACTTTTAGGACATATTTATAATGCATGGGAGGACAAATGCGATGCTTTGGGCATCTTTTGCGATTTGTCCAAGGCATTCGATTGTGTTCTTCATGAAACCTTAATCAGGAAACTTCACTACTACGGAATTCGGAACGCCTCTCTGGATCTTCTTACTTCTTACTTGAGTGATAGGATTCAGAGAGTTGATGTTAACGGAAAAAGGTCACCCGGATCTGTAGTAAAAATGGGGGTCCCCCAGGGCTCAATTCTTGGCCCATTTTTATTTCTTATTTATATAAATGACTTGCCTTACCTCATAAGGGACGAACATGATATAGTGTTGTTTGCAGATGACACTTCACTTTTATTTAAACTCAAACGTCAGCAGCTGGTTACTGACAATATAAATAGTGCCCTCGCAAAAGTAGTTAACTGGTTTAATGTTAATAACCTACTTCTTAACGAAAAAAAAACGAAATGTATTAAGTTTACGATACCAAATGTTAGACAAGTAGAAACTAGTGTTCTTATAAAGGGTGATGAGTTAAAACCCGAAAATACCACAGTATTCTTAGGCATAACTTTGGATGCCAAGCTTCAATGGGGCCCCCATATAGATAAATTGTCAAAAAAGCTTAGCTCTGCAGCATACGCCGTTAGGAAAATTCGTGACTTAACTGATTTAGAGACAGCCCGTTTAGTTTACTTTAGTTATTTTCATAGTGTGATGTCATACGGTATTCTGTTGTGGGGAAATGCCGCCGATATTCAGACAATTTTTATTTTACAAAAAAGGGCAATTCGTTCGATTTATAAATTAAGTCCCAGACACTCCCTCAGAGACAAATTTAAAGGGATCAATATAATGACTGTGCCTTCTCAGTACATTTATGATAATCTTTTGTATGCACATAAAAATATTAATCTGTTTAAAAAATACAGTGATATCCATAATATTAATACTAGGAACAAACACAAATATGTTGTTCCTACAACAAGGCTTAAGAAAATAGGTGGCTCGTTTAGATGCCAATGTATACATTTTTATAATAAACTTCCTAGCCACATTCAAGAACTAAGCATTAATAAATTCAAATCTTTCATAAAGCTAAAACTATGCCAGAAAGCCTATTATACTGTAAAAGACTATATTGAGGACAAAAAAGCTTGGGATTGAGCTGCTCCAATAGGTCTAGACAGTGAATGTTGTTTATTTTTTATTTTGCTGATTTACACTTTTGTTTTTTTTTATTTATTTTTTTTTTCTTTCTAAATATCTATTTATATACAGAATGACATGAACATTTACTGTTTAAAGTCTTATATTATTTTAATTATTGTGAATGTGAGGACTATGTGGGTCATTGTTTCCGTTTTAATCATGGTCTGGCAGTTTGAGTGGTGTATGCGGTCTACACAAATGTCCTGTCCCTGGTATTGCTCGTCGAATCGTTGAGCTCCTTAAGTTCTGAGTTGAGCTGCACGGTTACTGACGAATGCGTGCACTGACTGCACAGGTCCACTCAGTGTGGTTCTTTCCTCAAAAGACCACTTCAGACACCAATCTACATGGTCCTCAAAGATTATATCCGGATTTTTATATACACATTGACATTGATGAATTTTATATAAACAATGACATGGATATTTACTTTGTAAAGTATCTTATTTTTATTATTATTACTGTGAGTGTGAAGACTATGTGGGTCATTTCTTTTTTTCGGTTTTCCTTCTTAGTTAGTTTTAATCATGATCTGGCAGTTTGAGTCATTTATGCGGCCTACCCAAATGTCCTTTCATTGGTATTGTTCGTCGAATCGTAAGGCTCCTCAAGTTCTGAGTTGAGCTGCACGATTTTTGACAAATGCGTGCACTGACTGGACAGGTCCGCTCAATCTGTGTGGTTCTTTACTCAAAAGACCATTTCAGACACTAATCTACATGGTCTTCACATTATCTGACCAAGATTATGTCTGGACTTTAAAAGAGACTGTGACCTCTGAGTTTGTTTCGGCCTTTCTTCTCAGAGTAGTCAGATAGGAAACGCCGACCTCATCTAGTTTAAAAAAATATGATTGACATGTAAAAGTGTTTGTACAAACCTACTTACAGAAAATAAATCATTTATCATTTATCATTTATCAAAGGTTTTTGACTATGTGGGTGATATGAATATCTACACAAACTGTAGGTGTCATACAAATTTTATCACGTATTTTCCTTTTACTGATCATACGGATGTTGTTTCGGCGACACATGGATGAAATTAAAAATAAGTATTTGGAAATACGGCTAAATAAATTATACATATTTAGGTATTAGTTATCTATGGGTTCATCTACAGCTACATCAATCTGAGTCATCTTCATCTAAATTGATGAAAATGCTCTCGACATAGCTTATTCATCTAATAGGTTACCTACCCATAAAAAAATCTGGTAGATTCTTGGACTATTACTAATACTAATTTTACCTACATATCAAAACAGTGAAGGAAAACATCGTGAGGAAACCGACATGTCCTAGAATCAAAAGTTCGAAGACATGTGACGTCTACCAGCCCGCACGGGGCCGGCCTGGTGGCCTACTTCCTCTCACTGAAAGGAGGTCTGTGTCCCAACAGTGGGAACATTAGGCTGATTATGCAGCTATGTACAGACGCCAGCACATCAAGCTACCCGAAACTGTCAAATTTTCCCAATCAGCTTCGAACCTAATGCTTTAGCGATAAAGTTGAAAATCTATTCAAGAAATTTGACAGATTGTAGTAGCTTGACGTGCTGGCGTCTGTATCTATCGATAAACTTAGTTATAACATCCTTGCATAAATAAGAAAAGCGTTATTCAGAGTTCATCTTTAAAACTTAAAGTTTACACATCATTCCAAATCGAACATCAAAACTGAAAACTTTTACGTTCATCGTATCAAAGAATTTTACGGATTCCAAAGACAGAAAATATTTTTGATGGAATTTGCGTTCATTCACAATAGGTGGCGACATGCTGAAAATTTTTATATATTTATAGGTATTTGGAGAATTCTAATGAATGAAAGAAAGCGGTCTGGATTTATGAGCTTTTTCGCTCAAAGATATTTCTGTCACAGTCTTTTCGTAAAAAAATATGTACTTATTCATCATAGCCTCTGCCATTCTCTGCGATGATTATTTTGCTGTGGAAAACGTTTTCTGTGAATCGACATGAATTTGAAATACCACAACGTAGGTTATTATAGTATGTCAGTAACGTGCAATTTTAAAAATTTCAAAAATCTTTTGATTTTCATCACCTAATCGAAGTTATACGAAAACAACCACAACCTGTTGTATTTATTATATTTTTTTTTATTCGATTAGAAATAAATATTCTTCAAATCTAAAGCGAAGCTTTTTGACTAGTCTTGGTCATGGCTAGTCACAGTCACTACAGTCAGAAAAGTCAGAGATTCGGGGGGAAATGGGGGGGGCATATGAAGCAATGGGTTATCAATAAATTTCCTTCAAAATCATTGCAACTGTTTCAATGATTTTGGAGTCGAATCACCAGGAACTCAGAAATAACAGAGGCTATATAAATGAGGTAACTACATTGAATAAGGACTTATAAACTAACATAGGTAGGTAGGAAATAAATTAGGAACATTGTAAAAGACTCGATTTTAAACCCTCTACCTTAAAAGCAGAACCGAAAACCTCTGCGACACCTGAATATTTTGTAAACGAAAAACATGTTATTTATTACATTTTTTTCCTTCTTTCCAGGAAAAATGAGGCAATCAAGTACAATAATATTAGCGATGCTAGTGGTACAAGCGTACTCGGTAAGTAATTTTCTTTTTAATAACTTCACAATTCATATAAAAATTGAGCGAATTTGATTCGAAGTAAAATTATTTCCATAATAACTTTCTGCGAAACTTTGATGAAAATATTTGGCGGTAATGATCAAGTTCTTGAATCTAGTTGTAATTTAGTGCCTATTAATAAAGGTATCTTTTGCGATACCTATTTTATTATTTATTCAAAAAGGAGGTATAAATATGTAAAATCATAAAAAAAATACTTACCCATCGATTTGAGAACCTCCCCTTTTTTTCGTCGGTTAACAAGGGTAGCGTTAATCAATATCTCTATATATAATTCCCATCAATAGATTTTGCCGGACCTAACTTAATTTACTGATTCCAATATCTCCTAAATCATACAATTACAATCACTCGGACAAGGATCTGTAATACGCCAAGGACTGACAGAGACCGAAGACTTTAATTACTATTAATGTTTGTATATGTAATATCGTTAAACATACCACCGTTTTGGAAACCTATTAAGAGAGCCAACAAATTTTCTAAAAACAATCAAATTCTTGTTTACATTACCATTGAAGAAGGCACATAAGTTCAGGAACTAATCAGAATAACATTTGGAAGACGTAATATTATATAAATTCTCGTAATGTTATATAGGTAATTTCTCGTATAATTAACGAGAATCTCGTATAATTTCCTCTAGGCTTGAAAATCGTTTAATTTATTACATCTTTGCCTCTTCACAGTGTGTCATGTATGGAAATTTTGTAGGTCGTGTTACATTTACTTTATTAAAAGGAAGATGGATGAAGACGTCTTAATGAAGTAGTGTGAAAACCAAAGTCTCGTCTTATTTTACCTTAACTTTTCTCCGCGATTTCGTCCGCGTGATCTCGGAGATAATCCCACGGGAACCTGTTACTGTGATCCTATGTAAAAGTATTCTCTCAATTCTCAATTCTTTATTGCGTACCACAATGTGTGTAATTGGTAGGGAAATAATTATATTAGTCACAATTATTGACCCTGTCGGGCATAGCAATGATCAAGTAGGAGAAAGGAGGAAGAACATTGGGTGTTTAATATGATTTTAAATTCTGTTGTACTATTACATAATTGAATTTACGAATTATAATTTTTGTTTTATAAACTATATACATTTATTTATTCAGTAACTTTGTAAAAGCCATTTATTTTTTTAAATATTCATTATTGTTTTATTTACTTATTATTATCGTTATTTATCCCTAAGGTAAGTTGTTTATTTCATGTCCTAACCCAGATTATGGTAAACCAGTGTGCCAATTTTCATCGAAATCCGTTCAGTTATTGAGGCGAGAGAAGTTTAAAGATAGACGACAGAAATAGTCACGTTCGCGTATATAATATTCGTATGGATAACCAAACGTGTTTGTGGATTCATTAGTATTCGTGATTGATGAGAATTTTAATATTTTATGTGTGTTCCATCAAACAGTGTTTGCTTAATATATGTTTGAGTAAAATTTGCGCAATGAGCTTCAAGTTTCATAAATATTATTTACGAAACTTTAATCTTAACCTTTGACCCTAAACTTATATGACTTCGTCGCATTAAGTCGCATTAATAGTGAGTGTCAAATACAAATATATTACAACAAACGAACACCATTTTATTTTTATACAGCAGACGTCATAAAACAATGGGATTCTGTTAAATTATTTATCAGCTATCGTCTTTCAATTGTTTTTGGGCAAGCCCATCTATTGCCATGAACTTTTTGTCTCATGTTTACTTTACTCGTCAATCAGTCACGCCACGCACAGGACCTGCGTAAGAAGGCTAGAACAATATCTAAGGGTTGATACAAATTCGGTTGAATGGAGCATAGCCAAGTTTACCGTTGTTACAGAGTTCCTGTGAACTTTTATCCTCTGAAATGATAGCAATGAATTCAGAGTCAACCTTATAATTCCGTTGCTTCTAAATGGTGGATTGATGGACATTTCAGTCATTTTAGAGCTCATATTCATTTAAAATCTTCTTTAACAATTACATCCGTATGGTCAAATCACAAGCCACTGGCCCTGTCATAATGTGTGCTAAGCTTCATAAAGTTTTGCCTAGACGTGGCACTGTCTCTAAAAACGCTTGTTTATTTTAGCTGGCCTGCGTGCCCGAGTTCATATGCAGAATTAAACGATTTGTCATTGTCACACGGACCTCGAGCGCGTTGTGACTTGTGAAATATTATGCGGTCAGTACCCGGTAGCCGGCTTTGGCGACGTTTTCGGGATATTGTATAATAATCATTGTTGGAGGTATATGGTGTAGAAGCTTAGAATCTGCTGTATTTCGGTTGCATGATTTACGAGTTCACGGGAACTCGTAAATCATGCAACCGAAATACACAAAAAAAAAGTATATATAGGTATACAAAAAGAAAAATTTACAAAAATGCGCGAAACCCGTGGTTTGCACATTTTTGTATATTTTTCTTGTTTTTAAGAGGGTTTATCCCTTAGAGCCATGTTGGAGATTCAAAATTGATGATTTCCGACGGACAATAAAACCATAATGTGTTTAATTTATAGATGAGATATTGACGTCATATTATTGGGAATTTTATAATCTAGTGCATGGCTGAAAAACATTTTCAATTTTTTGTATAGTTTTCTCATCAGAACCGTTTTTATGCAAGCCTTTTTTCAAACTAGCGATCGACGGTCTAAGCAGATGCGAGATATTAGTAAAACCGTATACGACAAACTTATAACAACATTACTTTATAAAAAATAATAACATTTATTAGTGCATGGCTGAAAAAAAAACACGATTACTGTAAGTTTTCATTCAAGAAAAGTATATTCAAAAGTGTCAATTGTAGCCACTTTTCGAGATATTAAACGTGTTAGTTTATGATGAAATCTGAAATATTTATATTTTCTTTTAGACCTAGTAAATTAAGACATTTATGTTCTAAAACATGGTTTAAATATTTTTTTAATAACTTATATGTTTATTTTACTATGAATTATTTAGTATTGCTATATAATCGGCGCGGATTCACGCCACCGCTCAGCGCGCCGCTCTAGCAATACTAAATAATTCATAGTAAAATAAACATATAAGTTATCAAAAAAATATTTAAACCATGTTTTAGAACATAAATGTCTTAATTTACTAGGTCTAAAAGAAAATATAAATATTTGAGATTTCATCCTAAACTAACACGTTTAAAATCTCGAAAAGTGGCTACAATTGACACTTTTGAATATACTTTTCTTGAATGAAAGCTTACAGTAATCGTGTTTTTTTTTCAGCCATGCACTAATAAATGTTATGATTTTTTTTAAAGTAATGTTGTTATAAGTTTGTCGTATATGGTTTTACTAATATCTCGCATCTGCTTAGACCGTCGATCGCTAGTTTAAAAAAAGGCTTGCATAAAAACGGTTCTGATGAGAAAACTATACGAAAAATTGAAAATGTTTTTCAGCCATGCACTAGATTATAAAATTCGCAATAATATGACGTCAATATCTCATCTATAAATTAAACGCATTATGGTTTTATTGTCCATCGGAAATCATCAATTTTGAATCTCCAACATGGCTCTAAGGGATAAACCCTCTTAACGGTGTTCAGCCCTCACTGTCCACTTTACTGATCGTCATTTCTTTAGTTTTTCTCAATTTCTTCTAAGTAACTAGCTGACGCGGCGATCTTCGTGCCGCCTAAATATAGTGTGCAATCTTCATTATTTTTTTTCTTGATTGTTTTCCATGTTTGAATAGTTATTGTGCTATTTGGGGCGGAGCCAAATCCATCAAATGCAAAGATCATAAAAATCGGTCCAGCCGTTCTTGACTTATAAATGGTGTAACTAACCCGACTTTGTTTTATATAAAGAGATTTTTCCCATGTTTTAATAGATATTATGCTATTCGGGGCGGAGACAAATCCAACAAATCAAAGATCATGTAAATAGGTCCAGGCGCTTTTGAGTTATGAATGGTTTAACTAACCCGACTTTGTTTTATATAAATCGATAAATAATGAAAGACGCCCGAAAGACGTGAACGCCTTTCGGCTGAAATGATGACGTAGGTATACGGCTGGATATATGTCAAAACAATGCCCGATAGAAGGTTGTCATGGCATTTTGAGGATATTAGTTTCTCAGCCGTTATAACAGCTGCAAAACACAGTTTCTACTTGTTGACCGTCATTTGTTTGTTCGGTAGTTCGTTTCGCATAGTCGACTGCAGAGCGGTCCGATTGTATCAATATTTTTTTTTGCAAAATATTAGGAACTCACTACTCGTATTATTCGTTTCGCATATACATACATATGTCTGCGTCTTGTTGTTTAATGTATTAAGCAAATAATTGCAGTTATTAATAATTACGTTGCAACGGTCATTATTTTCAAACGTTCCATTTCATTATTATAATTATCGTGAAAATCCAAGGAACGCAAATCACTTATGTGCTTGCTTAAAACGTTAAAGCAATTACCAGCTGTTTCACGATTATTATGAAATTAATCTTGTTTCAACGCGGAAGCAAGTATTTCAAAACCATACTGTGAACCATGCTGAAAACGGCAACGTTTCCCATAAATTGGCTAATTACCTATACAGCATGTGTCAGAAACATGTGATCATGTGTGTGTGTATAGGGTGTGGAGACTATCAAACTGAACCACTTTCTCCATAGGTCCAACAGTCGTAATCGCGAAAACATTATCAACTGTCCCATACAAAACTTCAGTCCTTACTCGACCGAAATGTATGGGACGGCTGGTTATTTTTTCGCGATTACGATGTTGGTCCCATGAAAAAAGTTGTTCAGTTTGATGTCCTGAAATAAGTACCTGAAATTCGTAAAGTTGTGCACGCATCAGAAACTTCTCATTTCTCAAAAAGGATTGATATTTTATATTGAATTTTGCAATATTAATATAATATATTGAATTGAGAAAGCTTATTTTTAATGCATACATTTTATTACACCTTTTATAATACAGTTTGAAAGTAAATACATTTCTGTAATAAAGGAAAAAGTATGAAAAGTTCGAATTTTCGGATCTGTTCATCGGAATTTTTGACAAAAGAGATATATTTCTGTTTGCATGTAGCCATAAGTTTTATACATATTTTATGGTAGAACTTGAAATATAAAACGACGAATGTTTATGACATTCATCAACATATATCGTAAGATAGCACCATGCCCGTATTCCCCAAGGGGTTAGGCAGAGGTGTACCCATAATGTTAGTATACTCATATTTCGGTAGCTATGTTTAAGTTCCATATATATTAGGGGACGAGCATACTATTGCAATCAACCGGGCACGAATTCAGAATTTGGGCACTATTGAGAATTCCTGATAGAAAAACCCAATAATACTGCCAGACCCAGGACCTTTTTATCTTGTTAAGGTCATTGCACACTATACCGGCACCGTAACGGCACCGCTCCAACCCAGAAATTAACTTGTCATTCAAATTAGACCATCAAATCGTGTGTCATATGGGCGGTCTTATCGCTCTTAGCGATAAGACCGCCCATTGTGTCACCCTTTGTAAAATTTCTATATTTATGTCTGTAATCTATATGGTGTACATAATAAAGAGTATTATATTCTATTCTATTCTATATTTCTTAATGTCAATATAAAAAAGCCAACGGCGGGCATTCAGTGCGCTTACCTAGGTAGTGACCATACATCTCGACTCACAGCCCGCGCGCTGCAAGCGAGCGGAACGCGTACTTACAGCGCACCGACTCCGAGTCGCCAGAGACATTATGAAAACTCGCAACTCCTAGGCGTGTTCAATCACAAATGCCATGTAACAATTGTTTTCGCGGTGACAGTAAGCTTGCACCTCGCGGCTGGCGCGCGGACTGCGAGCTTGCACCTCGCGGACGGCGCGTGGACTGCGAGCTTGCAACTCGCGGCCGGCGCGCGGACTGCAGGCTTGCACCTCGCAGCCGGCGCGTGGACTGCGATCTTGCATCTCGCGGACGACGCGTGGTCAGCACGCTGGTGGCTAGCCGTAGCCTAAATTCGAGGTAACGCCGTGCTGTAGCTGTGTAGTTGCGGTGCCGGTATAATGTGCCATGACCTTTAGACTATGTGGCGCCCACGGTTCACCCGCGTGGTATGTCAATAAAAAGTAAGTCTTCCCCAGAATTCTTTTCAAAGTATTGAAGTATAATATAGTTTTGAAGATTAGCCGGAAGAAACGGACAGATTTTATTTTTTTATTGTTTTTCTGAAATGCCTATGGCTGGACCGATTTCGTAGTATCTTTCGAGTATATACGGTACACGGTACGGTACGTATATACATACGATACTTATAACAAGTACCGTATATAATTAAATGCATTTTTAAAAAAGCTGTTATTTTGACATTACAAACAGACCCTTCAATTTTATTAATTTCTGGTATTTATACGTATGCATGTACATATATACAATACATAATATGTATGTATAGATGTAGATGTATAGATTAGAAGCCGACCACACAAAATAGCTACTGTACTGTAGCTACTAATAGCCAGCTCATCAGTAATGGCTCATCTATTAATTAACTAATCCGATGATTAGTAGAAGATTGAAGATTGTCTTTACCTATGCCGAGGACGCATCGCCTTCCACGCATCGCCTTTCTTAATAAGAGTTACGTCTCTGGATTAGGGTTCAATTAAATACCTTTGTGAGGCTAAAGCCAATGGCTTTGTAGTCTGGTATCTATACTCCATACTAATATAGAATTAGGGTGCGTTTCCACAGAAGCGGAGCTGGGCGAAGCGGAGCAGAGACGTGCAGGAATCGACTTATCACAATGGTTGAAATCCTCATCGCGTCACTCGTCTCGTCTGTGATTGGACGATTCCTACACGTCTCCGCTCCGCTCCGCCCAGCTCCGCTTCTGTGGAAACGCACCCTTAATCAGTCTATAATGTTCCCACTTCTGGGACACAGCTCCACTTTCTGTGAGAGGGAGATAAAATCCACGCGGGCTCAGTGCGTGTTTGTAGGTGTCAAAATGTCTTCGAATTTTTGGTTCTAGGACATGCCGGTTTCCTCACGATGATTACCTTCACCGTTTTGAGAGCAGGGGTGATGCAATAATTTATACGAAGTTAAGTGAAGAAGAATACTACGACCATACTAATATAGTGAATGCAAAGTTCTTTCTGTCTGTCAGTCTATCTATTAAGTTTTCACGCCAGACGGCTGAACAGATTTGGATGCACCTGGACGGACAGTGACCTGGATCAAGAATAAGGACACCTTTTGTCCCGGTAGAAAGTTCTCGTGGGATAATTTTCGACATCCACGTAGACTGTATGCAAAAGATGTATAAATGATATGCACCAGGGTTCTAAATATCATAAACGAAATTTTAGATTGTATAGACGCCAGCACATCAAGCTACTACAATCTGTCAAATTCCTTTAATATATTTTCAACGTTGCCGCTAATGTATAAGTTCCAAAATTGATTGGGAAAATTTGACAGTTTCGGGTAGCTTGATGTGCTGACGTCTGTACCTATTCCTAAAGGTACAAAGCTCAGAGCACTTGCAAACACGTGTTAGCAATACAATATGATACGAAAACCAGTGTTCCAATGAGTACAGCAATAACCTCCTAACTGCTACAGACTGTTGAGGGCACCCATGTCCAGCAGTAAATGTTAACGTGCTGGTATTTCATACTCTATGATACACTTATATGAGAAAAGCAAAATTCGCCTTCTAGCGTTCGTTTTTAGTGTTCCACGCTCAAATTGGCAAAAGGGAAAACTGGTTGGTATCACTCTGGTTCTCTTTCTTCGTACATATTTTAATTTTAGGAGGTGACTTGCTGGTAGTGGAAAAGATAGGGGATTACAATTGTGTTACACCCTCTTTTTAGGGTTCCGTAGTCAACAAGGAACCCTTATAGTTTCGCCATGTCTGTCTGTCCGTCCGCAGCTTAGCTCAAAAGACTCTTAGTATCAGAAAGTTATAATTTGGCATGGATATACATATTAACGACGACAAAGTGATAAAATAAAATCAGGAAAAAAATTTTTTTTTTTTTTGGTACCTCCTTTGCACGTAAAGTGTGGATGTTTTTTTTCTCGTCTACCCCATGGTGTGAGGTATTTTTGGATAGGTCTTTCAAAAATATTGCGGGTTGGTGAAAACAATTCCAGCTACGGAACCCTTCATTGTGCGCAGTCCACCACGCACACCATGCACTTGGCCGGTTTGGTTTGTGAGGATGGATGGACGGATTGATGGATGGGTGGATGTTTGTTACTCTTTCACGCAAAAACTACTGAACACATTTTGACGAAACTTTACAGTAATGTAGCTTATACATCAGAATAAAACGTGAATTAATTTTTATCCAAATATTCCTACGGGGTCAACACTTATGCGGATGAAACCGCGGGGCGCAGCTAGTATAATATAATGTCATGTTTGGGTAAAACTATCCTTTGATGAAAACTTCGAGGAAAACCAATTTAAATCCAAACGAAGCCTAGATAGAGGTCGTTTGATTAGATGGATACTTTTTTCATTAGTTTCGTAACTCCTTTTTAGTCCTTTTTATCCTGTAGAACTTTAAAATTAACTCCAAAGTAGTTTATATGATAGGTTTAGGTAAGTATAAAGATTATAAAATATTTTATTTATCCAATATTTACATAACACACATACATTACATTTATTAATATTTAGTATTTTACTATTCAATTGCAGTACTTAAAAAAAAGTGTGAGCCGTCACGGGACGCCTGGCAGATATGAAATATCGACATTATTTTGTAAAAGTAATATGCATAGTGATAAAATAAAATCTTACGATTTTTTCCCAGAAAATGATGATTGTTTGTTTAATTAACATTTATTTTCATTAAGTACAAAAAATTAAGAATTTATTTTAATTTTAATTTCAAATCGTGACAACTTAATTTGTTTAATCAGTGACTTCGGTAAGACAACGTACACCGTACACACTACTGCATAATTATAGACTCTATATATATATAAAACCTCAGACACCCTAACTGATTTTTAATTCAATTGACCTATTTCCAATTGACTTATGAGAGAAAATAAGTCATTCAAAAAATTGTAAATGTGCTGTTTTAGTTTTACTGGCCATTCTGATCGTTTCTTGCGTCTGCGACGACGCTTTACGGAGGGAGGAGTCGTCACCGGACCGCTCCGCTGCGCCGCGCTGACATTGGCTTGCTTGACCTATTAATAAATAGACACGGCAATGTTTTTAATGAAGATTTTTTGAAAAATGTGACCTATATTAAAAAGTGGTTCAATTAATTCTGCTCGTTATTCTGATCAAACTATTTTCAGTTAACGTTACACGTTGTATATATACCATCATAGAGCGTGGCGATGCGTCGCCACAGCATGCGTCGCCACGCCAGAAATCTGTTTTACGTGCGGCTATAGATGCACATCAAAAAACTGGAAGGAGGACGCGCGGGCTCGCGACAGATTTAAGGAGTGGAGAGAGAGGCCTTTGCCCAAAAGAGGAACAACAGCGCAGGTACGCCACTAAAAAAAAAGTTGCAAGGTCATTTTTGTAACAATGCCCAAAATAAATGTATTCTTAGTTATTCTTACTTTCTCCCAAGTGATTTCTATAGACTGACACAAACATAGACTGAAACATAGACTGTAGAATGTCAACAATCTATATTTACGGGATGGATACATTGGACTATTGGAGAGCAAAGGTCAGAGCGAACCAAGAATAGTCCCAAAAGAAATGAGATTATATTTTTCATTGCCTTTAAAGTTTAGCAGAACTAATCATTTCGAATTTAGAGCAGTGACGGCCCAGTTGTATCCGCCCCAACTTACAAGTATTCATAACCACTGCTCCCAAAACGGTGAAGGAAAATATCGTAAGGAAACCGCCATGTCCTAGAACCTGCATCTGCCATCTAATCTCTTCACCACCCTTGGTTGACTGGTAGAGAATGCCTAAAGCATTAAGTACATTGTACATTTTTGTGTGCGAAAAGATTAAATAACCAAAAAATCGAAGACATTTGACATCTTCCAACCGTGGGGTAGATTACGGCCCACTCTCTCTCACTGAGAGGAGGTCTGTGTCCCAGCAGTGGGAACATTATAGACTGATTATGTCAGAACGGACTAAAAATATCTACTGACGTTTTCCATATTAATTTACTTTTAACCATAGAATTAGCCAAAGCTGACTGTAACTTTAGCGAAGGAGAGAGTTTAAATTGATTAACAAAGTTAATTAATTTAGGTGGCATTTTCGATAACTTAAACTTAGTTGGATTGTTTTGAAAGTTTGCCTGTGATGTTGCTAAGCTTATCTGCCTAACTATATTTTTATTAAAGCTTAATTTTGAAGGCTTGTCACGAATTCACAATATTATATTGTAAGGTATTTACAAGGCAGATGTGAGTGGAAATGCCGGGTCCACGCCCTAGAAGGACGTACGAGGGGCGTCCAATGTATTCTCAGTATCGGTACGAGTATGAAAAAAGTTAAGCCCTTGTATATAGTGACATTATTGGTCATGTTCTTCATAAAGATCGGGCGTGCGATTCTGTAACCATCTCACCGTGAAGACTTAGGTGAAGTGAGCTAGGAGTGAGCTGTCATTAGGGATTAACACTATTGACACTGCTCACTTCAACCTCACTTCACTTATGATTTCACGGTGAGATTTTTACAGAATCGACCGGCAGGTAAAAAATGTAGAAAAGTAGAGGTATTTTTGGCAGATTGACACTGAGATCAGATTGAACGTTCTTAAAATTACGAGAATTGCCCTCTGTGAACGTAAATTAACTCCTGCTTAATTTATGGGTCGTCGCAGATGGTTCTGTAGTTTTTGCCTGTCCCCATGGAAAGAAAGCGTGACTTTATGTATAAATGTATATTTTAAATAATAATGTTTCAAATGTCACGACCTTATAGGCTTGCAGATTATGATTTGACTTCTTGAGCTATTATGAATATGAACAATAGGTGCTCAGTGTCTTGGTTGACACCAACACACGAACTTACTAAGAATAAACATTATATTAACCATGCATAAATAACAACTCCTTAGTTACAGTGACTTTTTTTTTTACTGTTTATTTTTAGTTGTAATGTTGAAGAAATAACAACACTATGTATCACAGTCGAACAATGCTGTCTTGTACGGATCAGAATGTTGGGCCACGAAAGGGACGAATGAAAGGCTTGCATGACGCAGCTGAGCTGAGAATGCTAAGAGAGATGTGTGGTGTTACAAAAATGGAAACAATCAGAAATCACACTAATATTATTAAGGTGAAAGTTTGTGAGTGTGTGTGTTTGTATATTTGTTACTTATTCACGTTCAAACGGCTGAACGGATTTGGATGAAATTTGGTACACAGATAATTTATAACCGGGATTAACACATAGGATACTTTTTATCCCGATATTCCCTCGGGATCGACACCTATGCGGGTGAAGCCGCGAGCCGCAGTTAGTGAGTATATAACAGAAAGTGGCACCAGTAACTGATAAGTTGCGTGGAAATTAGTTATCATGGAATGGGAAAGTTTTGAGTATGAATGTGGGGGCTATAAGAGTAGGGGAAGACCAAAGAAACAATAAATGGACTGTTTGAAAGATGACATGGGTAAGTATGGATAAACTATTGGCTTCAAGGAAGACATCGACTTTTACCTCTAGCACCGTTTCAGAAATTAATATCGTGGTTTAAACGTAGTTATGAAACGTGCATAGGTAATTAAGTAGGTATGTTGATGGATGGCAATAATCGGTGTATAATTCAGAGAGTGTGACCTACGAGTAAGGTTAACAAATTATGTAGGAACTGACGAAACTATTGCCCGAACCCACAGGATGTTTCCATTAGCATTCACGCCAATTATTAACTTCGTTCGAACTATTTGTTGCTTCAGAACTTCCTATAATATGTTTAGTAGGTACCGTCAAACACTTAAAGGATAAATATTTGTTTTAAAACTCAGTTGACGGCGTAGCAAGTGGCGCCGTCTAGTTTCTTATGAAGTTACTAGGAATCGTGAAGTGATTACTACCACTCTAGTGGAGCGTCGCATCGATGGTGTGTGGTGGTCAGAGACGATGTCAGAGGAGCTCCTGTCGTACCACGTCCACGACGAACTGCTATATTTCAGCACGATCTTGATGATATTGAAGCTGCTCAACTACTTATACGATAAACAGTTCTAGTAAAGCTTATCCTTCGCCGATTTAGTTATTTTATGACTTACTTTCTAAGAAAAATATTCTAATGCGTGCACTGACTGGACAGGTCCACTCAATCTGTGTCGTTCTTTCCTCAAAAGGCCATTTCAGACACCAACACTACATGGTCCTCAAAGATTATGTCCGGATTTTTATGTACACGTTGACATTGATGAATTTTGTATGTACAATGAAATGAATATTTACTTTGTAAAGTATTTTTATTTATTATTATTATTATTGTGAATGTGAGGACTATGTGGGTCATTTATTTTTCTGTTTTCCTTCTTAGTTAGTTTTAATCATAATTTGGCAGTTTGAGTAATTTACGCGGCCTATCCAAATGTCCTTTCATTAGTATTGTTCGTCGAATCGTGAGGCTCCTCAAGTCAGTTCTGAGTTGAGCTGCACGATTTTTGACAAATGCGTGCACTGACTGGACAGGTCTGCTCAATCTGTGTGTGTCACATCCATCTTCACATGATCTGACCAAGATTATGTCTGGACTTTAAAAGAGACTGTGACCCCTGAGTTTATTTCGGCCTTTCTTCTCAGAGTAGTCAGATAGGAAACGCCGACGTCATCTAGTTTAAAAAAAAATATGATTGACATTTAAAAGTGTTTGTACAAAACTACTTACAGAAAATAAATCATTTATCATTTAAGTAGAAAGCATATAATTCGGACTTTTTGTAGTACCTACCTTTATTAACTTACAGTATAAATAAAAATTGTTGCAAAATAAATACGCACGTGAACTGTTCCATATTTAAAAGTCAAATAAAAAAAAAAAAACAAATGAAAAGTATTGTGCTGCCGCGAGGATATAACGATGCGTTAACTTACTCAATTAATATCAGTTCAAACAGAAACAAAACATTGGCTGTAAGTATTGTGCAACTTCGGGGAGGTCCTTGTCCATTAATGGCTTCCACCATCTTCATCATAATCTTTCTTCCTTTGTCCCAAGTTACTTGGGGTCTTCGCAACACGTTTTCTTCTTCCATTCTCCCCTATCAATCATCACGCTATCACTCAATCCCTTTTCTTTCATTTTAAGGCTTTCATAGGCAGAATTCATTGATAAGCGTTCTCATATCGCATTACAGACAAAAGTTGCTACAGATTTCAATTTACTGTTTATTTTATTATTTCATGTACACACAGTAAAACAGATACCGATACGACATATAACATTAAGTATTGACTACAAAGCTACTGCTCATTTCCTAAGAAACTACTTCCACCAGACTTAGAAAAAAAAATGTCAACGATAGTGTGTGAGAACAACAAGAAAAAAAAATGATCTGTGACGTTTTAAACTAGTTTTTTATTATTACTAAATTTTTTTATTTACTTTTGTCTTTTCGATTACTGATCAATTAGTATGCAATGGTTATCTTTATTAAGAAACTAGCTTCTGCCCGCAACTTCGTCTGCATGAAATTCCCACCCCGTCCCACCCCACCCCGTCACATCGCCTGCTCGCGCTATTGCTTCGTTTTCGCATAGCGTTCTTTCTGACTTTTTTTCTTTTTACTCGGCTCCTAAAGATCCTAGCGTGATGTAAAATAACCTATAGCCTTCCTCAAGGTTTGAGCTATCGAATGCTTAAAGATTTTTTCAAATCCGACTGGTAGTTTCAGAGATTAGCGCGTTCAAACAGACTATTTAGCTTTATTGTTAGTATTATATTGCAATATAGAATATATACTCAGTATTATAATGACCACTATAAAACCACTCAAATATCCATTAAAGTTTTACCTACCATATTTCTCCATAGACACTTCTCAGTAAGCAAGTGATTAATGCTGACGTCATGTGCATTAACCTTCACCCAATGTAATTTTAATGTTTGGAAAAACACGGTGAATGGACTGGCGAACGTCATAGCATGAATTATATATGTTTATAATGCAAATTTCTTTAATTTAATAAGTAACAAGTGAAGTGGTTTTACGACTGACAATTTTTATGAACTAGTTTTTCTATTGTTTTGTATAATATTAATAATATATACATTTATATGAAAAAAAAAGGAAAAGAATCATAGGGCATCAAAAAAAAAATCCGCATCGCTGTCAATAGGAAAAGTGCCCAAACGGCTGGCAGCATTGCCACTTTTTATGGCGATGCTGATTCTTTGGCCAAAAAATAGGCCAGCCTTTCTGCTCAGTTACTTACTGCTAATTATCTAGGTTTAAAGTAAAGAATTAATTCAATCACCCCCCTTATCACCTTTTCTAGAGTATTATCTACTATGTTGGACTGTTTATTATCATCTCTCTAAAATAGGTACCTACTTAAAGATACAATTTGAAAGTTAACAAAATGACAAAAACATTTCGTTTGTAAACAAAAATAGCTACAACAAACTTTCTTCAGCCCATCAAATAATCGCCAACGGAGCATGCCAATTATATTATCCTATTAACAACTAATTGAACAATCCACTTATTGCCGTCCCCTATGACGGGACTGACAAAATTGACTTCGAGAGCCAAATGATTCAATGAACAAATCTGAATAATTCATTTTAATATTACTCAAAGGAATCAAAATAGACGAAACATCTTGAAATTGAGTTACAAATTGGATTAGTGATACAAAGTTGTAATTGGTTAGCTGCTTTACAATATTGGGAAAATAATTATTTCTGATGTTTCCCTGCTTGAACTTTGACATTTTTGAGCGCCCTTTATTAGTTACAGCTTATTTTGCTTGAATAAATTCGAAAATATTATTCAAACATCTTTCTTAAGATGCAACGAATGGATTTCAAAGGGGAGGATTCATAACCGCAACACTGAGTAATTTCCGTTGCAAGCAAAGTCCATTCATTTTCTTCATTTGACTAATGACTTGCGCGAGATGATTCAAAACCAACGTTCATGAATAACTACGGAAATAAACAACTTGTTATATGAATACTCTTAAATGTCGGTCCTGCAGATAGTCTACATTAAATAGGAAAACCGATCTCGCAAGTATTCTATTCAGTCTAGAGTAGCAATCCATTTACGAGATTCGGAGGTACAGACGCCAGCACATCAAGCTACCCGAAACTGTCAGATTTTCCCAATCAACTTTGAACCTTATGCTTTAGCGCTAAAGATGTAAATATATTAAAGAAATCTGACAGATTGTAGTAGCTTGATGTGCTGGCGTCTGTAACAATCTTCTGGCTTCTACTAACAATTTTCTCAAAGAATATAATAATATTACTTGACCTCGAAATCCATCCTGGGGTCTCTTATAACACAGCTGCTTGGACCAATGAGACAATAAAATCGATATTATAAAATCAAAAACTTAGAGTTGTACTATTCTGAGTTTATCTTGGACTTTACTAACAACGCCGAAGGAAAGCGTGAGGAAACCTGAACTTTAAGTAATATTAGTATGAAATCACCAACTCGTCTTGAGCATGCGTGGTGAGCGGTGCCCACGCCTTCTCTGTATGAGAAGAGGTCTTTGCACTGCAGTGGGACAGTAATATGCTACTATTATTAGTAGGCCAGTAATCCTAATTCACGCATATCAAAACGTAAAATATTTTACGCGCAGTATCTCTGTATGTCGTAACATTATCGCCGTAATAATTACATCGTGTAATTGCCATAACCGCGGGCCATGGAAACATCCATTCTTGAACAATAGGTGACACAACTATGCATCTAAAATGTGAATTAATAATCCTTTAGAAATAACTTAACAAGCGTGAGTGATTCTGAATAAATTGCTGGTTGCGATAGAGTGAAATAGGATGAGCTGAAGTTTGTAACTGAGAATGACCCTTGTTGTGATTCATAGGTTGTTGTTTTATGAAATATATTTCTAAAAATGGTAAAATGTTAAACATATAAACATTATAATATACTTTTTGCATAGATGGACTGTGTGAATGATGATATGGCTAGAAAGGTGGTTACTACCTAGATGACAACTAATAGAGAAGTATGGAGGAAAATACATGTTGCCACAACCCAACCCCAAAAAAATTGGGATATGAGCGGGAGAATAATGTTGAATATTCTTTTTGTAATGTATTAAATTGCAAAACAATTCAGTTTGCCCGAGTGCATGTCAATCTGTTGTCTAGCTGTAGGAACAGAGTTGCGATCAATGATAATTTTTATTGCAATTTTTTATACATAAACAGTAGGTATCCATGGCTTATCTAAACATTCCAAAGAAAGAAAAAATATTAGAAAATAATTGCCAATAATTGCTATTTGTAAATAAATGTCGAATGAATCGTAGGGCATTGTCCGGCGCTGCCTCGGTTCAATTGTTACGAAACCCGTTGTAACGAAAGTTAGTTGTATAGAGAATGACTGGACCATGACCTAACAATGCGGTAACATTGTAGTTCTTATTTTAAACGCATAGCTGGCATAATTTATGATTTTACTGGAAACCTAGAGTGGCGTGAATAATCTATTGATGATAGGATAGTTCACGAGTAAGTCTTGGTTAGTCTCATTTACTATTTTTTTTTTCTTATTTACCTCATCATAAAAAATTAAGGATAAAGGCATTCTCTTGCCCTTTTTTTTTTGGTTGGGAAGTCATCAAATAACTTCTCCCGCTCTGGGCGGAGCGGGGAGGGTGTGTCAGACTTTGACTGACTATAACCCACCCGTGTTCCTTCAGTTGCCTGTGCCAAGGGCCACGGTAACTCTTTCGAACAATCCGCGACCCTGGCAAGCATCGGCCCCAGTGGACCCCGTCAGTTACTGCTGACATCTCTTTGAGGCGCGCGTGGAACACAACGCGCCGTCGATCCGGGCCTGGACGTTACCGGACGGCGAACTGCCCATTGCTCGCCGTCCGCAGCATTCTCTTGCCCTTAATCCAATTTAATTGTGGTCGGCGCAAATGTCTTTTTCTTCCTTACTTCTCTAATAGTCGTCATCTCGGTAGTCACTTCCTTTCTAGCCATACCATCTTTGCCTGAAAGACATCCATTGTTTCTTTGATCTTTCCTTACTCTTTTAAGCATCCACATTCATACTCAAAACTATCCTCACCTAAACAAAAATATTTTAAAACAAGATTATATTTATGTGGGTATATAGCAAGTCCGTAATAAAGAGTGCCATTAAAAAAAACAGTCAAGAGCGAGTCGGAATCACGCATCGAGGGTTCCGTACCATTATGTATTAAATTTTCTTTGTTTTTCTTCCGAAAAAGTGTGCTGTTTATAGACATCATTTTATTTTTCCTGTAATCTTTACATAAAGTTTTATCACATAGAATTTATTTATTTATTTATCCTCCTACTGGAACGCCATATAGCAATTACACCAACGGAGCAAAAAATTACTTATTGTGCTGCTTCCCATCCATTCTGTGCGTGGTAGACATCGAACGGGCGGCAATGGAACACGCACGCTCACACAGCGTTAGCTCAATAGTGCCATTACTCCATCCAAATCGCGCACATTCCTTGCGATTTTTTTTGAGATACCATTAGTTTTTCAAAATAAAAGCATTAAAATTGTAAAAACGGAAAATTTGGGTGTGTCATCCTGATTGACAGATGTCAGATGTACAGAATAATTTCAGATTTTTCTCTACGCAAACTTCGGTGATAAGGGGGGGGGGGGGGGGGCAAGGTATTGCTATTGGTATTGCACCATTTGATTCTAAACATAATGTCCCGAAATAGCTAATGAGGTTCGTTCAAAGCGGATAGCGTTGCACATCAAAAACAACGAATAGTAATCACGGCTAGTATAATTTCCTATTGAGTAAGTTTGTGTATATAATTAGCAGCCTTGAACGATTTTACGATATTATGTTGACATAGCGAGTGGAGGAAAAGTGTTATAAATAACTACACATCCGCCCCCGCATCGGACGGTATTTATGACTTGAAAAACTATCGAGATTTCGAGAGATATGTATACTTACCTCACGTGACATATAGATTAGATTTGGTGGAACGACTATAAGTTAGAAGATGTTGTCCAAATCGTACTTAAATTAGACACGCTCTGTAATTGGCACATCCCTAGTTTTTTTTTTTAATCATGGTTACCGCATATTACTCTGGTGATACCTACCTACATATCCGGTGCCATCTAGTTTCAAAATATTAACCGAAAAATGGACGTGTAAAAGTGTCCCAAAGATATACTTGCAAAATAAAAGTTTTTTTCAAATTGTATGTGTAATTTAGACAGTCAGCCCGCTATAAACATTGCTGATTGGTTTAATCTTTCACGATTTTGTCTGGTACAGATCACGCTAAAAAAAAAGTAAATAAAAAAAATCTTTCATCACCCTAATTGCGTAACACACTACGACCGCTTCCTAACTATGTTGGGTTCGTCATTATATTAATATATTTAATTCGTTTATTATATGTGATACGCACCTTAAAACTGTAAGATGTTGTGTAAATAAGTGTATTACTCTCAATTTTAATCATTTTGAAGCACATTGCTAATTCATTTCTCCATAATGTTCGAAAAAAGTGTCTGCTCAACAACGTAAATAACGCAATGCATGTTGTTGAACTGTCAAAATGAAACCCATTGCTACTGATAGTGTGTTACGCAATCACCCTGCTGCTTAGTATTATCCTATATGGTTTTTATGTATAAATACCGCCATCATCAAGAAAATGTTTTCTCAATAACTAACGCCTAGACCCTTCTCACATATCAAGGCTTGAAGTGGCAAGAAATAAAACATACCGAACCATATAATGCAGACATCAAGGTTTGGCAGTAAATATCCCGATTATACTTAACCCCAACTTGAGCGGCACTTTGTATGCTATCGTAGTATTCTATAAAGTAGAGTAGGTATCTACATATAACCTATGGAGATAAAACTCGATATATTGCTAAGTGCAATAAAATGGAATACGTTTTACCTATTGGTAATTTATTTTTCTATAATCGCTATCTATAAACTGATCACCATCTCAAGAATATTTTGAGTCATATCGCAAAATTATTATTATGAGAAGATGCAATCCATTTTGCAATAGCTCTATAGTAATTTAGTAAAAGTTTTATATTTCACAATATAATCTAAAGCTTCTCCGATGACAAACATATGTAACAATGGAATTATTCAATACTTATACCTGTTATAAGACATCATCAATGAAATATTCCATACCAAACCAACGTCGACAGACAGATTGGTTCTCCCGGCATCGGCGCCTACCACATACCTAATCCCATTGCGGTGTCGATTTCTCAATCGCACTACTAGGTTCTATACAAAACAAGTTCATTTATTGGGAACGGATCACCTTACCGCAAACACATTTCCGTCGAAACGAAGCGAAGTTGGAGATAAAATCACAGCACTATGATACATATATCAAACACCTTACGGGGAATAAGAGCGGTTTTTGTGGAGCACACGAGCGGGGTTTAGAATAAGACACTTAAGTAGGTTATGTCTCGAGCTGTCATATAGCAACTCGGGACCAGACATTAGTGTCACTACTGTTATTTTTTTTTTTTTTTTTTTAATCTTTATTTATTTACAGGGTTTTTTTCTATAAAGAATATGTCACCCCGATTATTGAATACAATAGAAAAACTAACCTACCCGCAATCTTGTACCCATAATAATAATATGATAAAGCGCTCTGGCCTCATCTGACAATGGTGAGGCCAGAATGCTATTATAGTAGCCTACATTAAAATTAATGTTAAAAGCTTGACGTCTTTGGACTCCAATACGACTACATTCCGACAAGATATGATGAACATCTTCTATGACTCCACAGACATCGCAATTGGGTGAGTCAACTTTACGCATCATAAAACCAAAACTATTGAGCGGAACATGGCCGGATCGAAGTCTCAAAGCTATCACAACTTCTGACCTATTCATTCTGCCCTCGCTGAACCAAAGCATACGTGGGAGCGATGGTTGAATCGTCCTGTACCAAATGCCCTTCGTTAGAGATCTTTTATCAAAATATTCCGACCAGGATTGAATACATCTGTCTCTAACTATGGGTAAAAGTTCAGTATGCCATGGAGGACAAGCATAAAATTCTCCATCTGACGCGGCTTCATTTGCCAAACGATCAACCATCTCATTACCATCGATTCCAACGTGAGAAGGAATCCACTGCAATATAACTGTTTTAAGTTTGGCAGCAAGTTCAGTGATGGTCCCTAAAATACTATATGCCAGTGGAAGTCCCGTGTACGGTAAAGTACTCGTACATCTCAACAGATGAAGAAGGGCACTTTTTGAGTCAGTGAAAATAACAAACCGATCACCGTTCAAGGATTTGATGTAAGCCAAAGCTTCAGCGATAGCGATTAACTCCAAATGCATTATTGAAACTTTTGATGAAATACGGAATTTGAAAAAGGTACCAACTTGCGAATCAAAAAAGGCTGCACCACAATAGTTGTCATGTCTAGAACCGTCCGTATACATACTGTAAAAACCAGAATATTGTGCATTTAGAGACTTACAACATATTGATCTCAAATTATGTACATAATAACAATGCTTAGGTTTATCAACCGAATCTAAACTAGGCTTTACAATGCGTGATAAGTCCATATTGCTGACCCAAGTATCCATGGAGAACATGCCATTTTTACTACTGCAGTACATTTGTTCTTGCTTTAGGACCTCGTGAGACATAACTAACAGTGGTCTTTTCTTATTTCTCCAATAAGGATTATTACCACACTGACCATGGAGCTTGTCCAATATGTTTATTAAAGGAAAATCGTAACACTTAGATTTTAGGTAAAACTTACTAGCTAAATATCGGCGGCGAATAAAAAGAGGAGGCAATATCAATTCAGATTCCATCACGTGAATCGGAGTGCTTTTGATAAACCCACCTATTAACCGCAGGCAAATGTTTTGTAATCTGTCGAGTTTGCTTAAATGAGTGTCAGCGCTATTATCAAGTAAAAAACTACCAAAGTCGATGCGGCTACGAATAAGAGAGATATATAATCGTCTTAAGTGGTTGGGATGAACACCCCACCCGGGTCCCACTAAAACCTTAAAAATATTAATCAGTTTAAGTACTCGCTCACGAACCTCATTTATATGTTTCTTCCATCGGAGCCCCCTATCTAACCATAATCCTAAATATTTAACATGGTCTACTAACTCTAACAAGGTACCGTTTAAACGGACATCTATAACTGGTCTACGAAAACCTCTACTAAACAAACAAATTTTACTTTTAGCGGGAGATATTTCTAAGCCTACATGCATTAACATGCTGTTGATGAGATCAAGAGCAGACTGGATCTTGCGTTCGCCCTCACTAACAGAAGAACACTGAACATATATAGCGAAATCATCCGCATACTGGGATATGCAAATATTGTTCTGTAAACGTTTACAAATATCCGACGTTATTATACTAAATAATAGTGGGGATAACGGATCACCCTGAGCCAAACCACTACCAGAATATCTGCTAGTAAAATCATTACCAGATCTTATTTTGAGTACTCTTCTATGAAGGAAATTCCATAAATATCGACAGATGCGTGACCCTACTTGAAATCTGTCCAAAATATTTATTAATACCGTATTATTTACATTATTATACGCATTGTTAATATCTAAAAAACAACCTATAGTAGAACAACCTTCAGAGAATCCAGTTTGAATTGTGGAGACTAAGCAGCTTAAGCCATCTAAGCACGACCTACCTCTTCGGAAGCCTACTGTGTTCGCAGAAAATTGGTTATTTTTTTCCAGAAACCATTCCAACCTTCGAAATAATACATAGTGGAAAATTTTGCATACGCACGACATCAAGGATATAGGTCGGAGTGAAGAAACCTTACTAGTGTCACGACCAGGTTTTGGAATAGGTACGATATAAATTTCGCGCCACTGAGAGGGAACAAAACTGAGTTCAAAGAAGTTATTATATAACGATAGTAATACAGATTTACCCACCTCAGGTAAATTCTTAATCATAGAATAAGATATATCATCGCATCCAGGAGATGTATCCTTAGATTTGATACATTTATCTAGCTCCTGAATAGAGATCTCACAGTCTAATATAGGGTTACTATGATGAACCGTAGGGGTCGGTGGGGAAACATAATCAGGTGTTAAAGAATTTAAAAGATTTGTGGCACTTTGGGCATCCACAAAATGTCTGGGCGAACGGTAACCTTTGAGCCATCTCATTTTGTGCCACATTTCACTAGACGAGGTAGTGTGATCAACTGTAGAACAAATATTTTGCCAGTTCTCTCCCCTAGCCTGTCGAATTAACTTCTGCGATGTATTTATCCTAGTGTTGAGAGTATCAAGGTTTTGGGGAGTGGGATTACGCCTAAATTTGGATAATGCTAGCCGGCGATGAGCCACAGCACGTGATAGTTCTGGAGTCCAGTACGGCTTTGGAGTAAAATCTGAAGAAGGGTTTTGGTTAAATTTAAACATCGGGATGAATTTGCTAGCAGCGTCATTCAAGATATCTAAAAATAAATCATAAGATTTTTGAAGGTCATTCGGTAAACACAAACGGCGAAATTTTTGTTCCAGATATCTTTTATAAGAAGTCCAGTCTGCTTTACCAAAATTTCTTTTAATAACTGAAGGTAGGCATGACCTACAAAGCGTTGAGATTTTAATCATTAAATGGTCACTGCCAAGATTTTCATTTAAAACTGTCCAATCAATGCAAAGTGCAATATCCATAGAAACCAGGGATATATCGGGTGAAGTCTGTTGCAAGTTGTTGTCAACTAATCGAACTCGCGTATGTGTACCATCGTTTAAAGAACAAAAGTTGCTGTCTATAAGCGATTCGTGAATTAGACTGCCTCTGTGGTCAGTTTTATAAGACCAACTGACGTGATGGGCATTGAAATCACCTAGAATCAAAGTTTTGGATGGCCATAATGATAACAGATTATCCCAATCCTGCTGAGTGGTCACGATTCTAGTTGGACAATAAACAGCAACAATATTTTCAAACGGATCACAATTAAATAGTTGTACGCACACTACCTCGATGCCGTTGTTATTTACGTGAATGTGCCTCTGCTGCGCTTTAACAGATTTGTGTACTATAATAGCTACACCACCGTATGAGTCATCTCGGTCCGCGCGATAAACATCATAACCACTAACTTTAAAATTACTTTCTGGCTCGAGCCACGTCTCACTAAGGACAGCAATATGTACTTTATCCTGGCATAAAATTTCACGAAACGATGCTAACTTAGGCCTGATACTTTGGGCGTTCCACTGTAAGATATTTAATTTAATTAATTTGTTAGCCATCACAAGGAATGAAAAAGTTAAACAATGCTTTTATCCACGGCCACTCAGAAACAACACTCACTGACACTAAGGTTAACCATTCCAGGCACAATTGGTAGACACGTCTTATCTTACAAATTAAGCTAGTCTTTTTGAGGAAAATAACTTCCTTTATTCTGGAACACAGTTCATTGAAAGATGGACGTTCATCGTTACCCTTTCCATCATCAGGTGATTGATGAATGTCTTTCACGTCTGTATCTGAATTCCAAAACATCCAGTTTTCTTTTGGCGGCTCATTTTTTGTTTTAGGAGACTGCACTTTGGGCTTTGGAGGATCATCCCTGACCATGGTAGGAGTTTGCATTTTGTGAACAGTGGCCTTAGTCTGGACAATTTCGGCAAAAGTGTGATGAAAGGAGGTTCCTGAATTCGTTTTCCTGATTTGTGAAGGTCCACCTGCAAGAGGTGTAGAAGTCACACGATTTTCTGGGGTTACCGGGGCTTGGGGGAGAACGACAATTTCGGGGTAACCGGAATTTTCAGGAGGAACATAACATTCTAGGGCTTTTCTGTATGTACAACCAAACTCAGCCATAATTTCCCTTAGTCTTCTCTCCTTCTTATATACTGGACAAGTCCTACTAAGAGATATGTGGTTGCCATTGCAGTTGACACAGGTAAACACTAAAGTGTCGCAATTTTCATGATGCCCACCACACTTCGGGCATACCACGTTTTTCGAGGGGCACATTTTCCGCACATGGCCTAACCTCCAACATTGGGAACATTGGGATACCTGATGTATGTAAGGCAAAACCTTTATGTTTATATCACATACACGAACTGTTGCTGGTAGGTGATCCCCGTCAAAACAAAGTCGAAGGGTTTCGCTAGGGCACCAACCACCGTCATCCCTGTTGCGACGGTCTAGCCTCTTGAATGATATAAGCTTGGCGGGGGCCGGACATGAAATATTTTCAAGAATCTCCTCTTCAGTGAAATCCAAGTCTACATCCTTGATTAAGCCATAACAGACAGACAGCTGCAAGGCTTTCTGGAACCTCCATCCTTTCTCTAGGAGTTTCTCGCACATTATAAGTTTCTGAGCAGCCGATTCACATTCAAATTGAAAGCGTATTTTAAAAGGACTTAAATATTTAACCTGGCTAATTTTTGTTATATTATTTTCTTTTAAAATACGTGCCATTGCAAACTGTTTCGGGAGGCGTTCCTTGAAAGACAAATAGACCTCATACTTTTCTTCTTTTACTGAGTTTTTGCTACCGCGACATATCTTTTTTGTACTCCCCTTAACTTCCGTCCAACCCTCTTCATCCTCAGTACTGTCTTCTCTTTCTCGCTTTTCTGCTCTTAACAGCTGCTCCTCTTTACTTTTACCCTCGTCATCTATATCATCCATATCCGACGAATCATTCAACAAACTCTGTACATAATTATTGAATACGGGCGTAACACAGCGCGGCGTAGCGCTTACGTTATCAGTCATATCGCAACCACGTAAGGCACACAGTAGGGCCGAGCAGCCGGGAGGTCCGGCGCACACCTATGGCGCGTGATAGTGCGTAAACAACAATTCGCGCAGTGGGGATAGCGATCTGATCCGCGACAATAAACACAACCAAGCCGCACGAGTGCCGGTACGGTTATGTACTGTTATTTAAAATTGAAAAGATTTTATGACCTTCTTCTCTTGTGGTAGCATGAGTTGTGCGAGAATAGACAATGTCTGTTTTGGACTCTTGGTCAGTATATTGTCTGAAAGGGTGGTAGTAGCGACCTGATCGGGGTGTGGTGGATGTGTTTAAATACAGAGTCAAATTAAATTAGTAAGCGAAACTCCGCCGACGTAAGGGGTAGCTGATGATCTTTTTTGGGGTCAACGACCGTAATAATTAGTGAAGTTTGGTATTCACATGCGTAAAGAGTACTTAGGTATTGATACCTAAAATGGTAAACAATAATAAAACCGTATTTTCTCAACTCATAATTTAAAGTACACCACACACTACCACCGGTCGTTGACCCCATAATGTATCATCAAATCATATTGTTTTTTTTATTTATTATTATTGTTTAGATATCTACACCCATCACGTCTGCGGAGTTCCACTATATTGTCACCCAAGGGTGATTTTTAATTTTTATTTCAATATATTCCATAATTATACCTAAACATAAATTGAAATCAACGACAAATTTTTAGTATATCTTTTGAAAATTACAATTGTTTTTCAGTAATAATGGCGGTATATCAGATAAATAGACAATGCTCCCGAAAGTTCCATGGTGTGCTGGCTTCAAAAGCGGTATGCGACGAATACAGCGCACGGAAATGTTTTGTACTCTATACAGTTACCAGTAAAATATATTTCTTTGATAATTATTATTGTCAAAGAAATATAATATTCAACAATAATGTGGGCATTGATTATATGTACATTTTATAATGATGTTTTACGTACTTACCAACATAAGATCACTTATTTTCTCATGGGGTCTGCCTCCATGAGAAAATAAGTTACATAAGGCCACCTATTGCGATCCTCACATACTCCGTTTGCGTACGTAAATATCTCGATAGAGTACCCACAAAAAGCGCTGTCTAATTATACACAGCGCTTTTTGCTAACCGTATTTATGTTGCGTAATAATGATTTGCTATTTATAATTAATGTAATAGGAAACCGACCTTTTCCCGCTAATTGGTCGATGTGTGTACAAACAGCCACGAATGTGAGAGAAAATCTTAAACAAAGATGAAAGGAAAATTTACGAAAACACCGGAGTCCTAATAAGTATTAAGTTTGTATTTGCGTAATAATAATAATAATAATGTATGTACGTATTATTTATATAGAAGTTTTATTGATGCATACCATCATCATCTGCCTAGCCTTTTCCGAACTATGTTGGGGTCGGCTTCCAGTCTAACCGAATGCACCTGAATACCATTATTTTACATAGAGCGACTGCCTATCTGACCTCCACAACCCAGTTACTGGGTAATACGATACCCCTTGGTAAGACTGGTTGTCACACTTTCGGGCTACTGACGACCCGTAAAGACTGTCAAAGATCCATGAATGACATCCGGGACCAACGGCTTATCGTGCTTTCCAAGGCACGAAGGGGTCTTGGTATGTGAAGATGGTCACCCATCCACGGACCAACCGCGGCAAGCGTAGCTTAACCTGATCGATCGACCCGTGCGGCTGTTATTACTTCACAACAAGCGATGCAAACCATAGATGTTTTATTTATGCGTACCTACATTCTTTGCTTGCGGAAGGAGCGATGTCTTAAAGGGTATTATTGTGTTCAGCTCTAGTAAACTCCATCCATGGTAAAGAAGTAAATGTAAACATAGACACCAATTCCCTTGATCATAAACTAAATTTAATTTAAGTTCAGTGCATCTTTTTCTTTCTATTTCATTAAGAAAAGGACAGAAGATAAATATTAGTTTAGTCCTGCCATGGCATGTTACTGTTTACATGATGCCAGATAATTTTAAGCCTGTACCATTACGTGAGTGAAGTAAAATTATCTGCATTCGTAAATAAATAACAAGAACATGGCCAAGCCAGCCAAGCTAGGATAGTAAAATCAATGGTAAGGGGCTACTGGCTCATAAAAATAGAACCCCATCCTATTAAACTATGCTAGCTAGAGAACCTAGTTTACTAGCCTAGCAATGAAGCTAGTTCTGTATAAACAAAGTCAGAGTTACTAGCTGGCTAGCTTACTGACACTTACTTACTATCCTGGCTTGAGAAACTAGCCTCATGTATTCCGCAATAAGACTTCTTACAATCTCAAACAAAAGCTATTGTCTATGACACGTAGGTGGTAGATACTACTGTAACTACAAGTACCCCTAATACAGTCGTTAGTAATCAGAATCACCTTATAACTGCCAATAAAATAAACTTATTCAGCACACAACGCTGTATATTGTTAAAACACGTGTTATATATCTTGTGATTCAGTGTGTGTGGGTATTTCCTATACATTATTTATAAAAAGTTGTTTTTGTTTCCTACTGGTTATTTTATTGAAGTAACTAATGGATTTAAAGACACATACGATATAAGAACCTGCGTCAATCACGTTAGTTTTTTTTTTATTTTATTTTTTATTTCTGTATTGGCCTGTTCTTGACATCACGCCTAATGGAAAGCGATGAATGAGGTCTATGATGGAACAAGCGTGACCACTCTTGCTTTGACGGCAGTCAAAGTTTCATGGACTAACAAATTTACACCTGCTTTCTCAATTGAAAAATTGAAGTAGATAAATTCAAACTCGACTTAAATCACATATTTTTGTCCTGTCCCATATATGACCATTCATCCTTTCTCAGCAACCCCTTGTCCATCAGTACTCCTTTTCCTACCTCAATACTTTCTTTATTGTACAAATAGCTTTCTGTGTATACATTTATAGTCTCATTCCTTACTTTAAATAATATTAAGTTATAATTTTTCGTCATTGTATATAGTTAGCTCATTATTCTATCCGTTATAAATATTGATCCCATATACAACGTGTAACGTTAAATGCGCAAAACCTGAAAATAGTTTGATCAGAATAACTAGCAGAATTAATTGAACCACTTTTTTATTAGGTCACATTTTTCAAAAAATCTTCATTACAAACGTTGCCGTGTCTATTTATTAATAGGTCAAGCAAGCCAATGTCAGCGCGGAGCGGCGGCCCGGTGACGACTCCTCCCTCGATAAAGCGTCGTCGCAGACGCAAGAAACGATCAGAATGGCCAGTAAAATTAAAACAGCACATAAAATCTTTACAATTTTTTTAATGACTTATTTTCTCTCTGAAATAGGTCAATTGAATTAAAATCAGGTGGGGTGTCCGAGGTTTTGCGCATTTAACGTTAAGCGTTGTATATTATCCCTATATCCCGGTATAATTAATTCCTTTATTATTTTTCGTTTCCCTACCATTGTTTCCTTCGTAATAAAGAACAAAACGTGACATTGGCTGAATGCACAAACCATGCGAAGACAAAAGAAAGAAAAAAAAAATCCTCAAACTCAACAAACAACACATAACATTTTTTTTTTGTTTTTGTCAATGAAATTTTGGATGTCGCTGGCTTCGGTTGGATCAGTTGAAAATATCAGATGCGTTATTGACAATACGTTCCGATTCCTTGCCACACAGCTACGTTTTTATCATCCAATATTTCTAACGTGTCCGTGTAACCTACATTACAGCCCCCCGCCCACAGTACACGTTACTGCTTTAATAACGCAGGTATGAGTAAGATCGTATGTGTCCTATTACAAAATGTTGTAAAAACTCATATCCGAATATCGCAGGTCGGAGGAACGCAAGTGACCTACTTCTATTGCGTCGTTATTTCCGCAGCGGTGTGTAACTTCGTGGTAGTCCTAATACAAAATGCACTGGAAACACGTATCGCAATAACGTATCCGATATTAACGCAACCATTAATAACGCGCGCCTGTGGGGGAGAGCCTTTGTCATCTCTGACAGAAAGATGACGCAACTACCCGTTGCATTCTACCCATAAAAACTGAACTGCGACGTTCCTGACAAAAAATAAGTTCTTGTGGGTACCTTACTACTTACGTAATTATGAACGCTGGGAAAGTTAGAGATTTTACTTATGATACTCGTAATATTCTTTTGTTCACATTTTGTAGTGTGCATCCTGCTTACTTTATTATCCGGCTTATTTTTGACATCCAGCCCTAACATTTAGTTACCTGCAGTTATGATAATGCTGAGATAAAAATCATCAGAACGGGCTATGACAGGAAAAGTCTCAATATTATCAAGTGTAACAAAAATATCAAGTTATCTACAAAACATACATACATAATAACTTATAACGATCCCACTACTGGGACACAGGCCTCCTCTCTGTGAGAGGGAGTGGGCCGTAATCCACCACGCAGGCCCAGTGTGGGTTGATAGATGTCACGTGTCTTCGAATTTTTGGTTCTAGGACATGCGGGTTTCCTCGCGATGTTTTCCTTCAGCGACACACACATAATGCATATATTTCTTTAAGTTACTCTGGTTAACTAAGTATTTATTTGCTACTTTTTCCGTAACACATAATTGGTACCACAAAATGGAGAAGAATTATTTAAGCCAAGGTCTAAACGTTGGTGGAACTCATATTTTTGTGATAAAACCAATAAATACCCAGGTGGATCTCTTAAAACACAATTTATAGCCTAATCTCTATAACATTTTCAATTAAGAACTCTCTTGAGTCTCATTCTGTTTAAATATCTACCATTAACGTTAACTACTGGAGCTAATTATAATTCATGACATCATAAGGATTCATTTTATTACTGCTCACAATTACATAAATATGTTTTGTTAGCATTAGGTATCATTGATCGTGAGATTAAACTAAGCCAATTGTATGAATGAATCGCAATTAGTCCAAGAAAAAAGTAAAATCCGCTTCATAGCTAGGGATTTGCGAGATTGGATAAGGTAGAATTTTTTGTCAACAACATTTGTTCCATAACATTATATCCACAGTATAGGTACAAAACAGCATAGTAATTAATTTTACCAAAACAAAGTAAAAAAATTGTCCAAAAACATTTTATACACCATAATTATGACATATCCGAATTTTAATAAGGAATATTTTATCCCGCGGTTACACTCGAGTCGCTGTAATATAAAGCTCCTTATGCTTTATCGTGTTACATATACATACACCTAGACTAAAAATAAGCATCCGCCAATATTTGTGACAGTAATTTACAAATACATTAAATATAATATTCCGTACGCAAAATACGCGCATTTACGTGGAGTGGCGAACACCAGTCCATATTACCTAATTACCTAAATATTTATATATATTTTTTTTTATATTGGTTTACATACATAACTTTTACAATATTTAACACAACTATTTACACTTGGTACTAAATTCAATTACTAACTATACAAATACAAAACATAAAACCATACAAAAACAAAAAGACACTGAGGCTTCGAAGTACTCGTCCGCATTTACAAATTATTTATTTAAAATAGAAAATTACTTATTACTATTGAGAACGTGTCTCCGATGTTATAACCATTTCCAGTGAAATTGACTACTTATCCCAACCACAGAATTCCACCCCAAACCTACTACTAAAAACCGCAAAAGCAATAATTTAATTAATATTACCCAAAGTAAAATAAATTAACTCGTAAACTTGATCAATTACTAGGCCATAAAATAGTAGTAAAGCTATTAACGTTGTGCTCAACTTAATTTGTGTTAATTTAATTGTTTGTCTCTTTACAGGCTCCGCAGTTTATTACTTTCAGTGAAGGCAAATTGGGGGTCAACTTCGGCGGATATCATGCTGGCGTCGGCCTCGGAGGCTTAGGTGGGTGTCATGATTTGCATATTTTTAACCTGTCATTTATGATCCATTACATTAACGGCTAAATACATAAGCTACTAAGCATTAACCGGTCAAGTTTATCTACCGGGATAACTTTGAAATTTTGTGGGCTACACGCGCCCGCGTGATGGTTGTAAAATTGGGTTGGGTTGGAGAAATTCTCCTGATAGAGAAAATGCTCTTAAAGCCCAAAAAAAAATGTGTGAGAAGTATAACCGGACTTAAACCGACTGACCAAGTGTTTAGTTAAGTACTAACATAGGTTAAGACTATTGTTACTGACCCAATGGATCTCTGTTATCTGAATACAATAATAATAATAATAATTAGGAGGTAACTCTGCCTTCATTGTATACGAGTACTTATGAAGCGGCAAGAATGATCAAAAGCGAAGAAAATATGAAACACTTAGAAGTGCACGACATAAAAATGAGCTATCCGGAATTACGTGTAGAACAGTTCAATTTTAGTCTAGTGTATTTGGAATGGGAGTAAAAATGTATAACAAACTACCAAACTGTATTAAAAGTATTTCAGCCATCAATATCTTTAAATTTAAGCTCAAGGAATTCTTGACAAGTAAAGCGTACCTACACAATAAATGATTTTTTTTAATGACAAAAACTTGGGTTGATGTATTTTGTTTAATTGATAATGTATGACTATTGTATGTATGAGTTTTTTATTTTAATGTATGATTTGACTAATGTATTTTTAATGTAGAATTTGATTAAAGCATATTGATTTTTATAATATTTTTTAAGGTATAATTTGATTAATGCAAATAGTGACTAGACCAACTGTAAAAATGTTTATAATAATAATAATAATAACGTAATACAATATTGTACACCTTATAGGTAAGTTACAGTGCTACTATTATAATAACTATAAGATCTTTTTCTACATGTAAAAAACAATAAACGTAATTGAATTTGAAATTTACCACAGGAACCTGGGTACTACCGGGACTAAAAGTATCCTAAGGGTTAGGATAGCCTAACCCAGATCGTGGTCTATTTGTATGCCATTTCATAGAAATCCGTTCACCCGTCAAGACATGAAAAGGTAGCAGAAAGACAGTTACTTTAGCATCTATCTATGTATATCTCTGTTCGTTGGTAAGCAATTGAGAAAGGCTGGACCAATTTTGCTCTTTTTTTTAAATTTTTTCTTAATCTTCTTCTTCTCTCGCTGGCACGCTAGCACGACTGTATTTTAAATCTGGTTTTCCCAAAACTTTTCCACTTCTACGGCGTTGTCAGTGGTAGTGCAGAGGTCACTTTGACTGCATGTTTTGGGACACAAAGGACAGGATAGGAGGTGGAGTTGTTTCTGATATAGCTCCACAATCACATTTTCGTCCGAATGAGCTTTCGCTGGAAAGAAAAATTTGATAAGGGTCCCAGAAAATTTTCAATTTCGGGAAAACTGAAGTTTTTTTTTAATGGTATTTGTGTACGAATTATTGATAGGACAAGACAACGTCATTAGGTAAGTAAAGTAGTAATTAAAAGTAGTGACTTGAACTTGATGTCCTATTTGTTCTTCTAAATGGTAGTCTAGAAAAGCCATCATATTCTACTAAAAACAAAGTAGTTTCAAAATAAAAGCCATCCAATGAGAAACAAAAAAAATAAAATAAAAAAATTGCACTCAGTATTTAAATATTATCTAGTCACAATGTTTATTTTCTTATTAAGTACTTGGCATTCATCAAATCTTATCTTTCCTTTCTTAAACAGAATCTGAGGATCAAAATGAACCGAAGAATTTGCTACATTATTAATATCCTATTTTGTGTACAAAGAGAAATTGCTCACTCATTTATTTTTATCTTAAGGATATTTAATGAGGCTCTTGTCTATGTAAGATATTTTGACCTCTGGGCCTTCTTAATCATGATTTTAGTAAATAAATTTACTTTCGCAAATATTTGAAATATTGATTTGAGGTTACTCAGGTTATTTGTTCAGTTCAAACAAAATAATCAAGGTAAACAGAATTACATTATAATAGATTCTGAAAGTTTGGCTCATAGCAAATCTAGATTTATTCAACGCCACATAAAACGCATAAACGCTGAGTATTATTTTATGTGGCGACATATTTTATTCAAAAGTATACACGCAAATTTTTCATTCCCTAATAGCGTTTAAGTTAAGAGCGTTCATCCGTTAGAGCCATGTTGGAGATTCAAAATTGATGATTTCCGACGGACAATAAAACCATAAGGTGTTTAATTTATACATGAGATATTGACGTCATATTATTGGGAATTTTATAATCTAGTGCATGGCTGAAAAACATTTTAAATTTTTCGTATAGTTTTCTCATCAGAACCGTTTTTATGCAATCCTTGTTTTAAACTAGCGATCGATGGTCTAAGCAGATGCGAGATATTAGTAAAACCATATACGACAGACTTATAAACAATATTACTTTATAAAAAATAATAACATTTTTTAGTGCATGGCTGAAAAAAAAAACACGATTACTGTAAGTTTTCATTCAAGAAAAGTATATTCAAAAGTATCAATTGTAGCAACTTTTCGAGATATTAGATGTGTTAGTTTAGGATGAAATCTGAAATATTTATATTTTCTTTTAGACCTAGTAAATTAAGACATTTATGTTCTAAAACATGGTTCAAATATTTTTTTAATAACTTATATGTTTATTTTACTATGAATTATTTAGTATTGCTGTATAGCAATACTAAATAATTCATAGTAAAATAAACATCCCGATTATATAATCGGCGCGGATTCACGCCACCGCTCAGCGCGCCGCTCTGAGGTAACGCTCTTAACTGTTGCCTAAACTTTTATCGAGTGCCAGTTATGTGATTGAAATCCCGTCATTTTCTGTAAAATTACATTATAATAGTGTGGCTAATAAGGTTCTTGCAACGGTTGATCTGTAATCACACAGGATGACAATATTTTCTCTTATAACTTTAGTAACCTTACTGCCAAGAATGTCTTTAATATAAGTAATTGGGAGGATATTGTATGATATGCACACGACGAGTTAAATATGTATAAGCTAACTTCTCATTGTACGAAAAACCTATACAATGCAATGTCAGCTAAAACTAAAAATGTATAGATTAATATAATTTCTTCGTGTGTACGAAAAGTCGGCCGTCCGTCGTCGGTGGTACTCGTAACACTAGGACCTTGAGCTGGTTTAGTGTTTTACGGAGTTTCTATAAAATACGTTTCCAGCTTATAATAGTTTTGTTACCCCTGACGTGCCACCTATCATACCATCAAATACAGAATTTGAAGATAATGATGATGCATAATTAATATTGCAATGTTTTTATTACAGCTGGTGGAAATACAGGCACTGCAGGCGGTCTTTATGCTGAAGCTGGCACACCTTTTGGACCAGCAGCAAAGGCTGGCCTTGGTGGATCAGTTGATGGCAACGGTGGCAGTGCTGGTAAGGAAATATCTAAAGCTCTATTTACATGATGCAAGCACGTTAAGCTGTTGGTCCCGGCTGTCATTAGTAGATCTTTGACAGTCGTTACGGGTAGTTAGAAGCCCGAAAATCTGCCAACCAGTCTTACCTAGGGGTATCGTATTACCCAGTAACTGAGTTGTGGAGGTCAGATAGGCAGTCGCTCCATGTAAAATACTGGTATTCAGCTGCATCCGGTTAGACTGGAAGCCGACCCCAACATAGTTGGGAAAAGGCTAGGCAGATGATGATGATGAAGTATCTTGCCTTTGGTATAATTGAAGGAACAAACGACTTGCATCGTCTAAATACTGTTAAGACATTGCGATTCTTGTTTTGACTTTTGGTATGCCACAGGCAATTAAACTGCACCGTGTAACCAGGGTTTACATGTTAATAATATTATAATGAATAAAAATATTATATTATAATGACGCGACGCAAAACTTTTTCCAGCCTTTCTTTGTTGGTAGGTTTTTAATAATTACAATCTTATCGTCATTTCTTTATCTGTCATAACGAAATAATTATAAACATATATTTTTTTTACCTGACTCTGCTCGCTGAAAGACTAGAATCATCATTCATTGTGTTTGTAACCTAGAAAGAAAGGCCTTTTTTAAACATTTGATGCAATTTTACGTGCACTGAAATGTGGAATACCTTTCCACTTATTTGCAATCACAATTATCATCTATTTTTTTTTTTGGCATCTCACAGATCAACTTAAGAGGTTGTCGGCTGCTTAACCGGGGGTGCCTGTTGGTGCATTAATAAAATAAGGCCTCCATCCAGGACTTAAACTGCGCCTGCGAAGAGCGGGCGTTTTGGGGGACTATCTTTTGTAATTTTGACGTTCGAAAAGTGCTGATTCTCAGCCTAGTTTGAATAAATGACTTTTGATTTTGATTTTGCCTGAGCCTGAGCCTGTGGGGTACGGACCTCAGCTAAGGGAGTCACCGGGAGTGCCCAGCAAGGGACAGGCTAGATTGGGTCAAACAATAATAATAATAATAAAAAATCTTTATTGATATATGAATAATGTTTATATAGTTACCTACCTAATTTTAAATTAAGATAAATGAATATCTTGAAATCTTCTGAGAGATCAAGTCCATCACTATAACGACTCTAATGTGAGAAAATAAATGAAGGTGTCAAAGAATATGAAATTCCTAATCCTTTTTGTTCCAATGTGAATAGTATAAGTGAAGATTAACTCGAAGAGTTTTTAGAATAGAATAGCTTATAAGATGGTATTTTATCTTGCTTGACTCAACACAATGATCGCAGTAACTATTAATTGACCATCTCGACCTTTGAAGTCAGTTTGCAATTAACTGTTGACGTTTGAAAATTGAGGGAAAAAAAACTCATTGTCTTGATTGCTTATGCCACGTTTGCTTAACCAATATCAGAGTCAAAATGAATATTCATTTGAACCCGTTCAGCCATTCATTTATTAGCGACTAATTTTGTTTGAATATGGATAGTATTTTCTGATACATGCTAATGCACAATCGAAATAGAAAATTATTTGCAGATTATTTTGGGTTTAATTTTGAACAAGTGAAATGTAAATGATAATGGTATGTTAACTGTAAACAATTAGTATTGTTTTAGTGGGTCAAATAATAGAAGAGTTAATTTATGAAATTAAATTTCGGATGCATAAAAATATATTTTACGTCAAACGTAAATATGACGTTATGATGATATAAGAGCTCAACTGTCACTATTGAGACACACTTTTTCCATTGTTACCAAACTTAATAAGCTTGCCTTGCAGACGAGGGGCTAACGTAGCTCCCAACAGTTTTAATGAAACCCAAATGAACATTATGTATATTGATTGAGCAAACATTTTATGTTATGCAGGTGGACTATACGCTGGTGCCACAGCTGGAGGCAACGTTAATGCAGCTGCAGGTCTTGGAGGCGTCGTAGGTGCAGGCAAAGCAGTAGGCGGAGGCTACTCCTCAGCTCAAGCAGGAGGCAAATCCGCTACCTCTGTCCTGGTAGGTGACAAAGCCGAAAAAGCTAGGAGGAAAGAAGAAAGACGAAGACTGAAAGAGTTGAACAAACTTCTCAATGAGCTGAAAAGACATTGATTGGTGGAGGATTCTGTAATTTTATGTACAACCTACCCTCTTTCATAAACGTTCTATAAGAGAAATTTCTGCATTTTGTAACAGTTGAATATGATTTTTATTTCAGTATTTACCTATGGCTATTGAAACAATAATAAATACAGTAAGTAAGTTTGGTATGCAATCTTATCGAGCGTTTATGGATCAAGTTAATTTGAATGGAGGGTATTAATCGTAAAATAGTATCTTCTTATATACTCATAAATTAATACTCATTTTATTCAGAAATAAATATCTAACAAACAATGTGTTATCATTAAAATATCAATGGGAACTCCTTTTTATCGGATCATGGCTGTTATCTCGTCTTTCTACTATTCAGTCATCAAAAATCTGCTACAAAACGCGACGTAGGTGAGAGTAAGGGGTGGTTACTTACTGGAATAAGGTAAAAGTATCAAGTTTTCTCTGTGCATGCACTCACAATGCACGTCCATTTGTCATTTCGAGTCTCACTTTTGGGTCCCCATTTTTCACTTTCTCTGTTACGCCGCAAAATACGTTGCATGGTGCCAATGATCAACACTTTTGTATGAAAAGTAAAGAATCATTTTTAGATGTTTCATAGTCATGCATGACACGAACTTTAAACAAATAAACAAAGAAACAAACCTTTAAAATTAATTTTATCATTGCAGGGAGGTGAATCAGACGCATCTGGATCATCAGGATTTTCAATCTCTGCCCACAAATCCATTGGAGTACCAGCCACTGTGGTAAAAGAAACGGAAGTTTCTGTAATTCCTGTGGAAAAAGTCAAACCGGTACACAAGAGCGAACATGGAGAAACAAAATTGGAGGCTGCTAATGAAATTACCCCTAGTGCAAATGCTGATTTTGAAGCAAACGCTCACTTTAACGTTAACGCCCACCCAGGGTTTGTAAAAGAAGTGAGTACATGGAAAGGGCCACACTTTCACACACGTAAAGTTCCTCAGTTTCATTTTCAAGATATAATGAGTTCTTTGTTTAGGAGTCCACAAAGAAGTTTTAGGCCACCGATGAGGGTGCCTCCACCACAATACAATTATATTCAGCAGGTTCGTTGAAATCGTGTTTGATGAATTTGTACGTGCACCCAGAGGCTTGAAGACAGCTGTGAAAATCTTTGCACCTTGTTCATAATAACACATTTGAGCACTCCGACTAGTGCATTACTATCTCTAAGTGACATTTGTTAACCTATTTGTGTTATTTGTCTAGATGCCGGTCATGATTACAAATGCTACCAATTCAAATAAATAGATAACATAGTAACAGACGATATACAACAATAAATAACCCCTAACATTTACTTCTTTCATTACATAATAATTATTAAAAAAAAAATAAAACACATATATTTATTTTCATAAACCTCATTAAAAAGTTCAATTTCTACGAGTATCTTGACAAACAATTTCAGATATAAAACCTGCCAATGATCTCAGCTTATGTTTTTAATTCTCTTTTAAAAAAATCGATATTTCATGTTTTTGTTTATCAATTAATGTTCCTAAATCTCTAATAGGTGCAAATTACGCAATTTAACCTTCTTCCTACTTCAATACATACATCAACATTATCCCTTTCTCTGCCGTCATCAACTAAAAACTGATCTTTTTTTGCAAAGGTACACGTTGAACCTACACCAGTAGAAACTGTATATGTTCGCAAACACAAGCCTCACAGACATCACTTACACAAGACCGTCTACGTTGGTGGCTATGCAGGACTTGGTGGTGAAGTAGCTGCTCCAGAGACAAAAACAGTCTACAAAACTGTGCAGCCAATAGAGAAGAGAGTTGATGTTGATGTTGAAGCACATGGTGGAGCAGGAGCTACTATCAACAGAGAACACTACGGACCAGGCAAAGTTGTTACTTTCAGTAACAGCAAGGAGGTCGCCGTGAATGCAAATGCAAAACCGAGTACTTTCTTCCAGGATATTTTCAATGTAAGTATTTACAATTTCTCCTGTAGTCATTTTATTTGAAGTTGGCATAATATGACGTCGTCTTTGCCTTTGTAAGCGTCATTGACAGGACTCATCGACTCATTCTCTTTTTGAATCACCTGGCATCGCCTCAGTACTTATATTTGGCATCTTGGTGAAAGATTTAGCCAATCGATAGAAGTCGATTGCCCAGGGTGCGCCGGACGTAACAAAAGGTAGGAGGGTACGTCACTCGGGGAGGCTCCTTTCATGCACCCTTTCGGTGTGTATGAGTATGCGGTGTCTCTCCATAGACAATAGCTCACCTCCCATCTTGCACCGTATGCCCTGTCATCAGCACACGTGAGAACCGAATGGCTGCGTCAGCGAATGGTATCCGCGGTGTGCTGAATTTTGGGCCAAACAAATTTAAAAAACGATATTAATTTTTTCGTGCTATTTTTGACATCGATACGCTAAGAAGACCATCTCAGTATTTATTCCCTTTATAGCCATTTCATATTTTTCAATCTATACACCGTGTAGTGATTATTTATGTATATTTTAAACTACATTAAGGGTGTATGTCATTTTGATGTGACAAATTTAATATTTGGTCTTTTGCAGATCCCTATTTCGACTTTGAAGGCAGTGAGCGGTTTTCTGACAAACACCGCTGAAAATACTGGTATTTCAGTACAAAAGTCAGCTACATTCAAAGCAGGTGGTTACTCTGGTGTCTCTGGAAAAGCCGGATATTCCGGCCATTCCGGATATTCCAGTTATTATTATAAATAAAATTTAAATTATTTTATGCTTAGAGCTTAAGTTTTATACAATTACTACAAGTGAGGGGTACCAAGAAAATTATTTGTAATAAAGACATTTCTATAAAAAATAACACAAAAATCACAAATACGTTTTTATTTTAAACTGAAGTTGATGGAACTTGTTGATTTTAAGATAATGATGGCTATTAAAAGTCTGCAACTAAAGTATGCAGCTAACAAGGGGTTTCATCAAATTTTATTAGAATAGTAGAACCTTCTTTAAATCATGAAAATATTTTACTTCGCTGTTACAAATTGTGATAAGCCTTGTAAGCGACCTGCAGGGAACGACTCACTATAATTTTGCCCTCTCCTTGGGTTTGCCCTCATAATCTTCATGATATTTTTATCTGTTAGCTTTTATTACGTTTTTATTTTTACGAGCACCCCTTTTTATAGCAAAACGTCTTCGTTGGACTAATTAAATGAATATATAAATTCACACAAAATAACAGCTGCATCAAATTCCGTAAAATTGCTGGGTTTGTTTATTTAAATTTAGGTGTAGGTAATAAAAATAAGAATTCATTTTGACAGGCGTTACCCTTTCTAGCTCATTGAACTCTTTGCTCTAATTTCTCTGTTTCTTCGAAATAATGTAACTTGTTTAATTTTAAACGTAGGAGTACCTTCATTCTAAAATATGAAGAAGTTCAAATGAAATTACATTACAAACCCTTTTTTATCTCCAAAAACATGAAACAGATGTATTGTTTTGTTAAGTAAATGTTTACCAGTTTGTAGCGATTAAAAAGATATATGCTGACATTTATTAGAAATAAAACGATCTGTTTTATTAGATATACATCTAGTATCTATAAATTTGCTGAAAATCCACATTGGACCTTTATCTTTGTAGCAAATCAGTACCAACTTAATACAGTATTCATTTTATTGTTTCGTATCCATCATAATTTTCATCTGTTAAGTAGGTTTTAGTAGTTAACTATAAGATTCCTGTTGTGATTAACGATTTCTCATAAAATTCTGCCTTTCCTACAGACTCAGATATAATATCGAAGCATGCTTCTCCATCATCATCATCATCAGCATCCGAGGCTCATATCTCGGTTCAGACACCGAATGCCTCCAAATTTATAGATGACATATTCTCTGTAAGTGCACGATCATAAGTCTAATTCATTACTGTTTTGTGTAATTTGCATGATTTTTGCATGTCATTATGATTATGTAGAACTCAAATGTATATAATTTTTCGCACAGTTTGTTATGCACGTTTGATGTTCAAAAATAATTTTCGCCAGTTTTTTAAAGGCTAATCCACTTTTAGATCAATAAATCTTCTGTCAAATTTAATAATATTTGTTGTGAATTGTAAGCCAAATAAAAAATAAAAAAAACAATAAATAATCATGATTTGACGTGGGATTTGTAAATTGATTAAATTGAATTGACTTTTGACACTGGGAGCAGAACAAACAAAATACATATTATTTATCCATCTGTGACGCTTGTTGGGTTTGGCAAAGAAGTTAACTAACAAAAACTTGTACTTACAACACAAAATATAGTATTTTTTTTCTGGGTAGCAAAGCATGATGAGGCTGACTCGTCGATAAAATTCAAACTTTATATGTCTTCTTTACAGTGGGCCTAGCATTAACGCGCGGAGTTCCGTAAATTCGAACGAACTTATAAAATTAAAACACTAGTTTCTCAGAAACTATTTATTCAGTTTTAAGACTTCATTCATATGTATGGTTGATACTTATTGTGCGTGCCGCATACGTTAGATCCTATATAAGATAACGCTATAAGGTTGTTGTATTTTCGATTCGAAAATCGTCCGAATTTACGCTTCGATTAATTCACGCGTTCGTGCTAGGGCCCTTCTGATAATAAAATCCTCGTATTATTCATGTCCTAGAATTTTATCACCTGCAACTGAGACATCCGTTGTATGGTCAAATACAAACAATATTTACTTTTGTTTTATTTTGTTTTACGACACGAATATTCCAATAATTTCAATTTCTTGGTTAAAGTGGTTATGGTGATATAATAGTTATATGTGGAAACGGTACCAACGATACCATTTATTTTGGTAACACTAACAAACGGATGGGTTCATGCCCTGTGTACATGGTATTTTTTTTATATCAAGGTTATGAAAAGGGCGGATGTCTGGTCTGGTAAGTACCTACCGCTTTGTACCTATATGCACAATTTTATAATTATTTATTTCAATTTTGCAGTTTGAATCTTTATCTCATAAAACTTTATATTCTATAGATACCAATTAACACTCTGTCGGCTGTAAACAAATTTTTGGAAAACAACGTTGCAGGAAGGAAACGAGTTCAGGTACGTACGAGTGAAATACTTTTGTTTTTATTTTAGTCAAATAGGAAAAATTTGCAAGCTGCATTGAATGGATTTCAATGCCGCAGGCGAAATCAATCTAAATCCTTTTTTTTTTCTATTTTTTTTTTTTTTTAATAACGGAACACCTCACTAAATTGGAAAATTGTACGTTCTATCTCTATTTTGAGCTGATTTTTGAGCTGATTTTTTACATAACTTTGCACATATTTATGATGCACCTTGCATAGCGCAGATCGAAATCAGATTCGGGGAATTTATTAGATTGGGCAGAAACGAGCGTTGTACTAATGCTAAGATGATGGCTTATGTCCAGCAGTGAATGTGGTTAGGCTAAGATTTTGATATTATGACTATCTGTCCGACTAGGATTTACAACAATTGTTAGCATACCCACATCTACGGAGATGTGGGTATGATGTGGGTGTGACTTTGAATTAGTGTTGAAATACTTTCTGCAGTACGGACTGCAGAAAGTATTTCAACACTAATTCAAATTCACAATAATCATGTAAACCTCCCTCGTAGGTGACATCAGAAGTAGCCGGAGAGCCAACCAGAATCAGGCTGGGACCTCACGCTAGGAGGAGGGCAAACAAGCAAGTGGTCACCGTCCAGGAGCCAGCAGAGCAAAAACCTCAAGAATCTAATTAAAACTATTACTTAATAAAGCTTTAGTACCTGAAGTTAATAATTCAAATATTTGTCTTCCTTGCGGGCAGATAAAATTGTACAAAATTGTGTTGCAATTATTACTTGTGTAAGTATATTAGTATTATATTATAAAACAAAAATATGAAATTAGTTATTTTATTTCTTCTTGTTGATTAAACCAAAAATCCTAGATCCAGACCAGCTGCTATCAACGTGCTGAAGACAAACACTTAGATTGTGCCAGATACTTAAGTCCTAAATTAGTGTACTACTGACTCAATAATTAAATGAAATGTTTATTTTTGTGTGTAGATATTTATGTAGTAAAGTATAATAAAAAAAAGGGGTCGCCTGCATTTCCTTGCTGACTGATCCTTGAGAAAAAGTGCCGAAAAAACTCAGAGGTTATGATATCTTTTTTGACACTTGTCCAGGCAATGTAAGTGTTACCTCTTAGGTTTTACCCAAGAACAGGGTAGGCTATTTAAAAACCAAACCACTATTTCTCTTTCATTAGAAAATACTTTTAAATATACAGGATGTAAAAAGATCCACCAGACAGCCATCAACTACGCACTCTACATCAAACTGAGTAACATTGCATAAAAATAATTGCTGGGAAACGACTTTTATTTTTGGTGTACAGTACGCGTCAGAGAAAACGGACCCCGCCAAGACTTAAAGAATAATCGCTCAAGCGACGGCGGGTGCGTCACGTGACTGGCCCCGAGCAGCTCCCTCCCCGCCGCCCACGCCGCACCCATTTCTGCCCGAGCATCCACCGATCCGACTCAAATATTATTTGTATGTTTTTAATAATTAGGCATTGTGGTATTTTTTTCGGCTTCTGGCCGAACCGTATACCAAGAATAACTTACAAAAAGACACTACGCCGTATAGGATACGAACCCACATCACCAGGCGCCAGACGATCATTAAGACCGTGCCTTATACCAATAGGCTATTGGCTCAGTTAGTAATCTCAACGAAAATTCGAATAGCATTACTCCTTTTATCGAACAAGTTTGATAACGGTCTAATCTTCTAGACATTAAGGTTTAAATTTCAACTTCCACCACGTGAGATACACCTACCGTCCACAACCTTGTTTTACAAAATGCAATACGTAACTCTTCAATTAACTAAAAGATAAGGTTGAAATTAGCATAGATTTCTTGTTGGGTTGAATAGATTGTGCTTGATTCCGATTGTTGCACTACCGTCATTTTACTTCAGAAACTTAACTGCTGTATGAACTGTGAGTTAAGGTTGAATTTAGAATACTTCTTCGCCCTATTTACTAAACTGTGATTGAGGGTATAATTCTTTTTCAAATCGTTTCGTTTTCGTTCCGATCAGCTTGTGTGTAATGTTTTCGTCGTAAAATTATCCAATTTACGAAGTTTTTGAACAGTTGATTCTATTAACCGATAGTATGGTGCGATTAACAACTTTTTGAAGGCTAAAATAATTGTTGTTCTCTGGGAACAGGAACAAAGCATAAAGAAAATAGCACGAGAAATGTGGGCTTAACGGTAAGATTTACGTTATACACATATATTTATTGTTACAACCATGTTGCATTATTACTTACAAGGTGGATTTTTTATGTATTTCTAATATTATTGTTTTCATTACAGAGAAAAATAGTTCGTAGATGGATACAAAGGTATCAAGCGACGGGTGATGTGAAATGCGATCTCACCCAACTGCTTACACTAATGAATCGGAGTGACACCTTGGGACACATAAAACCTGGGAACTAATTCGAAATAGTGCTGCAAGCTTCAATATGGTTTCGGGCATGAAAAGTCTTCAAGAAGTGATAGACAGTGACTGCCATCGTCTGCGTTATTAATAGACAATTTACTCGGCAGATTGATTGTGTAACTTATCTGATAAAATTGCATTGGAACGTTTGAGCAAGTGTTAATAATTCCCAATATTTGTGGGATCATTATCTCATAGTTAATCAAAAATAAACAACCTTTATTATTATGAATCCAGTTACTCTTGTTTACAAGTAGTCTTGTAATGTGTTAACGATGCACCATCTGACCTCACATACTTTTCTAATGCTGTGTTAAAAGGGTTATCAGAAATTGTGATAAAAGAGAAAGATGTATATTGCTATACTGTTATAGTTTAGCATGTTGGTTCTTCCTCTGTAATTCACAGGCACAAATGACAACATTTCATTTTTTAACCAGGCTTTTTTCCCCATAAGATCATACAGAGTATAAAAAAATAATGTTTTTACAAGTTTGAATAAATAAATATTGTAGTTATGTTACTAGAAATATCTATAAACGAACCGTTATCTAATGTTAAACGTTCTACACCTCACCCAGGGTATATATTTTGTATTTAGTTAATATTTTAAGTAAATAACCCTAATTTAACACAGATAGAAAACTGTATACTCGTAATAACTGTATATGTGGATTCCTAGAAATGTAATTAATGAAATAAATGAATATTGTTTATGCAACATGCCTGGCTTTTCTTACAAACCTCATACTTCACATTTGTTTTCTTAAACATGGATGTTTTCTGAAATAAAGTTACGAAAATCACCTAATCAACTATTAAAGAAACTAAAAACAGAAAAAAATAAATCTCATCCGCGGATTTGAACTCGTGACCATCGAATTGCTAAGCCGCAGTCCAAACCACTAGACCAACACGCCATTTACGTTACATTACGAAAAACTTAAACGTATGATATCATCATCAAAGGGGGGTCCGGTTTCTTTGAAGCTTACTGTACATATTTGCTGTTTGCGTTAGTTCGCAATATAACATACGCAAAACATTGGGCTTATGTGTGCATGCAATGATACAAGGGTCTGGGAAATGATGGAATTTCAACCTTCAATATCGGGGTCCCAGGTAAGGTCCAGTACAAAAAAAATGATCATAATGGGAGACAAGTGACTCTCAGCTTTGTTAAGTTTCTTTTTACACCCGTTAGGACAACATCAAGGAAGAATCTACATACTTTGTAAGGGCAAATAAATGCCGCAGACGCTCGTGATAGCGGTCGCTATCTCGATACCATTGATACTCGCTATTTCTACATGGATAGCGGTGCGTACATGTCGGTTCAGTCGTAACAGAAAGCACAGTTACCCAGTCCTGTGTTGTTGCTGTATTCTACCTACTCCAGAAGAACAAGTTAAACCGATTTGACCAATCACGAACCAGATTACATTGATGCTTGTCTTTGTTTTCATGTACAGGCAACGTGGTAAATAAGTCCCCAAGCAGCCCGCGATGTATCGCAGTGAGGTATCCTTTGGCATGTGCGTGCCTAACTATTAGCATGCATTTGTTTTCCGTGGAGACTGCGATCGCGAGGTATCTTTGCTATGTAATCACCCTTATATTCTTAAATTCATTCGCTAAATGACAGACAACGCACAATCTAAATGGCCGGGTTTCGATAAAATTCAAATGTTCCATATATAACGAAGGTGAGCTAAACAAACGTTTAATTGGGGATGAAAGTTTGTATGGAAGGTCGTCATTTTTCAATGAGAAATCCCATCGAGGACACGGCTTGTATTTAAATAAAACGATAAGACGACACAGAGCTGTATGTTTATTTTTTCTCCACTTTCACTAATGAAATATTTCAACAATTTAATTAATTATTCTTAACCACGTAACGTGACTTAAAACAGTAACTAGTCCCTGTATTTTTGTACATACTGAAAAACACAAGTGTTTCACCAATCTCTTTAATAGGAAAATAATAAGCTCCTGAATCCAACGTGTTTAAATCCATTTTTTCAAAAGAATAGCTCCCTTTGTATAACTCACAGGTTTTGACATTATATCTGATGTTAGCTGACATCAAAATGAGCCTGGGTATCACACTTTTACAGGTTAACTTTTTAAAAGTATTCATGTGCTTTATCACGTTACCAGGTCTCTCGATGGCAGTTTTTATTTTCCAAAAGTATCCTGTCAGGTTTTCTTTTATAGTCAAATTTCCTCTGAAATAGATTCCACCACTTTTATTGTAGGGCTGGACGCTGAGTTCCACCATTGGATTCCTTTCATATGGTGGTTCAGGATTGCTACACTTTTCAATACCACGCAGCGTTATTTTTAACATCATTGATGACACTGATACTACAAATTGAATTAAAACCATTGTTAGAATAAATTTCCATGACGGCTTCATAATAATTTTGGCTAACCATGTATAAAACGTAATGGACGTACTAAAAACAAGATTCAAGTAGCCATACCAATTGGAACCAGCAGTGACCAATTAAAATATATTCTAAATCTCGTTATGTGCGATTTTCAAAACATGCTGTATTTAGGAGAATTTATTGCTACTAATTTATTTTAAATAAGGTTGAAAAATAACAAATTCTAAACGTTTATATCCGCATCAAAATACCGTGATCGATTCTAAACTTTCCTAGGTTCAATTTATAATGAATATCATTTTTGGCTCTGAAAATATTTTTAAGAGTAAATTGTGTTATTCATATTGGTATATCACTGAATATCTACTTTCTTTAAAACAATAATTATGAATCATCACTGATTTAAATCGGCAGTTGTTTATTGTAGTTTTGGTAAAAATGAGTCATAACAAATATTTAAATGGGTAATTTAAAAAATAATTGAGCAGAAAAATGACAGTTACGTGTGGGCAGTCAAAAGTTAAAAAATCGGAATTAGTCGCTAAGAAAACTAACTTAGAAGTAGCGCTCGCCGACCGCTGCCACGGTACTACTAGCTTCGCTCGCTCGTTGGTCATAGTTCTAACCTAAAGTAACCAGCTTGGTCGTGGTGCACTAGCTTAGTTACTGCGTCCAATTTGACTTACGCGTGTTCCGTCATACACCTACGCCGGAGGTCGCGGGAATGTATGATCCTTCCGCAATCCCCGACTGGTGCCCGCCACTGTGGGCCTCCTCGGGTCAGAGGGGAGAATGGGGTGTTTGACTCCCCCCGCGACGGCTAAGAGGGGCACGCGTGGAATACTACGTGCCGCCACCTTGGGTCCTGATGTGTGGGGGCCACAGACCCATATAGGGGGGCTAGAAGAGAGCGTTGTCCGCCCTCCGCCGACGCCCGGTGTGCGTGCTGCGGGTCGAGTGAGTATATGAAATCTCCTTCTCCCTTTCCGCAGCCTCTTTCTGCGAGACGACCGATTCGTAGAAGGAAACCACTGCGTCCCAGGACTCTTCGCTGCCGACCATCGTCTCGACTACGGCCGGCAGCGACAGGTCACTGCCTACTCCTGATATGAGGGCACGGTGCGGCTCCTCTCAAGCAGCACACTCTGCCAGCGTATGCCATGCCGTGTTCTCCCGGCAGTCGACGCAGTGGTGACACCGGGCGTCCGACTCCCTGTTTATGCGACACAGGTGCTTCCCGAAGAAACCATGCCACAAGAGCACCTGCGTCAACCGAAAGTCACAGTTCCAACCTAACCTATGTATTGCCGAACCATTTATCTAAGTGTACTGTACCCGTCGACACCCGTCGACGCCTGCAGTCGAAGAATGTTAACGGCTGCAGTTGCCTCTGCCGATGATGCATTCCGCTCGTGTGTAGGCACACTAACCGCCCATTCCAACATTTTTACTGCCCATTCATTCATTAATATGAGTATTCCTAGTAGACCTCAAAATTTACTGGCAGGCAACGCAAACGTCAACTGCAGGATCTAGCATCATATATTGCATAAGAGTTAATTTTTTAATGAAAATGAGCACATAGGAAGTATTTTTGAAAATTCGTCGGGAGTACTGGGGTTAAATAGGAGATGAAAGTATATATATATATATATATTTAATTATTACCGATGGGCACTCCTATCGTCCAGGCTCACGACTTGCCAATATATTGTACAAATATCATGTATGATGGTACCGCTCGGACAACACTCTGCCAGCCATTTCCTGAAACTAATTAAGAACCTGTTGCAGAGCTTAATTTTCAAACCAAATCCCTGTTGCCAAGTCTCACCATTTATTATAGCTGGAATGCGGAATCCGGATGCAGGATTATGGGAAAAAAACAAGTTTCTAGGGACTAGGAGCTATTTAGCATATGCGCATAATCAACCTTTATCCCACTGCTGGGACACGAGTTGGATAGGTTCCATCAAAACTTGAAGGAGGACGCGTGGGCTCGCGAAAGATTGAAGGAGTACTGGAAGGCCTTTGCCCAGGAGTGGGAAAGCATAGGATAGTAAAAAAAAAAATCTTTAAACACTATTCATCTATATTTTTATGTACAAGACCCGAGATTGTAAACAGAAGCAGGTTCCTTTAGGTTTATAGTAACTTAAGAAGTAAACGTTTATCCCAAGTTGCCTAGTTGGTAAGAAAACTGCGGCGCGATCGATTTTAGTTGCATCCAATTTATGAAAAGAATAATTTCCTTTTAATATGTTGCAAGTCTTATGGTCATAATTTATAGTCGACATTCCATAGATAAGTTTAAAAATAAAACTTTTGCAAGACAATGCTTTAAAATCGTTTTCGTAGATAATTTTGCCATCTTTTTCGTATCCTTTTTTGTATCTCCATACATATCCGGACAAGTTTTCCAGGACACTGATGTTAGCATTGTAGTAGAAGTTATCACTATTGTTGAACACAGCAATGCTAACTTCAACCTTTTTATGTTCTTCGTATGGCGGGTCCGGATCCGGGCAAATTTCGTCACCTTTGTGAATCATTTTGTACTTCACGCAAAACACAATAGAAGACAGAAGATGCAAGAAAATAATTGCGCCAAAAATAGATTTCATATTTAAAAAGTACCTGTTTTTAGACTGAGTGCTACTGATGTACTGAGTTCTGATTGCCAGGCTTATTAGGATGTCATTTGTGTTATAGCAGTTCCTAAATACTTTATTTATAAAACAATTTTACAGACATTGAGCACACTATACACGCTAATGGCCTAATTTACCCTTCCCCCTTCTCTTCACTGATGCGCTAGATTACCCTTTAGTGACAATTCTTCTCTGATCATCAAAAACGTTTTTAGGTTAATATTGATATTATTATTGACCATTTTATTTCAATGAATTTGAGAGGTCAACCAATTGGCTCTCAATAGAGGAAATTAGAAGGGTTTGCACCAAAAAGAAGTTGTCAAAGGATTTGTGGAAAGAGAAAAAAAATACATCAGCTGGATCCAGGATCACAGGAACACCAGTTCATTCATGCTTTATTAGACTTTGGTAAACAGAACGCGGGATTGTATACACAAACAGGTTTCCTTAGGCTTATAGAAACTCAAGTAGAAGACGTTTATACCAATTCGCCTCGTTGGTAAGAAATTTACAGCACGATCTAATGTAGCTACTTCCAACTTGTTTATAGAATAATTCCCTTTTAATATTGCGCACGTTGTACGGTTAAACCTGATTGTAGATAGTTCAGAAATTACTTTAAGAATAAAACTTTTGCAGGTCAATCCTTTGAAGTCGTTTTCGTAGTATACTTTTCCAGATCTTTCAAATCCTATTTTAAATCTCCATGTATATCCATACAAATTTTCTCTGACAGTGAAGTTGGCATTATAGTAAAAGCCCTCAGTATCGTTTACCACAGCAATGCTCATGTCAACTTTTTTATTTTTTTCGTATGGTGGATCCGGATCCACGCAAAGTTCATCACCTTGGTAAATCATTTTATACTTTACGCAAAACACTATCGATAGAAGTTGCAAGACCAATATTACACCACATTTATATTTCATATTTGATCAAAATATGTAGGTATGTTACTATTAATGTCACAGTTGCAATAGACAAATTAATTGCTGTTTCGTTTTTTCGTTTAAATCATAGTAGTTACCGATTACAATCATATGAATAGATACGAAACAATTTCACAGCCAATGAGCACATAAATATATTAAAATATTGTACTATCAGTAGGTAAATAAATTGCGAGTTAACTAGTTCCTTCCTGCTTATAAAATACCTGTAAAACTAGGTAAAATATTTTATAACTTTTTTTGTAGTGACTATAGCAATTTTTTGCAGCAGGTGCAGCAGACGCAGAAATACAAGTTGATACCTACATTGAGAAACAGCATGTAAGAAGCTCTCCACTATCTAACTGAACAGACAGCTGTGCTGCTGGGGAGTTTGTTGCGCCACTTCTTCTTCCCAGCGAAAGCACTAGGAAGTGGTGAAGGGCGGGCGTTCTGGGGGACTGAATTTTGACGTTCGAAAAGTGCTGATTCTCAGCTCAGTTTGAATAAATGACTTTTGATTTTGATTTATCACACAAATTAAAGCACACATGCACACGCATATGAAACACAGTGCATCAGATTTATAGCAAGGCTGTAGCTGAATCTAGATTAATATTTTCGAGATGAAGTAGGAAGTGAAAATTCAACCTACACACACCACTACTTACATACTCACAATCACACCACAACCACACCACACACACACAGCCACATACACATTCCTACACTGACAATTAATACCTAAACTTTTTTGATCAATTACCAATTACAAGGTCAGGAATGTGCGTTTAAAGCGCGTTGTCAAACAAAAAGTCAGTTGTAGCAAGACAAGGGTTTTTCCCATACTGAGATTTAACCCTTAAATGCATGATTTATTTTATCGTATTGCAAAAAATGCTATTGTATAGGTATTTATCTATAGAATTTAGATAATAAATATATAATAATTATACAATAATATTAATATTCATAGAGTATATATATTGTTTTGACAAAAAGAGGTGCAATCAGAAACTCACAGCTATCACATTCTTAAAAAAATGAAATGACGTACTTTGTTGCCATATGGCAACATTATGCATTTAAGGGTTAACAAGCCTCAGTTGGTTTTAATAGCTCTTCTCCGCTGAAATATGCGACACTCGGAAGGGAGTAGTAAATATATTATCCCAGAATGAACTGTTTCGTCCAAAAGCACATTTGAAAAAAAACTAGGAAAAATTTTGTCAATTCTAGGAAAAATTATTTGGCCTAGATGATGCAGTGGTTCTACCATAAAAACAAAGTAGACAATATTAACATATTGTAGAACAATATTTGGCCCAATTTATGCTTTTTAATCCAGAATGATCAAATAATTAAATTCAAGATTCCGTTTTAAACTTTCACTAAGGCACGTGCTTGGATACTAAAACTTCCTTCAGTTGATTGTAGCTTAAATAAAAAACATTGATCCCAAGCCGTCTTGTCGGATTCGTGGCATAATCTAATTTTGTTATTTCCAATTTGTTAAAAGAATAATTCTCTTTATGGATATCGCATGTCTCAGGTTCGAAATTTATTTTAGCCATTCCATATATTAGTCTAGGGACGAAGGTTTTGCAGGATAATCCTTTAAAATCATTTTCGTAAATTACATTGCCTGATTCCGACAGAGAACCAAAGTTATCGACATAGCTCACAGAATAAGCAAGCTGAAGTGCCAATGGGCCGGCCATATTAGCCGTAGAACCGATGACCGTTGCGGTGGACGTGTTCTTGAGTGGAGACCGTGAATTGGCAAACGTAAGGTAGGACGCGAGGGTGGCTGGTGGCAGCTGGATGAGAGTTTCCAAAAATCGAGTTGAATAGCGTGCAATAGGAGAGGCCTATGTCCAGCAGTGTACCGATGTAGGCTAATCATGTTGCCTGATTTCTCAGTTCCATTTTTTGAATCTCCAAGAATATCCGGATAGATTTACCTTAACGGTGAAGTTACGGTAACAGTTATGACTATTGTTAACTACTGCAAGGTTAAGCCCAAGCTTTTTTTTTCTCTTTTTTGTAGGGTGGATTCGGGTTCAAGCATTAATTTTGACTTTTGTATATAAATTTATATTCTTGGCTAGTGACAACTGTTTGAAGTTGCATGAAAAATATTACACCAAATATTTTTCTCATGTTTTTTTTTACATTTACTTTGTTAGAATTATGAATGAAGCAGTAGACACTATTAAATTGAGGAAATAATGGTTATCTGATATTATCTGCTAATGTTACAGTCACTGAACGAACACACTCGAATGTTGCATTATCTATTTAAATATGGCGAGAAATTACGGTTACAGTGGGTATCTTTTTAACTACAGGGTGGCCAATTCGGAAGTATACAACTTTAAGTTAAGATTATTATGATAACAAACCAAAATTACCAGATATGTTCCCATAATTATATAGAATATGAAAAATAATAGGTATCCGCCGAATCTCCAACTTTTTGCTGGTTTAAATTGCGATCACTTTTCGTCGTGTCCGTGTCTCTCCAAATTTTTGCATACGCGACTATCTCACAGTCACTAATATTCTGCTTTTAGTGTTATAAATTAACCACGACGTCTCTTTAGATAATCCCGCGGAAAAAAGGTAGAACTTGTCTAATCTGGTGAATTTAGGGGTCAATTAATGTCAACATTTCTCGGAATTTATTATTTCGGAAACATTGCTCCCAAAGTATCGATTATGTTTAGTGCTTTTGCGGTTTCTGGCTCCGACTTATTGGAGCCACGTCTTTTCTAGGTCTAACTGATTGGTTTGATGAAATAATATATTTAAAAAATCTTTGCATTGTTGCGATTGCCGGTCGCAGTAACAGCAGCACTGTTTTGTAGCCTCTTCAAGGAAAAAAATATGTAAATACTCCACCTAACCAGTCAGAAAAAATAATTTATGTATCCTACGTGGTCAAAAATATTTGTGTGTGATGTCTCGATGTGTGATCTTGGTTTAATTGATTTTGTAACGTGGCCAGATAATGTGAAATATTATGTTACCAGATATCTACGATTTAGAAAGAAAATGAGGAAGTCGACCTGTAATGCAATTCTGTAACCATTTCACCATTTGAGCGTGGAGTAAGCTGTCAGTGTCATCCCACCTGGTACTAGAGATTTTAATAATATTCTTATGCTAATTCTATTGATCGTTTTATATAATTTCAACGCTATTATTTTAACAGAAACTTAGTCAAAATCTCAATGTTTTTTTTTTTTTTAGACTGTTTCTGACGAGTTGGCGTGATCACTTCAGCCGATTCACGACATTTCGACAACTACATACTAGCTTTGAAATTATATAAAACTAGCGACCTGCCCCGGCTTCGCACGAGTGCAATGGAGAAACACTGATAATTTTAGAGCCATTATTTCTCGTAAAAAGTATAGGATAAAAAATGGTTATTGTGGGTTATCCCTAAGAGATAGACATATAACATCGCGAATTTTTTTGTAGACCTTTTTAAGGTGTACAATACTGTAGTACAATATTTTGATCTATCTCGACGGGTTCAGCCAGCGTTTACAATGTAAGCGCAAAAAAATGTGTTTATTTACAACATTACATTAGAAACCTCTAAAATTATCAGTGTTTCTCTACTATACTATGCATGAATTATACATATAAACCTTTCCATTGAATCACTCTATTTATTTAAAAAAAAACGCATCAAAATCCGTTGCGTTGTTTTAAAGATCGAAGCATATATAGGGACAGACAGACAGGGAAGCGACTTTGTTTTATACTATGTAGTGATAGTGATGATCAATAGAATTTGCATGAAAAAATATTATTAAAATCTCGATTATGATTGTAAATGTTTGCTTACTCAATCCCTAGTATCAGGTGGGATGACACTGACAGCTCACTCCACGCAAGTTTTCACGGTGAGATTTTTACTGAATCGACCGGCTGTAAATAGTGAAAATTGACAAGACAATATTTACTGTAGGACGCAATCAATCTAGATAGATTGATTGCGTCCTACAGTAAATATTGTGTAATATTGAGGCTAGGCAGATGCCTAGCCTTTATTCCTATGTAGTAGTCGTCTTCCAGTGTCACTGAATTCAGCTATAGGACACAATAGTGATAAAAAAATTAAAGCACGAAACAAAACGAAGTTTGTAAATGTTACATTAGGTATAGAAGATACTCGTACTATAACCTTAAAGTGAAACATAACATTGCATTTCCACTTCATCAACAAGCTCCTTTGAAGTGTAAGTTAGTTTGAATGTTACTGGTGCATTTGACCTCGGGAAAACGAAACCATGGGAGGAGAAATTTTAATATTCTGGGACGTTGAATATACGGTAAGTATTGTTGGATAAATAACTAGGAGAATAATTCCCGAAATGTATTTTTCTTTTATTGATCCAATTTAAAACTTCTTTATGTTAGTTAAGGAAACTAAATCTAAAACTTAAACAAGTTTTCTTAGTCAACAAAAATTCAAACACATGAAACTTCATCATATCCCCATACTCCTCACAAAACGTGTTCACATTTGAAAGAAGTTATGTTAGATATCAAGAAGCCGTAAAGTTTGGGCATCCTTATGCCACACGAATGCGAATAATGCAAACATCACTAGCACCAAAATAAAAACACGGAGATGACAATAAAAACATAATAATACGAAAAACGTAATAATACGCAATGTAGACTCATAAACCGTGCAGTTGCTTTGTTTATAGCGTTCCGACAAAATGAAAGTATGAAGTAATTTTATGGCCGACATCTTTTATGATGGCAGCCATCAAAACAAACTTGAAAATTTGTTGGGGACGATGGAGGAATATTAAGGAAGTTCATACATCGGATCAGGAAGAAGTAGGACGATTTTTCCGGGTCCCATCGAGTCACCTGCTTTCTATGTTTAATGCAAATACTTACGAGTTAGTAGGCTTCCACGCTAAGCTAATTTAGGTGTGTGATGTCATTTGCAACGCGAACTTAGATCATTTTTTAAAATACACGTTGAAACAAAGATCAAATGAATCGTTTCGTTTGTAATTTTAAAATAATAAAACTAAAACAAAATAAATTAATTTAAAAAAAAAAAACGTCATCTGTCTGGAATTAACCCGTGAGAAGGCGCGCCTAATTTTCTTACACGAGTAGGCGCGTGCGAGCAAATTGCTCACACTATCATAAAATGTTTATATTTTTAGTGTTTCTATATTTATTGGCTTATAATGTATTTAAATAAATAACACAAGGTTTAGTAAGTAAGAAAACAAGTATTTTAATCAAAACTATTAAACATAATAGCAACTTCTAACGCAAATAACAAAACAACCTAGTATTAATTAATTTTTTTGGCACGTTTCATAAAAATCACAATAAAAACTGTTCCATAACAAAAACTAAAAAGTGTTATTCATCCATTAAATCTACACTAATGTGCCTCTCGAAACACATGTATTTTACATGTTCGGTGCAAAGTAATTGCTGGGCGCGTGATGAGCAAATTGCCGCACGTTGGTACACGCCTCCACAAACGCCTTGCTGCGCGGTCGCAACGCCACTGAGCGGATCGAGAATTGCGTCAGGGGAGAGGGGGTGAATATTTAGGAAGGTACTTAAGTGCTTGAATTGGTGTGGCATGGGAAAGACAAAAAATTTTTGAATTAGATTTTTGTGTGAGCAAATTGCTCATAGCGCGCCTTCTCACGGGTTAATACTGAAACTTTTTAGCGTAGCCGTGAGGCACACATTATTGTAGCTAAAACATTATTTTTGCTTTTTCATTTTGTTATTTTTATTTTGTGTTTCACGAACTGTGGATAAATAAACCAATAATAATAATTCTTCCTTTTAAAATATTTTTTGTAGCCCTTTGGTGGTTATTACCTATATTTTTATCCACAAAAGTTGATAAATTATAGGGAACTCACAATACTAAGAAGTAATGGCGGAGCCGTGGCAAATGCGTAGTTGCGCATTTGCCACGGCTCCGCCATTACATCTCGATCACTTTTGGGTGCTTTCGAAATTAACTGACTAGAAAAAATATTAGTTAACTATTTCACGCTCCTACTAATCTGATAAAGATATTTTACCAAAGTTCGCACTTTCCACCAAAACAGACAAGTCCTTCCAGTCACCGCGTTAACTTGAGATCGACCCTCGTTAGGTTTCTACACTTCTAATTAAATTAAAACCCAAATCATTTACTGAAAACGCTTCAAGTTCAAACCTCGCCCTGGGGTACACCGCGACCACAAAATAGATAGATACAGAAGGCTTGCTCCATGCACCACAGACAGGCACACGCATACACAGACACAACCGTATGATTTGAATTTATTTAAAAATCATAAGGACTTTTAATTTTAAAATGATTTTGTTTTAATGCTCCACCAGAATCGCGTCGCTCGCACCGAAGTGTCGCACCCCTCTGCCTTTAAAAGGTTGTAAGTTGTTGTTATTCAAAATTCTATCCTATTTCTATATTTTTGAATTACGATTATAAAATTTGGCCACTCAAACAATTCCTTTTTGTTTTGCTCTTTATCTAGGGAGATAATATATCAATGGTACGGAGTTTCAAACTACATAATATCTAACCATAAAAATCTGTGTGTCTAACAAATATCGCGCCTGCCTGCAGTCCCTGCAGGCATGCGCACTCCGCGACTGTCAGTGAAGTGCCTACGTCACCTACGTGAAGCCGCATGTCTATGTGTGCGTCCATTTTCGCTGGCTAAACGGAGTCGACTTTCTACATTTATCTATTTTGTGCCTCGGCTGTACAATTATAATCACTTCGGCAAGCTTTGCCTCATCGAGAATCAATTGAGAGCCCTTAGATGTCATGAACAATGTTTCCTTTGTTGCGTGTTACTAATAGATTTTCCTAAGAATCGATTCGGAGTTCCGTCAAATAATGGTTATTTTTGACACGAATCTTTGGTGGACAATGAACATGATGATTCATCATCATCATCCGCAGCCCTACTTCACCCACTAGTAGGCATATGCTTCTCTTTTCTTGTGTCAATACCCACAAGTAATACGGGCTGGTGTCCACAACACCACGTCAACGCGCGTATTTTGCGTACAGCCGTGCGATTCTGTAACCATCTCACAGTGAAAACTTGGGTGAAGTGAGCGTGGATTGAGCTGTCATTAGGGATTAACACTATTGAGACTACTCACTTCAAGCTCACTTCACTTACGAGTATGATTTCACGGTGAGATTTTTACAGAATCGACCGGCTGCCTGGTGGGAAAATGGATTGATGGATTGATGGAAGGAAGGCCAACAATGACATGATGTTACTGCCCGTCTCACGGAGTATACCAATATCCATACTCCTGTGCCAGCCTCATCCAGATTCTACCCACCATGTCAACAATGTCGTCCGCCCATCTCGATAATTATATTATAGCTCTTTTGAGAGACTTGGCTCTAGCCTTGTTATAATTTGATTTACAGAATAATTATATTCCTAAAAATCATCATCTGCCTTTTCCCAACTATATTGGGGTCGACTTCCAGTCTAACCGGATGCAGCTGAATACCAGTATTTTACATGAAGCGACTGCCTATCTGACCTCCACACCACACCTACTGGGTAATACGATACCCCTAGATAAGACTGGTTGTCAGACATTCGGGCTTCTGACTACCCTTAACGACTGTCAAAGATCTACGAATGACAGCCGGGACCAACGGCTTAACGTGCTTTCCGAGGCACGGAGGGGTCTCGGTATGTAAAGATGGCCACCCATCCACAGACCAACCGCGGCAAGCGTAGCTTAACCTGATCGATCTGTGCGGTTGTTATTATTTAGCCACGGTCCCTCTAATTATATTCCTAGTTATAATCTAATTATATTCCTAAAAATAGTAGTTTAAAATATTTCTTTTGCTTTAGTATCTAACTGTGTATCTTTTCAGTAAAAATTCAATTCTCGTCCTATTTATTCTTGTAACTAGCTTGTAAACGTCTTTGCGATAATTTATACGAGTATAGAATTCTGTTAAAATATAATACGAATAATTACATTCGGCAATGTGACGAGCTAACACTTCGCATTAAAGTTAATGACTTACAAGAACACTCCATTGTAACCAGCGGTAGGAAATTTAATTTCAGTATTGGTTATATTTAAATTTCCGGGCTGAAATTTTAGTTAGCTCCTACTTTGGAATTACAAACAATTTGAAAGGATTAATTAAGATTATTGTATGCATCTGAAAGCTTCATTTATTATGGTGTGACGCAAATTTGATACCATTGTATTGTTATGGAAGTTAAAAAGTTCGCTTACAAATTAATGGACTTTGTTACGTATTTTGGAACGAGCATCAAGCCATTTTGTAATATACCATAATAAAGTTGTATCATAATAAAGATTACAGGGTGGACACAACACACACAACACAACAACGCACAACTGCCAGGAGGACACGGCGCGGCATACACCGGCAGAGTGTGCCGCTTGGGAGAAGCCGTGCCCTCATATCTCAGGATTAGGCAGTGACCTGTCTCTGCCGGCCGTAGTCGAGTCTATGGTCGGCAGCGAAGAGTCCTGGGACATGGTGGTTTCCTTCTGCGAAACGGTCGTCTCGCAGAAGGAGGCTGCGGAAAGGAAGAGGAAGATCTCGTCTCCTCACCCGGCCCGCAGCAGGCGCACCGGGCGTCGGTGGAGGGCGGACAAAGCCCTCTTCCAGGCCCAGCCACCCTAAATGGGTTCAGGGACAACGGATTCGGGGACGTCCGTCGCCCCCCACACATCAATACCCGAGGTGGCAGCGCGCAGTGTTCCATGCGCGCCCCTCTTAGACGTTGCAGGGGGAGCTTAACACCTCACTCTCCCCCTGACCCAAGGAGGCCCGCAGTGGTGGGCCGGCAACAGTCGGGGGTTGCGGATGGATCATACGTTCCCGCGACATCCGGCGTAGTTGTGAGATGGAACACCGGGGTGGTTTTTAGTCAGTAAGAGTCTGACAGACCCCGCCGCCCGCCCCAGGGCGGAGGACATCCATGAAGATTTTGCACTCCGAAAACAAAAAAAACCTGTTACTGTAAATTCAGTGCATGTTTCTGAACCCCATGCCAAGATGAGTGCATGTGTCTGAACTTTTTCGTCGGTTATTATAAAAAATTAGTTTGCCGTACATTTTGATCGCGTAGGTATTGCACTTTTCTATAAAACAGCAATTTTTATTATGATAACCGAAGCAAATGGTCTACGCTAGGGGGGTCTACTCAGGTGCTGAATTCATGGTTACATTGTGGGCGTTGATATCCCTGATAATACCTAAACGTTAAACGTATTAAAATGCCACCTGCAATCAACGTGTATTTTCAATTAATTGAAACACTTTTTATTATAGGTCACATTTTTCAAAAAATCTTCATTAAAAACGTTGCCGCGTCTATTTATTAATATTTCAAGAAAGCCAATGTCAGCGCGGCGCAGCGGCCCGGTGACGACTCCTCCCTCGATAAAGCGTCGTCGCAGACGCATGAAACGATCAGAATGGCCAGTAAAACGAAAACAGCACATGAAATAGGTCAATTGAATTAAAAATCAGTTGGGGTGTCTGAGGTTTTGCGCATTTAACGTTACACGTTGTATAAATAGTTGAGGCAAGAAAGATGGATATATGTAAATTAAAAAAAAAAACTTCGCCTAGAGCACAGACATTAACCTGTTAACCGGGGAATTCCCTTTTTAATTACGCAGCATATAACGGGCGCGAACTCTCTCACTAGGACGTGTCAGTACGTCACGCCCGGAGAGCGTAATTTCATTTTTTATTTGTTTTATTTATGCTATAATGTAAAAATAAAAAATATAAGTAAATAAAATATAATACGAAAATAGGTCGGTAAGTGAAGTACGTACTCGTTACTGCTCGTCCACCACTCTCAATAGCAAAATGATATTGATTTTCTCCGTGTCTTAAATTTATGTTTCGGCATGTTTCAACATGTATCGATGACTAATACTTTTGTTGTACGAAACTATATGTCCCACCCGTTCCAGGGCGCAGCATATATTTCAAGGACGTACTCATATGTCCTACCCGTACACACTACTGTTTACGTTTGGCGTATTTATACGTCCCGCTCGGTTAACAGGTTAAAGGTAGTTGTCAAGCTCTTGCCCAATATTTATTCTTTTAATAAGTACAATGTCGTGGAGGAATTATTTGACCTCAAATTATTTAGGTCATTAGTTGTATCCAAACAAGAGACTTCTTAGGTACAAAAAAGAAGTCTCCATATTGTATTATTGTCACCATAAAACATTAAAAAGAGAGAAATGTGGAAATAATTTATAAGGATGACTTCCTATGTCAACCTTTACTTATCCATTTCGGTTTTTTTTTTTTTTGAGACCTTACCTCCCAATTCATTTAATTTATAGCTTTTACTTTGGTCGAAATACTGAATGAAGTATGTTGAAAAACCGATTGAAATCTATTTCTGTATTGAACCCATTGAAATTATTGTTCAACTAATATAATATTTTGCTACAAATTTGTAAGTAACTTCACGAAATAAAACGGAAAATTACCTACTGTTCACTAGGGGAGTGAATATTAAAGGGATGAATAAATTTTAGCTGTGCTAATGGACTTAATTTTAATTTACCTTTCTCTTGATGAACAGATTTTGGAGTTATAAAGAGTTGTATTTAGAAACTTATGAGATAAATCAACGTGATTTAGAATCAACTTTACCAGTAAAACTTGGGGATTTTAAGCAAACATCCGAGAATAGTTTGTAAATAGGTGAATATTTAGGTTAGAGGAGCTTCAAATTTAATAAAATAGTTCCAATTACCATAGGCAGTAGGTTAAAATAACGATAACAGTCCAGACAGATCGACGGATCGGCAGGCTGGTTCGAAAGTGGCCGAGGATCGAGATAAGGCGAAAATGAAAAGGTAGCCCCGAAATTAAGAATAAACCCGTCAAATGCGAGTCGAACTCGCGCACCGAGACTTCCGTACAGATTTGTAGGTATGTAACTAGGGAATGCAATCTCGTTCTCGCGAGATTTCGGCCTTTTTTAGCGAGATTGATCTCGGACGAAATCTCGGGAGTTTAACTCAATTAATGCCAATCTCGCGAGATTGGGGCTCAAGCGAGATCCGATCTCGCCAATTTCGAGATCTCACGAGATTAGCAGTTTTGTGTGTGTGTGTGTTTTTTTTTTTGTTGCAAATAATCACAATATTTGAATAAATTAGGAAAAAATTATAAAATTAGTTAGCTAGCAACAACTATTAGTAAACAAAACAAATGCACGCTGATGATGCGAGTTCTCGCCCTTTCTTCGTCCGAGATCAATCTCGCTAAAAAAGGCCGAGATCTCGCGAGAACGAGATTGCATTCCCTATACGTAACTACAAATTTACGGTTTTCGTATTTTTTCCTTTATTTGTGCTACATGATATTGCTTCTTGCCAAATTTCATGATTCTAGGTCAACCGAAAGTACCCTGTAGGTTTTGATACCCTTGCGAGTGTCAAATATGCGGCATAAGCAGAAAATAAACGCCTGTGTCTATTGATTGCGTTGACTTAGAAGTTTGATTTTTTCACTGCTTCAAGGGATTGCAGCCTTGAGTATTTGATATTAATTTCAACTTGATAACTTTACGCGTTCCTGAGAAAAGGGTCTTGATAGACGGACAGACAGACGGATAGCGAAGCCGTTTATCCTTTTGAGGTACGGAACCCTAAAAACGTTAGATAATAGATTTTGCGGGCTACCTTAGAGTTCCCCCCTTAAATGGCGTGCGATTGCAGAGACCTGTCTTCAGGAGGGAACGGCTATAATAAATTACAGTAAGTAATGACTTCTCCTACTTTCAGATACAACTAGACAGAGACAGAAATAATTCCGAGAACATAATCAGCCTACAATCTGGGACACAGGACTCTGTTCGAAGGTTAGGGCTATAATGTAGCACGCGGGCCGAGTGCAGGTTGGTAGACAGTGATGTCTTCAAATTTTTTGTTCCAGGACATGCCGGTTTCTTCACGATGTTTTCTTTCACCGTTTTGAGAGAAGTGGTGATGAAATTAATTCAAACTCAAACTCAAACTTAACCCTTAAATGCATCGTGATGTAAAGTTCCATCAACCAATCCAATGCCATATTGTCGTTTTCACAGAGCACGGGGATTCCCCAATTGTTAGAGATATTCAGCTCATTTTGTTCCCAGTAGATTCGTTCTGATTACATAAAGATGTAAATTTCCACCAGGCCATTTAAAAAATAAAAAGTATTTTTATGTTTTTTTTTTTTTTTTTTCCTTACTATAGAGCTAATGTTACGTCCAAATAAATTTAATTTGCTTAAAAAGTAATAATCATGCATTTTAGGGTTAAAGCATGTATTTCAAGTAAACCAATTACAGGCACTTTTTAATTGCCAAGGACTAAGTAAAGCGCATGGCTGGGTTCGAACCCACGATCTACAATTCGTAATTTAGGACTGTTACCACTGGGCCACCAATGCTCTTCAGTAAGTTATTCAGAGAGCTTTCAATCAAATTGAAATTCAAATTCTTTATTTCAGACGTAAGTCCATCGTGCTAGTAGCAACAAAATAACTTAATGACTAGTGTTATTAATAAGGAGGAGATAATAGAGTAGAGTATCAATTGGTATGGATCCTCTCCCAGTGGCGCAGCAGAGGGGAGTCCCACCTATCTGAGAACATGCTCAGGAGACTATTGGTGGCGGCGTAGCCGGCCGGCTATGGAGGCGGTCCTTTTTCTTATAATGGCGTAAAAATCGTCTGTGCGCGCCTCCGCAAACATAGTGGACGCACTACAACGCCACAACAGCCCCAACAGTATCCTAAACGCGTTATTATATTGGACACGCAGATCTGTGTATGTCCCCTGCGTAAAGCAGGTCCAAAGACTGCACGTGTAGAATTATTGACAGAAAGCTTTGAAAAGAGTGACTTTAAATTGATTTGTACAACGTAACGTAATGTTAAGAAAACAAAAATTTCTATCTGAACCTCAGTCAGTCAAAAACGAATTCGCGAAGTAATTGACAAATCTAAGCTATCTCCCTTCTCATTTTTGCTTTGGTCGGTAAAACAATATATTTTTCTTTAATTTGGTCTGTCCTCAAGATCAGAGCCAATTAGTTGAATTGCGTCGTTTTCTTTTGCCTTTACTCATTAGTGTTTAATCTTTCCGAGGCCAAGTATTCCAAAATAATTTAAAGTACCATCCATAAAGTTATTAAAATTACCCGAAACCCTTAGAGTTCTCGACGTAACTTTGAGTGGCACTTTCGAGTTAAGAGGCCTATGTCAGATTAGATATCATGTAGTACGGCGACAACCCGCTCGCCGCCACGAGTTCACGACACTGTACTGTTGCTACGGCTAAACGACTTTGATACTTTTTCTACTATTGAGTTATTTGTTAATGTTTTTCTTATTGATTATTACTTAAGATATATTAATTGAAATACTTTTAATAATGATAAGTCAATGAATAATCAGGGAACGAACTAAAAGTGATGGGTATCTCAAAAAATCAATTGGTTTTGCAACATTTAATTTATTTTTTTTTTAATTATTATTATTACTATTTTATTTCTAAAACAATTCACTTTTAGTTTTAGCCAGACAACGAAAACCTCTCAGGGTTTTCGTTTTCAGAAATAAATATAAATTTCGCGGTCTACACTACCGCGAAATTTATAACCTCTTACCTTTTTTAGCATATTTCAGAACTGTTTTCTTGATATGTTGATCAAAATTCAATACGCGAGAATTGTGATTAATAAAATACTAGATTATAATCAATTAATTCATCAGCTCTATCCTTCGAAATTATACTTGCTGCAAATAAGACCATTTCGTGAAAATATGACAAGTCAATACTTTTAATTTCGGGAGCGTAATTGCCGCGTTGCATGTTGAAGTTAGACGAACGAAAAACATCGCGTTCAAATAACGCGGTCTGCATTATAGGCATCACCTTAACATATAACATAACATGTCACGATATATCCCGAATCTCCATACCGTCGTCTTAATAGTTACGCACGGTAAAATGATTATAGTACCGTGTTCTACCCACAATCCCGAATATATCCGAACATTCCCGACCACTTGATAACTGTTCCTGAAATTAGATCAGGCCGTCCCGCGGGAGAATTAATTTTGGACCCCAATCAAACTTGGTCCATGTTCTCTGAAGTCGGTTAAAGTCAAGGCTGAAACTTGTAGGATAAGATTTCGCATATGCATTACGATGTAATCCTATATTTGCGAGGATATAAGCTTTGTTAAGGGCGCAGCAGCCATAACTCGACGGCGTCAGATTCATAATCATCATAATCATTCTCTTGCCCTTGTGCCAGTTTATTTCGGGTCAGTGCAACATGCCTTTTACTTCCATACCTCTCTATTAATCGTCATCTTGGTAATCACCCCCGATGACGTCAGCTGATTATGATCGATAAATAATTAGTCTATCAAAAGAGGAACAAAGAAGTAGAGCTCATCTCCATGTTGTTTTAATTTTAGAATAAAAAAAACGACGTCTTTGTCTACACCATGTCTGTAACTATACAGGCCGTCTGATAAGAAATCATCAACTGTCTAGACTTTTCCCAACTACGTTGGGGTCGACTTCCAGTCTCACAAGATGCAGTACCAATATTTTACATGAAGCGACTGCCTATCTGAGCTCCACAACCCAGTTACTGGGTAATACGTTACCCCTTGGTAGGACTGGTTGTCAGACTTTAGGGCTTCTGACGACCCGTAGCGACTGCCAAAGATACAAGAATGACAGCCGGGACCAACAGCTTAACGTGATTTGCGAGGCACGGAGGGGGTCTTGATATGTAAAGATGGTCTTATTCCATCTTTTAATCAACTATGTTACAGCCTTATTCCATCATTGAATCAACTATTTTACAAAACACTCAGTTCGATGTCCTTATTTATAACATCTTTGCGACCACTACTGAAAAGATGGTAAAAAAATACCTAGAATTTAAACCATCTTCCGCTAAAAGATTTACTTGCAAACTTTTTTTGAAGTTATTACCTTGTACAAATATATCATTCTGAAAGCTATTTAAAAGCTTCTGAGAATCGACATAAGCACCTAAATACGTGTATATGTCGCTACTATATGAAATACCAGAATGAAAATAAAGTTTACAAAGAATATGAGGTAGCATTATGCAGTCTCTGTGCGTCTCAAAGCAATCACTTGAATGTAGACGACTTTGTTGGATATTTGCTGAATAAACGAACATATTGAACGAAGGATCATGACGAAGAATTTGTGAATTTTAGAACACAAGACGGTTACTCAATTTTTATGACATTACAAGAGGCCATTAAAGTGGCCAAACAACATTATTTTTAGTTCACAGAATGCAAAATTGCTAACGTCATCAAATATCAATTACACTCTTTAGAAAGAAAAACTTTGATTTACTATTCTATTCTATTAAGACTTTTGCGACCAAAAGAGGTTTCATATCTATTATCTTGAGGCTAAGTAATAACAGCCGCACGGGTCGATCGATCAGGCTAACCTCCGCTTGCCGCGATTGATCCATGGATGGGTGACCATCTTTACATACCGAGACCCCACCATGCCTCGGAAAGTACGTTAATCCATTGGTCTCGGCTGTCATTCGTGGATTTTTGACAGTGGTTACGAGTAGTCAAAAATACGAAAGTCTGACAACCAGTTGAGACTGGTTGTCAAGGGGTAACGTATTACCCAGTAACTGGGTTGTGGAGGTCAGATAGGCAGTCGCTTCATGTAAAATACTGGTATTCAGCTGCATCCGGTTAGACTGGATGCTGACCCCAACATAGTTGGGAAAAGGCAGGCAGATGAAGACAATTTTAAAACTAGAAAATACGATTAAAAAACTAAGTTCAAGCAGATGCAATTGTAAAACAATACAATAAATAAAATCCATGGTATTATTTGGAAAATGAAGAAAATTGATTTGCCTGATACTTTAGCACATGGCTGTCTAATAATAGTAAACAAACAGTTTCAAATATGTATCTCAATTTGAGTGTAGGTACAGTCCACTTAAAAAAAACATGCGACTTTTCGCAGATGGCCTAAAAAAATCCTATTGAAAGTGGGAAGAACAAATTATACTTTGGTTTGAGGGAAACCAATTATTTTCCATGTTGCATATTGTATCGGAATCTTTCGGGAAACTTAAATAAAATGTATTATTTTTTGTAAAACAGGTTCCTAATATAATTTCTAAGAGTTGGAAGTATGTAATGTATACTTGTAACATAGACCCAATAGTAACTTTATTGTATGTGTAACTAACTATGATATTTACACTAGATACTAAATTAAAAATCAGTAACTAAATAAATAAAAAAACAAAAGGATACTTAGGCGTCGAAGTACTCGTCTGCATCGCCGTCATCCGAAAACGTGCCCAGAAGACTGGCAGCATTGCCACGTTGAATGGCAATGCTAATTCTTTGGCCAAAGAATGACTCACCTGAAGTGTCGACAAGCCGGCGAGTTCCTTAAGAAATAAATTTCCTTCCGAGCGTTTTGCCCCCAAATGGCTAAAAGCTATAGTTACCCATGTTACAGTATTTGCGCCGTTTGAGGGTCTCAGAAGCCGCAGCAGTGGCGCCAGCTTAGCCTGCCGTGCTAGGAATATGAGATAGCGCAAGGGTATCGACACAGGTTGCGTCCCACATCAGAGGCCTAACCAACAAGCCAGTTCTAAGGCAACAACGTCGAGCCGTCTGGTCTCTTCCCATCGTCACGTATCAAGCCATTTGGTTCTAACACCGCTGGTACGCCAGCAGTGACAAGGGCTCGACGAATAATATCGTAGATACTGGCGTGCCGCCCTATGCAACCACCGACCTCTGTAGTTATTTTTAAACAAATGCGAGTGGCCCGTAACATCTTCAAAGCTCAGCTAAAATGGTGCCAAAAATCAGGAGCAAATAAATATGGATATGATAGCAAGAGCAATAAATACTTTTGGAAGTCCACGAGTAAGCTTGGTATTAAGCCTGGCCTGTCTGTGAGTGTCAGCGGGAGGAATAACCCAGGAGAGAATTCAAATATGTTCAAGAAACATTTTACAGTGCAATCTCTTCTGGGTCCCTCAGTTGATATGATAATTGCTGGGCCTGAAATTCAGGGAGAAAAGCTATTAATGTACTTTTCGGCCAGGCAAGCTGTAACTGTAATTACAAATATGAACAGAGGCAAATCTCCCGGACATGACGTGCCCAGTATTGAGCATTTCAAATTTGCTGGGGTTTATCAAAATCAAAATCAAAAGTCATTTATTCAAACTAGGCTTAGAATCAGCACTTTTCGAACGTCAAAATTACAAAAGACAGTCCCCCAAAACGCCCGCCCTTCACCACTTCCTAGTGCTTTCGCTGGGAAGATGAAGTGGCGCAACAAACTCCCCAGCAGCACAGCTATCTGTTCAGTTAGAAAATACTTGACTGAATACAATACAAGGTATGCAAAGTAATTAACATTACAAGACACAGGACACTAAATTAAATTATTTGCCATATGTCAGCTAGCAACGCCAATATACCAAGAAATACAATAAAAAACTATACGTACTCAAGCAAAAATTAATAAATGAAAACTAAATAAAAGCCTCCAGGTATAAAGGGCGTGACCGCTAACATATTTATGCAATGCTGGGTTCTGTTTACATAGCTGTCGCTTGAAGTCACAAATGATAAACTAGGGCCATCGAAGGAAACTAAATAAACAAGTTATTACTAATTATAACAATAATAAAACCATGGTCAGCAAGACGACCAGTCACCACAAGCAGCACCCGTTCACGAGCATAACGCAAAGATCAGCCACTACCCCCCTCGCCATATTTGAGGAAAGGAGGCAACCCGATCCCCGACGCTACCGCAAGCAGTGACATCTGAGGGAGCATGACGAACTTGCTGCCGGTTGCTCAGGTAAGAATAATATGATCAATCGTCAAGGTCACTAGCTAACCACATATTGCAATCAAGTCATTAGAAAACATTGAAATGGGTTGATTATGTCAATAATAAAATAAAAATAAAACTAAACTGATTTGACTTATACAGCCCAATAAAAACAATTTTATAATGTATCTCCCAGGGGTTTTGTCGTTGTTTTATACCATGTGCCTGAGTCACTCTTACTTGCCGATAGAACTAGTGAAAAAACTCGTGGTTCCCATAATTAAGAAAAGAACGGACGACATATCAGATACGCCTACAATATAATAATATTTTTAGGATGCTGTTGAGACTGCCACGATGGTGCAGCGCTTTTACTTGCGCAAAGCTGAACTGACGCACGGCTTCCACGCCGTCATTCGCAAGAAAACCGCGTTGCTGTTGTCAAGGTTGCGGGCGAGTGGCAACAGCATTCTAAAAAACTATGGCGAAGAGTGTCGACTCTCCGATTATTGAGGTTTGTGAAAAGGAGAATCACAAAAAAATAATTTGGGGGTGTCTTTTTCACAATACTATTCTGTTTTCTTCTCTACTGTATTTTAATTACCAATACTAGTAATATTTTAATATTGTTTACTACTACGCTGGAACACTGTTGGCGAAAAATAAAGGGTATAATAATTATGATATAATAATATGAGACCTGCGCTCCTGCAACAGGACCGGCCATGGTGCCCAAGACTGTCGACATCTTCATCGCGGTGACACCGATACGAAGCCACACAAGGTGCGCCCAAGCGGAGGCACGTAGTGAGCCGAAACGATGTGTGATGACGGGAGCGCCTGAAACCTGACTCTCACTCTCCCACAGCTAGCAGGCGGGCACGCTCAACAGTATTACGCGACGTGTTTACAAGGGTATTCCGTATAATACTGCTGGGCGGCATGTTCACAGGAACACGTCCACCATCTCTGGGAAGACGGCTTATCGGGTAAACCGTATTGGGTCAAGTCATTTTCCAAGCGTTTAACGCATCGGTCAAACACGGTACTTCAAAATCGACCAGTGAGGAAGATAAACTGTTCCTGGTTAATTTATCGGTACTGTAGACCGAGGAGAGGAAGGCCGGTAAACTCATACTTATAAAAAATTAATAATAACTTATAAAAAAATATAATTTCTTATTTAAAACCACTAGCAATTATCTATACCCGTATCCCAGCGCTACGCACTGCTCAGTTTAGCCACATGGAGGCGACATATGCCACGCATCCAAGACATATCCCTCGATATCCGTGGACAGCCTACACCAAGTAGTCCATAATGATACGTCCAGAAAGCTTACATAACCAAGTCTTAGTTATTCAGATCACATATTCCAATTTCCCATCCCTTACATTCAGACAAGAGACCTAATCACAACTTAATTATACTGTAAGTAAAAAAATATCGCAAACTATTCGTCGTAACGGTCTAATAGGGGGACAAGGGATTGTTCCAGGCAATTTTATGTAATGACTTCATGTAACATGTTTTCGTGTAAAACGGCTTTTCTTGGGAGGTTTCCTGTTGTTATGTTAGGGATAATATTGTCTTTTTTTTACTGCGTTGTGTTATGTTTAGAAGTTACATCTGCGGGAATTGTCTTTATCTTCGAAAAAGAAGCGCGTGTGATGAAATACATTGTGTTCAAAATATAATAGTGATCATAAATAAAATATTTTTTTATTTTTTTTTATTAGCCTACGCTATCCCACTCCTGGGCAAAGGCCTACATCCACTCCTTCCATCTTTCGCGAGACCGCGCGTCCTCTTTCCGATTTTTACGGCAACTATACAGTTCGTCTGACCTACGTGGTCTACCGCGACCCCGACTCAATGTCCGTCCGGCATACGGCAGATATGTCCTGCCGAGTCACATTTAAGTTGGGTAGCCTTTTGAGCCGTCTGCTATCTTTGTTTTGGAGCGCAGTATTGTGTTTCGAACACGATCTGTTAATTTAACGCCTAGGATACTGCGCTCCATTGCTCGTTGGCAGACCTTGAGTTTGGACTTCTGGATGTTATCTAGAAGTCCAAACTCAATATATTAAAAATTATTTATTTAATATATTAATTAATATATTTAATTAATATATTAAAAATATAATATTAAAAAAATACATTGCATATTTAAAATTAATATTTAAAACCATAGATTAAATAATCACCAAATTTGCATTTAAATTGGCAACTCTCATCCAGCTGATAACAGCCACCCTGCAAAGATAATGGCTCTACTAGATAATGGCTCTTTTCTACCTAGCCTGAGGGCATTCTACCTTACGTTGGCCGATTTACACTGTCCACCATACAGCTTGAAAACCATTAAAATTTCGCCGTGCACATGAATATTTTATAAACTCTTAAGTATGTGCGTGCGTGTAATTTTAATCCCCGTTAATTCTTATTTGCATACTTCTAATTATGATGGAAGAGCGGCTTTGTATAATTTTCAATGTTAATTCCATGAATCATGGGAACGTTGCGTTTTGCTACACGTGGCCTTGGTTTGACTTTGGAGGTTGCAAACCTTATATAATGTATGTATAATTGAATAAATCTGCAGAAGTTCTGAAAATCCTTCTCACAGTAATTAAGAAGAATTATTATTTATTTATTTATTATCCCCGTACGACTATATTAGACCTAATCCGATAATACGAGTACTATTGTTGGTAATGTGCTACAATCGGTTTCACTATCTTAAAACTAGGCATCTTGTTATTCACAAACCAAACTTTTTTTTGTTAGCGTATATTGTGTCCCCATGCAAAGGCCTCCCCTTTTTGTTTCCAAGCCTCGAGATGTCTTGTGCGATGTCTGGCCATGGTGACTCTGCAAACCTAGATTGCCACATTTTACTTTAAGAGTACTTACATGTTTGTAAACTATACCTACCTAAAAAAATATGCTTCATCCGACTGAGCTTCATGCACATTCAGAATAATAAGAAATGTGTTCACACATTCCCATTTATTATTTGAACAAGGCTTCATAACGTAATACATTTTCCACAACGTTTGGTCGCGGGTTTAGTGAATACGTTCGTTTTGAAACTTGAGGTTTTAGGGTCCCGTAAACAAAAGGGATTTTTCATTATTAATACGAGTAGGATAGCCTTCATCCTGCTCTACAATACCCACTTCTCTAACAGCTGATTCACCCGCTCAACCCCATTAGAAAATCTTGCAGGATTGAAAATTTTAACAACTTCAACTCTCGTTTTAAAGAAAGTTCCTCGTGGCGCGAGACCATCCGTGGCTGCAACTTTAGCGCATCCACCTCATGTGTCGACACCTTTGCGCCATCTCATGTTCTTAGCACGGCTGACTGTGCTGGCGCCGCTGCTGTGGATGCTGGGACCTTCAAGCTTCGTAAATACCTTACCGTATGGGTAACTAGAGCTTTGAGCCGTTTGCGGTCGAAACGCTCGGGTCATGGGGACGACGTGCCTTGTCTTCTTTTTAAGGAAATTTTTCGCTGGCTGGTCGACGTTTTTGTTTTTTTATTAAGCATTTAAGTGTTGGTTTTTAGAAATGTTTCATCTACCTACATATATTAATAATCATGATGACTACGGAACTCAACTTTCCGCATGATTCAAATCACACTTCACAATTTTTTTCCTCTAAAAATGTGAATAATTCAGCCCAGTGCACCTACAATGCAGATGCAAACTTTCTCTCATACATTATCTTTCTGCGCCGTTACTTTCTTTGAAAATACTTTTTGAACTAAAACTACGTTAGAATGAAATAAAGTTGCTACAGTGTTGCAAGTGCTGGAACACTTTTGACAGTCGAGAACCTTGTCAGACATTATTTGTGTAACCAGCTGAGTAGATGAATTACTTAACTGAGTTGTAGTTATCGCGTGTTGAAAAGTTTAAGCACTGTATTCAGTATTTAATCTTCAAGAAAATATGTTCAAGCTGTACCAGGTCAAACTTTGTGTTTTGTTTTTCGCTATTTGTGCTGGAAATCTATCGAATTGTTTATTTATTTATTTGTCGTCGCAAGCGACATCAAGACGACAAAATAATCAAAATACTACTTCCGGTTGATTTCATAATATTGGTCAAACCGGAACTTAATTCTCATTGGTTGATCGGTTAGTACAGTGAACGCCGTGAGGTGGCGCTATAACTTCGCGCCATTTTCTACACGTGGACAGAGCCGATTGGAGAGCGGCCGGCATTCGATTTGCGGAGCGCACGCCGGACGGTTGAGAGCATACCACCGGAACTGTCATGTTCACCGTACAAACCTTTGTTTCTTACTACTCATAAAGTAATTGTAAATTACCGAATAAACGTGACTGTGATTTGTGCTTCAAACTACGTGTTACTGGTTTGCCCGAGTACCCACCTTCCTCATGGAACCCGTACCAAGAAACGATGATGATGGCCCTATTATCGCTACGCCCACGCTCGCGCCGTCATATTTATTTATTTAAACTTTTCGCACATAAAAAGGTACCAAGGTGGACTTAATGCCTTAGGCATTCTCTACCAGTCAACCAAGGGTGGTGAAGAGATTAGATGGCAGTGGATGGTTTCTTAGTAAAAATTAATTAAATCCCTTATTTAATATGATAGGTAGGTTCAAAATATATTTTTTTTATTTCAGTAATTATAGGTATTTATTTCTGTAATTACTTTTGTTTCAGTAGTTCCTAAGAAAATAAGAAAAATAAAAAAATCTTACAAAAAATAGGTCTGTCAGTAAATAAAAAAATACAAGACAAAATATCGTCACAACAAAGTAAATTAAAGCTACGGTTTCTTAGAAAAGACGTGACCGAACATAAAGGCTGCAGTGAGGTTTCTCATGAAAATGATGACAGTGGCAATGATTTAAATCGTTATATACCGCGTCAAAAGATAGTCGCGTTTCTGTTTCGTTTTGACAAATCTGACACACAATGGCGCAGTGACTGGACAATATTAATGTCATGGAAACGCTACATATAATAATGTGTGAGCTCATCAGCTCACTCTTGTCAGTATGAATACTTTTTCGCGTGACTAACTGTAAGTACGATGAGGGCAAATCTGGCAATTTAAATCTTTGGGCAGCGGTTGGTGACGGTGACGAAAACGCTTTTTAGAAAAACCGACTGTTGGTAAACCGTTTCAGTTTCCTTTCATAAACAACGTTTTAGTGACGTCATTCTCCGGTAAATTGCGGACGCTATGTGAAACCACCCACATAGCGTTGACAATTTACCGGTGAAGACCGGCTTCTAAGAAGAGCAGTGATCACACTGCTCTTCTAGGAAACCGTAGTTTAAATATATCCAACTTTAGTCAACACAGAGCACAGTGGAACGGAAAGAGCCATTTCCTCACTGCACTTTGGTTCACCACGAACTTCCGACTGAACGGTGTTGGGCAAAGTTATTGTCAAAGTAAAGTTATTGCGATAGTTTTGTTAGGAAAATCATAATAACTATAAACCCTCTTCAGCTAAAATTGCTTCGTTAGACTATCTTTTTAGTTAAATTCTGGCAACAATAATAATAGTTTTATTAATTGTATTACTATTCGAGGATGCGTTTCTCTAAAAACTGTTTTTGACGTATACGCTTTGCGATCTATTTTTAAACATTCCATTGTCAGTTTTTCAAACGTAGTATTCCATTTATATTTGTTTTTCAGTTTTTTTTTAAGCATTCCAGCCAGTAGGTAGTTCTATTACATTATTTTTAAGTTTTGTTTATACTTTAGGTGGCCAGTCTATTCAACATAATCTTGTGCCCGTAACGTATGGGAGGGAAATTTCCCAAGAGTATCGTGAGAGATGATAGAGCCGGGTGGGAAGCAACCACCTGTGAATTAATAACACCATACTACGATCTCCAATCTATCTGCCAAGAGAGATGAATATGGTTGATAAGATCCCTTAAGACCGGACATAAGGGTTATATAAGTAACGGTAACGTGAGTATAGTATTATCAGGATAAATTGTACTCTTTTATAAGCTGTATTTTACTTGCAATAGGATCAAACAAAGGCATTATGAAAGTCTTATTAAAATAATTACTGATTACTCTCATACGAAAAAGTCGGGAGTTTATGGATGTTTGTGTTACAGGGTGAAAGGGCCACGCAAACTGTTACCATGTCAGTACATAATTATATGTTATATACCCACCAGTCCTTTTCCGACCTTGCTTCAGCCAATCGAAGGAAAGCCTGTTCAGGTGAAGATTCACAGACGACTCCGCCTTGGCGTGTAATTATGCTACTATTCCACAAACGATGGGACACTTAATATCATGTCCTGCGTGTCTTCTCAGTTGCACGTTACAGGAACTGATGGACGCTAGTGATGGCGCCAAACACATAGCCGAACTCTGAGCAGAGTCCATTTAGATTGCCATCGACACGCTAAGGAAAGAGCTTTGTTCATCGGTTATTGAAATAAATGGAATCGACGTCCCTTACACCGTATATACAAATTCATCAGACGAAAGAGAAGACGAAATGAAATCGGGTCTGATTATGAAAGTATTTCTTTTGAACTTCTAAAACGGACGTAGAAATGAATAAATTAATAGAAATAAACAAGCAGCCTACTTGCGCTGGCGTTTCTCTTGATTTTTACAGCTATTTCTTGGAATTTTCAGCAAAGCATTCAAAATGCGATGTTCACATTTTCTTCCGTGCTAACTTTGAAATAATAGGTAAGTGAGTTGACTGAACTTAATTAAGTAAGTTAGAAAAGTATGAAGTGTATATTAAGAATTCTATTTTAGCTTACACTTTAAAACTCTGTTTTTATTTTCAGTATGTTTTAAGTAAAGTTTCAAACGGGCCACTTTACCTGGTTAGAGCAAGGTAATGTTGCCGGCTAGATAGTACGAGATCATTTTATGAGATTTGCTAAGTGTTTTAATGTTGTTATAATGTGTTGGAGCAGAAAAAGTAGTCCGTTTCTAGTTTAACTACTTAATTTGTGCGTTTTATACTCAACCCATTAGTCTGGGTCACCTACGAAAGGAAACTTTAAGATTTTGTGAGCATTCTTCACTTTATAGGTGGCAGGGTATCGACGTGAAAACTGAAACCATGAATTCAGCATATGATTCTAGATATCCTTGCGTAGAAATCATTGACAGCGTTTACGTCGTACGGCATTTCATACAATTTTTCAAGCCATTGTTTTTCGAAATGAATGAACTGATTTTAATGAAACTCTTTACGCATAAGCAGGATAAAAAGATCTAAAAGGTTGGTTAAGAACATTTTTGAAATGTCTTATTTAAAAAAAAGATAACTGGAAATCTGTTTCTATGGAAAATTTTAAATCGGTCTAATTTGGCTGTAACACTATTTTTCGAAAATGTTCTCAACTAACTTTTTAGAGCTTTGTATCCTGTTTATGCGTACGAAGTTTCATTAAAATCGCTTCATTAATTTCGAAAAACAAGGGCTTGGAAATTTGTATGAAATGCCGCACGGCGTAAATGCTCTTAATATTTACGCGCTCAAAATGTATGGAACAGTATTTTTTTTTTAACAACTGTCTTAATATTTCAACGCTGCCTGCATTGAAATATTTTATTGGATGACCCTGCTATGCTGTATTTTAAAGCTATTTTGCTGTAAAAAAACTTTAAGTTGGAACTATTTGAATAAAAATGTATGTAATCTAGGCAACATTGGGTCTAAGTTCCTGAAAGCTTGGATATTTGATATTTTATATACCTTTTGAAGCCAAATATCGGGTCAAAATATTTTACTGCTAGTTAGTAGGTATTCTTTGACGGCTTTTTATGTACAAGGAAATAGCCTTCGACACAAGTAATAAACTGTGACATTCTCTATCATGGAAAATTGCTTTTAATGGAGAGTTCCTTGAATAATCGGATAAAGCTTTTGCTGTGTTGCTCGTCCTAGGTTTTATTGCTCTTTTTATATCAAGCGGATACTCTTCGATAAAAAAACGCCTAGCCACCTAACCAACTATGTTGGAGTCAGCTTCCAGTCTAACGGAATGCAGCTGAATATCGACTTCTCATCCGACCTCCACAACCCAGTTACTAGGCAATACGATGCCTCTTGGTAAGACTGATTGTCAGACTTTTGGGCTTCTGATAGTCAGAAACCCAAACGTCTGAAAATCAGTGTCAAAACACACTGTCGACCCTTCAACGTTTGGTCCAATAATATTGACCGTTACGGGTAGTCCCGTAACGGGTAGTCCCGTAACGGGTAGTCCCGTAACGGGTAGTCCCGTAACGGGTAGTCCCATAACGGTCAATATTATTGGACCAAACGTTAAAGGGTCGACAGTGCGTTTTGACTCTTACATACATAAACTCACGCCTTGTTCCCATGGTTGTAGGCAGAAACTACAGAACCTCACCTGCTTCAATCCTTACTTACTCCTTTTGCTTCGTTTACGCACGAGCCCATGTATGTAACATCAGCTGGTCATACATGACCGCACGTTGAGCTATTCACTATTATGTCTTAAGGCGTTTCCACTCACAGATGCCTTGTAAATATAAATTTTGGTAACCTTTTCATAGTCACCTTTCATTCATCCTCTCAACATGACCAAACCATCTAAGCATACCCAGCATAAATCATCTGCCTAGCCTTTTCCCAACTATGTTGGGGTCGGCTTCCAGTCTAACCGGATGCAGCTGATAATCAGTATTTTACATGGAGCGACTACCTATCTGACCTCCACAACCCAGTTACTGGGTAATACGATACCCCTTGGTAAGACTGGTTGTCAGGCTTTCAGGCTACTGATGACTCGTAACGACCGGGACCAACGGCTTAACGTGCTTTCCGAGGCACGGAGGGGTCTTGGTATGAGAAGATGGTCACCCATCTACGGAACAACCGCGGCAAGCGTAGCTTAACCTGACCGATCGACCCGTGCGGCTGTTATTTTTCAGCCACAAGCCCCTCTAAGCATACCCAGCATTACCTACCTATAAAAGAACAGTTCCATCCTTTATCTATTCTAGTAGATACTTCAAAGCACGTGACATAGGCTTTATGTATTCACAAATTAGCCATTATAGTTTCAAGGTACTTTTCCTTTACGAAAGCTGACATAATTTTTATTATCCGCTATCACAAAGTACCAAAGTACCTTTTTGTTACATTTCAACGACAACCCGTACTTCTGTACGTTGTAAAAAAGCTTTTAAGTTTTCTCTTAACAAAAAGTCTATTGCGTTTCTTTTGTTTTCTTTTTCTAGAGGAATGTCCCCTTATATTCTTTAATCAGGCAATCCTTATATTGGCAAAGTTTTACGAGACTACAAGTTTTAACTGGGATTTCACCCGCGTGGAGGTCGGAAATTACCTCACGGGAACGTACTATCGGGATAAAAAGTATTCGGTGCCCTAATCCAGCACCCTTAGTGCGTACAGCATTATCAATCTCAATCTGAATGCTTTTGAAGGATATTGCTAATCAATTGCTTCATATGTTTGAACAATTTGTCTGTTCAGCAACGTAAATGGCGCAATGAATGTTGTGGACCTGTCAAAATTAAACACAATACAATATAGTGTGTTACGCAATTACCCTGCTGGTCATGATCTACCTGTGTGTTAAATGTCATCGAAATCCGTTCCGTCGATAGACGGACAGAGTTACTTTCGCATTTATAATATTAGTATCGTTAATGATCCCTAAGCAATGCTTTGAAGATAAACAATCCATGGAAGATTCCCTTTGTTTAGTATACTGGATGTTTTTTTACAGGCTCCAAATTTATACAGGGTGTTCTACTCACGAATATGAACAACTTTCACTATGGGGCCAACTCTGAAATTACGATAACAAAATCAGCTGTTTAATACAAAACTTCAATACCTACTTGACCAAAATATATGAAACAGATGATTTTTTTTTGTGATGTCAGAGTTGGGCCCATATTGAAAGTTGTTCATATTCATGAGTAGAACACCCTGTAAAATTTTGGAGCCTGTAAATAAAAGCATCCAGTATAATTCCGTTTCATAGTCGACAACATTACTAAAATAAACCTATTACCTAATTTATAAAAGTTGAAAACCTAATTTATCAACGCCTGCCAGATCCATATCTTATACAACGTGTGACGTTAAATGCGTAAAACCTCAGATACCCCAACTGATTCTTAATTCAATTGATCTATTTCAGAGAGAAAATAAGTCATTAAAAAAATTGTGAACTTTTTATGTGCTGTTTTAGTTTTACTGGCCATTCTGATCGTTTTTTGCGTCTGCGATGACGCTTTAACGAGGAAGGGGTCGTTGCCGGGCCACTGCGCCACGCTGACATTGGCTTGCTTGACCTATTAATAAATAGACACGGCAACGTTTTTAATGATGATTTTTTGAAAAACGTGACCTATTTTAAAAAGTGGTTCAATTAATTCTGCTCGTTATTCTGATCAAACTATTTTCAGGTTTTGCGCATTTAACGTTACACGTTGTATAAGTGATCGATAAACATAAAAGTGATTCTCGATTTTGTATAACTTTTGAGGCTTACTAAAACATTCTAACAAATATTTCACAATCCCAGACTCCTATAATTTAAAAATAAAACTGACTATGGATGTGAGTACTATGCCGGTTAGATTGAATATATGACTTTATTACTGTCTAGCGGTTTTAAGTATTTCGTATATGGCCTACGCAAATGTCCTACAGATTTGGTAGCGTCGTATGACGGGTCGTTGAGCTCCCTAAAATAGGGTGGAGCTACACGATGACTGATGCATGCATGCCGTCTGTTGAGACAGGTCAACTCAAAGCTGCAATTACTCTTTCTTCAAAAGGCCCTTCCAGGCATGGCCCTGCATTATTAGAATCACATAAAATCCTAATATAATAAAAGACCTGATTTTGTTTCGGCATTTTTTCTCAGGAATCAGCCAGCTAGGTAATGCCGGGGCCATCTAGTTTTAAAATGTAGACTTGTAAAAGTGTCATAAAAGATTTACTTACAGAAATAAACAGTTTATTTCAATTCTAATCACACTTGAAAGTTGAAACACTTTTGCTTCTCTAGTCACGTCTATGTCAGAGTTTAGAGCTAGAACGTCACGTAAATCTAATAACTAGGGCCATATATTAGGAGTCGGATATAGAGCTGTATTTTGCTCGGAGGGAGCGTTTATCAATCAATCAAAAAGCTCAGATAATCTGACGTAAACCAATTAACAGTATTCGTATGTAAATATATGTACGAGCGTTCAATGTTTGTTTAATTCGTTCAACAATTACTCATGTTTTTACCTGTAAAATTTTACAATAATATAATCAAAAGGCAAGTAATATTATAAATTTGTTTGTTTGTAGGTTTGTATGGGTTCAATGTTTGTTTAATTAGTTCAATAATTACTCATGTTTTTACCTGTAAAATTTTACATTAATATAATCAAAAGGCAAATCTATACTAATATTATAAATTTGTTTGTTTGTAGGTTTGTATGGGGGTAGTCTCCGGACCTACCAGTTGGATTTGAAAAAAAATTTGTTTGATTTTATAGCCCAATTCTTGAGGAAGGATAGATGCTATATTATAAAAGCACGGTAGGACTTTAAGGAGCCGAGCAAAAAGGAAATAGTCAAGAGGAACGCTAAGCTATAACGATGTACAGACGCAAGCACATCAGGCTACTACTACAACAATCTGTCACTCTTACTACTACAATCCAAAATATACAACGTGTAACGTTAAATGCGCAAAACCTCAGACATCCCAACTGATTTTTAATTCAATTGACCTATTTCAGAGAGAAAATAAGTCATTAAAAAAATTGTAAAGGTTTTATGTGCTGTTTTAGTTTTACTGGCCATTCTGATCGTTTCTTGCGTCTGCGACGACGCTTTACCGAGGGAGGTTTCGTCACCGGGCCGCTACGCCGCGCTGACATTGGCTTGCTTGACCTATTAATAAATAGACACGGCAACGTTTTTAATGAAGATTTTTTGAAAAATGTGACCTATATTAAAAAGTGGTTCAATTAATTCTGCTCGTTATTCTGATCAAACTATTTTCAGGTTTTGCGCATTTAACGTTACACGTTGTATAAATAGAAAAATAGACTAAAAATAAAATAGTCTTGTAAACTCGCAAATAACAGACTATGCCATCAATGCCACATCTATTATAAATCAAATTCATATATCCATGTTTTAACTTACGATCGAGTGTTGTTATCTGTTTACACACATTTTTTTCTTTGCTATTTTTGTTTTGTTTTTTTTTTTATATAGGTACGTATATCTTTGCGCTCTAATTATTAATTTTAGTTTTAGATATTGTTTCTCAGTAAGTGAATTATGTATGCAATTCTTATGAGAAATAAAGTTTTTCTTAAACCTTATCTTTCAAATTTCTTTCGTATCGCCAAAGTATGAGGTTCAAAGTTGGTTGGAAAAATTTGACAGTATAGGGTAGCTTGATGTGCGGGCAGGCGATGCGATGCGATGAAGGGGGCCTGGGTTTGGGGGAGCAAAAAATTTCACGCAGACTATGTTGCAGACTAAAGCTAGTTAGTTATAATTGTCAGTTCATATCCCCTCCATTTCTACAAATAAAAATTGCATATCCTGGGCTGTTTAGTAAAGCAACAAATTGCTTTTAAAATTGCATTTTCATCTAACCTAGTTTTCTTTCGCAAAGCTTGTGGTTTTATCAGTGTTTGTCTACTTTCATCCTTGTTTTTTTTTTGTTTACCTACTGAAACTAGTTGAAACATACAGGAATTTAATTCGTATTTCTGTGGTAAACGACAGATAATTTCCAACATAATAATTTCAGTTGAATCGTTTTAGAAAGTTCATAGAATTTGTTCTATAGCTGGCCTATTAACCCTAAATGTAAGGTATCTATGAGTTTGTTTCGGCCTGTCTTTTCAGAGTAGTCAGATAGGAAACGCCGTACTAAACTAATTAAAAAAATATATATAACTGACTTGTAAAAGTGTTTGTACAAAACTACTACAGAAATAAATTTTATCATTTATCATTTGTCTACATTCACTCATATGTAACTCCGAAAACATTCCTGCACCAAACGATACACAATTTCCATCACTTATTTGTTCTCAGCAATGAAAGAGAACAATGATGCACGTTTGCTGAATGTAGAGCATACACATGAGAGCTCAAGCGCTAAAATTTTCCATATCGTTATGACGATGTTCGATTTCAATATTTTGAACCTTATTTCTGTTAGCGTAGAGACGAAAATGAAAGATAATGATGCTATGCCTCGATTTGAGGATTTTCAAATCGATCACAGTACATTGGTTTGTGTTTATCCAGTTGATTGCGTGTCGGCGAAATGTTACTAATGATGATTGTGTTTCGAGCCATTTTAATGTTTCCCTTGCCTGTGTTAGCTGTCAGCTCGTTTTAACGAATAGGACTATTTAGCACATTTAATTTAAACGTTGTCTAATTTCCTAAAAAATAATAAGTGTTTTCTTTTAAGACTTTAAGACGTTGATGACAATTTATGAACGTTAAGTATGCCGAAGATATTTTAATTAAGATATCGTTGCATACATATCAACCAAATACAAGAGTCGGTAATAAAAAGAGAACTTTTTACATCTTCATTTTGACACTCGCTATCGACGCATGATATTATATTCGACTAGCGTTCACTCGCGACTTCACCTGCGTGGTATGTCGATAAAAAGTAGCCTATGTCCTTCCCCAGAAGTCAATGTATCCTCATACCCTTTTTTTATACAGATTTTTGTGGATTATTTTCTACTACTCTCAAAACAGAAATAATTCTTTAAAAACACACTAAAACCAACCAGCACCACAATTGCGTATCACACGGTCAATCTCAATCTGAAACCTTTTGAAGGATATTGCTAATCCATTACTTCATAATAATATGTTCAAAAAATGAGGCTGCTCAACAACGTAAATAACGCAATGAATGTTGTTGAACTGTCAAAATGAAATCCATTCCTACTAATAGTGTGTTACATACGCAATTACCCCGCAAATTAAGATACAGTGAATCAATTCCAATCAGAACATACGAGCAATCCTTAGTCCGATGGCGAAGCGTGTGGCCCACTTCTCACGACCACCGTTTATTTAAGAAACAGTGATTTAGGAAAAATAAATACATTGGAGTAGTCACCCTTTATTTATGGATTAATTTTAAAGTCAAATTAGTCAGTTCCAAATATGACTGCTAAATTCTGTATATTTTCTACCTACTTAAATTCCAATGTCTAAAACAATACTGAAAATATTTACACCAACTATTGTCAACTCAATAGGTATTTTGTAATTCGTCTAATTACAAAGTACCTATTGAGTTTATTGAAAAAATACCGAAGACAAGATTTCAACCTTAAAAGACTGTGAAAAATGCTCCAATTTAGGCATCTAATACAGTTTTTCTTTCAAGTTTTTTTTTTAAAGTCAGCTGCTATTCTTGTGAACCAAAAATACATCATATTCAATTCCTTTTTCATATCACTTTATGTAAATTTGTATTTTGTATTTTTTTTTCGAGCTTTTGCCAAATAGATGTTATTATTTATTTTACTTTCAACTAGTCTCTGCCCGCGACTCCATCCGCGTGAAATTTCTTGTTCCCCTGACCCACCCCATCGCATGATGGTAGCCTATATATCGTACACAATCAAGTATGTAGTTTCAAACTAAACAGACAGCTGTGCTGCTGGGGAGTTTGTTGCTCCAATTCTCCTCAGCGAAAGCACTAGGAAGTGTTGAAGGGCGGGCGTTTTGGGGGACTGTCTTTTGGAATTTTGACGTTCAAAAAGTGCTGATTCTCAGCCTAGTTTGAATAAATGACTTTTGGTTTTGATTTTGAAATGCAAAAAGATTTTTCAAATCTGACTGTTAGTTCTGACCCACACATTCGAACTTACAAACAAACCAAAACCTGATAATATTCCGTTTACAGTGGCCAGTAGGTATCGCCATGTTAAATTCAATCCGCCATTTCAATGCAATTTCCTTAGTTTCTTAGCTCGCTGGCAGATAAAAAGCTTTCAGTAGGATAGTGAAGCCACACCGCCGCATCCAGCACTTTATACGCCAATTTAGCTTTAGAAGTTTGTTCTCTATTTACATTTCATTTAAGTCTTGATTTCATAGTATTTTTTGTTATTTTGCTTGTTAAGTATTCGATTTTTAATTTGATCTTTAATTTTTTTTACTGGACCTTAAGTTAGATATTTAATATAATACGTTTTAAGTCATTATTGACGAATATGGAAAAAAAAATTAATAAATGTATCTTATTGCAGTCTATTTACCAGTAGGATGTTGACCTCTATGTTGGACATTTTCCGATATCTACATTTATTTATTCAGTGATAATATTAGGGAACACCAGAGCTTGGCTTCAACGATGATTTTGTGGTCATGGACATAAACCTTACACATGGTGTAATTGAAATAGCTGTGAACCTAAAAAGGGAATACGGAACTTTTCATTCATTATGAACTATTTTTGTTATGGGACCAACCATGGAATCGCGAAAAACAAACAGCTACTCGATACGCTAAGTGAAAATAAATGAATGAAGCTGATTTCTTTTCGCGATTTCAGGGTTGGTCCAACAATAAAAGCAGTATAATGATGAATACAATAACCCATTTTCTTTGTAAAAACATAAACTCACGCCTTCTTTCCATCGGAATAGGCAAAAACTGCAAAACGCCATCTGCAACGATCCTTAATACCCCTTTGCTTCGTTTACGTTGATATATCTGGTCATATAAAAAACACCTATAACTAGAACCCAAATTGTTCAAAGACCCGTTACGCTACATGGTTCCCTATAACTTATTCTCTTACGCATGTTGCGTTGCCAACAACGCTAAGTTCCACATAACAGTTACTGTATGTTTGCTCAAGTTTTATTATACCTTAAGATCTTAAATCAGACTATTGCGGTATTATTCTCTGTAAACAGAGGAAATGCTACGAATAAAGTGTTACTTGTAGTTTTAAATTTTCTTTATATGGACTCATTTATTTTAGCAAACATTGCCGAATATAAACTTTGGTACAGAAATCCTTGAACGGTAATGCGGTTGTTCAGAAGGTGGAAACGGTAAATGAAACAAAAGGATTAGAGGTTTTGAAAGCTTGGATTTTCGACAAAGTATTAGATCATGAATGCGTCTAAGTTATGGAGCTGTTAATAATCCTCTTAATACAAATCTTAAATTCATTAATTACTAACAAAGACCAGAGTTACCGAAATATCTTGCAATTTAAGCAAGCTGAAGCGGCAGTGTGCTGTCCATATTTGTCGAAGGGCCGATGGCTGGTGGAGCAGACAAGTCCAGGAGTGGAGACCGTGCATCGGCAAGCGTAGTCTGCGATGCCCCCCCAGTTAAAGGAACGGACAACCTCAAAAAGGTTGCTGGGACTGACTATGTGGAAAGCGGAGGACAGGGTGTTGTGGTGTAGCATGGGAGAGACCTATGTCCAGCAGTGGGCTGCGATAGGCTGACTTAACTCACTAACAGACAACTCACAGCCTAAACCACTGAGTCTAGAAACGTGAAATTTTACACAAGTGATCCTTATATAGATAAGGTGAGCGCTAAGTAGGGATTTTTGAAAATTCATCCCCTAAAGGCATGACTAATATTATACCAAACTGATATTGCGATATGTATCTTTAGACAAGGTGACAGGGAAATCGACTTGCAAAGTGTTACCTAGGATTCAGTACATGATTTTGAACCGGGGAAAAAAAAGTAGCTGATCCATATTTTTCGACGGCATACATATACACTTGTCCGTATACACTGTCTATAAAACAGCAGATTTTTTTTTAACTGAAGAATCATTTCTAAGCTAGCGGGATTAGAATCATGTTCTGAATTCTGGTTACAGTTTGCGCTTCGATGTCCCTGATAGGCTGTTTGTATAAACAATAAACAGTCTGGAAAAAAAAAATTACACATACCTCATCATTAATATTGACATAACAATTTATAAGTTCCAACATAATCATTGGGCACCATTGTGTGGAAACTATACCCACGCTGTACAGAAATAAAATTGGGTGGAATAGACAAAGGAATGTCTCTAGTGTACGATAGTATGGGTTGCATTAATGTGGGTACTGTCTGCTAATGAAACTAACTAACTGTCCAAAATAATGAAAGAGTATTTTTCCAAGTGTATTGTATATATATTTACTATTAACTTCTTAATCACGCGTATTAGGTTTTATGTATTATTTTGCGCCATTAGTTATTACTGTTAACTATTATTGTTTATTGGGCAAAAAAAAAACCTTTTTTAACACGTTCAACGCGCCGACCTTCTGACAGAGTGTGCTCGTCTGTGCGTTACGGCCGCTGTATATCCCGTACCAGAGTTCCCTGATATGCATTACAGCTGGCATAAACATTGATAAACAAAATAAATTTCCCATAGCTAAACAAAATAAAAAAAACGGTCAAGAGCGAGTCAGAATCACGCACCGAGGATATATTAAATTTTCATTTTTATTTCTGAAAAGTGTGCTGTTTAGAGACATTGTTTTATTTTTCCTGTAATTTTCACATAAACTTCTATCAAATGGAACTATTTCAGATTTTTCTCTATGCAAGCATCAGAGATAAGGAGGCACGGTATTTCTTTTTCATTTTTCATCACAAATCGAAAACTATGCGGCCTAAAAAAAAAGAAAAATGTTTGAGAATGTGCAAACATCACTCTTTCATATGACACCCCACATACCCTAGCAGCCCCACTTGGAATTTTTAAGACCCCTCTTTCAGTCCCTGTTGCAAAAAATAAATATATATTTTTGTTTCTTTCTTCTTTACTAAATGGCAAACTTCATCTAAAACTATTCCAAATTCAAGTTACATAAGCGGTAGCACTAGTAGTTCCTGAGATATCCAGCTATGACAGACGGACAGACAGACAGACTGAGTCGCACCATAATGGTTGCTTTTTACCATTTTGGTACGGAACCCTAAAAGTACATCTAATTAAAAGTGGGGTATAACTTAACAAGTTAAATCTCGCTTGGTTTTTGTACGCAAGTTCTCACAAACCGGGTCACATTACGCCCAGTGACCTTTACATATTTATAATTATAGCCTACTAAGATGTTTAATTTCAAAGAAAATTTCTGCAATTTATCTTATAGTACTTCATTAATAATCAAGACTTAGACAGATTTTCCGAAGACAGTTTCCAGAAAATTCCTAGTTTTCAAACATCTTTTGAGTTTCCCTAATGGGCTGGAATTTAACGTCGGGACACAGCAGAATCTTTTGTCTTCTAGTTTCTAAGTGAATATAACGAAAACCTTGCAAAATTTCCGAGCAAGTAATTTCCTTTAATTTATATGAAGTGCGCCGTAACTTGGCAAGTGCGCGCAAAGGTGCTATAATTTGAAATGGTCTGTTTCACGTAATCCATCATCGAAGTAATTTAGCGAAGGTAGCATGACCCTACTAATGGAGAAATGAAGTTCACGCGACAGGCCTTATAATTTATGTTTCCTGATGTTCTTGATGTGAGTTTTGAGGGTAGTGTTATTGTTCACAACGCAAAACAGAAAACAGAAAAGTATGAAATGTTAATACGGACGGTGCTAATGAGAAAACATGAATTTGTTGGTTTTGAGGGACTTATTTGCTTTACTGACAAGGTTTTTGTATTTGTTTTAGCTTTTTGCGGTTTTTGTGTCTGAGTGTGAATGAGGGTAAAGGATTTCGATATACCGTTGGGATTTGGGTTGAAAAATTTTATGAATACCAGCACATTTAAAAAAAATATCTGGATATACGAAATAAGAACTCGAAGTTATATTCTGTATTGCAATTTAAATGTTCTTATTTTCGTATTTTTTCTTCTATTTAGATCTGTAAAACCTGTTCATATAAACTCGATATCTAACACCCATAAATACTTTCAGCCATGCGATTCTGTAACCATCTCACCGTGAAGACTCAGGTGAAGTGAGCGTGGAGTGAGCTGTCAGTGTGATCCCACCTGATACTAGGAATACATTTACAATCATAATCAAGATTTTAATAATATTTTTTATGTTAATTATATTGATAATTTTATTTATTTATACTAAGCCGCTATTTTAACCGTCAAAAGATTACTATTTTGTGGGGTTTTAATCTAAGAAAAAAGGCTAGTTAGTCCTTACATAAGGACTAGTCTAGAAATAAAAGAAAAAAAAAAACACAATTCATATGATTAATAGAATTAGCTTAAAAAATATTTTTAAAATCTCGATTACGATTGTAAATGTTTGCTTAGTCAATCCCTAGCATCAGTGGAATGACACTGACAACTCACTCCAAGCAAGTTTTCACGGTGAGATTTTTACAGAATCGACATGCAGAGCTGCATCCAACATTACGGAGTGCTATTTCAAATCTCCTATCTCCACTCGGCAACTTCTTTCGTCCACGCAATTTACGACTGTATGGCAAAGCAATAACAGTTTTATCAGCAAACAACACATCGAGAAAGGTTATTACTTTGTTTGTGACACTGCTGTTAGAGGGAAAGTAAAACGTTCGATGAAAGACAACGTCCTTATTTTTTGCTTTTATCTCAAATTTTCTCATTTAGATTGTAGCCTTTGAACTAGATTATAGCTATTAGCTTGGCATATTGGATAACTGGAAAAAATATTGTGTAATGTATTGAAATGTTTTTAGAATTTTATTATGATGCGTATTGTGTTTTTTTTTCCAAAATTGTGATTTAGTACCTAATCTGCAAGACTGCAACCCTTATTTTTGACACACTAACATCAATACATGATGAGAAAAATGATAATAAAGCAAAAGTTTGGCCCCGTATACGCCGCATGGAGGTCGGTTATTATCCTACGGGAACGTAGGTAATACTGAAAAAAAAAAAAAAATATCGGTTTGATATATTTTGACTACGTAGGTACGTATTGCACTTTTTTATGAAACCACTGATTTATTTTACTACATATACATATACTATGTACGCTTTCCTCTTGTAGGCACACACTAGCCTGAAAAGTAAAATAAATCAGTTGTTTCATAGAAAAGTGCTATAGATACCTACGCGGTCAAAATATATGGAACAGATTTTTTTTTTTAATAACCGATCTACACCGTCACTCAATAAGTCTTTGGTCTGACCTATAAATGGCAACACTTTTGACAAAACCATATGATTACAGAGTAGTAGGTAATCATCCTTCAGATGACACGTGTCAAAATTTGGCGTCGTTCCGACAATAGGTCAAAAGTTAGAGCGGATTAAGTGACCTAAGTTTTTAATTGTTAAAAACAATGGATGAAAAAGAATTTCGAGTGTTACTTAAACATTGTTTTTTAATGGGAAAAAATACAGTCGAAGCAAAACAGTGGCTTGATAAGTGTTACCCGGACACCACACCAGCGAAATCAAGCATAATTTATTGGTATGCTGAATTTAAACGGGGCCGCAAAAGCACCGAAGATGCTGAACGCTCTGGTCGACCGAAATCGGTAGTTGTTCCAGAAAACATAAAAAAGTTCACGAAATCGTTTTGAAAGACCGTAAAAAGAAGTTACGTGAGATAGCTGACACCTTAGAGATATCAGAAGGTAGTGTATATACAATTTTACACGAAAATTTGGGCATGCGAAAGTTGCTTTCAAAGTGGGTGCCGCGCTTGCTCACACTGGACCAAAAACACCGACGCGTCGTCGATTCGGAGCACTGTTTGGAGCTGTTTAAGCGAAATGAAAAGGATTTTTTGCGTCGATATGTAACAACGGATAAAACGTGGATCCATTATTACACTCTTGAATCAAAAAGATCGTCAGCAGAATGGACAGCAGTCGGTGAAAGTCGTCCAAAGCGACCGAAAACGCAACAGTCAGCTGGCAAGGTCATGGCATCTGTATTTTGGGACGCGCATGGTATTTTATTCATCGACTATCTTGAGAAAGGTAAAACTATCAACAGCGAATATTACGTGACATTATTGGACCGATTGAGTGAAGAAATCAAGAAAAAACGGCCCCACATGCAGAAGAAAAATGTGCTGTTTCATCAAGACAAAAAAAAAATTCTCCGAACATTGGTTAACGGCAACCCCTTTAGAAACCCCAACAAATCAAGCCACACTTAACCGAAATATATGAGAAAAGCTTCCCAGAGTATGTCATATTATAACTCTATTGTAAAGGAATCCTTACTGCCCCTGAATTATACTTGGAAGGGACACCTATTGACATTCAGAAAGGGTCCTCAGATGTTTTATGTAGTCAGTCACCTAAGGGCCGACTTTTTCTATTGTCGACTAAGCTAAATAAAGGAAGGAATATTAGATAATCTAAGGAGTACGGACTCGGGGAGATTTTTATCGTTATCCATTTTTATTTTTCAGAAGATAAATGTCTTCATTGTTGTTTGATTCAACATTAAATGGATATAAATGTTAAAAATTAGGTGAGGGAGAACTTAGGTTAAGTAACATAGTAGCTCAACTCTCACGAATGAGAGCAATTAGTTTTTCTATTGTTACCGATATTTAGGAGATTTCTCGAAATCGGAGCGGTTATTATAACATCACGCCTGCACCCTAATTGCGTAATATAATACACTATCAATATGAATAATTTTGAAGGATGTTGTTAATCCATTGCTTCTTAAGTTCGAAAAAATTATCTGCTCAACAACCTAAATAACGCAATGAATGTTGTTGAACTGTCAAAATTAAAGTCATTCCTACTAATAGTATGTTAGGCAATTTTCTTCGGAGGGTTAGGCATATTTCGCCAGTTGTGTTTAAGTCTCATGTAAGAGTACGAGTCTTTTGCCATCAACTGGGCACAAATTCAGCGTCTGGGCTGATACTGAGAAATCCCTGATGGAAAAACCCAATAACACTTTGTCCGACATGGGAATCGAACCCAGAACCTCATCCTCAGCAGCGCTTAAGGATTTGTCTTCATAACAAACAAATCATATCATCAAATATTGTCTTAGTTATAGTGCGTTTTCCTGATTATTTTGCCACACAAACATATCACAATTATTCACCTACCTGGGAGTAAAAATTGCTTCATAAATCCCAGACTCGACTTAACAGGGTTTATTACGAAATTTGCACTGCTGATAAACCTGGAATATCCAGGTAAAACAAGACCAAAAGCAATGCAGATAGTGGCATTGTGATTTGTGGGGACGCTGATTGAGGATGATAAGGTACGAGTATTCGCATCGATTCCAATAAGTCTAGTGGAACACAACGCAATTCAATGGGTATTTAGCTTTGGTGGGGCAAAAGTAATATCATAATGCGAATGTGCCACAATTTTTGCTAATGGCGTTACAATATTGACCACAAAAAACCACAAACGTTGCAAGTCTTGAAAGCCAATATTGAAGAAGAAATCACCAATATGTAGGATGTTTTGCACCAACCAGTTCAAAATGCCGTAATCATCACCTGGTTAGCCTTTTCCCAACAATGTTGGGGTCGGCTTCCAGTCTAATCTGACCTCCACAACCCAGTTACTGGGTAATGCGATACCCCTCGGTAAGACTGGTTGTCAGACTTTCGGGCTACTGCCGACCCGTAACGACTGTCAAAGATCCACGAATGACAGCCGGGACGTAAAACTTAACGTGTTTAACATGTTTTCCGAGACACGGAGGGGTCGGTATGTGAAATTGGTTACCCATCCACGGAATAACCGCGGCAAGCGTAGCTTAACCTGATCGATCGACCCGTGCGACTGTTATTACTTAGCCACAAGCCCTTCGAAATGCCGTAAATACGAGCACAAATGTGCATCAACCCAGTCGTTTAGTCGTTTGACTGATATCATTTTTTCAACTTAATGTGTATGAATTTTAGACCTTTACATAAACTTTCCGTGAAAACAAAGCCCGGTTTTTTCATTTCTAGCCAAATGGTAGCCAATTCACATTATGACATTAATTTTGCCCCATCCTGGAATTATTTATGACTGTTTTGTTTAATCTCTTTGTGTTCTACAAAGACTACTGCCTCTGCCGCGGCATGGTAGGTGCCCTGTGTTTTTGGCAAACGTAATAAAATTTAGGACAAAGCTTCTAAAGCCCAATTTCACTAACCATAGGGAACATTTCAATGTACTGCCTAAATATTATTGCACGTTGAATTTTCAATTTTTAATTTATTTGTCTCGGCTCTGAGTCAAGCGTTAAATGATAAATGATTTATTTTCTGTAAGGTTTATACAAACACTTTTACATGTCAATCATATTTTTTTAAACTAGATGTGGTCGGCGTTTCCTATCTGACTACTCTGAGAAGAAAGGCCGAAACAAACTCAGAGGTCACAGTCTCTTTTAAAGTCCAGACATAATCTTGGTCAGATCATGTGAAGACCATGTAGATTGGTGTCTGAAATGGTCTTTTGAGTAAAGAACCACACAGATTGAGCGGACCTGTCCAGTCAGTGCACGCATTAGTCAAAAATCGTGCAGCTCAACTCAGAACTTGAGGAGCCTTACGATTCGACGAACAATACCAATGAAAGGACATTTGTGTAGGCCACATAAATTACTCAAACTGCCAGATCATGACTAAAACTAACTAAGAAGGAAAACAGAAAAAAAAATATCCACATTGTCTTCACACTCACAATAATAATAATAAAAAATAAGATACTTTACAAAGTAAATATCCATGTCATTGTTAGAAGAGCTTTTGATCAGTTAGGTGTTGCCCAGTGTTAGTGAAAACAGCCATTAATTCTGTAATACATATTTGGCTAACAAAGAGAGATTACAACCAATTAACAAATTAATGGCAATATTTATTAAAAAAATGATGCTTGTTATTTACAAAATTGAATTGAATGCGAACCAAAATTGATATTTTACTGTTTCTATAAGGGCCCGATCACACGCACCTGAGGCACCACAACCTCACCACAACGACAACACGTGGTTAGGCGCTAATTTACCTATATGAAAATGAATAGTTTGCTCACATGGACCATATTTTGCCGTCATAATCAACCTCGTCGATGATACCGACCATGTTGCAGCCACAACGCAACCACCAGCGAGACTAGCGGCAAAACGTTGCGTCGACCATTCGATTTGACTTTGAACGAGTACTTTTTTTGTTTTTTTTTGTTTTTTTAACTGTTCCCTGTGACTTTATCAAATTTCACAGACCTTATCCATCTATTTATAATAATACGCCTTACACAATTTAAATACTGTACCCTGGCAGGGTCCTACAATTAATTTTCTACTACCTATGCTACTCGTATTTCTACATGTTTACATTTTCTTTACAGGCGGTCCTTTTTTAATATCATTCTAGAACCGCTTGTGCCTATCCTCTTCTTTCTACTTTCTGTATACATTTTCTTTACAGGGTGTATCTCTTTATAAAGTTCATATAATCCTTGTGCCTATCTCTACGTTTATCGCTTTCCATTTTCTTTACAACTCTAGTTGAGCCTACTTTATTATTCCATCTTAGTTCTTAGTCTAGCTGTTTTGACTTACTTTCTGTACGAGTGGTTACCACAACGCAACTGCATAAAGCTGCAGCGACACTATTCACACGTAGCCACTGCTTACCCACATTTAATCACAGCGATGTGGCCTGGTTGTGGTAAATGTGAACAGTTCCTAAATAAATTGTGGCATTCAACCGTTTACCAATAAACTGTTTAACAAACAATAATCCGCTTAAAATTATTATAACAATTAAAACCCAATGTTATCAAAGCGTGAACATTCAATGAAAATCAATTATGGCATTCATAGTCTAAAGCTAATTAAAAATATAATAATTATAGAGGGAAAATTTGCTATCCAAAACTTTATTAATTAAAAGATAGTCTTTCTATGTTTATACCTGCCTTATTACAAAACAAGATGCATCTTTAGACCCAGGTTTAAACAATCGAACCATTTTATAATTTTCAAATATAATCCGACAAAGCTAAAGTTCTTATTACAAAAACTGACGTTAAACCCGATCCTAAGTTGCCAATTTTGCATTAAGAACTTTAAATTCGTCAGAATAAAGTTTGAAATACATTAACTGTCTTGCAGGCTTACGCTAGGTCTAAAGTTACAACTTGTTTTGTAATAAGATGGAATTTGTCTTTCTGAACCAGTCGATGCGGCGGTGCTTTGTGGAGGCCTAAAGAAGGTGACTGGGGTAGACTGGATGCGGAAGGCGGAGGACAGGGTGTTGTGACGCAGTCTGGGAGAGGCCTATGTCCAGCAGTGGACTGCGATAGGCTGAGTTGATTGATTGATTGGATGTCCAGCAGTGGACATCTTTCGACTGAAATGATTATGATGACTAAACTTAATTTGTTATGACCTCATACGGACGAATAAGAACACAGTAAAGGTCAGTAGTGGCTCAGTGGTTACGGCCCTGACTTACGAATTGTAAGTCGTGGGTTCGAACCCAGGTAGGCGATTTGCTTTGAGTAAACTGTATCATTATGACTGCTCTCATAACGGTGAAGGAAACCATCGTGAGGAAACCAGCATGTCGTAGGACCAAAAATCCGAAGACATCTTTCAACCCGCACTGGGCCCACGTAGTAGTACAGCCCACTCCCTCTCACAGAGCGTCCCAGCAGTGGGAACATTATACGGGATGATTATTATTATTATTATTACTATCAATACTAAGAACAGTCTGTTTAGGTTACCCAAGTTTTCAAGTGAAAACTTCTTTAGACGCGTTGAGTGATTTTTGGTCGAGGAAAATCTTTTGGGTTCTCGTCATCATCATTTTCATGTAAACAGTATATCTCCACTCCGAGTGTAACGTGTTGTGCTTGGCCAGGCAGCGAAAGTGAATATACAGGATGAAATTGAATACTTGCGACAAATCGAAATAGGAGATGTACCTATGTAGTAACTGCCGGTCGATTCTGTAAAAATCTCACCGTGAAATCATAAGTGAAGTGAGCACTTAATAGTATTAATCCCTAGCGAATGACAGCTCACTCCACGCTCACTTCACGCAAGCTTTCACGGTGAGATGGTTACAGAATCGCACGGCTGTTATATAATCATTACAAATTGTCATTTCTCAAATCTAAATTCTTGCAAAAAATCGTGTAATTAGATAGTTCAAACTAAGTTAATGCCTTCAAGTAGACACGAATTATCGTCGTAATTTTGAAAATAAAAGGTTTTACTTCAGTAAAACATTTTATTTTCAAAATTATCAAAACAAATAAGAAAATTAAAGTATCAGTTTTAGCGTGCGCCCGATGAGCAATCCATTCATCGCAGAGTTCCCGACACTACTAAGGTGGTACGGTACTGTTAGGCGAAGGTTCTCCCAATAACTTCCAGCTCTTTCGCTCCTGAGCTAAAGTGGCAGTGAGCAGTGCTATTCTGTAAAAATCTCACCGTGATAACTTAGGTGTTTTTACAGAATCGACCGGCTGGTCGTTTGTTTTGTCTAGCTCGTCCCACCATCTTCTACGGGGTCTGCCGCGACGCCTTCTAACTGTGTTAGGGCTCCGCGTGGTGGTTATTTTGGCCCACAGCTCATTGGGCATACGGCAGACGTGGCCAGCCCGATCCCACTTCAGCTTAGCGACTTTTTGAGCCACGTCAGTAATCTGTGTTTTGGAGCGCAGTGTGGTATTGCGAATATGGTCTGTCAATATAACGCCTAATACTGCGCTCCGTTGATATTGATATGATTGGAACAAGTTGAATTAGATATTTTAATTTGTCGCACCTATTAAATTTCATCCTGTATGTACACTAACTTTTGACTACGGTTTCACCCGCGTAGATATTGAAAGAATAAAAATAAATAAGTAAAATAAATAAATAAATTAAATCCCACGAGGACGTACTACCGGGCTTACCGGTTTTTTACCGGGGTTTTCATATAACTCTATTGGTTCACGCGGTGTAAGCCAGTAAAGCTCCCAGTCAGTATGATTTTTCTGACGTCTATATTAATCATCATCATATTTCATCCAATTTCAATTTGTACCGTTCCAACCGTGCGAAAATCCGTTCGGTAGTTTTTGAGTTTATCGCGTTCAAACAGACACGCCGGGGGACTTTGTTTTATAATACGTAATGATAAGTTTTGAGGAGGGGCTTGTGGCTAAGAACAAGTGGCTAATAACAGCCGCACGGGTCGATCGATCCGGCTAGCCAACGCTTGCAGCGGTTGGTCCGTGGATGGATGACCATCTTTACATACCAAGACTTCTCCGTGCTTCGGAAAGCACGTTATACCGTTGGTCCCGGCTATCATTCGTGGATCTTTGACATTCGTTACGGGTAGTCAGAAGCCCGAAAGTCTGACAACCAGTCTTACTAAGGGGTATCGTATTACGCAGTAGCTGGGTTGTGGAGGTCAGATAGGCAGTCGCTCCATGTAAAATACTGGTATTCAACTACATCCAGTCAGACTGGAAGCTGACCCCAACATAGCTGGGAAAAAAGCTAGGCAGATGATGAGTTTTAAGTTTTCACTTCCGCCCCCATGCTGCTCATGTTTTTAGGACAAAAAAGTTGCTTTAAAGAGAGCAGAAATTGAATGTAACGGGTTGTAGCAAAACAGCGGCAAACCCCAACTTCCCGAAACCCGAGTTTGAAATAAAAACAAGCGAAGCGCCTTAAGGCTTTTCATCACGTTTTTCTTCTAAGATTTGTTTTGTGAATTAATTGAAATCTCTCGCCGCAAAATCTTAAATTTTTTATACTTCTCGAATACTTAGGTGCTTAGTTTTTGAATATGAACGCACCTAGAATATTTAAAAGAGTTTACCTTTGTAACAGAATCTGCGATGAAGTGATTATTATCAAATCATTCAGTTTTATCATAGAAATGCTTTATTCTTTGGGTGCTGAAGTTATGATAAAACAGTTTTTTTGTTGGTTGGTTATTAGTAGCTATTAAAGATAAAAATTGCTTCATGACATATTGAAGTCATTACAATAGTCAATTGCTGGTGAATGCAGATTAATGAAAATGTCGTGAGGAAAGATTTGAGTATGAACGTCGATGGCTATTAGAGTAGGGAAGACCAAAGAAATGATGGATAGACTATGTGAATAATGATATGGTTACAAATGGGGTGACTAATAGAGAAATATGGAAGAAAAAACGACGGGTTGCACTCCGGGAGTGCCGGCAGAAGTGAAAACTTGAATATTAACGTTGTGCATTTTTGATATTTTGGAATGGTTAAGGAATCATTTTGCACGAATTGCTTTAATTATCAGTCTAAAAGTACTATCATTTATGTGGTAGAATACAATATTTATTTATTGCGCTATCGTACACAAACACGAAACTCACACGAACATTCGCGCAAGCGCCCTGCGCCGCCTAAACGAAACAGCAGGCACAGGCATACATTTTCGGCGCGCCATAGAAAGAGAGGGGGATACTTGCTGTCCTACGCCGCGCCGGCTGTCTACTTTCCATCCGTCTTACGAATTTTCGATCAGGTCACGTGTCCTGACGCGAGTTTAACATTTTTTACCCATTACAAAAAAAGTGTACAACGCCGCTAAAGAAGTTTTCACTTCAAAATACATGTTGCGCCGACTCCAAATAAATTGGGATTTGAGCAAGAATGATGATGATCGCTGGTGAATGCAGCCGTGATGTTCTTGTCTTGATTTCCTGCATCTTATACCTTTATCTAACTCCTTCTGTCTCGTTTTTTTATGTAATTGGTCTATCTGTCTGTAGTTTGGTCAGCAGTGCGATTCTGTAACCATCTCTCACCGTGAAAACTTAGATGAAGTGAGCGTGGAGTGAGCTGTCAGTGTCATCCTACCTGATACTAGGGATTGACCAAGTATAAATTTACAATCATAATCGAGATTTTAATAATATTTTGTATGCTAATTCTATTGATCATTTTATATAATTTCAATGCTAGTGTTTTAATTGTCAAAACATTACTATTTTGTGGGGTTTAATCTAGCAAAAAAAAAGACTAGTCCTTATATAAGGACTAGTCTACGAAAAAAATAAAATTAACATTCTGACTAAGTTTCTGTTACGCTATTTTATTTTAAAACCCCACAAAATGGTAATATTTTGACAACTAAAATACTAGTTTTGAAATTATATGAAATGATCAATAGAATTAGCATAAAAAATGTTATTAAAATCTCGATTATGATTGTAAATATTTGCTTAGTCAATCCCTAGCATCAGTGGGATGACACTGACAGCTCACTCCACGCAAGTTTTCACGGTGAGATTTTTACATCGACATGTAGATATGCAAAATGAAAACTTAGATGAAGTGAGCGTGGAGTGAGCTGTCAGTGTCATCCTACCTGATACTAGGGATTGACCAAGTATAAATTTACAATCATAATCGAGATTTTAATAATATTTTGTATGCTAATTCTATTGATCATTTTATATAATTTCAATGCTAGTATTTTAATTGTCAAAACATTACTATTTTGTGGGGTTTAATCTAGCAAAAAAAAAGACTAGTCCTTATATAAGGACTAGTCTACGAAAAAAATAAAATTAACATTCTGACTAAGTTTCTGTTACGCTATTTTATTTTAAAACCCCACAAAATGGTAATATTTTGACAACTAAAATACTAGTTTTGAAATTATATGAAATGATCAATAGAATTAGCATAAAAAATGTTATTAAAATCTCGATTATGATTGTAAATATTTGCTTAGTCAATCCCTAGCATCAGTGGGATGACACTGACAGCTCACTCCACGCAAGTTTTCACGGTGAGATTTTTACATCGACATGTAGATATGCAAAATGAATAATGAGGTACTTACACGAGACCGACTGCCGTGTAGTATTTTACCACCACTGACGCTAAAAATATTTTATAATTACCCGTCTTAACTTTTCTGAATATTTTATCTTAAAAAGTTTGTTAAGCGTAATTTGCCAAAATTATTGACAAGTTTGAAGAGATAAGATTTCTGTTCACTTTCCAGACTACTGAGTAATTATCCAGTCATCCTTGGAAACTTTCAGGCTTTTAGGTAGGTGATTACATAAACAAAATATTATCTTACCCCACTGAAAACACTTTTGCTTATTGAATGATTATTTCAGTTTAAATGTTTATCAGTTTTTATGAACTTTCTCTGTAATAGGTTCTAATAAATTAATGTTTCTTAATTTATACAGGGAGATATATGCTGTACAAATGCTTATACATAAGTTTGTTTGTACTTATAAAGGACCATGGGGCATTTTGTATGGACTTCGTCCCCGCCCCCCAACAGTCATAAGATACACCTGAATCTAAAAAGCCTTAGGTTAGGGTCTTTATAAAACGTCAGACGCTATCGGCAGCGTGACGACCGACACCATATTACATACATAAGAATGAAAAATGAAAAAAAAAAGATTATTTATAAAGAATGTGGTCATGGTAAAAATATATCATACCTACGAGGTGTTTCAAATGATACTTGTTTCAAATTTTTTGCAGCCCCCCACCCTGCCATCCACGTTTCTTTCCGATATCCTTTGTTTTAAATGACATGTATGTATTTAAATTTTATTTGATTTGAATGATTGATGATTATTTTATTGTTTATCTGTGTTTTTTTTTTTAATATAAAATAGTTAATAAATAAGGCAAAGTCCATTACATTTCATTAAAAATTATTATCTTTTGAGGAAATTATTATTATTAAGAGTGGGCAAAGCAAAGATACAGAATGAAAAATAAGATTTTATAAAAAGAGTCCCAAATGTGATACATGTGGAACGGTTGAAGGGGTTCACCATCTACTCATGTAGACAAAGAAGGAAAGGGAGACACTGTTGAGTATTATAAAAGTATATGAATATGATAATGGGTCCTTATGTTAAAGTTTTAGCCCAGCCTTCACCTCAGATAGCGAACCAACTTTCTTATTTGTTTACACATCAATAATTTATAAATTCTATTTGTAGATTTAGTTTCGAATAGTTTAAGTTATGATGAGGCTGATGTGCCACTGTGGAGGCTGTGAGAGCCTCTTATAAAATTGAAGAGTCAAATAAAATATTGGGGTCAAGTGCAAATATCGGTGCACATTCTGAGTGCAGTTTGGTTCAAAATGTTATTTGCATAGATATTGAATTTCATCTACACTGTCTGCTTCACTTGGCTGCCAAAAGTTTCTGGAAATGAAATTGACGCTTCACTTCGGTTTGATATAAACCTATATGCCACTTTTAGACGGGTATCACATCTCCGCTGCGAAACCATAGCATCGAAATCACGTTATTTTGGCCATAACTTGTCCATTGTACGACATGCGAAACAGAAGCTAAACTGCCTGCCTGTCTATCGTACATATTTGATCATGATTCCATCTCTTTCCCGCGTGATTTCGCCAATCTGCTCGGAAGCTAGTTACACCTACACGCTCAGACCGCTATTTCATTGCGGTGTCGTTTTTGTTTCGCACGTATCTGTGGCAGTCGACAAGTTTATAAAGCGAAACTTAATTTGTTTTCTAAAATGGATATTGATTTTACGGGAAACTTATCTAAGAGGTCCGAAGTAGTTCTATACTGTACTTACTAAGTGGAATGCGACGTCATTTTGCTCCGATTGCAACAATTCAACTGACTCTCGTGATTTTGCGCTACTCGAATCCCGACATAATGTAGTAATGTTTCTTAGCGGAATTCGATAAGCGGTTGCCTATCGTTATATTCGCAGAGGACTGCTAAGACCCTTAAGAACCAATCCTATTTCTTTCTCCGATTTTCACGACCACATCACATCCACTGCTAAGGAGTCCTTCAGGGGTCTTGGCTTTGTTTTAAGGAACTGTTGTGAATTTTACAACCCCCATGTTATCAAGCTTGTTTTTAGGGCATTGGTCCATAACAAACTTGAGTCTAGTGCATGCGTATGGAATCCTTTTGAGAAGCAGTATGCGTTAGCTTTAGAAAAGGTTCAAAAAGCATTCTTTAGATACCTTTACAAGCACTTTTACGGGTTTTACCCTCTCTTGTAAATTCCTGTTGGGTTGCTTAGGTTTCAATTCTCTAGAAGTAAGGCGGTCCCGCGATCAGATACTCGACTGTAATACGACTGTAATATTTAAAATTCTTAGAGGGATTATTAATGTTCCTGATAGCAAAATGCATAGTGAAATCTGCAATCTATTTGTCCCAGACAGAAAACACCGCTTACTGGCTGTTCCAACTTGCCGTACTGTTGCACACTCCAAGTCACCTATTCCTCGGACATTTGCCGCTATTAACGCTCTCCTGAACTCAAACATAGATCTTGATATATTTGCGAATGAATGGAAGATGATACTTTCAGAATGTTTGAATTTTTGTGAGAAGAATGCATGACTGTGTTAAATAAATTATTTGTTTAAACACTGTAACTGGTTTCGGCCGTTCTATTTAACATAAATTAATAAATAAATAAATCCCCGATCCTTAATAATTTTAGTTGTTTGCATGTTTTAGTCTTAAATCTCCTTACCTAAAATCTCAATATGACATGATCCAAACAGTTTTCACAAGTTTCCAGCCGGTCGATTCTGGAAAAATCTCACCGTGATAACTAAGGTGAAGTGAGCTTAGAGTGAGCTGTGAGTCATGCTGATGCTAGGGATTAACACTATTAACGACTCACTCCACGCTCACTTCACCCAAGTTTTCACGGTGAGATGGTTACAGAATCTCACGGCAGGACTTAACTCGCAAGAGTCCTATTTGCAACTATTAAACTAATAAAACAGTCAATTCTAAAGCTTAAAAATGAAATAACTGAGTAAACAATTGCTACAATAATCCTTTCGATAAGACCGTTATTAAAATTAATGCCAGTATACATGCTTCCGTAATGCAGAACAAGCCAGGCGTTACATCGCTCGACGTTCGATGTATCAGAACAGTAATTTCCAATAAAAAGCTCAACATTTTTTAATTTTCATGGCTGACGCATACGTGCAAAACCGCATGAGGAAGTCACTGTACAGAGTTGGCGTACTTATAACCATTGCGTTTAATTTCACCGAATTTAAAGTTAATATAGTTGACTAGTGTGCATGTTTGCATTAATAAAGGTTATAGGGGAAGGAGGTTATAGGGGGGGGGGGGGTGTAATAAATCCCAATATTTCGATTAAATTTATTGGGTTGGCACAAAGGCAATGAGACACTGTACAAAACTCTATACATTTCCTTTTTCAAGTTAACTGTTTTCGATAATATTCTAGAATGTTGTAGAACATTCTAGGTACTTGTGATGTGGGGGTATATAAAGCTGCCCTCGCGATCAGTTTAGTCAGTTTGAAGAAAAATGGACGAGCGACAAGTTCGAACACTATACTTATACGAGTACTTGTTAGGCCACAATATCAACTCTGGATTGGGCGCTGGAAGTACAAGCCATGCGACGGTGTCCCGATGGTTTGACCGTTTTAAATAAGGAGACAGGAGCCTTGAACTTCAGCCACGCTCAGGGTGACCACCCGCAGTGAATAATGACGATTTACGCCGTGAACTGCAGTCGAATCCGGATGCTACCAGTCGTGAATAAGTGGAAGCACTTGACTGCAGTCACCACGCCGTGGAATACCATCTACATGAGCTTTGGTATCGAAAAATTTTGGCTTGGTGGGTACCGCAGATCCTTACAGACGCCATTCGTGCAGTCCGTGTCGCTAAGTCCAATGAAATAGTTTGTAGAACAGATAGACCCATTTTGCACAAAGCTTCATGCACTATGCGCGAAGTAATCTCAGGGCAGCATATTCCAACACGACATAATCACTCGCCACTTGCGCAACTTTACTTAGAAATTCTGTATTTCTGGATGGCATAAGGTATTGAAGATCGTTGCCGATACTACTGGTCGTGAATGGATATAGGCCAAATATCCTCCACAATTTCTGAGAACAGTCTGCGAGGTAGTTTGTTTAAAAGAAGGATTTAACATGAACGTGTCTATTTTCGTGACTATATCAAGCTTTAGGAATTTTCAACAACAAATATTGTGAGTGCAATTAGAGTGGTACAAAGATTGAAGACAGACAGCCAACTGATTGATTACACTAGAGCGTAAAAGATAAATCTTCCTTTGAAGATGATCCTAGCATTTATCAAGCTATTATCAGGTGCGATCTTATTAAAGTTGTACGTAGTGTATGTGTGTATTTGTTCTAGGTTACCAATTGACAGTCAGAGCACAGATATCCTGAAGATGACGATGCATAATGAGCATGTCTGTCTACCAAAACGGTGGTCACGTCTCAGCAGGACCAATCCGACAACCCTCTTGAATGTACGGACACGTGCCATCAAGAGAGAGGGGCTCGGAGGGTTGCCCGACAAATTGCAACGCTCCGTTCCCGGATTATTCCGGATATACCGCTGAACATATTGCCCGGATATTTCTCACCGGGACGCGTCTAGAGTGATGCCCCACCGTGTTTTGGTTTTGCGCTTAATTATTTTGTTGCGCCAAGTTTTGCTCGAAGTTGAGTTCCTTGTTTAAGCCCAATATATTGCAAGCAGTTCAGTTTGCGTTTAAGATTTGAACGCTTCTGCAAGTGTATTGTAAGTCAACATAAGTTTGCAGCTAAGCAAATTGAATTTGTGATTTCTGCTCCAGCACTTGTTGTATTTTTTTTCTTTTCTTTCCAACTATAGTCTCTTGTCCTTATTCAGTTATGGTAAAATAAAAGAAAATGTATGTAAGTAATTATTTTTTTGTAGGTAATGTCTGCCATACAGGTTCCTTTATATGGGCAGATAGTGACCGCCGGGTGGTTGAGGTAAAAATCCCACCCTCTCCGATCTTATCCTAAAATCTGGGCACCTCTTCGAGGTCTCCAACCGAAAAAATACCAAAAGTATTTTATGTTACGTCTATTTTACATTGACATTGGTTATGTAACGAATTTAGTTCAAGTGTCAAAATTTCAGTTCAAAGGTGACAGTTTTTCATTGTTGTGTCACAATATGTACATACATATAGACGTTAAGGGACTTATCTGCCTATTTTACTATAACACGTTTACAGTTATTTCACTTCTGATTAGCCTGTTATTTAAATATATTGATCTTTATTCTTGTTATAATACGATTGCAGTTGGGTTGCTGCTGTCAAAGGTAAAATAACTATGGAAGAAGGACGGTAATGCGAATATACATCAGCATTACCGGATGCATAAGAGACACAAAAATGGTTTATACTACAATAATTACCTACTTACATTCACATACAAAAACTAGTTACAAATGAACCATTAACAGCAACATCAGATAAAAAATCAGAACAGACACCACATCAAAAACACATCACTCATGGAAGTTATATAAGTAGATAGACCGATTTGCATGCAGAAAAAATATGAAATATTGTGAATGAGTGCTATACATTAGCGGGACATAATACATACATACTTAATCAGCATATAATGTTCCCACTTCTAGGGCACAAGCCTCGTCTCAGTGAGACGGGGGGACATAATACGTATTTACTATTCCGAAGTCATAAGCGATCGGTCTTGATAATATGGTACCCACGCACTGCAAAGATCCAGAGCCTTCAAAAGAACTGGCTTACTGCCAGAAGTAATGTGAGAAATGATTTAAGTGGCCCATATTTCATTTTAGCCAATGATATTGTAATGTTTACTTGGGTATTTTTTCATTCTATTTTCTGAACGGCTTTTTTTGGGTTGTCTAGTTTATAAACAACGCTAGGTACGCACCGATTTCGACGATCGTCGAGGCGATTCGGCGCTAGCAATATCAAAATCTGTGTGTGGACCTGAGATTCGTAAATCCCCAGCGAGCCGACGGCAACTAAAGTCGGTTACACTACGGTATCAGAAGAGTGGTGGCCACCACATAGCGTCTGCAATTTACCGGCAACTGACGTCACTGAGACGTCATTTATGAAAGTAAGTTAGTTTTCCTAGAGAGCGCTTTTTGATAGTGTAAAGTCAAACGCCGCTGCAATCATTTTTATGACAGCCATCACTGCACCCGTAATGTTACGGCCACCGCTCTTCTAGGAAACCATAGCTTAAGTGTGTACCTATGACAACATTTTAACAAGGAATTTGAAGCGTATCATATCAACACTCACTTCATAGTAACTACTTACTTTGAGAGAACTTTTACTTCCTTGCGGTTTTTGCAGTTCATCGCTTGGGTATTCCTACTAATGAAATTGTTTATTTGGTATTTTAAATCATGTATATTTTTATTTTATTTTAAATTAATAATGTTGTTCCAATTCTAATACATAAGCATTCATTTGCAAATATCGGTAAACAATATGTGGATGTCATACACTAATTTATCGTTTGAAATGTTAAAAAAAAGTTTTAAAAGGTTGCTGAGAATTATAGAAAACTAGCTGCGCGCCGTGGTTTTACCCGCATAAGTCTCGATCTCCTAGGAACATCGGGATAAAAATGATTCTATGTGTTAATCCTGATTATAAACTATCTGTGTGCCATATTTCATCGAAATTTATCCAGCCCTTTGAGCGTGAAGAAGTAACAAACACACACACATACTCAGAAACGTTCGCTTTTATAATATTAGTGTGATACATTCAAAGTTGTTAGTACGTAATAAAAAACCAACAGGGTACAGCTAATTTATGATAATTTAAAACTTCATGCAAATAACATTATCTTTGTTCTGATTTACGTGTGTAACACACAATATAATTAAAGTACAATTAATATAAAGTTAAGTAAATATTATCCTTTTTTGTTCGTCTAGACGTGTTTTAATATAAACTCCATTGCTTCAAATACTTTTACAAACTTGTAGGTTATATGCATTATTATTATGTTTTTTGTATGCATAGGTGCGTGCTTGTTAAAAATATTGCTTGATTCGAATTCTAATCGCGTTTTATGAACATGAAACATTTTTTATAATATTCACGTAGATACACAAACCAACTCATGCCTTTTTTCCAGGGGGGTAAGCAGGAAGTACAGAACGTCATCGCCATATGTAGTGCTATTCTGTAAAAATCTCACCGTGATAACTTGGGTGAAGTGAGCTTAAAGTGAGCAGTCATTAGTGTTAATCCCTAGCATCAGATGGAATGACAACTCACTTCACTTAACTTCTTACCGTGAGATTCTAACAGAATCGGCCGGGTGCTTCAATATTTTCATCCTCCTTACTCCTCCTTTTTATAATAAAACTTCCATGAAGTATATAACGTGTAACGTTAAATGCGCAAAACCTCAGACACCCCAATTGATTTTTAATTCAATTGACCTATTTCACACAGAAAATAAGTCATAAAAAAAATTGTAAAGGTTTTATGTGCTGTTTTGGTTTTACTGGCCATTCTGATCGTTTCTTGCGTCTGCGACGACGCTTTATCGAGGGAGGAGTCGTCACCGGGCCGCTGCGCCGTGCTGACATTGGGTTGCTTGACCTATTAATAAATAGACACGGGAACGTTTTTAATAAAGATTTTTTGAAAAATGTGACCTATATGTATATTAAAAAGTGGTTCAATTAATTCTGCTCTTTATTCTGATCAAACTATTATCAGGTTTTGCGCAATTAACGCTACACGTATTTATCAATAAAAGCAACAGTACGTAAGCTTTTAATATGAAATCTAGATTTAAATAATAGCTTTAGAGGTAGGTACGTAGGTACGGATAAAATAATCAAGACAGGTGTAATCAGTCAGTAATTATCCCACTTGGTCAGAATTTCAATTTTTTTTTCTTTCTTTCCTAGATTAAAACCCCATAAAATAGTAATGTTTTGATAGTTAAAATACTAACTATGAAATAATATAAAATTATCAATAGAATTAACATACAAAATATTATTCTTCTTAATCTCGATTATGATTGTAAAATGTATTCTTGGTCAATCGCTAGTGTCAGGTGGGATGACACTGACAGCTCACTCCACGCTCACTTCACCTTAGTTTTCACGGTGAGGTGGTTACAGAATCGCACCAACTTGATAAATTGCTAGGGAAGTGTTTACAAAAAAAAAAAGCAATCAAGTGACTAGAATAAACTACCTTCTAACAAAATATTGCTTATTTCAATGAAACGAACACTTCCTACTAATAACTACCGTATGATGCATACAATTCCACGTCTGAATGCAGCTCAATTAAAATCTCTTTTACACGATGAGAATGCACTTCATTTGTTTATTTACTACTAACGAAACGAGGAACTAAGAGACGAAATAATATGAATGTTGTCGATGTAGATGTTGGTCATTTTGTACGTTTTTCTGAATGAAACAGGCACAACGGGAAGATATTTTTCATTGCGATTTTGCGACAATTTTCCTGAGAAATGGTACTGTTTCTTTGAAACGTTAGTATAGAGTGTCACAACAATGAATGTATACTATCACTGATAGACATGAATTTTATAAATATTTTTAGTGATAACTTACGTTTGGCTTCCAAATTAAGAGAAAGAGGATATACGAAAGAAAGAGAATATATTATGAACGAAAGAGTATTTACGAAAGAAAGAGAATATATGAACGAAAGAGAATATATGAACGAAAGAGAATATATAACGAATGAGATAAGACAAGTTAATAATATTCACCAATCTGCCTAGCTTTCACCCAACTGTGTTGGGGTTAGCTTTCAGTGTAACTTGATACAGCTCAATATCAGTATTTTACATGGAGTGACTGCCTGTCTGATCTACACAACCACTGGGTAACACAATACCTCTTGCTAAGAATGGTTGTCAGACTTTTGGACTTCTGACTACCCGTCGGTACAAGTTGTCAAAGATCTGACGAATGACAGCCAAGACCAACGGCTTGACGTGCTTTCCACGGCTCGAAGGGGGTCTCGATATGTAATGGGTAGTCACCCATAAAGAGTATGGCTCTTTATGTAAGGTGTAATCGAAATAACTGGAAATAGTTCATTATAATCATCATTATTTCACTAACAGAAGCCACGGCTTTCATTTTGACAGTTCAAAAACATTAATTGCATATAATATGTGTCTGCTCAACAACGTAAATAACGTTGTTGAGCAGACACATTATCCTTCTAAAGGAGTCGCGGATCTTGATCGATAGTGTGTTACGCAATTTGGGTGCTGGTTTAAAACACCACAAAAATAAAACCAATATAAAAACCCGTTCCGCGTTTTCGTTTAGAGGGCAGGAGCGTCTCCCATACGTACTGTTGAGATTATAGTCTACTTGGTGCTTATAAGAATATTTTGATAAGATAATGCCATCAAATTATGAGATAAACGCTATTACGAATTGGGAATAGAAGAAAAACAGTAGGCATCAGTTTTAGCTGACAAGCGGATGTCATGAGATGAAAATAAATATACTGTACAGACGCCAGCACATCAAGCTACCCAAAACTGTCAAATTTTCCCAATCAACTTTGAACCGCGAATCAGCAATCAGAAATCAGCGATAATGTTGAAAATCTATTAAATAAATTTGACAGATTGTATTAGCTTGATGTGCTGGCGTCTGTACTATTAGTATCCCTCCGATGCTAATAGTACCTATCTATATTTGTCATGGCAAGTTTAACTTAGCTATCTAAATATGAAATGAATACGAACACTAATGAGGAAACGTGGCGAGATCAGTTACCGGTTCATTACATAATTTTGCCACACAATCTCTACTAGTGTTGTGATTAAAACGCATTGAAACATCATTTTAATATACTGCATAATTTTTTTTACCGTCTACAAATTTTTACACTGTGTTCTACCCATTACTATGAGCAACTGTCACTATGGGACCAACTAAGAGATAAAAAAAAATCTGCTGCTCTATACATTTTGGTCAAATAGGTATTGAACTTTTATATTAAACAGCTGATCTTTTTTGATGATTTCAGCTCCCTAACGTCCACAACATTATATCTGTAAAACACGCAATGACACAAAGCATACCTGTATCTATCTCCAACACAGTTACCATAATAACACATCAAACACACTACATATTCTTCTTTTCCGCTCTAGCCTCATCTTACTCAAGAATTTATCGTTCATGACCTGCAGGACCTGTGTCGCATACGTAAACAGGTGAACACAAAATGTCCCTAGAGTGACTTGCACTTTGTTGAACAATACAGATGTGGACTTGTATGGTACGATAATGCATCAATATGTTATGACGTTTCGACAGTGTGAGGAATCTTGGAGAGTTTGCTTTGGGACTTCGGTTAGATGTGTGTGGACAAGGGAAAGGGAAAACTTTGCCTTGCAGCGGGACATTACGAGCTGAATATACAACGTGTAACGTTAAATGCGCAAAACCTCAGACACCCCAACTGGTTTTTAATTCAATTGACCTATTTCAGAGAGAAAATAAGTCATTAAAAAAATTGTAAAGGTTTTATGGGCTCTTTTAGTTTTACTGGCCATTCTGATCGTTTCTTGCGTCTGCGACGACGAATATCGAGGGGGGAGTCGTCACCGGGCCGCTGTACCGCGCTGACATTGGGTTGCTTGACTTATTAATAAATAGACACGGCAACGTTTTTAATGAAGATTTTTTGAAAAATGTGACCTATATTAAAAAGTCGTTTAATTAATTCTGCTCGTTATTCTGATCAAACTATTTTCAGGTTTTGCGCATTTAACGTTACACGCTGTATAGATACGCAGACTTGATGGTATCAGGGCTATAAAACATTAAATTGTTTATTCTTTCCTTGAGAGAAATTCGTCACACCACACAGCTTCTTCACCACCCAAGAAGTGAAGCTGTAATGCCTTAAGTGCCTGTAATTACAACACTACTTTACGCCCTTTTAAACATAACAATACTCTTTATTGGCGGCATACATAAGTACGATACTGTAAATGATTTTTTTTTTTTTTACTGTTAATGAAAATTAAAGCCTTTTGACAGACAAACAGACAGGCATCTCTTGCTTAGAAAGAGGATCCCAATGGGCAAAAATCCGTTCAGTTCCCCCATATAAACTCAAATAGAACTGAAACTACACTAGAATGAAGAAGCAGAACAAAACAGTTTTTAGTATTCTCAGGTAGTAACAATTCCTATAGTATGACTGTTAATATAATAGTCTGCGCACACTATCTACGTAAGTAAAGGTTGGCGTTCAGCTCTGCATATTAATTCCGAGCAGCGCGAATCAGTCCGTGAACAACTTGAATGTTACGTTAAATTATATTTCATTTTTATTTTAAGTGCTGCAGTTTATACTGTTATCTCTAACGTTATTTTGGAATAAAATCTTACTTAAAAAGTTAAAGTTTGTGAGTGTAGATGTTTGTTTGCTACCCCATCACGCTTTAACGGCTGAACGGATTTGAATTAAGTTCGGCATACAGGTAGAATATGACCTGCCTGTCGATTCTGTAAAAATATCACCGTGAAATCATAAGTGAAGTGAGTACTTAAGTGTTAATCCCTAGTGAATGACAGCTCACTCCACGCTCACTTCACCCAAGCTTTCACGGTGAGATGGTTACAGAATCGCACGGCTGTATTAAGACATAGGATACTTTATATCACCGGGTTAAAGGCAAAACCGACTATTTGCGATTGAATGTTTGTTGTTTTTGAATTGTTGAATGTTTCGGCAATCAGCCTTACAAGCAAATTATCAAAACAATAATTTAACTCACGTAAATACGAAGTCTGGTAGAAACAGGACTATTACTATTCCAGATATGATTGCATTTGTACTACAAAGGCAAAACCAACTAAAAGGAGGGTTATGATATTTTTTTTTTTTTGTATAAATGAAGTTAATTTTGCGACGTACATAATTTTATTACTAAGGACTTAATTGTAATAGCAAACGTTCCAAATGCGCTTACGGAAAACTTTACATTGACTTTTTTGGACTAAATAATTGTTTTTGCCTTTAACCCGGCGATATTTGAATACATAAAGGGGTTTATTTTATAAACGCTGCTTAAATTTAAAAGGCGTTTAAACGTCATAATTGTATAGATAAACAGTCCCTAATCATTATTTAATTTCAAGTAACATTTATTATTAAAGTTTCACTCGCATCCGAACAGAAATACTTACGGAAGTATTTCTGTTAGGATGTGAGTGAAACTACAGCCAACAGCTAGTTTTACACATGACATAACACTGTGATTGCATTTATGGAGTTAAGTTTATAGAGCTGTGAGCTTAGTTTTGAAACTAGAATTTGGATGTAACTATATAGATTGTAATCAAAAGTGTACAGTTTCTAACCTGCTGAATTTTGGTGGGTAAACTCGTGAGGATTAGTAGGTACCTAGTGCAATCAATTTTATGTAAGTAGATTTTTTCCAAGTTATAAACCCGGACACAGTGAGAACACCCTAGGTAGACGTTTATGTACACCGATCTTATTGATACATTGATTTGACAAGGTTTTTATTACTACAAAGGTAGGGGGATAGTGTTGAATGATATTTGTACGTACATTAATTTTGTTACATAAACTATATTTCGCCTTTACAAACATTAAAACATATGTTACTATCTTATTTTACGTTGACATGAATTAACCTATAATGTACATCATTTAACTACTAGGTATGTGCATGGCTTATTATGAACCCACGTACTCGTAATATTACGTATATATTTACCCTTTTATTCATAAAGGTTGCTTAAAGTCAAGTAGTGATTAATAACTGTATAAACATACATTTTTGACGTTTGAACGCCACTTAACTTTAATCATCGTTTAAAAATGTACGTTTTATTATAATATATGTTATAATAACATAAGTAGCGGGTAGTCCGCGCAAAGATCTTACATACACGAGCTGGTCAAGCAGCGTCGGCTAGCAAGATCCAATCGATCTTAGGCTACGGACACGAACTAAGCGGGCGCGGGGTGGTGGCAGCGGCGCGTGGAGCGGCGCGGCAACGCAGACCGGCGCCCTAATTGCAACACACCATTAATCGTAACACACTATTACTCTCAATTTGAATCATGTTGAAGCATATTGCTAATCCATTGCTCCATATGTTCCAAAAATGTGTCTGCTCAAAAACGTAAATAACTCAATGAATGTTGTTGAACTGTCAATACGAAACCCATTGCTACTGATAGTGATAGTAGATAATGATAGTATTACGCAATTACCGTGTGTGTCTTGAAACCAGCGGGCAGATCGCGCATGGAAATAGAGCGGCGTAGTTTTGTGTTATAAGAAATTAGTGTCTTTGTTCGAGAACGAAATGTATAAGCAGCGACGATAACATCTTTTTGATACAACATTTTGAAACGTCGGTCGTTAAAAAGCAAAAAATAAAATGCACAACACCAACCATATAAATCTATACATTGAAACTCGCCTCTCTCCGCTCCGCCGCCGCAACCGCCCCGCGCCCGCTGACTTCGTGTCCGTACCCTTATACACAATGTTTTTAAAAAGATCAGCCGAATTATTTTGTAAAAATATCACCGTGAAAATGTAAGTAAAGTAAGCTGTTATTCCGCCTGATGTACTTCACCTAAGTTTTCACGGTGAGATTTTTACAAAACAGATGCGTTGCACTCACAAAAGGCACTTTTTTTATGAAGATGCATATAGGTATGATCGTGAACGAAATAAAGGATTATGATTGTAAAGTATCGTGGCACGTGTTGTTCTGGAGTTTTTGCCCTAAGGTACGAACAAGCAACGCAAATTACACACAAAATAAAAAACATGTTTATTCAATTTAATTTACATATTTATTAGTCACACATACACAATATTGCTCCGTATTTCCTAATAAGTACTTTTACTCAAAAAGTTCCAGAATTTATTTCCTTTTGCCAAATCCGCTTTGCGAGTGTGAATACTTAAATAACATGAGCGGAATTAGATCAGCGCGGGTACGGCCTTTAATCGAATTGCTACACCGATTTGTATGTGCCGACTTCATTTCATTGACATTCATTTTTGTCACAGTTCAAAAATCATTTGTCGCTATAGGAAGGGATTTGATTTGTTGAATTCGCTTTGTTTTTTCATTGATATCCTTTTCTTGTATTCTTCTTTTTAGCGCCTCGGTGGCTCTCTAAATGGATGCGGATCACTAGCGTTCATCACTGTCAAATTGATCAGTGGTGGAGAGTCCTTACTCCTCTTTTTTGAGGCATTATGTGGGGAGAATGGTCAGGTAGCTTACTCCTTGCGTTATCGTTCTCTGCACATCCTGCCTCAGTCATCCACTATTCTTCTTCTTGTTATTCTTTTCCTTGTTTATGTAGTACTAAGTTATAAGATATTTTACTAACAAAATGAACTATATTGTTGTCCGAAATTAATGAATAAATTAAATTAAATTAGTCTTATAGCATTTATTACTTCATACTCTTTGACGACCCAACGTCGGCAGAATCCTTATGGTTTGTTTCTAAAATTTGTGGGATTTTAGTATGCAAGTAAGTTAAAATCGACAGTAATTTGGGCGCAGCAACGAATTTTCCGTCGCCATATTTTAGTTTGTCAATAGATTTAAGTTACAGAGGGTCCCGTGGCTGAATAATAACAGCCGCACAGGTCGATCGATCAGGTCAAGCTACGCTTGCCGCGGTTGGTCTTTGGATGGGTGAACATCTTTACATACCGAGACCCCTCCGTGCCTCGGAAAGCACGTTAATCCGATGGTCCCGGCTGCCATTCGTAGATCTTTGACAGTCGTTACGGGTAGTCAGTAGCCCGAAAGTCTGACAACCAGTCTTACCTAGGGGTATCGTATTACCCAGTAACTGGGTTGTGGAGGTCAGATGGGCAGTCGCTCCATGAAAAATACTGGTATTCAATTGCATCCGGTTAGACTGGAAGCCGACCCCAACATAGTTGGGAAAAGGCTAGGCAGGTGATGAATAGTTAGTGTATTTTATGTGGACCTACTTATTAATATTATGCTTAAAAACATAAAAATAGAGGCGAAAAAAAATTCCTAACAACGTTCTCTTTTTACGTTACATAAAACGTCCTCTTTTTCATACAGGCTATCCATTTATTGGACAATTTACAGGTGTATTTACTTAACGGACTACTTATAATTATTTTGCCTAAAAGTATATAAAAATAGATGCCAGAAAATACAGTTGAGAGCGTTCTCTTTTTTACATAACATACACACGTCCTCTTTTTCATACAGGCTGTCCATTTATTGGACAATTCCCTGGTGTGCTTACTTAACTTAGAGCCTGGTGTTATAGTTGGGTGTATTATCTATCAGGTTCATAAGGGTATAATCTCTTAATCACCTCCCATGGGACGGGTCGAGTGTGATAAGGGATGAGTTCATTTGTTATATGTATGATATTTGTTTGATGACATGTGACATCTACCACCTCTCACTGCGCCCGCGTGGCGGTTTACTCCCTCTCACTGAGAGGAGACCTATGTCCCAGCAGTGGGAACAATATGGGCTTATTATAATATATGATAAACCTTTCATTATTTCGCCAAAACAAGGAGAGTTGATGACGTCACGCATACAATAGGTTTGAAATTATCAACTGCCGGTTGATTCTGTTAGAATCTCACCGTGAGAAGTTAGGTGAAGGGAGCTGTCATTCCATCGGATGCTAGAGATTGACACTAATGACTGCTCACTTTAAGGTCACTTCACCCGAGTTATCACGGTGAGATTTTTACAGAATAGCACTACTGTATTATTTATTATTATCATTAAATGTCCCGTAGGTCTCGTGGTTGCAAGTGCGACTGCTGAGCTTGGGGTCCTGGATTCGATTGATTCCCGTGTCGGACAAAGTGTTCCTGAATTTTCTATTAGGAATTTCTTAGTAACAGTTCGGAATTTTGAAGTTGGCGGTTTAATACCCCCGTGCCTCGGAAAGCTCGTAAAGCCGTTGGTCCTGAGCCTGATCTCTCCCCGGTCTTGTCAGATTGCCGTCCCATTGGACTATGAGAGTACAGGGACAGGGAGTGCGCCTTTGTTTACGCAGACACTTGTGTACTGTAATATCTCCTGCGTAGGTACGCAATCTCAACGGAGATTAGCCAGGTGGCTAATCTCCGTTGAGATTGGAACAGGGACCGAAATCGGTCGGGAGGCTATTATTATTAGGTTTGAAATTATAGCTTGCTATTATTTATCTTACGAACTATAGGTACTTTTTCACTTATATTATTGTGCTTTTATAAGAAATTCCTAGCCGACATTAACTTGGGAGGAGATTCCGACAGACAAGTTATGGATAGCCTAGATATTTTTTGCTGAAATTTTCTCGGTTTATTGAATTAAAGTTGTTGTTGAAACTTGTTTGTTAGCCAAAACTCGATAAATGTGGTCCTGGTTTAGTAATTTGTTTATTAAAAATGGTCAGTACCTACGGTTTTTAGTTTTTTAGCACATTTAACGGATGAATAGTTTACAAAATTCTAACCTAACTCACAACGTGCACCATTTTAGCTACATTTTACCCCTAGCCCAGTTCGTAATTGAAATATTAACGACTATCTTCCGATCAGCAACTAATCTTAGAAGTGATGTTGGTATAAATTATTTAGTGCTCTCTAGCAAAATTCCAGATAACCATATCAAATGCGCAGTAATCGATTCTTTGCTTTAAAATGCTCCTCACTTTCCTTAAAACCCGGGTTTAAAGCGGGCACATGAAGACTGCTAACTTAGCATTGCAGCCACTGAACAAGCTATGCTTTAGAACATACGGTTCAGAATTGTTAACTTGGGTTGTCGTTCGTAAAAAAGCCAATATTGAGGATCCTAACTCTTCTTGAAACAAACTTTAATCTAATATTCTAACACTTAGGGAGCAGATTCGACACACTAGTGGAGGATTTTATTATGTATTTATAGTTTCATTCTAGCTGTCTGCATCGAAAGTAGTAGAAGTCTGAAACCTAATTTTGTTCCTGAGAGTTCACCGTTGGTAAGTAATACATACATCTAGTTACTTTTATCCCATTTCTGTCTCTTGATGTGTTCGTGAAGGTGAACGAAAGTGTGCAGCGTATCTTTTTGCTTGTTTGTCTAACCTATATTTTTATTCACCGTTGAATATTGTATATGTTTTGTCATAGGATTTGTTCATCTTCTTTTTAGCGTCTCGATTGTAAAAATAACACGAAAAAAATATATAAAGGTTTTTAAAACGTGTGCAGGTGACAGGGCATGTGGCGCAAGATGGGAGGTGAGCCATTGTCTGTGTTCATGGATGTCCGAAAATAGAGTGTTGCTGTATATTTTATTAGTCATTAATTTATAGCTTTTCCCATCGGTTTACTTTATTCCGGCTTGAAGCTTTCAAAAAAATATTTAACGGCATCAAATATACAATATTGTATAAATGGGTTTCTTTATAAAAGCCATAGTTTTTAATAATCTGCATTGTATTCCGTAAATACGGCTTTCACGAGAATTTCCTACCCACAATTTAGCAAAGTGACAGCCGGAATTTACAATATTCTGTTTATTTTCGACTAACATTTATTTTCGGACACCTAACATCGCATGTGTCCGCTGCGCACTATTAGTTTCATCCAAATCCTTTTGATCTAACCCAAGGATTCAAATTGTCAGTATAACTAAGACTTATGTCTGACTTAGCTTTAAGTGAAACAAAAGTCTCGGGATTTAATACCCTGTAAAGTTTCGTGTGTAATAAAGTTTGCGATACATAAAACATGACTCCACTAAGCTATTTTTTCTAAGGAGACTTTTTTCGTGACAAGATAATATGGGGTATGTAGGTATGGGTACCACCGTCCTTATAATGGATTCCTTACTTTTCACCCTGTTGTCGAACGAGTTACTGACATAGCTTGCAGAGTAAGCAAGCTGAAGTGGCTGTGAGCTTGCCATGTGTATTGAAGGACCGCAGGCCGGTGGAGCAGATGAGTCCTGGAGTGGAGACAGAGTACCGGCAAGCATAATGTGGGACCCTCCCCAGCTAGACGGACCTTAATAGGTTGCAGAGACAGACTGGATGCTTAACCTGAAGGATATAGTGTCATAGCGCAGCCTGGGAGAGTCTTATATCCAGCAGTGGACTGCGATAGGCTGAGTTGATTGGTTGATTGTGCGTACGAGTAGTGTGTTTTCGATACCATCATCATCTGCCTAGCCTTTTCCCAACTATGTTGGGGTCGGCTTCCAGTCTAACCGGATGCAGCTGAATACCAGTATTTTACATGGAGCGACTGCCTATCTCTGACCTCCACAACCCAGTTACTGGGTAATACGATAGCCCTAGGTAAGACTGGTTGTCACAGTTGTGACAGTCAAAGATCTACGAATGACAGCCGGGACCAACGGCTTAACGTGCTTTCCGAGGCACGGAGGGGTCTCGGTATGTAAAGATGTCACCCATCCACAGACTAATCGCGGCAAGCGTAGCTTAACCTGATCGATCAACCTGTGCGGCTGTTATTATTTAGCCATGGGCCCCCCATGTGTGTTTTCGATACCAAATAAAGTATTTTAAACAGTATAATATAGCATCGCGCTGTAATATAGAAGGGAAAGGCAGAGGTGTGCCTTTAGTCCACCCATATTTCGATAGTTATGTTAATGTGACATATAATAGGGGGCCAGCCTATTGCGCTTACGACTACTAGACCAAAATCCTAAATCCTGTGTGAAAAATCGTAATGGACTAGTGCAGCAATTTACTGAACTGCTGTAAATAATTTTAAAGTTCGGAGTTGAGCTGCATGGTTACTGACGAATGCGTGACTGGACAGGTCCACTCAATCTGTGTGGTTCTTTCCTCAAAAGACCATTTCAGACACCAGTCTATATGGTCCTCAAAGATTATGTCCGGATTTTTATATACACATTGACATTGATAAATTTTAGATATAACAACAATGACATGTATATTTACTTTGTAAAGTTTTTTTTTAATATTATTATTGTGAAGGTGAGGACTATGTGGGTCATTTGTTTTTTCTGTTTTCCTTCTTAGTTAGTTTTAAATATGATCTGGCATTTTGAGTCCTCAAGTCCTGAGTTGACCTGCACGATTTTTGACAAATGCGTGCACTGACTGGACAGGTCCGCTCTATCTGTGTGGTTCTCTACTCAAAAGCCCTGATCTGACCAAGATTATGTCTGGACTTTAAAAAAGATTGTGACCTTTGAGTTTGTTTCGGCCTTTCTTCTCAGAATAGTTAAGTTTTAAAAACTGAAGACTTAAACGATTTTCGTCGCTGACTGTTCAGTAAGATTGATGTCATTCAATATCAACTGCACTTCAATTTCTTCAGCCTTCTTTTAGAAAAAATCTAGACCTTTTTCGATTAATCATTCTCAATCTGTAACTCGCTAAGCTGGGATATTTCACTCAAAGATGATTGGTTCAGCCCCAGTTCGTTCAACGACGACTACTTAGTATTCAGAATACGGTGAGAAAATTTTATCGTTTTCATTTATAATAAATAATTTATTTTCAGGATGTTCTATTCTTTGAAAGCAGCGCTGGCCCAAGAACAGTGGTGGCCCAGTGGTAAAGGCCGCGACTTACAAGTTGTAGGTCGTGGGTTCGAACCCTTTTTTTTTGGTTGGGAAATTATCAAATAACTTCTCCCGCTCTGGGCGGAGCGAGAGGGCGTGTCAGACTTTTACTGACTAAAACCCACCCGTGTTCCTTCAGTTGCCTGTGCCAAGCGCCACGGTAACTCTTTCGAACAACCCGCGACCCTGGCAAGCATCGGCTCTAGCGGACCCCGTCAGTTATTGCTGACATCTCTTCTAGGCGCGCGTAGAACACAACGCGCCGTCGACCCGGGCCTGGTCCTTACCGGACGGCGAACTGCCCATTGCTCGCCGTCTGGGTTCGAACCCAAGCAGGTATTATGCGCCGTGGCACGTTGTAGAGTTGTGATCCACCTAAAGAGTCAAGATTTCAGAAATGGCAACCAGCCGGTCGATTCTGTAAAAATCTCGCCGTGAAATCATAAGTGAAGTGAGCATTTAATAGTGTTAATCCCTAGCGAATGACAGCTCACTCCACGCTCAGTTCACCCAAGCTTTCACGGTGAGATGGTTGCAGAATCGCACGGCTGATGTAGTTTAGTTTGTCGGTGGTGATTGGCATAATTAATAAAAGAAAAAAAAAAAAGAAATTCGATAATTTTCTCGTCTCCAAGGAAGCATTAGTTATGAAATTACTAATTATAATCACTCGAGTTATAAATCAATGTGAAAGATTCAACTCAACGCCTAAACTACTGCTACTGCTTATTTGATGTTGTATTATATTTTTGTGTAATTGATGATTTTGACATTATTATAATTTTATACCAAATATCCAAAAAATGTCGTTGTGTAGTTGTTAGTAATTATGAATTTCTAATAAATTGGATTGTATGACCTGAGAAATAAATAATAATTACTTACTATTAAACGAATCGTCGCTTCGATCCAAGTAATAATGTAAATTAACTAAACCTTTTTGAAATCGGACAAATAAGCATCTACCTTGTTTCAAGATTCAACTCGAGTGAAACTACGGGACTTCATCAGTATTCCGTGCCACGGATAAAGCTATAAGATAATCCTAGAAGGTCACAAAAGCATAAGCGAGATCAAATGCTACATTACGTCGCTCAGAACAGAATTGCTTGGTGATTGATGTCTTCAGAGATAAGAATGTAATTTCTTCCGAAATATCTGAGATATTATCTTTTATAGGAGATGCACAAGGTCATTTTGTACCACAGCTGCTCTACATATATCCGATGGATCATTAATTTTCTTCACAATACAGATACGCACCGTCACGAAATCTTGTGGATCCTTAGTGTATGTTTACACTCAAGAGCGACCAACAATATTGAAGGAAATGTTTTTATCCTCATAAACACATTCATTATCATCCGCCAAGCCTTTTCCCGGCTATGTTGGGGTCGGCTTCCAGTCTTGCCGGATGCAGCTGAATACCAGCATTTTACATGGAGGCCACAAGCCAGTTAATGGGTAATAATAATATACCCCTTCGGTAGACTAGCTGTCAGAGTTTCGGGTTTCTGACAACCCGTAACGACTGTCAAAGATCAATGAATGACAGCCGGGACCAGCGGCTTAACGTGCTTTCCGAGGCACGGAGGGTTCTTCAACTCTGCTTGAAACTGTCAATAAGTCTGCCGAATGTCTGTTTTATTTCCGTCCTTAGAAAATTCTGCGTATATATATATTATTATATATAGTATATATATATATTAGTATATATTTTCATACTTTCTCCTTCAAATAAAATACCAATACATTTTATTTTACACTTCTGAAATTCAAAATCAGACATTCACCCCCAAAATGTTATACATGTGTTAAATCAACGACACTCCTGAACCTTGAACGGGTTTCTATGAATGGAATCAACGTCTTCAGAGCGTTTAATTAAATTTCGCCGACGGCAGGAGCACAGACCAGATAGGCACAGAAGTTCTGCTCCATATGGCTATCGACAATAGACGCACACAGACATAAACACAAACGTACGGTGATATCGAAGTTTCATACAAACGCCAGAAGCGAGTACGCTTATACTCGCTGTACGTGAAGCGTGTCTATGTGTGCGTGTGTTTTCGTTCTCTCCGCAGAGCCGCCCTTCTGTGTCTATCTATCTATTCTGTGTCAGGAGTCTCTCTGTTTGTTTTAAGACGAATACATTCAAGTTGTGTGGAGTCTATTAACATTTAAACCAGTCTTGTTAGCAAATGCTGGAAAAAGACAGTGGTTGGCAAAGATTGGCTGAGGTTTAATTAGTTTTAAAATGTGTCATATTCGTATGTAATGCTACAAGTTTCACGTCACGATGTGTAATAATTAGTCAAAGGTTTTGTTTTGGTATTTAAGGTCATTTTTAAAGTGCTACAACAACTGTGAGTGGACTGTAGCGATTGACAGGAAATAGTATGATGTTTTAATTACCTACTTTAACCCGTGAGGAGGCGCGCCTAATTTTCTTACACGAGTAGGCGCGTGCGAGCAAATTGCTCACACTATCATAAAATGTTTATATTTTTAGTGTTTCTATATTTATTGGCTTATAATGTATTTAAATAAATAACACAAGGTTTAGTAAGTAAGAAAACAAGTATTTTAATCAAAACTATTGAACATAATAGCAACTTCTAACGCAAATAACAAAACAACCTAGTATTAATTAATTTTTTTGGCACGTTTCATAAAAATCACAATAAAAACTGTTCCATAACAAAAACTAAAAAGTGTTATTCATCCATTAAATCTACACTAATGTGCCTCTCGAAACACACTGAAAACATGTATTTTACATGTTCGGTGCAAAGTAATTGCTGGGCGCGTGATGAGCAAATTGCCGCACGTTGGTACATGGCCTCCACAAACGCCTTGCTGCGCGGTCGCAACGCCACTGAGCGGATCGAGAATTGCGTCAGGGGAGAGGGGGTGAATATTTAGGAAGGTACTTAAGTGCTTGAATTGGTGTGGCATGGGAAAGACAAAAAATTTTTGAATTAGATTTTTGTGTGAGCAAATTGCTCATAGCGCGCCTTCTCACGGGTTAAGCACTAATTATATTGTGTTAGCTGTTCTGCAATCGGGTCTATATTGTTATGTCAAAAGCTAATAACGATATAATTCTACAGTATAGAATAATATTGTTAAAACGCATTACTTACCCAGTTAGTCTATATAATCCGTTTTCCAAGCGTGAGTATAGAGAAATCTATAGGTATGATGTTAGGGATTGACTAAGCAAATATTTACAGTCATAATCGAGATTTTATTAATATTTTTTAATGCTAATTCTATTGAACATTTTATATAATTTCAAAACTAGTATTTTAGTTGTCAAATCTCTATTATGATTGTAAATGTATGCTTGGTCAGTCCCTAGTATCAGGTGGGATGACACTGACAGCTCACTCCACGCTCACTTCACCTAAGTCTTCACGGTGAGATGGTTACAGAATCGCACTGCAGTGGAAGCTCGCAACGCATTCTGCCTCATTTACATTCATTGGTAAACTAGTAAAGCTAACATTCCATATTCTGTGTCAACTGATACGTATTTTCGGGAGCTTGTAGCCAAGTAATACTCGTAACAGCTGTACGGGTCGATCGATCAGGTTAAATTACGCTTGCCGCGGTTGGTCCGTGGATGGGTGATCATCTTTACATCCCAAGTCCCCTCCGATCCTCGGAAAGCACGTTAAGCCGTTGGTCCACGTTGTCATTCGTGGATCTTTGACAGTCGTGATGAGTAGTCAGTAGCCCGAAAGTCTGACAACCAGTCTTACCAAGGGGTATCGTATTACCCAGTGACTGGGTTGTGGAGGTCAGATAGGCAGTCACACCATGTAAAATACACACATAATTATACCATTCAACTGAACAGATACAAATAATTTAGTCTAATTCCTTGAATTGTTGCGTAGCCCTCTTCCTCTCTCCTAATCTTGCTGTGCCCGACAGGGTCCATATTGATACTATTACTGTATGTCACTTTTGTAATACATATGGAATGCAATAAAGTATTGAGTATTGAGTATTGAGTACTGCTATTCAGCTATATCAAGTTAGACTGGAAGCCGACCCCAACATAGCTGGGAAAAGGCTAGGTGGATGATGATTTCAGTAGTATCGAGTAAACCAAGTACAGACGCCAGCACATCAAGCTACTACAATCTGTCAAATTTCTTTAATAGATTTTCAACTCTATCGCTGCGGTATAAGGTTCAAGGCTGATTGAGAAAATTTTACAGTTTCGGGTAGCTTGATGTGCTGGGATCTGTACCTATTTTAATTGAATTTATTAGGTACGTATCAGTTGCATACCAAATCGAGTGCAGTCCAATCGCGAACCAAATGTCGATATAGGTGAAATAACCAATTATTATCGACCTCGTCTGAATTTAAAATGTAAATTTTTGCTGAATGACTTTTATAACGTTATAGACTTTTATTGGTGTTTCAAATTGGATTTATTACTGGTACACAGTCTATACATTGGTTTTTTGAGTGTTTTAAGAATGTATGTATTTATTTGGAACAATGATAATATTTGCTCGGAGAAAAAGAAAAAATATAAATAAACATAACATAATACCACTCCTTGTTTCCTTGAAGGATTTACACTGAGGCACACCTTGGACATTTAATACAACGCTCGCAAAATAATTACCTATTACTACTTCATAATCAAATGACGTTGGTACACGTCCAAATATGTGCGTGAACTCTAATAGGGTTGGATGTCGTGCGTAGCGTGAAAAATGGCGCGGAAAGTGCAGCGATTTCCGTCGGGCGAACCGAACGACGACGGCACTGCCCAAACGTATGTAGTATTATGAAGTGACCTTGTACGAGCGGCGTTCAATTATTTATTTACAAAGTCGTTTTCTTAATGAAATAAAAACAATATTATAACAGCTATTATGAACAAGAGTGTATTTATTCAATCAATAATGACAAAATAAGGTACCTAACTAAATATTGCTTATAATAAAATATTTTCATTTAAATGACTTATATCTATATAATCGGTTATTAAATCGCATAGTATTAAAAATGCGAAATCTTACAAACAGATTATTATGTAAATACAAATTCGGAAAAGCATCACAATGTCCAACCATCGTGATTAAAGCTCAAATAAAACTTTTAAATCGCAAAATTGTGTGTTCGAGTCAGCAGTACAGATAGTGCCACTCACGAAGACGCGCCCCACTCTTCTTTTTACAGTACATGTAACATTCCGCTAGTATTTTAGTTTTGTGGATACACAGTAATTACTTATTAGTAGGTAATTAGTGAGTATCGTCAAAACTGAAACACGTGCGGAATTAACTAGCGATAACCACTAACAATTAGGGAGAGAGTGGGGCGCGTCTTCGTGGATGGCACTATCTGTACTGCGCTGTGGTTCTTAAGATTACGAGCTCCCTTGCTAAAGAGTCGGCGACGCATACCTCGAAGTGTGGGGTGAGGTGCGGTATCTGATATGAGCGCGGGGAAGGGAGTGGCCCTCCTGTACGTAGTAACACGTAGTACACGTAGTAGTTCATGTGTGTGTTATACTCGTATACAGGCAGGCCTGTTGGTCTAGTGGTCAGTGGCCCTGACTACTATACGCAAGGTCCAGGGTTCGATTCCCACCCAGGACAAATGTTTGTGTGATGAGCACGATCATTTGTTCTGTGTCTGGGTGTAATTTATCTATAATATGTATGTATTTAGAAATATATATGTATGTTTATCAGTTGTCTAGTACTCATAGCACAAGCTCAGCTTAGTTTGGGACTAGATGGCGTTGTGTGAAAGTTGTGGAATATATTATGTATATATTTAGTGACATTAGTAAAGTATACTTGATGTATGTATTTATTTTATTATGTAAATGGTACACCACAGACTCCCTAAGGTTTTTTTCTCTCATTCTCCTTTTCAATCCATTCAAAGGTTGTCTTTAAAAGATCGCTCTTAGGACCGCCGATTGTGTCACCCTCTTTTAAAATTTGTATATTTATGTCTGTAATTTATATGGTGTACATTATAAAGAGTATTCTATTCATTCTACTATTATGTTGTAGGTACACCCACATTCCGCCAGTTTTGTTTAAGTCCCATGTAATAGAGGACGAGCCTATGGCCATCGACCAGGCACAAATGGCAAACCCAACCACACACACACACACACACACATACACACACACACACACACCCATACTGACACTTAGCCCAACCTGGGAATAAAATAAGATTAGGTATGTACAAATTCTCTAGAATACCGTACTAAAAAGTTTCGAACATCGTTTTCCGAAGCTCCTACCTCAAATCCCGATTACCTATTTCTAAGTAAACTTTTAAAAGTACGTATTCTTGAACCAATTTCTCCGTGACTGGTTCACCGTCTTTCAGAATCCAACACAAATTTGTTCTGGCGATGATTGACAGGACTTTGACGTTCTCGTTTCGCATATATACGTACCTTAAGGGCCTTAACACACCTGTGCTGCGAAAATAATGATGGGAAACAGCTTTACGAATTCCAGTAATGGGACGGAGTTGAATTGTAGCAATTAGAGCAAAATTTCGTAACAAAAATTCGTTATTCCGTAAAAAAACCAACATCCACATTACAAAAAAAAAAAACCAGTTTCGCTTTATAAACTTGTCGACAGCTACAGATACGTGCGACACAAACGCCATACCGCAACAAAAAAGTGGGGTGAGCGCGGAGGCGTAACTGACTTCCGCGCAGATCGACAAAATCACGCGGGAAAAAGATAGAATCATAATCTAATCTGTGCGTTAGAATGGGCAGTTTCCCTTGTCGTATAACTGACAAGTTAGGGCGGAATAACTGCGATTTCGCTGCTATAGTTTCGCGGCGGAGATGTGATCCCCGCCTTAATACATCTGAAGGATTAGGAAAACAGTTTCCTGAAAAGGATTACATACTACCAGATGGTGACTATGGCATTTTAATCCAAATCTGATTTTGTACACGTAGAGCGAGCTGACAAGATAATTGTTTGTGTACCTATTGAAGTATGATGCTGTTTTTGTCTTGTCTTTTTTCATTTAAATCTACAAAAATAAAATCTGCTTGTTAAAGTTTAGTAGATTAGTTTAGTGGATTAGTTTATAATGTTTTAACTTATGCATGCCTTCTTTTAAAATATCGCTGAATCTATTATTCCAATCATATTATTTTTTATCATGTACCAATTTTTGCAACATAAAATATCTTTATCTTATCTTCAGAACTTGGCCAAATAATTCTGCTATCTTTTCTATCAAATAATTCTATATTTTATCAATGGTATAGCAAGTAGGTAGGCCACTACTTTTTAAACGCTTGTTCGACAGATTTTCAATCAAGGTTAGTCTTCTACTAGAGATAGTTCAAAGAGTAGGTACGCTACGAAGTTTTCTGCAGTGCGGAAGAAATTGAGTTTGTTGCTTAGCTTATTTGCACCTAAGAAACCCTCTTCGCTGATTTGAAAGTATTTTCTGATCTATAAATAGGTCGTTTCTGTGGCTGGAACCAGACGAATTTATTTTGAAGGATTGAGTTATAGTTGCAAGTGGTATACCTATTAAGTATATTTTTAGTGAAGTAAATAGCTGTTTAAAAAACTGTATGTTCAGACTGGGGTCTGGGGCCTGGGGACTGGGGGGGGTTTCATCATGTGGGACTAAGCCCACACTTAGTCACCAGCCGTGATGTTTAATTTTTAAAACAAGACACGGTCTGTCTGCTTTACTGTCCAAATTATTGGAAATTTTCCTCTAAATAAGTATGACGGCGCAGCAAGTGGCACCGTCTAGTTTTGTTACGAAGCTACTAAGAGCCACCGAAGAGGTCGGATAAGAGTAACACTGGCTGATTACGGTCACTCTAGCAGAGTGCCGCAACGATGGTTGCGTGGCGGCTCTTCTGATGACAGGGAAGCCGCCGTCGTACTACGTCCTCGACGAACTGTTACATTCCGGCACAATCCTGATAATGTTGAAGCTACTGAACCACTAATACGATGATCACTTCTGGTAAAGACCATCTTGTGCCATTAAGTACATATACCTAAAGGACCTATCTACAAAATAATTTAGCACCACATTTTACCTACAAACTAAACATTCCTTATTACGTCACTGGAACAAGAAACCGTTGAGCTAGGAGCTCGTCAATTCCCATCTAGGTACTAGTCAGAAACTCGTGGAGTTGTTTTTATTACCCCAAGTTGGAATAGTTTTAGGAGTATCCGGGGTCCTCTAATCATGGGCATCATCGCTCCCTGCGAATCTTGAGAAAGTTTCGAGCTCAACTTTGAAGTATAAACTTCCGCTTATGTTGTTTTTAATACCAGTCTCGTCTTTAAATAGTTCTTGCCGGTCGATTCTGTAAAAATCTCTCCGTGAAATCATAAGTGAAGTGAGCACTTAATAGTGCTAATCCCTAGCGAATGACAGCTCACTCCACGCTCACTTCACCCAAGCTTTCACGGTGAGATGGTTACAGAATCGCACGGCTGATCTTGAGGTTGTGTTTTAAGGAAATTTTCGATGTAAGTTTCCATTTATGTGGACTGTTTTATTATAAATAAAATTAGTTGATCTTCTTTCAATTCCTAGATATCCTACAGAAAAATAATTAACAGTACCCCAATCCCGTAACACAGTTTCAGTCATGATCCGAAGAATTTTGGGAAATGCTAATATGCTAATCAATTTGATGCTTCATATCTTTTATACTGCTCAACAGCGTAAATGACGCAATTATGGTGTTGAACGTTTTAAATAACTGACATTGAGAGTGAGACAAGTAAGTTACGCAATTACCCCGCAGGTGTATAGGAAAAGTAGAGAGGTTACAGTATTACAGAAACGAAGAAAAAAAGAAAATACATTTATTTAGCACAGATTTAAACGCACACAAAATAATAAACATCAGATAAATACAATTAAAAGTATCTTTATTTTTTTTTTGTTTGTTTTTGTGTACTTGACATATACTCGTACTGATAATGAATTATTATTGTATAATAAGTTTGACATTTCATTCCATTATAATAATATATTATAACAAAATTGTGCTGGTCTTAATATTTTATAAAAATTCAGAAATTCAATATAATTTTAAAAAATTTCTACACCGGCAATGGTAGTGTATGTGAGACCTTTTGAATATTAAGATCTTTTATGTACCGTATACTCGGGAATAAATGAATTATTATTATTATTAAAAATCAAATATAAAGTGAAAAGTCCGTTGTAAGAAATTAACAGGAAAGTGTGCCTCACGGCTGCGCCAAAAAGGCCCAGTTCAGGAAAAATACCAGACAAATAGTGCCTGATGCTGGTTTACTATCGACGATTTAATACCATCGGTATATATAGTTACGCTCTATAACTAGACGATACAAAGTTTATGACCCCCAACATCTGTACCATAACTGCGTAACACACTATATCTACAACAATCTGAGTCAATTGGAAGGATATTGCTAATCCATTGCTTCATATATTAGAAACATTTGTGTGCTCAACAGTGTAAGTAACGCAATGAATGTGGTTGAACTGTCAAAATAAAAGCCATTGCTACTGACAGTGTGTTACGCAATCACCCGGCTGTTTTGATTATATAAATAAGCTTCGAATATTGATAACAGTTTGACTGATCAGATAATCGCGCTATCGATGCTTTAGAAGCAATATCCATCCATCGATATCTATTATGTGTGGTAGACGGCAATCCTTAGCGTCGGTATCTTAATGGTGTAGCTATTGGTATAGCAAATCAATAATCAAGAGTGTATGCGGCCTACTTAGATAACATGCATAATTTCATATACCTTTGAGACCTGATTATGTGCAAATTGTCTTGAATGTTTCGTGCCTCGGAAAGCATGTGAACACTTTCGACTCGCACGTTAACACTAGAGCTCATACGCCATGCCGCCTTATATATTGCTAGTGAGCCCTCGAGGAGGCTCACCGGAATTAGGTTTGAAACAGTGTTATAAAGCACTGTAAAAAGAAGTAAAATTGTGTTTTCTGGGGGTTTGTCGCTATATTTACTATTTCTGGGGGTATTTTCATATACGGGGCGGGGACGTGAAATAATAAAATAATTATATAAAAATTAAGATAAAGTATAATCGCTCGCTCTGACACCGAGGCAGGGGTATCCAAGCTTTTGTGTTTGTATGCAAACTAATAATTTTATTTATTTAAATTAATGAAAATTATTGTTTTGATTAAAACACGTACCTAATTGATTACACGTACACGTACCCCCCGAGTAATTCGGACTTGCACACCCAGAGTTCCTTACCTTGGTAAGAACATTTTTTTAAATTTTCATATCAACTTTTTATTTTTTTGCGACCGCATAACTAAGTTTGTTTATAATGGTGTTTCGCTGATTTTTAAAACTGTACAGGTAAGAGACATCGTTTGATTTTTCATGCAATATTTTATATAAAAACCTCCATTGACTAGATTTATTTCAGAATTATCGTTTAAAAAAGAACAATGGCCATTCTGGACTAGAAAAAAACAAGATTGCTTTTATGACTGCTTGATTGGACTGCTTTTTTAATACCAAAATGAAGTAAATTGTTAATGCATAATCACCCTATACCGTTCCCACTGCTGGGAAACGGAAACAGGCCTCATCTCTGTAAGAAGAAGTGAGCTGTCATTCATAGATCTTTGACTGTCGTTAGAGGTAGTCAGAAGGCCCGAAAGTCTGACAACCAGTCTTACCAAGGGGTATCTATCGTGTTACTCAGTAACTGGGCTGTGAAGGTCAGATAGGCAGTCGCTCCATGTAAAAGACTGGTACTCAGCTGCATCTGGTTAAACTGGAAGCCGACCCCAACATAGTTTTTTTTTAAATTTTATTTTACTTTATTGGGAAATTTAACAGTTACACATTACAATGAAAGTATGAAACTAAATAAACGTGTAACCCACACCAATATCCGCGAAATAATGATAAGAAAGTAGGTAGTTAAAAGCGTGCTTAGTATAATAGTTGAGAAAAGACTAGACCCATTCACGAGCTGAACTTCCGATCGACACGTGCAGCTGTTATTATTTAGCCACGAACACCTGTATTGGCTCCATAATCCATATCTATCTTCCATAATCCATTGTTGTATGAAGCAATGGATTATGGAGGATGGATATTAATTATGGAGTTTGAAAATTTGTCTGCACAACAAAGTAAATAATATTAGGTGAATCAAATATAAACAGGACTTTTTTTATTACTGGTCGCTGAGTGACGCGACGCGCTTGGTGCTGTTGTATGTGTTAGGGGGGATCATCTAGGGGAGGGGGGTATACTGCTCCGGCTCACTTTAGTTTATTGCGCGGCAGTAGCACCATGTATGAGCAGGAGGTATATAAGTGTGATGAGCAACGACTTATCATAATTTTTTTAACACGGGAGGGCATAAAACCTTCCGAAATTTTGCATCCATTGACTCTACAGTTCAATAAGAATACGCTTTCAAGAACTCAAGTGTAGGAATGGCACAAAAAAAAAATCAAGTGGAGGACGCCATTTTCACACTGACCAGATAGTGGAATCATTTGTGTGCAATTGGCTAAAGGCACGACCGACTACATTCTTCGATACTGGCATCAAGAAACATCCCCTGCGCTGGGAAAAATGTGTTACTTAATAGAAGGGATATTACGTAGAAAAATAAAATATATTCCTTTTTTTTTACGAGTATAATAATACGTGCGTATTTTTTTTTTACTAAGTTCGGTTTATATTTGATCCACCCACGTACAATAAATGTTGTTGAACTGTCGAAATGCAAGGAATTGCCATTGTAATTAGTGTGTTACACAATTGCCCCGCTATTCTATACGAGAAAGAGGTGACTTTAAATATTTAAAGTCACCACTTTATCGTTCGTGTTTATTCGTTTTATGTATTTAAAAGGCCATTTTTCCTTTACCCACTCTGTATGAAGAAAACCAAAAAAAACCAAAAGCATCAGTAAAATATCAAGTCCATAAAGTAGAACATTTCATACAGCAACACGGTGTATTTTTCAGCCACCAACAGTCAAACGAATATCACCAATGTACTCACTGATAATCATTTGAGCCAACATTGCTAACTAAAGTGGCTCGCGAAGCACTTAATTAAGGCGAAGCGCTTACGGTATGAGCATGTGTTTGCGGGAACCCGTTTACTTTGTAAATACACTCCTCCACCTCTACGTTGTATATCCCACAGATAACCCTAGCAAAATATTCGAGAATATAAAACAAAAGAGTTTCAATTTTTTCTTCTTTTTTTTTCTACATAAAATCTAACGCTTTAAAAAGGTTGTAAAAATACCTATAAAAGTTTCTGCTTGATCGTAAAGCGATGTAAAATGTGTATGGTGTATCGAATATTTGATGATGTGCCTTAATAAATGAAATGTGCCGCATAAATATATTTTTGTATGCTATGAATACAAATTGTACGTAGGTACAATTTCTCCATCTAAAATTAACGAATAGGTAGCTTTTCGTTAATTTTAAATGGACAATTTCAGTTTTTAGTTTAGTAGTATGTATTAAGTCTTTCGAAGTCGAAAGACTTAATACATATTACATAATAAAATTCTAGTTTAACACAATTATTATTTATTATTTATCCTATTGAGTTAATAATACCAGCCGGTCGATTCTGTAAAAATCTCACCGTGAAATCATGAGTGAAGTGAGCACTTAATAGTGTTAATCCCTAGCGAATGACAGCTCACTCCACGTTCACTTCGCCCAAGCTTTCACGGTGATTACAGAATCGCACGGCAGGTCACTTAAATCTCCATGTTGTCAAAAGCTTCAAAACAAAATCCACTGACTAGGCGATTACTGTCTAAATAAAAATCAAAATATATTATTTCACATAAACTTACATTGGCACTTATGAAACGTCAGAAGCTAGGTGCACGGTTCCAATAAGTCGTTTCCTATGGAGAAGAGACAAGAATGGGTGGTTACTCTTTTAAAAATAATTGGCTTTTACAATGTTTTGATGTGTAGGCCTGTCAACAAGTACCAGTCACTTAACAAAATAGAAAATGTTCTACCAGTGTACAATCTACAAGACCTGCAACGTACACATTTAAAAGATAAATAAAATAATAAAAATAAAAACCTATGTAAACCAAATAACATGATTGCCATTACAACTGTAACAAATCTGAATTAAAATCCTGTCCACAAAAATACTGAAAACTGTTTTCATAAGTTCCTGAAATTAATGAACTAAATTCAGCCACCTAAAATTCAACATTTGACGTTAATAAGCCAGAAAGATTATTCACCCATTATAATAAGTCACCCAGTGAAGAAAATCTAAAACAAAAAAGTGAAATTTGAGTTCGTCGTTTAAATATTCGTTACAGCAAATTTACTCTGCATAGCTCACTCCTGGAAGCTTAACTTTTCTTGGGAAGTCACTTTTCTTTGCCGAGTTTAGCTTTTTTTGCCTCGTTAAATACCTACGTTGCTTTTTAAAACATTTTTTGTTAAATATTCCAAGTCTCAAAGGCGTAAATATGTTTTTTCTTCAGTAAACACTATCTCCACTTTAGAAATTGCTTCGTTTTAAATTGTTGATATCAAAAGTTTTAATATACCCGACATACTCACGTGTAAAATTTCGTGCTCCATGTCAGGCAGATATATATATATATATTTTTATGTGTTGTTGTCTGGCATTTTTGCTGAACTGGGCCTTTTTGGCGCAGCCGTGAGGCACACTTTCCAGTTTAATTTCTTACATCGGACTTTACACTTTGTTATTTGATTTTTATTTGTTTTTTATTTAATGTATGTCTCAGGTGTACTGTGTGTCTTACAGTCTGTGCTAAATAAATGTATTTTCTTTCTTTCTTTTAGTCTTCACTGTCCCACTGTTGAGCAAAGGCCTACCCTAAATCCTTCCAGGCATCCTTTTCTAGAGCCACCTCTTCCTGGGCCGGCCTCTGCGGCGCCGTCCATCTTCAGGCACCCACCCTGTGGAGACTGTTGCCCAGCGGTCACTGTGCACGCGGCTGACGTGACCCGCCCAATCCCAATTTCTTTTATGTTTTTGAAATTGTACAGACGCCAGCACATCAAGCTACCCAAAACTGTCAGATTTTCCCAATCAACTTTGAACCTTATGCTTTAGCGATAAAGTTGAAAATCTATTAAAGAAATCTGACAGATTGTAGTAGCTTGATGTGCTGGCGTATACAAAGAAACTGTTGGTACACCTTAGTAAATAAATAAATAAAATTAAATGACCATTGATGTAAAACGAATACGAAAATTTTAATCCTAAATAATCTCCAAACTCACAATAACTTTAGGTAGGTATTATTTTTAATGAATTGGATTGCTTTAATTTGCATATTGCAAATTGATTTTTGAGGGGCTTGTGGCTAAGTAATAAGAGTCGCATGGTTCGATCTGTTATACCTTGCTAATGATAGTGGAATGGCTGACCGTCATCCAGACTTGCCTTGTCAGCATTTTACAACTTAGAAGCGTTTCTCATTCGGTTTGTAAGGCAGTTCAGCTTGAAACTCGGTACGGGTCGGAACTTCCTGAATCTACTATTTCCATTGTTAAACAATTCCTATTTCAAAGTTATCTAATTAAATAAACTCTGTTTCCAGTTCGTAAATAATTGTTTTTTTTAAAAACAAGTTTCCGAAATCTCTTATAATATTTGGTGGCAGCGGTGGGATACGAAAATCCCCTACCCGAATACGTCTCTGATACAAAACTACAAAACCTGAAAGTGCCAGTGAAACTTAACCGTTCTAAAGTGATAAAATTAAGTGATTTACTTAACCAACACTGTGTTGTGTATTTATATAATAAATCAAAGTGCCTGATCGACACCCTGTCTTGTGTGTCGCCCTGCAACTGAGCTGAACCTCTGCTGGTGCAGAGGCCTCCTACATCTGCTAGCCTGTTGGTTACCGCTGCTGAAGAAGCGGTCACGATGAAGCTGATTATCCTCATGATGACGGCGTTCCTGTGAGTGATCTAAGAAATACTACGGCTACTACTATATCCTAATCCGAATACCAGAATTAACTCAGAGCCACTTTCTATATCTACATATTTCACGTCTATGTACTCATTCTATTGTTCATCATTCCTAATATATTGTAACTGATAAGGGCCTCGCTGTATGGCTACTGTACATTTGTTTAGACTACGCGTTTCGATTACGCGTCCATATCACTGAGTCACTCGTACAAAGTAGCTTAAGGCGAAGACGATTTCCTATAATTAATTAGTTTTAAATAAACATTTTATTTTGTAAAATCATATCATGACTTCCAAATCTGAAACGAAGGAGGAAGGTTCCAGTAACTCTAAGAGTACAAAGGTGGAAATGGAAGAAAAAATCGAACTTGGTATTTTATTCAAATTCATTAAGCCATTCGATGGCTCCAGGGAAAAACTAAATCCCTTCATTGCTAATTGCCAAAGCGCCTTTAACACAGCCACGAAAACTCAGAAGCCTATTTTATTTAAATTCATTTTAAGTCAATTAATAGATAAAGCTGAAACTACATGCAGTGTCAAAGAGTTCGAATCCTTTGAGCAATTCATCGAGTTTTTAAAGCAGCAATTTGGGGAAAGGAAGCATTACGCTCACCTACTCACGGAACTCCAGGACTGCAAGCAGAGCTCTGCTGAAACAGTTAACCAGTTTGCATTAAAAATAGAAACATGCTTAGCGAAACTACTTACAGAAATAAATATTTCCATCCCGACGAAAAAGAAAACGGAATTAGCAGGACGTGTAGCTGCAATGCAAGATCTTGCACTTCATACCTTCATAATAGGACTCTTGCCACGCGTATCGCAAGTCGTTAGATGTCGCAATCCAGACTCGTTAAACTCCGCTATAAGCTTCGCAGTCGAAGAAGAAAAAATCATCTCTAATATTTATAAAAGATCCAATACGTACTCCAATAATGATAAATCCAGAAATATGAACTCTCGTCGTGACTTCCAATCGCCACGTTCTCCAAATCCGCGAAATCAGCAATCCGATAATTCAAAAGCAGTAAATACCAGCGACATGGTATGCCGCTACTGCAAAAACATAGGTCACACTATTGAAAATTGTCGCAAAAGACAATACAACAATAGCAGGAACCAATCTGCTGCTTCTACCTCAGATGGTCGTCAACCAACCCGCAAGGTTTTTAACGTAAATCAGGACACGGAAGTAAAAACCGACGAAGTCGACCAAAACTATTTAAACGAGTAAAATTTCCCGACCGGCGTCGCCCGGGAAATTCGTCCTACTATATCAAAGCCGATGCCTCTATTCTCACTGTATCCCCTGAATCACGTACTAAATCCACTGAATCCTCTGAATCACGTACTAAATCCACTGAATCCTCTGAATCACGTACTAAATCCACTGAATCCTCTGAATCACGTACTAAATCCACTGAATCCTCTGAATCACGTACTAAATCCACTGAATCCTCTGAATCACGTACTAAATCCACTGAATCCTCTGAATCACGTACCAAATCTACTAAATCCTCTGAATCACGTACTAAATCCACTGAATCCTCTGAATCACGTAAGAAATCTGCTGTTTCTATGAAACCAATTACTAATTCCACTGAATCACGTATTAAATCCACTGAAACCGCTAGTTCTGCCAAATCTCTTCCTAAATCCTGTAAATTACCGAATTCTGTCGCAAAATCCACCGATTCTCCTCTCGTTGCAAATCCCTTCATCCCATCTTCGGATGATTCGCCAAACCTGAAACAAAACACAAATGTGAAAATCTATAAAATAAATAGAAATACAGAAAAAAGATACTTACCTCACGTAATAATCCATACCTCCGTCGCTGACAGGCCTTTATCCTTTTTAATTGACACAGGTTCCTGCATAAGCCTGCTGAAATTAGATTCCATGTCCAGAGTCCCAAAGTTAAGTGATGATATAATAATTCTCAAAGGAATTGATCCTGGAAGTGAAACAACTCCAACTCTAGGCAGCTTCGAATTGCAAATATTCAAAAAACATGGCAAACCTTATGCTCATGCATTTCACGTTGTTGAAAATATTAGTCTAAGTTTTGATGGCATCATAGGCAACGACCTCTTGAAAAATATAGGTTGTCAAATCGACTATTGTCAGGAAACCTTACAGATAGATGAAGACTACATAAAATTAAAATTCGCTGAACCATTATATAATATTCCACCTCGCACGGAAGCTGTAATTGAGTGCACAGTCAGTAACCCAAATATAAGAGAAGGCACGATAATAGACCAACACATCTCTCATTCATTATTAGTTGCCAATTGCATCGTTAACGTGAAAGAAAATAATCGTATTAACATCACAGTTGTCAATATCTCTGAAGAGCCCGTCGTACTCCCATCTAACCTTAATCTAACACTAGAACCTCTAGACATTCAAGCCTGTTTGAATCCTCATGCATCATTGCCTCTTACTAATGCCTCTATAAGAACTAACGAAGTTCTCAAGACTCTTAGGACTTCTCACCTAAATGAAGAAGAATCTAAAGCCCTATTACAAGTCTGCTCAGACTTTTCCGACATCTTCCATCTTCCAGACGATCAGCTCACATATACTACATCTACCGAACATAATATCAGAACAAGTACAGATATCCCTATTCAAACGAAATCCTATAGATTCCCTGAGTGCCACAAAAAGGAAGTCGAAGATCAAATTAACAAAATGCTAGAACAAAATATAATAACACCTTCAAATTCACCATGGTCCTCACCTATTTGGGTTGTGCCCAAAAAGATTGACTCTTCAGGACAACGAAAATGGAGAGTTGTCATTGACTATAGAAAACTCAATGACGTTACTATTGGGGAAACATATCCTATTCCACAAATAACGGAAATATTAGACCAATTAGGGAAAAGCCAATATTTCACAACTTTAGATTTGGCCTCAGGCTTTCATCAAATTCCAATATCCAAGCAAGACGCTCCTAAAACCGCCTTTTCCATACCTCAAGGTCATTTTCAATTTACGAGAATGCCATTCGGCTTAAAAAATGCCCCTTCGACATTTCAAAAACTAATGAACACATGTTTATGTGGACTTCAAGGCTCACGATGCTTTGTTTATCTAGACGACATTGTAGTGTACTCCCCTGACTTGCTAAGTCACATTCAAAATCTATCCGCTGTTTTCAATAGGCTCAGGAATTATAACTTAAAACTCCAACCAGATAAATGCGAGTTTCTATGCAAGGAAGTCGCTTATCTTGGTCATCTCATCAACAAAGATGGTGTACAACCAAATCCTAGAAAAGTCAAATGTATCACTGAATTCCCAATACCAAAATGTCCAAAAGATGTGAAATCTTTTCTTGGACTGGTATCTTACTACAGACGTTTCATACCCGACTTTTCCAAACTAGCGAAACCATTAACATCTCTTCTGAAAAAGGATACACCATTCAATTGGAACAATGAACAGCAACTAGCTTTCGAAAACTTAAAAAATAAATTAGTAACCTCACCAGTGCTAGCATATCCTGATTTTACTAAACCTTTCATTCTTACCTGCGACGCTTCCCAATTCGCCGTTTCTGCTATATTATCGCAAGGTCCGATAGGAAAGGACCGCCCAATTGCTTACGCGTCTAGAACACTCAATAAGGCTGAATGTAACTATAGCGTCACTGAAAAAGAATGCTTAGCCATTATCTTTGGAACCAAAGCCTTTCGCCCATATCTTTACGGAAATCGATTCACCATAGTCACAGATCACAAACCCTTGCAATGGTTATTCAACTGTAAGGATCCTGGTTCTAGGTTAGTACGTTGGCGACTCAAACTAGAGGAATTTGACTATGATATTAAATACAAGAAAGGGAAAATTAATACTAACGCCGACGCATTGTCTCGATTTCCAGTTAACCCTATTCAAGGTGAACCTTCGACAACCTCTGACCCTCTACTACTAGATCTTGACACTGAACTCGATGACCTCTTGGAGGACCCTCTTATAATTCTACCATCTCCCATTCCATTCTCCTTCGAAAATAATGACCTACTAAATCAAGAAACAAATGCTGACTCTAATATATTACAAAATCCTATACCACAAGCTGAACCAACACTATCCCCAGATCTCATAGATCTAGGGCAAACTTACCATACCTTGACATTAGCCCTGACAGTGCCGATCTCAACCTTGACTTTGACTCACTACAAATCCCTTCACCAAACGAGCAATTAAATTTAAATGATGATAATTATTCTCAATTTCTAAAATCAATTTCAAATAAAGAAAACATCCGCAACACAATTCTAAAAGAACACAATGAAAATCTCCTAAAGACGACCTGCAAAATAATATTAATTCCTACATCTATAGACTTAGACGAGTCAAATCCCTACATCTCCGAAATCCTCCTAAATTCCGGCAACCAAGACGAAATCCTTAATGCTGAAAAAGAACTATACCATTTTATAAAAACTAAATACGACAACAAGACTGTTTACCTCATCTTCACAAAAGTTCATCACTTCGACGAATCATCTTATCCCGCTATCTATGATACTCTGAAACAAGTAAGAAACGAAATCCTGAATTCTGAACAAACAACAGACATTGCCATTTCCGATTTCAAAAGCCCGTTTGACCATCACTCCTACACAAAAATTTACAATATCCTAACTCACATTTTTAACAATACAAAGATTCAAATCCATGTTTACCTAAATAAAACAATATACCCTACTCTCAGCGAGAGACCTAAAATCATGCGTGAAAATCATGACATTCCAATAGCCGGGCATTTAGGGTCGACAAGAATGTACAACAGAATCCGAGAACAATTCTATTGGAAGGGCATGCAAAGTGATATAGAAGACTATGTCAAGAAATGTAAATTATGTCAAGAAAATAAAGCTCTGAGAAAATTAAATAAAGCTCCAATGGAGATCACTACTACATCCACAGCACCGTTTCAGAGAGTGGCATTAGATATAGTAGGACCTTTACCCGAATCTGGCTCCGCCAAACTAAAGTATATTCTCACCTTACAGGATGACCTTACTAAATACTCTATTGCTTATCCTATACGTAGTACAACCGCCGAAGAATCTAGCGATTGTCTTATCCACTTTATATCCCTATTTGGAATTCCTAAATCTATTCTAACTGATCAAGGTACTAACTTTACGTCCGAACTTTTTAAAACAACTTGCAAATTTCTTAAAATCAAGCAATTATGGTCATCACCTTATCACCCTCAGACACAAGGAGCCTTAGAACGCAGTCATTCAACTCTCAAAGAATATTTAAAATCCTTCGTAAACGAAAACCAAGATAATTGGCCTACTTATGTGTACACAGCTATGCTAACCTATAATACAACAGAACATTCAACTACAAAATTTACTCCTTATGAGTTAATATTCGGTCACAAACCCTTTATTCCTAATTCCATTTATGAAAATGAAACTAATACAACATATTCAGACTATATTAAAATGTTACAACATAAATTTAAATACACCAGAGAAAAAGCTCTGGAAAATATACTAAAATCCAAGGAAACTTCTAAATCCTATTACGATTCACACACTAAATCACCACCACATTACAAGGTTGGTGACTACGTTTACCTTAAAGCACACCTGAGGCTCAAAAAGGCACTATCACCTATCTGGAAAGGACCACACAAAATCATCAAAGTTCACGATAATAACACAGCTACACTCCTTATCAACAGACGTCACGTGACTCATCATTTCGATCAAATGAAACCCGCGGTAGCTACAGACCCCGTGTTGCTATTAGAAATCGATTAAGATAAAAATAGTTAATTATTAACATATAAGTATTAGCTAGTAATTATAATAGGTCTTTAGCGTAGTTTAACTGATTCTATTCATTCTATTTCAGCGCCTCGGTCAATGCACATCAAGACCTTATCAAGCCACTTCCTTCTAGTTCCGGCATATACTTTGATAGCCTAGGAAAACTTAAAGCAATTAAAGGAAAATTAAATATTATTAGTCATATAAACATTTCCCTTATAAATCCTCATCTCACTAACCTCAATGATATCTTAGGCATAGTTAGGAAAACATGTCAAAAATCAAGCAACCTTCAATGCGAAAACATACTATCTCCACTCACAATTCGATACAACGATATTAAACGCGAATTCAGTTCTATTTCACATTTAATGTCAAAACGTAATAAACGTTCAGCTTGGTTTGGTGGAATAGGCACCGTTTTCAAACATGTTTTCGGCTCTCTAGATGAAGATGACGCATCAAAATACGATTCCGCAATGGAATCCATTCAAAACCACGAGAAAAAGCTCGCGGAACTAATGAAAGAAAACATCTTAATCACTACTTCTTCTCTGGAATCTTATAAACAAACGATTAATAAATTAAAAGATAACGAAGATTCACTTAAAAATACTTTAAGTCAACTTATACTACAAATTAATAATATCACAGAAACTTCTAACATTCTAATATCTGAAACAAAAATCCATTCCATAGTTGCTAGCCTCGAAAGCTCTCTACTAGCATTGTCGTTTCAGCTTGAAGACATAACAAATGCTATCATGTTGAGCAGTCAAAACATCCTGCATCCAAACATAATAAGTCCGGCGCAATTATACAACGAACTCGTCGATAACGACCGGTACTTACCTAGAGATACTGGAATTCCTATAACGCTAAGTCTAGATAATATCCATTTAATATTAAGCATATCTGAAGTTGCATGTTACTATTATAAAAACAAACTTGTATTTGTCTTACAAATTCCTTTAGTTACTAATGACGAATTTATCTTGTATCATAATTTAGCATTACCGATCCCTCACGGGTCAGATAATCCAAATACTTTTAGCCTAATTTTACCTTCTAGTTCGTATATTGCTATTTCTAAAGATAAGCTAAGCTTTTGTAAACTAGATAACCTAGATAAATGTAAAACAATAAGCTCTGAGTTCTTTCTGTGTGATATACCTACGGTACTGTTGACAAGCGGCAATCCTACGTGTGAAAGTGAACTATTAACAAAAACAATTAGTGCTATCCCCACGCAGTGCGAAACCAAAACTATTGTCGGCGATTTGGACATTTGGAAATCACTCAGAAACAATCAGTGGATTTTCGTGCAATCTCGTTCAAGTAAAGTGTCAGTGGATTGTGATAACTCCGAATTACGCGAAATCATAGTGTCCGGAACCGGTATATTGCGAATCCCAAATCAGTGTACAGTATACACAAAAAGTGCGAGACTTATATCGTCTAAGGAAGAAATCAATGTAGACATTCCTATTCCTAGTTTAGACTTTAGCATTATCAATGATTCTTGTTGTAAAATAGATACTAAGATTACTAGTTTAGACAATATATCCCCTACTTTACTACAAAACATCAACTTAGATGATTTAACTATAAATAAACAAAATGAGAAGATATTTTCTGATTTAAACAAAATTATTGATGAAGAACCTGTTCTAGTAAAATACGGGACACATTATTCTATATTGACTTTGTGTATTTTAATAATAGTGATATCTTTTATAGCATTTAAGTTGTATAAGATTATTTCTAAGCATAGATCTAAGTTCTATATCTCTTGTATTAAACCGACGACCCATACCGATGACGATGTTAACCATAGTATAAACACTGAACCTGGAAATTCCGCAATTCCATTGCCTAGATTACGAGAAATTGTATAAATTCCTGAATTTCGGCTTTTATCCCCGAATTTCAGTCTTTTGGGGGGGGCTGTTATACCTTGCTAATGATAGTGGAATGGCTGACCGTCATCCAGACTTGCCTTGTCAGCATTTTACAACTTAGAAGCGTTTCTCATTCGGTTTGTAAGGCAGTTCAGCTTGAAACTCGGTACGGGTCGGAACTTCCTGAATCTACTATTTCCATTGTTAAACAATTCCTATTTCAAAGTTATCTAATTAAATAAACTCTGTTTCCAGTTCGTAAATAATTGTTTTTTTTAAAAACAAGTTTCCGAAATCTCTTATAATAGATCGATCAGTTTAAGCTACGCTTGCTGCGGTTGCTCCGTGGATGAGTGACCATCTTTACATATTAAGACCCCTCTGTGCCTCGGAAAGCCGTAAGTCCCGGCTGTCGTTCGTAGATCTTTGACAGTCGTTACGGGTAGTCAGAAGCCCAAAATTCTGACAACCAGTCTTACCAAGGGGTATCGTATTTCCCAGTTACTGGGTTGTGGAGGTCAGATAGGCATTCACTTCATGTAAAATACTGATATTCAGTTGCCTCCGGTGACACTGGAAGCCGACCCCAACATACCTAGTTGAGAAAAAGACTAGGCTTTATATCAGAATAATAAAATAAGTTATAAAAGTGGCCGCCACGCGACACAAATCGTCTACTTACTAGTAAGACGAAACAGTCTTAAAAGTGTAAAAAATTGTAAATTGTAAAGAAATAAAAGAATGAGGGAAGGTTTATTTTGAAAACGAATGAACGAAGAGAATAAATGGAATGGTGTACTCAAAGAGGTGCAAGTAAATATGGGCTTGCATGGTGCAAGTAAATATGGGTTTGCATGGTGCAAGTAAATATGGGTTTGCATGGTGCAAGTAAATATGGTTTGCATGCCCATACCTCGACAACCGATTTCCGGTTGTCGAGGTATGGCCATTTGTGTTACGGAGAAATAAGGAAAATGTCGTGTGGAGAGTTTTGAGTATGAATGTCGATGGCTATAAGTGTAGGGGAAGACCAAAGAACCCCAAATAAATTGGGATAAAGCCAGGAGAATGATGATGTAAGAATAATTTAATTTAAGTCTAGTTTTAGCAACAGACTGCGCATTCACATTTTCACGTTAAACTCATGAACTATTCGACCTTTTTATTGCCCTTTGATGACCGATGAAGCATTGATAAAATTGACCCGAACGTAATTAATACGATTTTGCTCAATTGTATACTTATTCAATTAATTAAGGACTCTTTTGCCCAAATCTCTGTGAGCTTTGGATAAAAGACTTGGTTGAAAACCTTTCTATTAAAGATACGTCAGTGGCTTAATATCACATATTGTTTTAATGTTTTTAGGCAGTCGTGTGCCAATAGATTAAGAGGGGCTTGTAACTAATGTATAACAGCCGCACGGATCGATCGATCAGTCGGCTGGTCCGTGGATGGGTGATCATCTTTACATACGAAGACCCCTTCGTGCCTCGGAAAGCATGTTAAGCCCTTGGTCCCGGCTTTCATTATTTGACAGTCATGCCAAATAATGACATGTAAAATATTGGTATTTAGCCTGCTGCATCCGGTTAGACTGGAAGCCGACCCCAACAAAGTTGGGAAAAGCCTAGGCATGATGTGTGCCAATAGATTTAGAGCTAGCTATAACCTACGCTATTCTTAACTAAGTTGGGGTATGATACAGGTTACATACGTCCGTTGCCCCCCACACATCAGGACCCGAGGTTGCAGCGCGCTGTGTTCCACGCGCGCCCCTCGTAGATGTCGCGGGGGGAGTCAAACACCTCACTCTCCCCTGACCCCAGGAGGCCCGCAGTGGCGGTCCAGCACCAGCCGGGGATTGCGGAAGGATCGTACGTTCCCACGACCCCCGGCGTAGGTGTGAGATGGAACACCGGGGTGGTTTTTAGTCAGTAAGAGTCTGACAGAAATCCATGAGGATTTTCCAACCCGGCAAAAAAAACATGGTACACGTGACATGAAGCGACCATGCTGTCATCTGTCCTCCAAAACTTAATTAGGTTTTGTTGCTATCTTAGACAGTCTGATGAATCTGCCTAATTGATGGTTAATCGACCCCATCCCGTAGATTTACGTAACTTAACCTTATACCTTAACCTTATCGATCTATTTAGCCCATAATATCCCACAGCTGGGCAAAGGTCTCCTTCTCACTTTTCCACACACGTTTCCGGCCAAAGAGAGCCAGTCAAAAATAGAACGACGAACGAAGAACGAACTTGACTCCTAATAGCCATGGCGGCCAATCCCAACGGAGACTAGCCTTTTTTTTTGTTTTCGGGGGGAAACCTTCAAAAGGCACCCGACCTCTGGGGAGGGAGGTCGGGGAGTATGGGATTTTTACCTCACTAAAACCACTCTGGTGATCACCATCAGCACTTAGGGGTGGTCCCGGTTCCTCTTAAAAGACCAATTCCGGAACTCCCCCGTGCAACGCTTGTAAGGCACATACCTGGGGAGACTGTAAAGGGACCTCCCCTGAGCCTCGCTATGCACGGCAGCACGTGACTACTGTGCTACCGTCTTCCCTGGGGTCACTTGGTGGGCGGACAGGGTCCCCACTCTGTGTGCCCGCGACCCCAGAGGTCCACCTACCTTGGCTGGTAAGCGGGTTTCGGCGTATTAGGCGCCAAGGCGGTTGCCTCCCCGACGCCTCCTTCTCGTAGCAGGACCAGCCCTCTCCCGATCCCGCTCAGCGGCCTCCTTCTTGACCATCACGGTCTCACAGAAGGAGGCTACTTCCATCCAATTCTCTGTCTCTGCCAGCATAGCCCTCACTACTGCTGGCAGAGACAGGTCTCGCCCGATCCTGGCACTCCTCGTGCGTGTGTTGTGCGGAATCCAGGCTGCTATCGCAGTGGTGGCAATTTGCCGTGGCCTCTCGCCCAATCCTGTTCAGGTACTCACCGAAGCAACCATGTCCGGCGAGCACCTGGGTGAGCCTGAAACGGAGACTAGCCTAAGGCGCGGGGGATATTATAGTGCACAATTGTGCGCGCAGATACAGGGATGGAACAGCACGCATTTCGACACGACCGGAGAGAGATCAGGCGCAGGACCAAAGGCTTAATGTGTTTTCTGAGGCACGAAGATATCACACCACCAACTTCCAAACTCCGGGCTGTTACTAAGAAATGCCAAATGGAAAAACCCAATAACACATTGTACCTGGGCATCGAATCCAGGACCCCCGCACACTCAGCAGTACCGCTTGCGATCACAAGACCACTTGACTCCTAACTTGTATGTGAATTCAATTAATCGATCCTAGCGCTGTTATATAGTCCCTCCGATTCCAATAGTTTTAGTCTAACCGCATATAATTTGTTTGGATTAACTGACTGTTTAATGCGGCTTACATACCATTAATATTTGAGCAGTTCAGAACGTGTACAAACGTATTAATAGCTAGCGATAAATTTAGATAATCCCAATGTAAAGAGTATCAGCCATAACATCGAACATTAGCAGTTAATAAGTTAAGCATATATAAAAATGAATGAGTTTTTCTGCAATTGATAGGTTTGAGTCTGACGGCACGGTTGGCGCAGTGGTTAAGCGATTGACTGCTGCGCTGTGTGTCGCGGTTTCGATTCCCGCACGGAACAAATATTTGTATGACCTACAAGTAGTTGTTCCGGCTCTGGCTGTTTGTGTATGTGAGTTTAAATATTTGTAAACGCACCCACAATACAGGAGAAATTCCTAGTGTGGGGCAACGTTTAAAAAAAAAAAAGAAAGAAAAAAAAAATCTGTCTATGATTGGTTAGGTCGTGTAAGGACCGCCATTGAAATACTAGTTCTGTGTCAGTCTCATTGGTGATTCGAGTTGGAAAAAAAAACTCAAACTGAAAGTGTTACACACTTTAATTTTGAGTTTCAGCAGTTTCGGATGAAATGATGATGACGAATCATAATTCTAAAGTATACTCATTATTCACAGATTCTCGTGCGTATCGTAGCGTCGTCGTATCTCACTCATTCTCACTGAATTAAACGGTGATCACTGATAAAAATATACGATAGGTAAGTACAGACGCCAGCACATCAAACTAACCGAAACTGTCAGATTTTCCCAATCAACTTTGAACATTATGCTTTAGCGATAAAGTTGAAAATCTATTAAAGAAATCTGACAGATTGTAGTAGCTTGATGTGCTGGCGTCAACCTTCTCAAATAAAAGAGGCGGCCTAGAAGTACCCTAGAGGTACTTAACGAAAAATTATTTTGTAATATTTAGCCGAACAAAATGAATTAATTGATGCAAAATCATTATCTTTATTATTTAGGGAAAAACCACAATTTTACTAGCCGTTCGCAACTGAAAAAATGATCTCCCATACAATGACACATAGCAACAACACATAACAGTACATAGAAATATAAAAATATCAATGGTAAGTAATAGGTATTCTGTAATATTTATGATGTACATTGTACATGATAAAGAATATTCTATTCTATTCTATACGTCATGGTCAATTGTTGTCTGAAAAGTCCTTTTTAAACCTCCAATGGACAGTACACCTTATTTATTTTGATATTAATTTAAACTTGATACCTCCACACGTTGGTTCGTGAAAAAGGGTCAACAAACAGACCAACGGACAAGTAGTGATCCTATCAGGGTTTTGTTTTTTTCGTTTTGAAAAGGTTCCCTAGTCCTGCTGGAGAAAGATTTTTTGTTTGAAATGACCCCCTTTATCTCCCTATTTCGTTTGATCCACTACTTTTTGGCCACCCTGTATATACAACATATATACAACATTATTTTTAGTATATCACAAACCCGAAACACGTGTCTAGTATTTTTATGTAAAGAATCTATCTACAAAATTTCAAAACCGTATCATGAAAAATCACGAAGTTATAAGCTTGTTACGTTACCTGATTGTCCGTACAAAAAGTTGGTTACCACTTAACACGCGCCGCCCGACCGGCTGTGACCTGTGTTGTGCGCACATGATTGCGGATATGCACTTAGTGTCGCTCAGTGTCCAACTTGTTACCGTTTTTAAATATTTTTGGGACAAAATATAACATGGTGTGAAAACTATTGGAATCGATTCAGTTACTTATTCTGAACAAACTGAATTCAGGTCCTTGTAGACATCCTTTCCTAGAGCCACCTCGAACCAACCCTTGCGGTACGCGAATCATATCAATCATAAAATTCTTAAATACTTAGGCATAATTAAGACATCTGTGCTAAGAGCAGATAAGGCATTTTACTTAATGAAACCCATTTATATAACTTATCCTAAACCTCAAAACTAAAATCAACATGCATTTAACAGGTCTTCGCCCCCTTTTTATAAACCACTACATTAAAATTTGAAGCAACTTAGCTTGATTAAAATTTAAATTCATGTTTCATATAATTTATACGCCAAAGTTGCTTAGGAGTAATATAATATTCGTCTGTGTTTCTTAACATTAAGCTACCCGAAACTGTCAAGTTTTCCCAATCAACTTTGAACCTTATACTTCAGTGATAAAGTTGAAAATCTATTAAAGAAATTTGACCGATTGTAGTAGCTTGATGTGCTGGCGTCGTCTGTACATGTATTTGACTTAATCCAGACTGTTTAGAGGATTTAGGTTATGTACTCAGTAAGTCGGTACCTACTTAAACAGGATAACGGGGTAAACGACGGGCATAAGCAACCTATATTGGGCCAGGGACACAGCCCCCCCTCTTCGAGAGGGAGTGGGCTGTAATGCACCACGCGGGCCAAGTGCGGGTAGGTAGATGTCACATGTCGTTGAATTTTTGGTTCTAGGACATGCCGGTTCCTCACGATGTTTTCCTTCACCGTTTTGAAAGCAGTGGTGATGAAATGATTTACACAAAGTAAAGGGTTTGAACCTACGACTTTCATCTTGTAAGTCGGGGCCATAACTACTTGGCCACCACAGGTGTAATAATAATAATAATATAATATCGCATAATCTTGTGAGAGACATTTTCATTCCAAATCTTAACCACCATGTGGGCCCAGCACGGGTCGGTTTTTTTGACATAAGAACTTATTATATTGATAGAAGTGATTGTCCAAACAAAAAGTCAACAATCGTTGAAGTACCTGCTTACCTATGGACCACTCCTTCCTGCATTGCCACCGCCGCAACTAAAGGAAGTGTGCCCACTATACAAAGCAGGAATCTTAATTACAATCCCAATTAATAAAATTAAGGATTTCTTTGCGATATGTACACGTACAGGGTGGAATTTTCAAAGCTTACCTGGAGGGAAAGTACTCTAAATACTGAAGACAGCAAGTTTTACTCAAAGGAAACGTTCCTTTATTTTTAGAAAGAAACAAAACTGCATTTAAAGATATTTGAAAATACGCTTGCCCAGTAAAATGAGCTCCATTTACTTGGATGCACAAAATTGTTTTAAGGAATTCGTTTTGAGTAACTTTTAGTAACGTGTAAAGATAAATGCAATTTTCTTATCTATGTAGTTCTTATTAAATTAAGTCAGAGATAATTTTTAATTACAAACATAAGCTAACTCGATGGACCTTTGAGTAAAAGTGCTTCATCTTGTCCCATTGAATTTATAAGTTTGGATTTTATGATTCTCTATTAATGTTTGCTAGGGACATTTGATTCTTATGATTGACCCTATCGATTGGTGCCATAAAAGTACAGGATGCCATTTTTTCGGATTTTAGTCGGTTCGATTCCCGGGTGTGACAAGCGTAATTTTCAAACATCTTTAAATGCAGTTTTGTTTGTCTTTAAAAATAAAGGAATGTTTCCTTAGAGTAAAATTTGCTGTCTTCAGTATTTAGAGTATTTTCCCTCCGGGCACGCTTCGAAAATTCCACCATAATATACCTAATAATAACACGTCCTCCAGCAGGTCCATCGATCACCCTGTTTTGTGTACCAATTATACCAGAAGATTCGATCACTGAAAATATTTAATGATTGAAGCTTCTGGTACAATTTTATAATAAACCAATCTATTGAGAAGCTGTTTACTTATTTGTTAGTCAACAGCGCCTCGTAGATCGGCTCGTAATGAAATTTGTGTGATGGAAAATTGTGAGTTTTCAATTGAATACAACTTTTGTCATATTCCAGACATAATACTCCTACGCAGGCTTGCCGAATAAAGTGTCTTTATCGCCTTACTTTTTGGGAATAGCTATTGCCAATGATAGCTGTCATTTATCCTCTTATCTGTTAGGCAAGCTTACTAAGTTCTGTAAGAATAGAAACTGTAATTGTGTCTCAATAGCGACAGTCGAGCTCATATTTCCAGACAATTTGACTAGTCTAAGTAGTATGTAATATATCCCTCCAGACTGTATTGGCGGCCAGTCTCAACGGAGACTAGTCTTCGGCGCGTGCGACATTAGAGTGCTCAAGTGCGTGGGCACACCCAGGTGCACTCCCTCTTCCCTCACTCTCATAGTCCGATGGGACGGCAATCCGACACGACCGGAGAAAGATCAGCCCGGAGTTTGGAATTTGTCGGTGTGATACCAACGTGCCTCGAAAAGTACGTAAAGCCATTAGTTCTGCGTCTGAGTCTAAGTCGTACCTATACTAATGAAAAACATTTTTTTAATCCTTCCATTTATCTTTTTTTTTAATTGTTGACTAGACTTGGGTATATTAATTGCTTGCCAAAATAGGTAGGTAATGGTTATAAGCCATAGCATGGGTCGTTAGAATGTAGGTATTTACCAAGCTTCACTTAAATCAAACCCATCGGATTTATCAGTATCAGTGACCTAAGTTTTATTTCTTCCTTAGATCCAAATATGTTAGAATAAAAGAATGTCACAACTTCAACAATATAAGAATCACAGATATTCATATATCTCTACACAGAAGTAGGCGCGCAGACAGACGTCTATTTATTGAGATACATGTAAATTGGGTAGGAATACGAAACAATAATAGAATCAGTTCTATGTGGCGTGTTCGCCTGTGTGTCCTATTTCCATTCCATATTTTTCCAAAAAATCTTTCCTTACTTATTTGATTCTCGTACAATGTTAGCAAGAAAATGTATCAAAGTGTTTTTCCTTTTGTGTTTGGCCATTAAAAATAATAAGTTTACACTAGAATGGTGTCAGAAGAAAATGAAAGAAATAAACCTAGACGCAAAAGGAAGACAAAAGTGTGTAACGTCGTTAGTAAAAAAAGAACGTTCACTTTAACAAAAGGGTTTAATAATGTCCATTCTATCGGTTTTTAATATCGATATAAAATACGACATAGATATACAGTATAAAAACTAAACTCAATTGTTGTCTTTTTGTAAGTAGTAGGTTAACCTACCTTTCTCATCCTTATTCTCAGATATGAAGTCAATGACTACACAGAAAAACTATGTTGAATAATTAGACAAAAATACTATACAGAATGACTATGCTGAATAACTTTACATAATGACTACACAGACTTATAAAAGACTATACAGAATGACTACACAAAATGATTACACAGAATGACTACACAGAATGACTGACAAAAATGCACTTTCGAAGGAATACATTCATTAGCCTTGCGGCTGAAGCATGCTCGACACTAATGTGGGATCGATCATCGCCAGTATAACTAGTGATATATGCACGTATGCTAGTCTAAAAAAAAATCCCACGAAAATCAAAAGAAAACAACGATTTATCATTACCGCAAAATCAGGAGTTACTTGCATAAGTATATGAACAAAAAGGCACAACCTACCCCGGATAAAGGCGTAAGCTAAAGTGTGATGAATATTAATGAAGCCCTGAGATATACACCTTATATTAATATGACAAAACCTTCAAACAAAAGATACACAGCCCCACATTATCTCAGCACAATTAAACTGATGGTGCTAATAAAAACTCGTTAACATTTAGCACGTTATATTATTATAGCCATTACTGCCTATGAGATAAGGTTGGAACTAAGACCCTAAATGACCCGTAACTAATGACGTCGTCATTAACACTTCTCATAAGTACCGGGAAATTAATTTATTGTGTGTTCGGGAGGCAGGTTCACGTGTAGGTATCTACCTAGCCTTTTTCCCAACTATTTTGGGGTCGACTTCCAGTCTAACCGAATATACCTGAATACGAGTTTTTTTTTTTTTAATGGGGTGACTGCCTATATGACCTCTACAACCACGTTACTGGGTAACACGATACCTTTTGGTAAGACTGGTAGTCGAACTTTTGGGCTTCTGACTACCCGTAACAACTGGCAAAGTTTTACGACTGACAGCCGGGACCAATGGCTTAAAACGTGATTTCCAAGGCATGTAGGTTGTATGTATGGCGGAGAAAAACTGTTAAAGTAGATGATTCCTGCGATATTTTTTTCTTTCCATTATCGTATCTATGAAGTGTAAATGAGTCTATTAATTTAAAACCATTCTAAAAGTCCGTGAGAAAATAAGAAAATGTTGGTGGTAGGTAGTAGATCAATCATCTCTACAACGCCAAACATTTATAAAAATAATTGTGGGTAGTTGCGATAAAACATCGAAAAGCAATATCTTTTTACTTAAATCAATCATTTAAGTGCCGTACAGATTTCAGGATTGTATTATTTTTCAGCGCATATCACTTAAGTACGATCAAAAGAGATACCTAGTACGTTTTTTGGCGATTCTGTTTTTATTAATCGAAACATCAAACTCGTCTAGACTGAAATACTTACGGCTATTTGGTTAACGTTGCGCAATATTTTACCGTTCGTTTTCATAAATGAAACTTACATTACATAGATAGATGACTAGCTTCTGATCGCGCGGAAGTCGTAAGACACACAATGTACTAAAATAACAGTCCTTCTTTCTGGAAAAACATTAAAACATTTTTAGAAAATAGAAATACAAACGATTTTAAATTACTTATAATTTTTTATTCCTATAGAAATCACCTGTAGCATAAAATTAATAAAATACCATCACAAAAAACTTTGTATATAGGTACGATACATAAAACGCTTACTATTCAAAAAAAAAAAAATATTTTGACACATCTCGGGACCCTTGGATCCCGTACCTTTGGAAGGTGTACGAGAGGCCAAAGCCAAATCGCAGAGGCACCTTAGACAATTTTAAATAATGAGGAGGCACCAACCGACGATTATCTCTGTATGCACTATGCAAGTGCACCCATTTTTTTTTTTTTTTTTGTTTCGGGGTGGAAAATCCTCATGGATGTCCGCCGCCCTGGGGCGGGCGGCGGGGTCTGTCAGACTCTTACTGACTAAAAACCACCCCGGTGTTCCCTCTCTCACCTACGCCGGGGGTCGCGGGAACGAACGATACTTCCGCAACCCCCGGCTGGTGCTGGCCCGCTCCTGCGGGCCTCTCCTCGTGTCAGGGGGGGGAGTGAGGTGTTAAACTCCCCCCGCGACGTCTAAGAGGGGCGCGCGTGGAACACTACGCGCCGCCGCCTCGGGTCTTGATGTGTGGGGGGCGACGGACGTCCCCAAGTCCGTCGCCCCTGGACCCATTTAGGGGGGCTGGAAGAGGGCGTTATCCGCCCTCCGCCGACGCCCGGTGCGCCTGCTGCGGGCAGGGTGAGGGGACGAGATCTCCCTCTCCCTTTCCGCAGCCTCCTTCTGCGAGACGACTGTTTCGCAGAAGGAAACCACCGCGTCCCAGGACTCCTCGCTGCCGACCATAGACTCGACCACGGCCGGCAGCGATAGGTCACTGCCTACTCCTGAGATGAGGGCACGGCGTGGCTCCTCCCAAGCGGCACACTCTGCCAGCGTGTGCCGCGCCGTGTCCTCCCGGCAGTCGACGCAGTGGTGACACCGGGCGTCCGGCTCCCTGTTTATGCGACACAGGTACTTCCCGAAGCAACCATGCCCCGAGAGCACCTGCGTCGCACGAAACGACAGGGAGCCCTGCCTCCTCCCGAGCCAGCGCTCGAGCACCGGCCGGACCGCCTCGATGGTGACGAGGCCGGCGGTAGGGCGCAAAAGCCTGTCCCGCCATTCCGCCACCAGGACCTCGCGGAGCTGAGACCGACGCAGCTCCCAGTGTCGCTGCATCGGTCGCTCGCCCCGCGCCCTCATTTCCTCGCGCCACCGATACAGTGACGCGAGTACTTTCGCCTCGAGGTCCCAGGGCGGGGATCCGGCCAGTGCACAAGCCGCCTCGTAGGAGATCGTGCGATACCCTCTGATGACTCTGACGGCCATCGCTCTTTGCGGTTTTCGCAAAACTGCGATGCTTCCGGCCGTCAGGTCCAAAGCCCACACCGGGGCCCCGTACAGGGCCATGGATCGCACGATCCCCACGTAGAGCCGCCTACAGGCGGCGCTCGGGCCCCCCAAATTGGGAAGCAGCGTTGACAGCGCCCCAGCAGCGCCCAACAACTTGGGCGCCAGCCGCCGGAAGTGGGGCTCGAAATTCCACCGGCTGTCGAGCACCAATCCCAGGTACTTCATGGTGGACTCGACAGCAATCCGAGCCCCCCCGACCACGATGTGTGAGCCGGGCGGCGGCGCCCGCCGGGGGCCATGAAACACCATGGCCTCCGACTTGTTGAGGGCCACCTCCAGGCCTAGGCGACGTATGCGGCCCACCACCTGTGAGACCGCAGCCGTCGCCAGCAACGCTGCCTCCCTGTGCGAGCTCCCCCGGGCAGTGACCAGCGTGTCATCGGCATAACACGTCAGGTCCACGCCCGGTTGGAGCTCGCCCCTCAGCACCCAGTCGTACCCGATGTTCCACAGGAGCGGGCCCAGGACCGAGCCCTGTGGAACACCGCACGACATGCGGTGCTGGTTTCCGCCATCACGTCCCACGTAGGTGACATACCTCTCGGACAAATAAGCCCCAACTATGCGGCGGAGGTAGGGAGGCACCCGGTGATACCGCAGTGCCTCCCGAATACAACTCCAGGGCAGGGTGTTGAAGGCGTTGGAAATGTCCAAGGACACCGCCAACATCACCCCACCCCGGGACACCGCTTCCTCCGCCAGGACTCTCACCCGCGACACAGCGTGTATGGTAGAGCGCCCATGCCGAAAGCCGAACTGGCTCTCGTCCAGGTCCGGCCCCTCTCTGCACAAGTGGCCGACGAGGCGGGCTGCGATAATCCGCTCAAACAGCTTACCCACCTCGTCTAGCAGCACTATGGGCCGGTACGCGGACGCCGAGTCCGCAGGGCGCCCCGCCTTCCTGAGCAGGACCAGACGACCAGATTTCCACAAAGTGGGAAACTGGCCCTGCTCCAGGCACGCTGTGTAGAGTCCTCTCAGTTGGGGCTCAAGCTCCTTCAGAGCGAGGGCCAACACGCAGCCGTGGATCCCGTCGGGCCCCGGAGCCACGTTCTTGGCCCGGAGCCGCATCACGGTTGCCCCCATCTCTGCCTGTGTCACCTCTGGGACGCTGATGGCGTTCTCCTCCGTAGACTCTGCGGCTGTGGGCAAAGCCATCGGCGGCGGAGTATGCTCCGCTCTGGCCGGGAAGAGGGCTGCGACAACCTCCTCCAGCAGCTCGGGTTGGAGACTCTCCGTGAGTGGAGGCGCCGCGGCTCGAAGCTTGCCTCGAACCGCTCGATACGGGCGCCCCCACGGGTCTCCGTCCAGAGTCTCCAACATCTCTTCCCTGCCTCGCGTCTTCGCCTCGCCGATGGCCAGCCACAGAGTCTCCTTCGCCGCGCGGTACACCTCATACAGCGCGGCTTCTTCGTCAGGGACCCGACGACGTCTCCTCCGGTATCGGGTGTACTGGCGCCTGACCGCCACGCACGCGACGAGCAGCTGCGCGATTTCGGCGGTCCACCAGTACACCTGGCGCCTTCCTGTCTGTGTGTGGACCCGGAGCATGGACGCGTCGCTGATTTGCGTCATCGCCCCGCGGAACCACAGCGCCTCCTGCTCGACGTCGACGGGTCCATTCGTTGCCGACTCCCGGACCCAGGCCTGGACAATAGCAGCTTCCTCGAGAAGCTCCCTGTCGATGCGCTTACGCGCCCAGCGCGGACCGTCCGTTCGCGGGACTGGTGAACCGCGGCCGCCAGTGGTCTGGGCGGAGACGTCGAAACGGATGTAGCGATGATCCGACAACGTCTCCACCTCCACGGCGACACGCCAGTCGCGGACACGGCTCGCGACAGCGGGGCTAGCAAACGAGACGTCCACTATAGACCCGCCCCGCTGCCGCACGCACGTGTGCACCGAGCCCCGATTTAGGACGGTCAAGCCAGTCGCGACCGCCCATTCCTCCAGCACCTCGCCCCTAGCATCGGTCACAGGGGATCCCCACGCCGCAGACTTGGCGTTGAGATCACCCAGCAACAGCACAGGGCGAGGGTGGAGTCGGCCCACGACGGCACCCAACTCGACAAGGAACCTCTCGAAGTCGGCGAGACTCTTGTTGGGCGAAAAATACGCCCCAACCGTGCCAATGCCGTCCGCGAGGGCGGCTACCCAGCCGTGTCCTCGGGACGGGTTGGCAAGAGCCCCGCCAATGATGGCCACCAAACCGTCCAAGTCACCCACCCAGTTATCCCTGGGGGGGACAAAATACGGTTCGGCGACCACAGCCACGTGAATCGACCACTCTGCCATGCTCTGGAGCAAGAGATCCTGAGCTCTAGCAGAGTGGTTGATATTGCCCTGCAGGAAATGGTAGAGCGCCATTATGCGCAATCCATTCCCTCCGCACCATTCCTAGGCCGGGAGTCGGCCGAAGAGGAGCCAGGCTGAGGGGGGGGTAAAGAGCCCCCGGCAGCCTTGGCACCTCTTCTCTTCCCTTTCTGGGCGGGTGCGCCACAGGCCTTTCCGCCCGCTCTGTGCCCAGCGGGCCTCCCTGCAGCTGTACAGAGGCTGCAGTTCGGCGCCGCGGAGCACTGGGCCGCCTTGTGGCCGGCCACACCGCAGCGATAACACAGCTCGCTGCGGTCTACTTCGGCGGTGCACCGTGCCCGGACATGCCCAATGTCCAGGCACCGGTAACACCGTATGGCCCTGGGTTGCAGCAACTTAACCCTCGCTGCAACCCATCCCACCAACAGACGCCCAGCGTCGGCGATTTTATTCGCCGCCGCCACCGGGCACCGCACCCAGATCGTGCCGAGCCCGGAAGCGTCGACGCGAATCTCGCCCGTCCGCACGTCTGCGGAAGGGCATCCGCCGACACGGGCAATGGCCGCCACGACCTCGGCCGGAGTCGTCGAATCGTTCAGTCCGTCGACGCGCAATTCAGCGGTCTTTGTCGGCCTGGACACCCGAACGTCCTCCGGACTGAGGACCTCCCTCAACTTGGCGGCCAAGACGTCCGCCTTTTCACCACTAGAGGCACCCGACACCTCCAACAGTCGCGCCCCCGTCATCGCCGACCTCATTTTGAGGCCGGACGGTATGCCAAGGTCGGGGAACGCGACTTTGGCTTTTGCCTCCGCAAGGACCGCCTTATACGAGACGCCCCTTTCGACGGCTCCGGGCTGCAGCGTAATCACTACAGCCGCGGAGCGTGGGGCACGCACTTTAGGCGGCTTCTGGGTCTTCTTGGGTGCGGGTGCGGGCGGAGCGGTAGCCGGCGCCACCGCCTTCTTCTTGCGGCCCTGCTTACCGACGGTCGTCCAGGCTCCCTCGGCAGGAACGGTCGCAGTCGGGGTCGCAGTCGCAGCCGGGGGCGTACCGCCAGCGGGCTTCCCGGGCGCCTCCGAGGGCTTTTTGGCCCCCTTTGCCGCCTTTTTGGCCCCCTTGGGCTTCCCGGCTGTGGCCGCCGGGCCCGGCTTAGCGGGCTCCTCCTTCCTCCGGCTATCCGCGGCAAGCGGCGGCCGGAGAGTCTCTGCCGGGAGGAGCCTCGACTCCAGGCCCTGCAGACGGGCATTCATCATGCCCCCACACTGAAGCATGCAGATGCGAACGATCTTCTCGATCTCCGCATCTGCATGTGTGGGGGTATGGATTGACGACGGGGCCGATCGTGGCGGGGCCAACGGTGGCGGGGCCGACGGTGGCGGGGCCGACGGGGCCGACGGGGCCGACGGTGGCGGGGCCGCGACAGGAGCGGAAACGGTGGCCGCAGGACGCCTCTGCTGCCATTCCGCCCTCTGCGCGGCAAGTTCCCGCTCGAGGTCCTCCAGCTTGGCTTGGAGACGGGCGTTCTCCTCCCATAGCCTCGCTGTCTCCTCCGAGCTTGTGCGGCTAAGGAGGACCCCAACTGCCTCCTTTATGTCGCCAGCCGCCTCCTTAAGGGCGCGCGTGAACGTGCCCTTCAGGCTGCCAGATTTAGTGGCAACCTTCAGGACGACGTCCACGCCGTCCAAAACTTGGCGACTGAGCGCCACCGCCGACAAGCTCTCCCCGGCAGCCGCCTGAGCAGAGCGTCGCTCTCGGGCTAGCCGGGCCATCTCGCTGACCTCGTCAGCCGCCACCGCCTTCCGCTGCGCCCGCTTCGCTGCGTTCGCCTCCGCCTTGTTGCTTTGCAACATCAGCGGGGACGCTGCGGAGTCCTCGCTTGGGTCCCCCTGGGTCCCATCACTATCTGCGCTCTCCAGGCGCACTGGTGCCGGCGTAGCGGGCCGCAAAAAGCGACCACGTGAGTCGCGGGAAGGTAGCCGAGCGGAAGCTCCGCCCCCCACCACACGACCTCGCCCCCTCTGCGCGGTACCTATTTTTGCGGCCGACAGGTCTTCCTCGCTAGAGGAGAGCCCCATCGACCCCAAATCCTCGCTGCGCGGGCGCTTCCTCCAAAATTTGGAGTTGCGCCCGCGCGTGTCCTGGTCGGACATGTGGTCTTCACCAGGACCTGAGCCTCCTCGGCTCTTGTTGCCGTCCACGACGGCAAGTGGCTTTCCTCCTGCGTCACCCAGGCGCTCCAGGCTAACCCGGAGCTCTGAGACTGGTTTGGATGGGTTTTGGTTTAAATTTTCGGAATCCATATAGTTCCCACGAGTAGAAAGCAAATAAAGGTCAACCCGGGCAGAGGCTTAAATACCCGGGCAAGCCTACATACTGCTGGGGGCGGCAGGTACCAGCAGGTGGGAGCGCTAACGACCGTACCCCCTACGACCATTCATCCCCTCGCCGCGCTCCCGAAACTTGGGATTGGGTGGTTTTTTATCTTAGAGGTGTCCTTCCTCTGGGGCCGGGCGGTTAAGCCAAGCCCCCCGACGGCGGCATTGAGGCATGCCTCCGTCCGCTGTCCGGCCATCCCGACTCAGCGGACCCGTCGAAAGGTTTGCTCCTCAATGAATGAGGAGACAAACGTACGAACCCCGCTTAGATGCGCCTACACCCAAGCGGGTGTGGTCGCGTCCTCGCCCGATCGACTACGTCGACGGATCAGGAGCGACCCCTCCTGCAGAAGTTAGCTCCGGACAATAATACTCCTCTACCCTACCCCCCGCGAAGAGATTATTGTCCGTGACCCAGGGTGCACCAGGCCCAGTGACTGCTCTTCCCCCCGGACGTATCCGCAGGGGACCAGCAGCCGCCGAGCGCACGTGGAGGTCTTCTGCACGCACCCCAATGCAAGTGCACCCAAGGACAACCCCTGGTCGGTGCAGAACTATTGCAGAATATGGAAACAAAACATATTGGGCTATGGGTTTGGGTGGTTATAATGGATTGGTTATCTTGAACTATGGAAGAACTATGCCTCCTACCTGACCAATGTTACAAATATACACGGATAAAATGGCATGGGGTAACTTGCGCACTTAATAATGGGCCCTGAAAACGGTCGCTAACACATAATGTCGTAGCAACAAGGGGGCAACATGTCCTGAGGTGCTCATGAGGAGTGGAGAGATATTCCACGGTTGTCAGGACAATCCTGGAAGTACGGTCAGATCCCTACCAGCATCTTACTGAAATACGTCCTTCCTCCGAGCACGTTTGCTCTTGCGAATCCCCACTCAAACCGGTCAATAAAGGCAAGAAAGAGGTGGGAGCTGTGTTTCTCGTCATCGTTCACTCCAGCCGACCAATAAAGGTAATCCAGAGGTGAGGAATAAGACTTCTCCCGGGAGATAGGGTCCGTGGGGTCGCTAATGCCCAACAGCCAAATGCTTCCCTGCGGGCTTCTGTATCTCTCTTGGTCTGATTCCTCACCCTAGACCTGTTCCGGTAGTTTGGAGCGCGCAAGCCCCAACTCGACGTGAACGTATGTAGAGATACGGCGGTGGGAAAACAAAAATATAAATACTTACTCTTTATTATGTACAATAAATGTAGAAATTTTACAAAGGGTACAAATAGTGGGCGGTTTTATCACTAAAAGCGATCTCTTAAAGACAACCTTTGGATAAATTAAGGGAAAAAAAGACAATCCTGCAGGTACGAGATTGATTTATTAAACGTCAATTCCACTTCAGCTAATCTTCGTATTTAAGTAAAAAATTAAGTAGAAAAATGTATTGGACAAAACTACGATTCCGTCGATAAATAAAGATATGTAAAAGATCGGACGCTTTTTTTAATACTTCTAAAAAAGAAACATTGGGAGGAAATAAACTCAAAACTTCTAGCTTTACATCGTACAAGAGGCTCTCAGTTTTACAGAGAGTAGGCGGTCAAAGAGATGCCTCGTCGACTCGCGAGTATGACGGATATGTGTAAGTCAACACTTCCTGCTCTTCTTCACACTGGAACCACAAAGCGGAAAACAAAGCGAATAATAATAATAATAATAATAATAATAATATTCGACAACTTTCACACAACGCCATCTAGTCCCAAACTAAGCAGAGCTTGTGCTATGAGTACTAGACAACTGATAAACATACATATATATTTCTAAATACATACATATTATAGATAAATGACACCCAGACAAAGAACAAATGATCGTGCTCATCACACAAACATTTGTCCTAGGTGGGCATCGAACCCACGACCTTGAGCATAGCAGTCAGGGCCACTGACCACTAGACCAACAGGCCTGTCTAATATTAAATATTGAATATTCTGAACTAAATAAATACAAACAGAACTGCTATTTTTTCGTATCAAAATAGCAGTAACAAAATAGCTGTGCTGTTTTTTAGACAGGTACGGAAATATTTTAAAAAATCTGACGAATAAAAATGGCATTTTTCAATTCCGTGTTATTATTTTTGAAGTGAAAACTTCTTTAGCGGCGTTGTACACTTTTTTTGTAACGGGTAAAAAATGTAAAACTCGCGTCAGGACACGTGACCCTGATCGAAAATTCGTAAGCCTGATCGAAAATTCGTAAGACGGATGGTGAGTAGACAGCCGGCGGCGCGGCGTAGGCGAGGAAGTATCCCCCTCTCTTTCTTTTTGTACTAGTTACGTATTGTGTTTTTTTTAAAACGATAGCTAATCCAAGATGGCTGAGTAGCGTCCTTTCACAAAACTCAATAATTCTAAATACACAAAGCGTCCTACGCTACTCCGCCATCTTGGATTAGCTATCGTTTTCATAGTTTTCGAGGGTGTTAAAGCTGATAGTGAGGTCAAAATGTAAATCCAAGATGGCGGCTCCGAAAATTACTTACTAAATTTTTCGTCATGGGTGTCGTTTTCATAGTTTTCGAGGGTGCTAAAGCTGATAGTGAGGTCAAAATGTAAATCCAAGATGGCGGCTCCGAATATTTCCATATTTTTCGTCATGGGTGTCGTTTCCATAGTTTTCGAGGGTGCTAAAGCTGATAGTGAGGTCAAAATGTAAATCCAAGATGGCGGCTCCGAATATTTCCATATTTTTCGTCATGGGTGTCGTTTCCATAGTTTTCGAGGGTGCTAAAGCTGATAGTGAGGTCAAAATGTAAATCCAAGATGGCGGCTGCGAAAATTTCCATATTTTTCGTCATGGGTATCGTTTTCATAGTTTTCGAGGGTGCTAAAGCTGATAGTGAGGTCAAGATCTAAATCCAAGATGGCGGCTCCGAAAATTTCTAAATTTTTCGTCATGGGTGTCGTTTTCATAGTTTTCGAGGGTGCCAAAGCTGATAGTGAGGTCAAAATCTAAATCCAAGATGGCGGCTCCGAATATTTCCATATTTTTCGTCATGGGTGTCGTTTCCATAGTTTTCGAGGGTGCTAAAGCTGATAGTTAGGTCAAAATCTAAATCCAAGATGGCGGCTTCGAAAATTTCCATATTTTTCGTCATGGGTGTCGTTTTCATAGTTTTCGAGGGTGTTAAAGCTGATAGTGAGGTCAAAATGTAAATCCAAGATGGCGGCTCCGAAAATTTCTAAATTTTTCGTCATGGGTGTCGTTTTCATAGTTTTCGAGGGTGCTAAAGCTGATAGTGAGGTCGAAATCTAAATCCAAGATGGCGGCTGCGAAAATTTCTAAATTTTTCGTCATGGGTGTCCTTTTCATAGTTTTCGAGGGTGCTAAAGCTGATAGTTAGGTCAAAATCTAAATTCAAGATGGCGGCTGTAAAAATTTCCATATTTTTCGTCATGGGTGTCGTTTTCATAGTTTTTGAGGGTGTTAAAGCTGATAGTGAGGTCAAAATGTAAATCCAAGATGGCGGCTGCGAAAATTTCCATATTTTTCGTCATGGGTGTCGTTTTCATAGTTTTCGAGGGTGCTACAGCTGATAGTGAGGTCAAAATGTAAATTCAAGATGGCGGCTGCGAAAATTTTCAATTTTTGAAGTGAAAACTTCTTTAGCGGCGTTGTACACTTTTTTTGTAACGGGTAAAAAATGTAAAACTCGCGTCAGGACACGTGACCCTGATCGAAAATTCGTAAGACGGATGGTGAGTAGACAGCCGGCGGCGCGGCGTAGGCGAGGAAGTATGCCTGCGCCTGTTGTTTAGTTTAGGTGGGGCAGGGTGCTTGCGCGAATGTTCGTGTGTGTTTATGTTACAGAAACAAACTTAACTTAAATGAATGAATTAATTAGAATTGTAGTTAGAATGTATTGATAGACTTGAAGGTACATCTCTCGACAGTAAATCTGCAATTTGGGAACTACAGATAACTGGTGGAACATATGGCACACCTCCGGTGGACGTGAAAAAATTAAAAAATTAATAAAATAATGGTTCTGGTAATAATGATGGTGAAAAAGTCGTCGAAATTATGGATGGAAGTTGATTTTTCTGAGAGATAAACTTTTTATGTAATATAAATTGTCATGTTTGTGCAAGATAGCGCAATAAATAAATATTGTATTCTACGACATAAATGATAGTACTTTTATACTGATAATTAAAGCAATTCGTGCAAAATGATTCCCTAACCATTCCAAAATATAAAAAATGCACAACGTTAATATTTAAGTTTTCACTTCTGCCGGCACTCCCGGAGTGCAACCCGTCGTTTTTTTTTTATTATCTCTTTTTTGACACTACAAAAAATCATATTTCACAACAAATAGTCCTATCATCATCATCATCATTTCAGCCCAAAGACGACGACTTCTGGACGACAAAGTCTTTAGGCGTCCCCAAAGCACCGCCACTTCAAACTTAAGTGGCAGTGGTCAGGGCACATAGTTCGAAGAACGGATGGCCGTAGGGGCAGAAGGGTGCGTATAGGAAAAGGTAGCGTTGGAAGGCCTTCCACGAGGTAGACCGATGACCTAGTGAAGGCCGCAGGAATACACTGGATGCGGAAAGCACAGAATAGTTCCGAATGCATAAAATTAGGTACTTCTGGAAAATCTTATGTGCCCAGACATGGCCCTGGCATTACCTACTATGGTACATAGAGTTAGAAAGAAACTGTCACGCAGCTATGACTGATTAAGGTCATCTCTCGTCATTGCTGCATCGCTCCAGCGCAGTAACTGCCCATAGTAACGCGTGCTTCTCATACGATATCACTCAATAATGTTCGCAAATCTGCCTCTAAGCTGAAAACTAGGCGTTTGCGCGTGGACGGTGAGCTTCCAACTAGTAAGCGGCGCATGAACAGCAAGCCATTACCTCTTCGAAGGCGTGAAGCAGCAGCGGTTCGTCTGGCTGACGACACGTTGCCGACAAGTGGGTAGAGTTTTTGGAGGCGGTGACGGGCGGTTACTGCGCTGGAGCAGTGCGGTTATAATGAGTGATGGCCTTTTAAGACCATGTTCTACAGCTAGAACTTTTTATAAAACTGGACATGCAATTATAAAGGCTTCGTATTGTATTTGTACAATTAGGGACCAACGATTCATACCTACTTCATTTTTTAAAATCTTTATTGTTGAGCTAAATAGTTAATTAAAATTGGAACAGGAGTAAAATAAAAAGAATCATGACTCTTAATAATTTAGTATATGCAATGCTGAAATACAATGTATCGATTAATTTTGTGCCAACCGACTTTTGTCGCTGACCGTACCACTCTTACGGAATTAAAACTCAATTTCAAAGCATTAATTTAGAACCAACTACAGGCACTTTTGAATTGTCAAGGAGATGGTCAGTAAGAAAGATGAAGCTAGTTACACATTATAAAGAGTAGTAGGTACCTATGGAGAAGACTGGGCAGGAAAACCGACGAAAAATCTTTTAAAAATCAAAATATTGTTACAATTTGTAACAACAATATTGGTTACATCATTTATGTGTAAATTTACATGTGAGAACGATGTAGAAAAACGTTTACGTTAAAAGCGTCAGTAATAAATATAATAAAAGGAAAAAAAAACAGAAATAAAATACCTAACTTCCTATTTCATCCAAGTGAACTAAGTCATCGAAAACGAAGCAGACAGAATGCTACACTGTTGTGTCAATTAATACTTTCTGCGACACCAGCAGTAGACTATAAAATTGTTAATCTAACACGATATAAACTGGTATTTTACGATGCCACGTAAACTACTTATTTCGTCGATATTACCCCTTCAAGTCTGAAACAACTGTTAATTCTATTGATCAAGATCGCAAACAAAGTAATAAAATGGATACGTGTAATGCTGAACATGGGTTTGTTCATAAACCATTGAACTGGAAAGTTAGCTTTGAGGAAATTGGACTACTTCATCTTTTAATATACTCAGTGGTTTATGTAGATTGAAGAAAGGTAGGTATAATCGAGCTCATAATTGATTTACCACTTTTGACGAAAATTTCTAGTACATTGAGATTTGATTAAGGTCACATTGGTCTCTTGAAAGAAAAATAGGCCTTTTCGTTTTATGACAAGCGAGTAACGTTCAACCTTAGGGTGATAAAGTTATTACGAGCTATTAGTAAGCTGAGGATATACCCACATTTCTCTATGCCTGTAAGTGAAAATATTTAATTTAGTACAATTTAAAAACATTTAATTTTTGTTGGTGGTGGTGTTTAATTGGTTTTTAGGTGGTGAATTGTGACTACATTGTAGTATTGGGTTTCCTATATGTAAAAAAAATAGTTTAATGAATGCTATTTTATTAACCGGGAACAAATTCAGACTCCGGTCTGATACTCAGAAATGTGTAATGTATAACCGCAAATAAAAACTCTTTCTCCAACCCAGTGACCATCCGCATAACTAGACCAACGAAGCCGAATTTTTAGCAATAACACGCCCACAAAAGTCACTTTTCTCAGCACCCCCTTGAAATGGATCATCCAATGCATAAACATTCTATCAAAATCTTGTTATTTTTGCAGAAAAAACCTCAAAGCGTGTCGTGTCGAGATTCCGTAGTCGCGTAGAGTTGCCGCAAGTAATCGAATGTAGATCTCTGCACTTTGAAAGAGGAAAAGCGCGTCACACTTGGAAGATTCTTTTCGTTGCCAATAAAGTATGCATCATTCGAAAATGCATTGATTTCGTGGAAGGTAGAAACAGCTTATACGTCACGTTAACATACATTATTTAATTTTTTATAATACGTTCTAAATCTTATTATGTAACTAGCGTCCTGTGTAATTTGGTTGGGATTGGAAGAGTTTTTCGAAAAGATCTCTCAATCCACTCGTGTGTGACAAAACAGCTAGATTTTTTTATTATTTATGTAACGGCTGGTTTTTTCAACGCCAGATAATTTTATCGGTGGAATAATTTTGATTTTTTGACAGCTCTTCCATACAAAAACTGTCAGACGTCAATTTTATTCCACGAATAAAAAATATCTGTCGATTGAAAAATCAGCCCTCTTTAATATAAATCTAAACATACTATGAAGGTAAAAGATTTTATTTTTTGTATGTTTGTTTGTTACGGTTTCACGCTAAAACGGCTGAACAAATTTGGACATAATTTGGCACATGGGTAGACCATGACCTGGATTACACAATGAAGCGTGTGAGTAAACATAAACTAATTTTAATGATATAAAAAAACAACTCACTAAACACTTTCAATATTAATTTATTGTCGGTCGTAGGTACAAAAGGCCCGTCATAATATTCCCGTACTAAGGAGACTTATGCGGGTGCAGCTAGTGGTATAGTATACACGTAAATAAAAAATAAAAAAAATGGAATGGTGGTAGTGGTATAAATTCTTTAAATAATGTCGAGACCGCATTAAAATCTGTTATGTAGTTTAGAATAACAGCGCGGTCACACTAACAGGCACGGAGAGTGACTACAGCTTATAACTTTTTTTTCCTTTTTTTTTTTACTCATGGCACAAGCTCTGCTTAGTTTGGGACTACATGGCGTTGTGTGAAAGTTGTAGAATATTATTATTATTATTATATGCATAGATAAATTAATTCAAAATAGAAAAGTAACTTCACTAGACCCAGACCACAGACAGTCAGAGAAAAGTATTACCTTAGTACGAGTATTTGATAAGTTCACAATTGACCACTATCTCACTTGATCTTGATTTTTGAGTTGCCTCGTGTTGAACTTGAGCGATATGTTATAATTTCCGTTTATCGACCCATATCGAATCGGTAATGGAGGACATAAGTAGAATAGAATACTCTTTATTATGTACACCATATAAATTACAGACATAAATTTTACAGAAATTTTACAAAGGGTGACACAATGGGCGGTCTTATCGCTAAGAGCGATCTTTTAACCCGTGAGAAGGCGCGCCTAATTTTCTTACACGAGTAGGCGCGCGCGAGCAAATTGCTCACACTATCATAAATGTTTATATTTTTAGTGTTTCTATATTTATTGGCTTATAATGTATTTAAATAAATAACACAAGGCTTAGTAAGTAAGAAAACAAGTATTTTAATCAAAACTATTAAACATAATAGCAACTTCTAACGCAAATAACAAAACAACCTAGTATTAATTAATTTTTTGGCACGTTTCATAAAAATCACAATAAAAACTGTTCCATAACAAAAACTAAAAAGTGTTATTCATCCATTAAATCTACCCTAATGTGCCTCTCGAAACACACTGAACACATGTATTTTACATGTTCGGTGCAAAGTAATTGCTGGGCGCGTGATGAGCAAATTGCCGCACGTTGGTACACGGCCTCCACAAACGCCTTGCTGCGCGGTCGCAACGCCACTGAGCGGATCGAGAATTGCGTCAGGGGAGAGGGGATGAATATTTAGGAAGGTACTTAAGTGCTTGAATTGGTGTGGCATGGGAAAGACAAAAAATTTTTGAATTAGATTTTTGTGTGAGCAAATTGCTCATAGCGCGCCTTCTCACGGGTTAAAGACAACCTTTGAATTGAAAAGCGAAGGAGCCATTGCGTGCCATTGCGTGTGCCATTTACACAAAACAATGAATACATACATAAAGTATATTATACTAATCTAAATAATAGACATAGAACAGGAGTAAAGAAAATATAATGATGATGTTTAAGGAGAGAGGAAGTGCTTCTTTCAATTGGTTAAAATCAAGTAATAAAAGTAAAATTTTATGTGGAGATTTAGTTAATATTTTAGATTTTACTTCATTAAGTATTAGACTTCTCGATCTGTTTAGGTCTTATTATTTTAACGGTTTTATAATTTTAATATTAACTTGTTTTTTGAACCTACTAGAATCATGGCATCTTCGTCAACTTGTCTTGATGATATATTTAGTGATTGTGATGCCAAATATATATGAGTATTACTGTTAACTGACTTAACGTCCAACCACTGTGGTTTATTAGCTAGCTTCCCCATACCATTACATAATAAGCCGCATAAACTTGAATGCAGGCCTTATACAGTTAGTCGTTGCTATAATTTTAAAAATAATATAGCTCAGAGAATTACGCCATGAAACGCTAACACGCTAATGAAATGTATGGTGCCCTTTTCTATGTTGTGCAAAAAAGTACCATTCTACTTTCAAGATCAAACCTATTAACATTAATGCCACCTCCATTAGCTTTAACATGTACAACAATTTACAAGAGGGCGTATATTCTCGCTACAGAAATCTTGACGGTACACAAAGATGCACGCCGACAATACATGAATACAAAACAGATAAACACCTCGCCATATTCCGGGAGACAAGTGACTCAGTGTCTTTGCGACACGCTACTATGCATTCCTAACGACGATGCATTTATGACACTCCTTGTTAATCTTCAAGACGGTAAGCAGTTTGAAACAATGTGGTGAAGTTATCAATTTTAGAGCAAATAAAGCTCTTAGGAACGAGCGAAGAGAATTGCTAATTGTAGGATTATTTGCTTAGGAGTTTGCGCTCCGGTGCTTATAATCTTAGTATTGAAATAATTATTATGCTCCATTTACAAGGTGCGATTTAATTGCATTTGGCACGGGCACGCCAAACTTTAAGTATCAATAAAATTTGCACCGCCTAAATAGTTTCAATCAACTCAGCCTGTCGCAGTGTGGGACATAGGCCTCTCCCAGACTGCGCCAAAACACCCTGTCCTCCGCCTTCCGCATCCAGTCTACCCCAGCCACCTTCTTTAGGTCGTCCGTCCATCTAGCTGGGGGGCGTCCCACATTAAGTTTGCCAATACGCGGTCTCCACTCCAGGACTCGTCTGCTCCACCGGCCATCGGCCCTTCGACAGACACCCCTAAACAGTTAAGTCCTAAACAGTTAAGTCCTAAATAGTTTGTAGACGATGCAAGTCAATGTTCTTTCAATATTATTACATGGCAAGGCATGCACAATACTAAGATCAGTGTTGGCCCAGTGGTAATGGCCACGAATTACGCGTTGAAGGTCGTGGGTTCGAACCCAAGCGGGTACTTTACTTTGTGTATTTCATTGCCACTGCTCTCAAAACGGTGAAGGAAAATATCATGAGGAAACCGGCATATCATAGAACCAAAAATTTGAAGGCATGTGACATCCGCTAACCCGCACTGGGCCCGCGTGGTGGATTATGGCCCACTCCCTCTCACAGAAAGGAGGCCTTCGGCCCAGCAGTTTAGGCTGATTACGTAAGGCATGCACAGGCAAGAAACTTGCTCCGTGTGAATGGAGTTTTAAGCCTAATATACACGGTGTGATTAAATTTCCTGTGGCATACCATAACTTGAAACAACAATAAAAGTTGCACCGTATAAACAGTATTCACACGATACAAGCCAATTGTTGCTTCAATTTTATTGCACGCAACAGGCAAGATACTTGCTTCGTGTAAATGGGGCTTTAAGCCTGGCTTTAAACAATAAAATGTGCACCGTCTCAACAGTGTTTAGACGATGCAAGTCAATTGTTGCTTCAATTTTATTGCACGCAACAGGCAAGAAACTTGCTTCGTGGAAATGGGGCTTTAAGCCTGGATTTAAACAATAAAAGTTGCAACGTCTCAACAGTACTTAGACGATGCAAGTCAATTGTTGCTTCAGTTTTATTACACGCAACAGGCAAGAAACTTGCTTCGTAGAAATGGGACTTCAAGCCTGGCTTTAAACAATAAAAGTTGCATCGCCTAAACAGTATATAGACGATGCAAGTCAATTGTTGCTTCAATTTTATTACACGCAACAGGCAAGAAACTTGCTTCGTGTAAATGGGGCTTTAAGCCTGGATTTAAACAATAAAAATTGCAACGTCTCAACAGTATTTAGACGATGCAAGTCAATTGTTGCTTCAGTTTTATTACACGCAATAGGCAAGAAACTTGCTTCGTAGAAATGGGACTTCAAGCCTGGCTTTAAACAATAAAAGTTGCACCGCTTAAACAGTATTTAGACGATGCAAGTAAATTATTGCTTCAATTGTATTGCACGCAACAGGCAAGACACTTGCTTCGTGTAAATGGGGTTCTACTATCATGTCAACTCTCAACAGCATTCAACTGTTCATCAAATATTGTATTAATTATTCCTTATTTGATTAACAGAAGACCAATGTGTTGTGTTACATGTTGGTTATTGATATTGTCTCGCATACAATCGACCCTTTATAAATTAAACGTTGAGTGATTCGCAAGCACACGAGATCGCATCTTAATAAATATATGAAGCCACAAATTGCATTGGAATTATTTTTTGAAAGCTAACAGACTGTATTGTTTTGAAACGATAGAAACCAATCCTGCCCTATGTGCCCTCTGATAAAATAAAATGCAATAAATATAAATATGAGCCACAAAAAATGTAGCCATAGCGATTTCTGCGCTTACACCGACGGTAGGGGGAAGGAGCGAAGTTTTGGACCAACTTTAATCAAAGTCGTGCCATCGACACGATGAAGAAGAAAACTAGACAAACGATACTTTCAAACAAAGAGAAGTCACATAGTAGGCAATAATTTCAGAGCTGACATGACGCCATCTCCGCGGCTGTAGAGTCTGATTCCGACTTTATCGAAGACATCTGCAGTGGTATTGATTTTCCTTATCTTGATTACTCGACTCTGAAGCTAAAAGGGTAACGTTCTCTTTTATTTATGTGTACATATTTCCTATAGTTCTGCCAAAGCAATTTTTTTTTTCAAAGACCCGAATTCTTATGTCTTCGGATCCAACAATGGCACGTCTTGTTTTGAATCTTAACCCAGATTGCTAAGGTCTACAAATACATTCTGAAAACGTAGGTATTGAAAGAAAACGGCGTATGAAATCCCCTTAATTTTTTATTTAAATCTCAAGAACATGAGCGATACCATGTAATATTTATTTTTTAACTAAAGTGAATGCTGTAAAGTTGGAAATTATAATTTGTTTTGTTTAATTTTCACTTGAATTAATTGGCTTGAACTTTTAATACGAAAATATTGTGAAAGATACAAAAATAGTGAGAAAAAATCTTGTTAAATTCCTCTAAGAATTAAATATAGGTAGGTAAGATTCTTACATGTCTACCCGTAATCAGATAACATATAACTTTTCGGTAAAACCGTTTAGCATTTATATGGAGTTTCTCACTTTCACATCATATAATCTAGAAAAGAACGTTTACTCTTAAGTAAACTACCTCCATATTTCACCTTAATATGACGCTAGAAACTTAAAAAAATGTAGAGAAAAAGGGCCATCCATGCAGACAGGGTTGGCAAAGCTATTATATAAAGATAAACTTTTACATTATTCATCACAATTTGTGTGTATGTATAAATATTACATATTATGTAGATTTTTGGCAAGTTTACATATGCACCTTAATTATTTCGACTGAATATACAACTAAAATACAAATAAACCGCAAAATGGCGCCAATCAAAACCAAAATCAACCTTGAAAAGTCAACATAAAGTTTAAATTTCAGTGTCAAAAATACCTCTGTGTTTTATGGCCGTTCCCATCAATAATGCAACGTACACTGGCAACATTTACCCTTGGGATTCTGCCCCTAATTAACTTGGGTCCAGGAGACCCCGTTACCACTGTGAAATTACGAATGCAAAGCCGGTGTCAAACTCTGAACAATCAAAGTAATAATGATGGCTCGTTGTAAACAAGATGCGTCCGATACTTGGGGTAAAAGTTTGCTTCGTTAGCTGATTTTGAGCTAAAAATATTTTGGGTTGGAAAACTTTTCGGGCTCTCAGAAACTTTTATCATACCTACTGTTTCGTGGTGAGAATCTAGAATTGATCAGTATTCTGCTGGTTATTTATTTTAATGATTACAGTAGGTTCCCAGGCGTTAGTATTGGGGTTTTGTGGCGGCATCTACATTGCCACATGGGAACTACGCGGCACACTGACGTCACACGAAATCCTGCGTCGTGCAAGCAAAGTTTACCGCGTGACTCGCATAATTATACGTATATACAACGTCCCGACTTCAATTGTTAGGCAGTATAGTCCACCAGACACAACGCACGTCTGAATCCGAATTTGTTCTTAAACTTGTTTATGTGCAATATTAACGGCTCCGTACTATACCAGCGATGTTTTTTCTTACCCTGCAACTAAAGCAATATTGTCTTAAGAGTGGGTGACAATAGTGCTAAAATTGGTGACAGAAATCACGACCTCTCGTCCGTCAGTCCAGAATAAAAAGCATTGAGGCCCCGATCACAGCCTCGAGCTATACGACTTGCGACGTGATTTGCGACAAGTGACCCGCGTGCTCGTCTCTTGTTTCCTTAGCGTAAGTACCGTCGCTCCGTCACGTTGCGATTACGCGATATACAACTTCTTTTATTTGTCTTTCCCACAGTCGCTGTCGCAAGACGCGTTTCGTTTGAGCGTGTAGCACGTGACTCAATGAGCGTACATTTAATCAACTCAGCCTATCGCAGTCCACTGCTGGATGGAGACCCCTTCCAGGCTGCGTCACAACACCCTGTCCTCCGCTTTCTGCATCCAGTCTGTCTCAGCCACTTTCTTAACGTCTTCGGTCCATCTAGCTTGGGGGCGTCCCACGCTACGCTTCGTCGATACGCGGTCTCCACTCCAGGAGCCATCTGCTCCACCGGCCATCGGTCTTTCGACAAACATGGCCAGCCCACTGCCACTTCTGTTTGCTTACTCTGCGATCTATGTAACTCCGGTTCTTTTCCCGATCATTTCATTTCAGATACTTCAAATGAACTCAGAGCATAGTCCGCTTCATAGCGCGCTGAGCTACCTGGAATTTATGGATCAGCCCTACTGTCAGTGTTTACGTTTCGGCACCGTATGTCATGGCTACATTAGAGTGGTTTAAATGGTATCCCATCAACATTTGACCACTGCTTAAATGCCCCAACCCGACCTCTACAAGTGACGATCCCAAGGAGATTATATTGTAATCAACACGCTTATCAACTAGATTACTGATCGCAGTAAGATGTTGCCAGTATATACAGATGGGTAGCAACTGCCCCTCGTCTTGGTATAGGTAATCCCTAAGACATGTATGGGGTGAATGGGTGGAATATTTAAGCCGGTCTATTATATTTCATCTTGGGGTCTTACGTATGAATAGTATTGACATGTAAAAGTGTTTGTACAAACCTACTTACAGAAAATAAATCATTTATCATTTATTGATATCCGTATTAGACTACTGGCATCATCTGGGCAAAAGCTGGGCAGATGATGATAAGACTACTGTCAACTGTTTTAAGAATCCGATCGTGAAAGTAGATGTAGGAACAAACGCTAGCTATCTTTTATCGTTTAAGAAAAGTGGAGTTTTACTTTAGGGAAAATCTTTTTTTAGAATCGTATCGCATTTACAGACCAAAGACTCATTTTTCACACTATAATATATAAATAAGTAGTATCTAAACCTATCTCTTACACTTAGATCCGGAAAAACTATCAGATTAAAATCCGTGACCCGCAAAATCCGTTTACTTGGACACCAAGTCCACCAGAAAGAGAGTACAACGTTCTATAAAATATCTCCACGAATACGTAAGGCATATGTGGGACATAATACAGATTAGTATAATATTAATTTTATATATGCAAACATGTGTTATCAAAATACATAAAAATCACATTTCAAATAATATTCAGCATATTTAATCATTTTCCCTTACTTTACATACTTAGCTGTTACAATCAAACTAATTTAGGAATTACAAAATAGTTAGAACTTAATGCACACGTTGGTACTAGTTACCCTTTTTCACAGACAGTAGGAAAATTTGTAGACAGTTGACTCGTTGAGAAATGCACGTAGTCTCGGCTCAATTAACTCGTGAAACGCCTTTCACTAAACGCTCGTTTGCTGTGCGGCACTCCCGTCAGGTGCCGGATGTGACGTCATAAAGCCTTTTTCTTACCGTCGATAATATTCCTACATTAGACACATTATATTTCTTTACAATAATCTGCTCAGTAGTTAAATGCCTACGATTTATCATTTTCCACTGACTTGCCCTAAGGCACCGGTCCCTTTTATCTCTGCCCCTTGCCATGAGGCCGAAAGAATAATTCTTTTCTCTGAATCCTACCAAGAATTTGATAAACGGCCCCGAAGGCTTTTGAAAAGTATTGTGCTGAATTAAAATCGTTTTCCGTGTACCCTCATTTGAAGCCTAAAAATGTTTATTCTGTTAAACATTTTTAATGGTCGCGTTGCACTAAAGTATGACAAAGAAGGGTTTTCTTAAAACAAGCCTTCATTAAAAATGGGGATAAATATAATGACCACCATAAAATGCTTTGATACCCTTAGTTTTGTAACCAAAAATATCTACTTAACACCAGAAAAATAAAGTCTAAAAATACAATAGTACCAGCTATTTTAGTCACGACTCCACTTTAAATTGTATTCGACCACCAAAAAAAAAACGGAATATTATTTTCCAGGCGACTAACAACTTAAAAGGGCGACTATCTATTTATTTGCTACTAAAAATAATGACCTTATTTTCTTAGTACAGACGCCAGCACATCGAGCTACCCGATACTGTCAAATTTTCCCAATCAACTTTGAACCTTATGCTTTAGTGATAAAGTTGAAAATCCATTAAAGAAATTTGACAGATTGTAGTAGCTTGATGTCTTCGGTACAAAAATGAGAGTTGAAAATGTGACGAAAAAATTTAGATAAATTTAAGTAATATTTTTTAATATTATTTTTTGTTACTTAATAAATTGTACATAAGTAGGTACTTTTATATGTCAATAATTGTAAACACAAAAATGTTAAGTGAAAATATTAAAATACCTATTATATTATTATTCTGCATGACTTAAATCCAACTCCCTTGAAAAAGTTACACTAGGGTGAGAACTCTAGGGAGCTATAAACGAATGTCTGTATGTCCAATTCTCCACGGATGTTTGCTGCACTTTTATTAATACAAAGTCTTAAGCATGCTAGTATTACAAATTTACTTATTATTTTTAAAAAAGAAAAAGAGGAGGAAGGTATGGTTTTTTTCTGAACATTGATACTTTTAAAATGTTATAATTATGTTTACCTAATGAAAGTATTATTATACTTTAATAAAAGTATAAACCAACTATTTACAAAACTAAAATGTCTAAAATCGCTGAATTGTATAGTTCAAAGTTAGTTTTATTTAGAAACATACGTTTTCCAATATATCAAAGACAAACACAAACTTGACTTGCACACACAATTTATAACTTATCGCAAAAAAATCCAACCAGTGTAAAAACGCAAATATTTTTTCAATTTTACAATATCTACAGAGAGGTGACACCGACCGCACCTCGGGAGCATTATGAAAATATTGAATATATTGCAAACATTCGATATATCGAATGTATTCAAAAATATTTATCACCCATTCCTGGGAAATATTTTGAAGGAGATCCCTCCAATACTTTATAGTTGAAATTCGAAAAAGTTTCACGAATTGGCTACTTACGTCTTCTATATCAACCTGTATCTATTATTGATATTATAAACTAGCTTTTGCTTGCGACATCATCTAAGTGAATTTTTTGCTACCCCGACCCACCCCGTCGCGTCGTCTCGCATCGCATCGCAACGCCTGCCCGTGTCGTTTTCGTTTAGCGTTCTTCCAGACTTATTTTCTATTTGCTCGGCTCCACGAGAGTTGGGCTATCAAATTCAAAAAGGTTTTCTTCAATCCGACAGGTCGTTCCAGATATTAGCGCGTTCAAAAAAACAAACAATTCAGCTTTATTATTAGTATTAGTATAGATTAAAGTACCAACCCAATTTGTGTCTGTCTGTGTGACCGCGTTGTTTTTCTAAGCTACACAACATCAGTGCTATTCTGTAAAAATCTACCGTGAGAACTTAGGTGAAGTGAGCGGGAAGTGAGCTCTGCGATTCCCTAATGGTAGGGATTGACACTATTAAGTGCTCACTTCACTTATGATTTCACGGTGAGATTTTTACAGAATTGACCGGCCGATTATGAAGCAGTTTTCACCAGAGAACTTGTTCCGAAAAGTTTACGTGTGTGAATAAAACTTTGATATTGTGAGCCCTCTTGCATTTCGGTACTGAGTGCACGACTTTATTTTTTTTTTTATGTGTTATCGCATTTTAACCTATGAGGTTGTTATCTACTTAACAGGGCTTTCCTGTACATGCCTCAATATGAGCGCGCATAGCCGGCGCAGTGAATTATGTAGTACTTTTATTTTATTTATTAAAAAATTACAATATCATTTTTTTTAATTTTTTATTTATATTTCTTACTTAATCAATTATCGGAGACCATTTTGGTATAAATACTACATGAAAATGATGTAGAAACTCGGAGATATTCAGACTTGTTTCCAGTAGAAAATTAAATTAGTTCCAGTCGGCTTTTCTTTATTTATAAGGCATGTAACAAAAATGTATTGTATTATTATAAAAGTATATGTATATTTGTGATATGAGAAAAATTGTTTGATGGATTATATTCAACAGCTCTATGCGTTTTTGCCTAAACATGCATCAGGAGAACGATAATATCTCAATTAATAGACATAAAATAAAAAATCGCTTTATTATTATTGTAGAAGAGAAAACAAAATATCTTTAACTTTTAATTGTTATTTATACCAACCAACGAATATTTTTTAATTTCAATGAGGAAATCATGCATTTACGCGCATTTTTGTAATACTACTCTTAAACTTACATATAATAAACAAATCAATGTTGTGTCATGCCGTGAAAACCGTGCAAAGAAAGGGCGGGTCGCTAGTACTCAGATTAATTCTAAAATCGTACTAAAGTTTTTTTTTTTACAAATACTGCCATAAATCATTATTAATTGACAATTGCGTAATTAAAGGGAATTGCTGAAAGAGTTTTTATTTATTTCGTTAACGAATTGTAAAGTTAGTTAGTTAAAGTTAATAAAGGTATAGTTAATAGTTTAGTGCGAATTTATAGTTTGTATAAATATTTAAGTTCGAGCGTTTATCTACTGTTGATTTTGAATTTCAGTAGCAAATAAAATTGGAAAAGGCTTTTATTTATTTATTTAATATTTTCGCACAAAGAAGGTACAAAGGCAGACTTAATTAATATCTTAGGCATACTCTACCAGTCAACCAAGGGTGGTGAAGAGATTAGATGGCAGGTGTTTTGGTTGAGCCGAACAAAAAAATAAATAAAATAAAAAATACAAATGAAAATTATAAAATATACTATACAAATAATCTAATATTATAAAATAGAAAATATTTTTTTAAAAATAATAATATAATTATTAATATAAAAATATTAATATTATTTAATTTTAAATAAGAAAACGTACACAATTAAATTTATAATACACATACATACTATTTACTATAATATATACTCATGATATACCTATATACACATGAATACAGATTCAAGGGAGAGAGGTGTTGAGATGACTCGACACTATTTGTTTTGAAAATAACTCTGCAATTTCCACTTAAATGCATACTGACTGGTGGCCGTCCTGATATCAAAAGGAAGCGCATTCCAAAGAAGAATGTACTGAATATGAAAGGAAGAATGAACAAAGCCAGAAGTATGAGAAGGACAGAGTAAGAGAAGATCACAACATGCTTGATCACATTATTGTGTGCAAGCGTAAATATCGCACCTTTACAATTATAGAGACCTAATTTCTAAACAATTTTGAAAAAATTAGGTCTCTATAATTCTAAAGGTGCGATATAATAGTAATACAGTGAAGCGTCGATTATCCGAACGTCGCTCAACCGATCGACCGCTTATCCGACTGCTTGCCCGACTCACGCGTGCCTCTCGCCCGCCTCCCGCGCTACAGTGCTTGCGGCAGTCACTTGTCACGACTTGTCGATTTCTTATGTAAATGTAAATATGGTTTTCACTACCTAACCAGCCGGTCGATTCTGTAAAAATCTCACCGTGAAATCATAAGTGAAGTGAGCACTTAATAGTGTTCATCCCTAGCGAATGACAGCTCACTCCACGCTCACTTCACCCAAGCTTTCACGGTGAGATGGTTACAGAATCGCACGGCTGTATGTAAATATGTATGGCCGAATCAATATACATATAGGTAGTTCGATTATCCGAAAATACCGATTTTCCGAACACCCAAGTCCCGAATTAGTTCGGATAATCGACGCTCTACGGTATTCACGAATTTATCCATCCCTTTCTACATGTAGGTATGTGTGTGTTAGACTGTTATCTATCTAGCTACATACCCCCAGACACACGCACACCCAGACTTTTTCCTTGACTAACAGGTATGGATCAATGATCACACGTAAACATATAAAATGTGCGAAATCACAATATTAACGTTCATCAACATACGCTAAAATATTTTAAGCACGGGAGCAAGCATTGGGAGAGCATAATGCCCCTTAGTGTTCCCAAAACGACATGTGCCCATTCAGAGCCGTGCCCACATGAGGCCATGCCCAACACAACAACTCATTTGCAATTTTTGCAATGCAAATGCAATGACTGTGTACAAATATATTAATGTGAAAAGGTAATTAAAACTATGAACTGTTTATTTTATTTGCTTTTGTTTGTTCTGATATCGTCTTATTACTCGTAGCTTGAGCGTTGGCTTTATACACTGATTTTAGATAACGTTTGCAGGGGTTGGTAACTGGGCCAACTTGGTCAGAGATCGCACAAGACGGGGGGGGGGGGGGGGGGCAAAGGGGAGGTTTTTCCAGGCAGTGGGACACAATATAGGCTAACGAAAAATAAATAAAAAAGGTACCAACCCGCACTGGGCCCGCGTGGTGAATTATGGCTCACTCCCTCTCACAGCGATGCCTGCGTCCCAGCAATGGGAAAGTTAAAGCCTTAACTTTCCCATTGCTGGGACACAGGCTTCGCTACACACAAGCATAGCATAATCAGCCGATTGTGATTTTGTGTGTGATTGTTGTGGTTGTTGTGTGGTTTTTTGTGTGTAAGGCATTGTAAAGGTTGTCTTCCAAAGTCGACCTTATGTCGTACTGGCTGACAGAAAAATAACTCTGGTTGCATTCGAACATTCAAGCGAATTTAGAAACGAGCTTTCAAATTATTTCTATTAGGTTTTTTGTTTCGAAAAACAGTGATAGAATAGGCGCGTTGATGTAAATACGCTCGCTTTCAGTAAACGTAATAATTATAACGTTGTATCATTCAAAGGACCCCACACTATATTCAGTACAGCACTTCGAATGATAAAGTAATAGCTAACAGGGATGAATGAGAGTACCTACGGAACCCTAAAAAGGAAGAAGATGTTGTCTGTTTCTGTACCTAACAGTGTCTCCCAGTTGTCTCCAGTTGTCTCCCGGTGGATTGGCCTCGGCATGAATATGGACAAGACAAAAGTCATGTTCAATAGTCGTTGCCAAGTTCAATCCACATTGAAGTACCTAGTGCAAGTCATCCAGCTCGGACATGAAATGACGTACGGTGCTGAAACGGAGACACTGACGGTCGGGCTGGTCCACAAATTAAAGGTCGCTCAGCGCGCTATGGAGCGAGCTCCGCTCGGAGTCTCTTTGAAGGATGAAATCAGGAATTAAATTATAAGGAAATGAACCGCAGTTACTGACATAGCTTGCAGAGTATGCAAACTAAAGTGGCAGTGAGCTGGCCATGTCTGTCGAAGGACCGATGGACGGTGGAGCAGACGAGTCCTGGAGTGGAGACCGCGTATCAGCAAGCGTAGTGTGGGACGCCCCCCAGCTAGATGGGCGGACGACCTAAAGAAGGTGGCTGGGGTAGACTGGACGCGGAAGGCGGAGGTCAGGGGGTTGCGGTGCAGTCTGGGAGAGGCATATGTCCAGCAGTGGACTGCGATAAGCTGATTTGATTGATTGATTGATTAATTTAGTTTTGTGCGACTACGTAACTTGTACCCCATAAGAGATAATGAGCGTGCTAGATTCTCTTTAATAATACGTACGATGTACGTACTGAAGTATGCCAATAAGTGCACTGTATGAATTTAATTTTCTTAAGATGCACTCGTGCAACGGAAATTATTCTCATGTAGATATCACATGGTCGTATTTCTACGTTATACGTATTCTTGTAACGTGGGGTTCGTGGCCAAATATTGCCAGCTAAACAAGTTTATATTCAAGGTTAAGCAACGCTTGCCGGGGTTTGTCCGTGGATGGGTAACCATACATTATATATCGAGACACATTAAGCAGTCCCGGCTATCTTTCGTAGATCTTTAACAGTCGTCAAGGGTCAAAAGGCCCAAATTCTGACAGTCAGTCTTGGCAAGGGGTATCGGTACCCAGTAACTGGGTTTCGGAGGTTAGATAAGCAGTCGCTCCAAGTAAAATACTGGTATTCAGCTGCATCCGATTAGACTGGAAGCCGACCCCAACATACTTAGTTTGGAAAAGGCTAGGCAGATGATGACGTATTCCAGCTACGTAATAGAGTACCTAAACATCGATGTTTGAAACTGATTTTGTTCGGCGAATAAATTAAATAAATTCTGGCCTAAAAATATTCAAAAACGCTTTCGTTGCACTTTAAATTGACATCTCTTTACTTGTTTTAACAAATCAACATTTTACAAGCAATTTTGGTCGCCCAGAATTTGTGTTGCGGTTTGTGGAGTGTTACGGAAAAAATACGCTTTTTTTTATATAAAAACCGTCGGTTGAGTGTTCCATATTCAGCGTTTAAAAATGCTGGCTTCATTTTCTGAAATTAAAATGCGTACCTTAGTTTACGACGACTGAACGCGGAACTTTTTCACGTGGAAAAATGTAAAATTGTTTCAAATCGCGATAATTTCTTTAATATGGGCGTTTTAGTAGAAGCAATTATGGAGCCGAAAGAAAGATATTTTTATTTTAACAACATTTACTCAGACACCGTAAAATGGACAAAGGAAAGTGGAATAAACCGTTTGGTAAAAGTGGAATTTCCATTTGAAACGTCTGTAGCGACAACGGCATTTAAACGAACTTAATTTGCGGGAATTTGCGATGTAAATAAGGAATTGTTTAATGACCTAAAGTCCGTTTGGACATTTAAAAAGAGGGAAATGAGCCCTTTGGAGTTGCCATTTTGACGAAGACACTTATTAATAGAGAAAGAGGGCTTTGTTTCTCCTGTCTCATTAGTCTTTCTAAGCTCTTTATTTTGCGTGATTTTGGTCAATTTACTTTGGATTTTTTGATCTTGAAGAGTTTTTTTGGCAAAAATATCTAAAGAATCTGGCATCAAATAAAAACTTTGGGTTGAAAAACGAATTCATTTAGTATAATATTATACCGAATGAAGCACAGCTGAAAGTGACATTGATAAAATACTAATCAACTAACCCGATTTATTCTAGTCTATGTATCCAATTTATTAAAGAAAAAAAAAAATCTTTTGAATTTACATTTACATAATGCCTTCTGAGTTTATCTTACCCATTACAGACATCGGTGAAAGAATAACATCGTGAGGAAAATTGGACTTATCTAAAACAATAATAATCTATATCTAAACTAATAAAAAAACTAAAAATTATGTTTGTTTGTTTGAACGAAACGTCAGATTTGAAAAAAATGTTTTTGCATCTGACATCCCAATTTTTGAGAAAGTCTATAGGCATTTTAACATTATCATATAACCGAGCAAAAGAAAAAAAGTCAAAGAATGTTGAGCGAAAACGAAGTAATAGCGCGAGCAGGCGATACGATGCAACGGGCTGGGTTGGGGGAATAAGAAACATTCGAACGTAGTTACGGGCAGAAGCTGGTAGTAAATATGAAGAATTTGTATTTGATAAATTTATTTTTTATAAATTTCGACTATGAACACCGTTGTAAGCGATATCATTTCTTACCATTGGAAGTAAGACGTAATATCAGTGATATCTGTTTTTTAGCGAACATCGCAAACGTCTCCGTTGATTGTCCCGAACTACTAAGCAAAATTCTCCGCACCAATCTAAACAACCTCAGAAAACGGCCGCTACTCTACGTACCATTCACATCAACTAAATACAGGCGCAACGCCTTCTGCATACGTAGTGTTGTAGCTTTCAATAGTTTACCATCACACCTGGAAATCGATTTATTTTGCACCAGTGCACATAAAATTAGGAAGATTTTAAACAAGGGGCATTTTGGTGACAATCACAAATAGCTTTTAAGTCCGATTTTGATATTGCACGACTTGATACACCTAGTATATGTATTATCTCGACATACCTAATATGTATACATTGTAATCTGTTTACCTAGTAAAATCGCTGTAACTAGTGAACGCAAATAAAGCGTAAGTAATTAGTTTTAAATATGTGAAAGCTTGTAATTAGCAACTGTCATTACTTAAGCATGAAATTCAAGATTGTTATTAGTCTGTAAGCTTTCTTTAAAATAAAATAAATAATAAAAAATAAAAGAGCAATGGTGGCCGAGTGGTAACGGCCGTGACTTACAAGTTGTAAGGTCGTAGGTTCGAACCCAGACAGGCGCTTTACTTTGTGTAAATTATTTCATCACCACTGCTCTCAAAACAGTGAAGGAAAACATCGTGAGGAAACCGGCATGTCCTAGAACCAAAAATTCGAAGACATGTGACATCTACCAACCCGCACTGGGCCCGCTTGGTGGATTAGGGTCCACTCCCTCTCACAGAGAGGAGGCCTGTGTCCCAGCAGTGGGAACATTATAGACTGATTATACAACGTGTAACGTTAAATGCGCAAAACCTGAAAATAGTTTGATCAGAATAACGAGCAGAATTAATTGAACCACTTTTTAATATAGGTCACATTTTTCAAAAACTCTTCATTAAAAACGTTGCCGTGTCTATTTATTAATAGGTCAAGCAAGCTCATGTCAGCGCGGCGCAGCGGCCCGGTGACGACTCCTCACTCGGTAAAGCGTCGTCGCAGACCCAAGAAACGATCAGAATGGCCAGTAAAACTAAAACAGCACATAAAACATTTACAATTTTTTTAAAGACATTTTTTTCTGAAATAGGTCAATTGAATTAAAAATCAGTTGGGGTGTCTAAGGTTTTACGCATTTAACGTTACACGTTGTATATGCTATGTCATAAATAAATAAATAATATATCTGTAAATCTGAAATCGCTAACCCGTCCTGAGCAAACGTGGTGATCAATGCTCGTGTCTTCTCAGTATGAGATGCCTTTGCCCTACAGTGGGACAATCAAGCGCATGGCAGGACTTTCTACCGCCGTGCCTGCGGAGCCATACCGCGAGCGCGGCCGCGCCTGCGCCTCCACTTCGCGCCGCCAGGGGGCCAGTCGTTGTCCCGCCATTGCATTGCGGACGCCGCTCGTTTTCTCAGATTTATATACAGATTCAGAACAGATATTATTCAGAGCTTGTATATTTAATTAACAAAATACAACAGATATATACTAGTACATACCGTCCATTATTTCGAAGCCTAACACAGCGGCAGCAGCCGATACAGGCTGATATAATTATTTATTGCATAATTATCAAGCAAGTGCTTATCACTATGGGACCAACCCTGAAATCACGAAAAAAAATACCTACTTGAAACACCACATTTTTTTTCGTGATCTCAGAGTTGGTCCCATAGTGAAAGCTGTTCATATTCATGGGTAGAACACCCTGAAAAAATTTGGAGACTGTAAAAAAAATCATTCGGTATAAACAATTTATTGGACAATCCCAACATTCATTACACGAGTAAAAATAAGTACTAGAAATTGTAGCAACAGTTCACTTTAGTGCCACTTTGCATAGTTTCTCAGCTAATATAAACAAATTTAAGTTCACGTTAACTCTCTTTACAAGACATTTGAATTGTAAAGCGTTGCAACGAAATTGCTTATGTGATTTCTGAGTAGCTGTGTGAATGATTAAATTCTGTTACGGGAGCAGATTTTGCAGGACTTTTCTATCGTGTTTTACATTTACGAAGTTTAGCATTCCATGTATAACTTTATGTTCTTAGAAAGTACAGAACTTCAGTAATTTATCATTTAAAAAAACAACGAGGAAGAGTATACCATTGACACAAAAAGAAGAAATAATTTATAGATTTATTTTTATTTTTCTGCCGAGCCTCTTCCCAGCTATATTGGTATATAAAGATGGTCACCCATCCACAGACCATCCACGGCAAGTGTAGTTTAACCTAATCGATCGATCTGTGGGACTTTTATTACATAGCCATAAGTGTCCATCAAACTGTTGCTGTTTTTAAAAGAACGCTATCATTCCATTCATCATAGTTGTGTATGTATTTATTATTTTGATTACGTTATATTAATTATTAACATTCTAGCGATACTTATTTAAGAAGTATGTATGTATGTTACATATGTATGTATGTTTATTTGTATGTCTTACATACATACAAATAAACATACATAGTATTTATTATTATGTATACTCATATAATATAGTATTTATTATTATGTATACTCATATAATATAGTCTTTATATATATTCATAGTATTTGTTTAGTTTTATTATGTGAATAAAACGACTTTTACGATTTTTTTTTGTCTCCTTTTCACACGCTGTCTACATCTCTCTATCTATTGTTTTATCGCAGGTACGCTGGAAGAGATTTCTTATGAAATTAGCATCACCTTTGTACCTGTTTTTCTGTTCTGTTTTTCTTGTATCTTTATAAAAAAATATGATAAATAAATAATGGTATTATTACACAAAAATAATAATTAACAAAGACTATGACGTCATCTTCAAAGCATAGTACTTGAAACTGAATGAACCGCACCAACCGTTTATTTTGATATCTATTTCCTTTACAGTTTGATGGCTCGCCTACTCTAACTAATTGCTATTAGGTACCCGTTAGTTATTTTTTCAATCGTCCTTCACCGAGATTCCGTATTGTTCGTTCACGTCGGCTTTGCTGTGGTATTAATCTTTCGCTACGCTTATTTATGGTAGTGAATGTTAGGTGTGGCAAAAGAAGCATGAAAGTAGAATAAATGCTGTGAAAATGCGTTTCTTGTGAAGCAAGAGTGGTGCGACTATGTAAGCTAGACTGAGGAATGTTGTAATAACCACTCGTGCGTTACGCAAGCTTATGCAGTTCACTGTCAAAAACTGCGCATTCGTTACCAAGCTGATTCAGTCTGGCGTGCTTAGGGCCGAATTTAATGCCAATTTCTGATATATCGTAGTTTTAGTGAACGCGGAGAAATCGCGCGATTTCAGCCGGGAGCACCGTAACAGATGCGCGTATCGGCGCGAAAAGACACATAACGCTTGAGTGGATAAGGCAATGGTGCGATTTAAAAGGACAACATTTTTAAAGAGTATACTTAGATGTATTGGTCATGTTGAGAGCATGAATAAAATGCTACTAACAAAAGGTTAAAACAAGGCAGATGTGGGTGGTGACACCGGGAGAGAAACCTTTTGAAGACAAATAGTAACCTTATTAAGGCTCAGGTGCGTAGTACTCTCAACCAGCGTGCGTGTAAGACCAGGTGTATAAATTTAAACGAAGGAAAAGGAATATTTTTTTTATTTGTTTGTTTATGTTTATTATTCTGATTTTATTTTTGAATTCTAATGGTTATTTTATTGCTTATTGTATCCTTATTGATATTGATATGATGGATTATTGTACGTACTTTGTGTCCTGTCTAGGTATAACGTAAGTGCCTTATACTGCAATCCAACTTCGAAGGTTCACTGGCTTCTAAGATACAGGTACATAAACCTAGTTTAGAAGTCAGGGCGTTTTAATTATTGTATGTCTATTAGCTATTTATTGTTGGTGTACAAATTTTGAGGTCATTTATTGAGAACATAAATTATTATTATTATTATATTATAATGTAAGGATTGTAGCAGGTGGCGTTCTGTAGTTTCTAATATGTACCTAAGGATTGTAGCAGGTGGCGTTCTGTAGTTTCTAGAGACCCCATGAAAATAAGGCGTGAGATTATCTATGGATGTAATCTTTCACGACCTTTTTTGGATTCAACTACTTACCATAGAACAAAATACAATCCTAGGACGAAAACGAGGATCATAATTTTTGTTCTACATTATTATATGCCAGTTCAATACCTACCAACTACGTAATACAATTTCCTCCGAAGTATCGGGAAGGCTATGTTTAGTTAGACTCCTATTAGTCCTGGATCTGAGATGAATTGAGCTAAGCAGCTTTACTTTATCCTAACATCTTCGTTCTCTCATATGCCGCTTCATAGATGTTTAGTTACCATATTTTGAGCTAACCCGTCGCGCACCAATTAGCAAACACAATAGAAATGTTATTGTTATCTGTACACATTGTGTACATTCGACGTTTGAGAGGTTAAAAGAGTGTCCGTGAAGTTTCTTGCCCATTTTTTGCCTTAGATTACCTACTACGCTTTGGAATGGGCAACTAGCTTCATCTTTCTGACTGACATACCGGTAATTAGGTTAAGTTAGAACTGTGACCAGCAGAAATTGAATTATTTGAGGTTCACAAAAATAGGTGTTTTTAGAGTGTTCAGCAAAATGGGAATTAAAAAATGCCTGTAATTTGTTTATTTGAAATAAATGATCTCAAGATTGAACTGTACATATTTTGGAAGACGTGTTTTGTACATAACCGTATTATTTTGATATAATTATTAGGTATGATTGCCACGCATTAGAGGATGTACAATAAGAGTTCCTTCCTTATTGATATCGCTGTTATCATCCCTAATTTTCGTGGATTTTCTTCCAATTAAGTATCGTTAAATCTTAATCTTGATATTGATTTGGAAAAATTACGTTATGATGATAGACAATACTCTTATTGAACGCAGATATCTGTGCCCGTTAACACAGTACCTAACCATACCGAGCCGTTAAAATGGAGTATTATAATAATTGATTATGAAGTAATATTAATAATTCTACTTTGCAAATATTAAATTTGATTGTCCCTAACGTGAATCGTTTGAGAAATATCAACCATTATCGTTGGTCCCTCCATATTTACGATTCAACCAATAGGTAGAAGAAAGTTTTGAAATTCAATAGAAAGTATTTCAAGAGTATGTTTCAAAGAAAACCAGACAGAATACACAGTATTGGTTCGTTATCTTAACCCGGCGTCACTGTGGTAGGAAATGGTTACATGGTCGTTGAGGTGGGTCAATATTACCCATATATTTAATACATGGTATTTCCATATTTTTTAAGTACCTAAATTCGTAAACTGTGTCATTATTTCAGTATAAAGGTATTCTGGTTTCGATAGTAAAACAGAAAAATAATGATTCATAAACGTTTAATTGAGTTCAATCAACTTTTAAAATAACTCTCAAAATATACAATTAAAAAAAAAAAGAACAATATTGGCTCCAGCTACTGCACAGAACGACAACGTCGCGCGCGTACTTTCAAAAACATTAGAAATTTTAAACCAGCCGGGTAATTTTGACCCAACCTCAATGACGCCGGGTTAACAGACAGGTTGTTGAAGTTTTCTCAAGAAATAGGTCACTATGTTACTTGGCAGGCAATAAGGACTACCTACTTACACGAGATACTTATGTAACAATGCAGTCTGGGTCACCCAGTAGTGCACCGAGTATTATTTTCCCAGTGGCTCAGTGGTATCGGCTCTGACTTACGTGCTGTCACAAAACAGTCATGGAAAACATCGTGAGGAAACCGGGATGTCTTCGATCCAAAAATTCGAAGACATGTGACATTTACCAACCCACACTGGGCCCGCGTAGTGGATTATGGCCCACTCCCTCTCACCGAGAGGAGGCCTGTATCTCAGCAGTGGGAACATATGCTTATAAAAACTGAGCGTCTCATATTTTGGCAAAGACCAGCCATGCGATTCTGTAACCACCTCACCGTGAAAGCTTGGGTGAAGTGAGCGTGGAGTGAGCTGTCATTCGCTAGCGATTAACACTACTAAGTGCTCACTTCACTTATGATTTCACGGTGAGATTTTTACAGAATAGACCGACAGTATACAACGTGTAACGTTAAATGCGCAAAACTTGAAAATAGTTTGATTAGAATAACGAACAGAATTAATTGAACTACTTTTTAATATAAGTCACATTTTTCCAAAAATCTTCATTAAAAACGTTGCCGTGTCTATTTATCAATAGGTCAAGCAACCCAATGTCCGCGCGGCGCAGCGGCCCGGTGACGACTTCTCCCTCGATAAAGCGTCGTCGCAGACGCAAGAAACGATCAGAATGGTCAGTAAAACTAAAACAGCACAGAAAACCTTTACAATTTTTTTAATGACTTATTTTCTCTCTGAAATAGGTCAATTGAATTAAAAATCAGTTGGCGTGTCTGAGGTTTTGCGCATTTAACGTTACACGTTGTATGATGGTAAAGGTCTATGGGAAATATTTAACTGATCCACTAAAAATGTATTTACCTTCAAATGATGTACGCTTTTTTTCTCTTTTTACCGTTCGGACATTTTCTCATCGTTGGTCACAGTAACTAGGTTAGGTTAGAACTGTGACAAACCGCAGAAATATTGGTGAGGCGTGTCAATAGCCTGCACCTTTGGAAGGAAGGTTGTGAGAAAAATGAAGCCAAATTTCCCTATTGATGAATCCTCGAGAAACCAATACCAAAAAAATATTAGCAGCAAAACATGCCTACGTACCTTGACAATCCAGAGATTCCACTTAGACCCAGGGAGATGGGAAAATACCTCGTTCATGCGCACGTGATGGCTTGTAAGTATAGGCTGCCGGCCGGCGAGCAAAATCTTCTTGAATCCACCGGTGGAATGGTCAAAACTCCAAAAATCAACACTGCACTATAAGTTCTCAATGAAGCACAGATGCAGGTCCATTTATTTTACTAGTATTATCGAGGTTTCACCAACAAATGGATTTTTTTAAAAACGGAGTGCACAGCAAAAGCCATGTCTCAGTACGAGGCGGGTAACACACTAACTCGCTAGTGCCATCTATCGGCCAAAGCGAGAAAACTCAAGAATGTTTCGGATACATAGGCGCTGCGGCAACAAATATTGGTGCGAGGATTCATCAATGGAGAAGTTAATATATTTAATTTGAAATACTAACATATTATTTTATAGGAAAAATCCTAATAGTACATTATGATATAAGTGCGGTAAGTTGAAAATTACAGCTGAGGCGATATTGCTAGCCCGAGCCGTAGGTGAGGGCTATAAGAAAGCAGAGGCTGTAATTATCAAACCGCACGTATGTCATACGACGTTTTATAACACATTTGTGAGGAAATAAATAAAACTCGGACTTTCTTAAACGAATAAATCTTTAATTACTTGTTAAAAAAGTTATTAAAATTCGAACAATTACGCTTGTAAGTATCTATCGATCGATTTTTCGGGCAAGAGGCTTAGAGTAGCCTTTTTTGCTGCCTGTGAGACTTCTGGCGGTGTCGAATGAATAAATTCATCATTTGACGACATTTTTTAATAAAATCAATACAGCGAAAAGAAAAAGCGCGCGGAATAATTTTTACTTTTTCACAAATTAACGATGCGCGTGCATCAGCGTCTTTTGTTTATGGCAAAGGCACAAAAAACAGCCAGTATTACTAATAAAGTAAATTAATACTTTTGTGTTTTTGTTACAGATAAATGGTTGTACTTAATTGTCAAAATTAATTAAATTAAAGAATTAAATGTTTATTTATTATATTTTATCTCCCAAAGTTAATTTTATTCATAAAATGTTGACCACTTTTCTGACATAAAAACTCTTTGCTAAGATTAAAAAAAGCACCGTTTGTTTTAGACGGAGCATCTTGATAAACCGTGCGCTTTACATTACAATTACGCACAAGTACGTAATGAGATACATTACGATATTGAAATTGGTGCAGTAAGAGACCTTTTACGAGCAAATGTGTTATAAAATATTATTATTTAATTTTTTACATTGAAAAGGGCATTGACGCTTCACCAAATATAATTATTTGAGGTTCACAAAAGTAGGCGCACTTATATTAGAGTGTTCAGCAAAATGGGAACTATTTGACGTTCGATAAAATACAGGTCACTGGCAATCGCAATATAGTCACTCGCCTGACTGATGAGCTCATGATTTACCCCCAGTTTCTGAAGTTTCTTAACCGGAGTTAATGTATTAAATACTGTTACTGGTTATTTTGTTTCTGAACAAGGAAGAAATTTTACTTAAATTTATAACTTTGTCAAATGGAAACAATTTGGGAGTTTATCAAGGACTTCAAAAACCAGGCGTTAGAGCATTAATTTTAGTTCTAAACAAGCCCGAATAAAGTACAGACGCCAGCACATCAAGCTACCCGAAACTGTCAGATTTTCCCAATCAACTTTGAACCATAACACTTTAAAAAACACACACACACAACACTTTAACACTTTTATTTAACACTTTTAAAGTTGAAAATCTATTAAAGAAATCTGACAGATTGTAGTAGCTTGATGTGCTGGCGTCTGTACAATCCATATTATAAAAAAAAAAAAAAAAAAACTGTAACAATTTCAACGTTAAAACATAAAATCAACCGCAAAATGAACGTGTACCTACACTTGCCGAAGACTTAAACTCACGACCTTTGCAACACGACAGGTATTCCAGTAATCTAGACAAACGGTTATCGAAACTCGGCTATTTTCATTCCTAGGTGTTGGTTCCGTGGAGTCTGGAAAGGAGCGATGTTCTATTTTAATTGCCTGGTGAAACTTCATTGACGAGATTCCATATCGCTAGTCATTACTGAACAAAAATGCCAGCGGCTTCGTCCGCGTGAATTTCGAATTTATCCCACGAACATGTACTACTGGGATAAAAAGTATTTTATGTGATAATCCAGGCTATAAACAATCTGTGTACCAAATTTCATCCAAATCCGTTCAGTCGTTTTTGCGTGATTGAGTAATAAACATCCAGACAATATTTATTAGTTGGATTTTCTAAAGAATAAATATAAGAGTTTAGAAAAAAAATATTTTGTATCTTGATGAGATATCGATACCTTATCATTCTATGAAGTTCCACTAATTAATTCAATTTGCCTGTTTAAAATTTTATGATTAGATTGCCTAAATCAAATATGAAGCGCATTGAGAAGTTATCCACGAGTGACAAAGATCTGGCATGAGAAGTTGGTTGTATTTTTTTTTCATTCTAATAATAACATACATACTTATATACTCACGCCTTCTTCCCATGGGGGTAGGCATAAACTACAGATCGTCACCTAATATGATGTATACATAATACTTTTGCTTCGTTTACGGACATACATCTGTGGGGCAATTCTCGTAATTTGAAGAACGTTCACATTCTGATCTCAGTCTCAATATGTCAAAAATACCTCTAATTTCCCTACATTTTAGACAAGTTTTTGACATTTGTTTGTCGCTGAGATGAGACTGCGATTACATTTTTAACGTTTTAAATTACGAGAATTGGTCTTCGGGTCGTACACCCACGCCGGTTGCGAGTATTACGCACCTGACCTTTGTGAAGAACATCACTATATGTCCTTCTAGGGTGCCTTGTCCTGGCGTTTCCACTCAAATCTGGCTTTTGTTATTTCTAATAATAACCAAGTATCTGAACTGACACCTCAAGTGTATCTTGATGTGAGAGGTGGAGACCCGAGAAGTATAACGTAAATTAAGTAAGACCTATGTTCAGCAGTGGACGATGACGTATTATTGAGTAAAATCTGAAAATAAAATGCTCGCATACCATCTCCATTGTTTCTATCGCTCGGTTTACTCGCTTTCACAGATAAAATACGCGTAGTTGCATTGAACGTAAGCTCTTTAGAAGATTTTACGCGTTTCCACCCAGCATTTGCACAACGATTGAATACTAAATTACCGCCACCAAAATATGGTATCATCGTAAAATATATGTTTACCCTTTCGGAGTAAAACGTTTTGATAAAGTCGGTCTCGCTGTGTGTATCTTTTAGTATGAAATGTTTTATGTACTACATGGCTTGGTACATATATATATCAGTACGTAGGTTCATCTTGCTTTTATGATGCTTGTATGATTTATTTTTTGATTTGCTTTAGTGGTTTTTTGTTGAAGTTGGAATGCCTTTACAGATAGATAGATATTTCTAGAAGGTTCTGTGAAATGTGTCTGAGATGTAGAAGTTTAGCGTTATCTATTGTAACCTTTCTTTGGTTATAAACCAGCACATTAGATATACATACTCGTACCAAAAGGATTGCAGTTGTAGAGGCAAAGGAGAAATTTTAATGCCTCATGTGCTTACTACACCGATACACGTATCTACCCAGGCTAAGGAAGTTACTACCTACGATTGATAGCCGCCTCTCGAAGCAGGGTTTTCCGACTAACTAAACAACAGCTGCGTACAATTACAGCAATTTTACTGGCCACGGGTACATTTAATAAATACCTCCTTGTCATAGGAGTCACGGACAGTCCGCTGTGCAGGGCCTGCACGGAGGATGACGAGACAGTAGCACATGTTCTTCTAAACTGTCCAGTGGTCGCCACGTACAGGGCAAAGTACTTCGGTATCCCGTGAGATTGTCAATAACACCAAATTGTTGCTCGTCTTCCTTGAGGAGCTGAGGTGGATCAAACAATCGTTTTTCCCAGCCTTACGTAAAATCAACGTGGAGTTGCGGATACTAGCCCGCATCTGCAACACCACGTTGATTTTGAAGATACGTTTTTTTGGAGATAGGTATAAGCCTATCTCCCCTCCAAAGCGGAACACAGAAATATAATATACATACATAAACTCTCGCCTTCTTCCCATGAAACAGAAACAGAAACAATAGAACGCCACCTGCTACGATCCTTCAAACTTAGTTTACGTTAATACATCTGGCCATACACGCATGCCGGTTGCGAGTACCTTTCTGAAGAAGGTCACTATACCTTTAGATTATTTATAGTTATACTGCTACTTTTATAAAGCTACATCCGTGCTAGTAGACATAATCAAGATGCTAACACGTCCTAACCCCGGTGTTTGTAGTACCTATCAACAAATTGTAGGGAGGGTAGATATTCGAACTCAAATCGACCGAAGCAAAGGTAATTTCAATATACGTACGGAACACGGGTTCAGACCTTTAATACATAAGTACGGAGACAATAATAATGCCTTTAATTTTGCTTCGCATTCCCCGTAGGTACGTGCCCGTGAGGAGCTGTTGATTGGCAATTGTTTTATTGTTAACACCCAGAATGCCAATTCCTGTAATTGAAAACATTCAAAATATAGCAATATAAATATATCTATGGTGCAAAATCTAGTGGCAATCTCATCTCAGCGACAGTCAGTGTCACAAACTTTTCAAAATATAAGTTCTCACTAGATTTTGACCAAGAAACTATCTATAATAGTAAAGACTATAAAAATCTTAAATTCACTGACACAAAACGCAGCGGTCTAGAAGCATGAATTTCGCACTAGAGTTCCCTATATAACGAAAGTAAGCACTAAAAAGGATTTTTGAAAATTCAACCCCTAAATGGAATAAAACGGGAAATTAAATTTTTTATGAAAGTCATAATATTGCCGATGAAAAATCCTATCCTACACGATTTATAGTTTTATAATTCAGCGTTTCCTATTAATATTGTCTACTCTCCGTGCCTGCGTAAGAGGTATTTTTCCAATTGAAAACGTTAGCACATATTACAATTTCTTAATGATCGCCTTACTGCTTTGACAAATATTTTTACGAGAATTTACCTAATTGGTAGCCCTTTCTAGTTTTTGCAAAAGTAGCGATCACAATTATTATTAATGCGTTGTATTTATCTTAATAAAGAAGGCTATGCCTGCGACTGCCCACCAAAAAAGCTGTCAGGCTTTATTAAACGTAAGTGATATAATGGAAGTCGTTATCGGCATGCGCCCGGTAACTGCACCATATGCACCAAAGAGCCTTGTGTGTTAGGGCCCGCATAACTTTAAAACTTTTGCCTTTGTTCATTTGATTTCATTCAATGCTCGGGTGAATTCGTTGCTTTTGAAATTAGTGTCTTGAATTTAAATGTGAAATAAAATTTATTGTTTGAGACTTTTATTATTATATTTACTTGTGTTAAATTGACATTGAGTCCACCAAATCAAAATCACAGGTCATTTATTTAAATTAGGCTGAGATCAGCCTTTTTCAAACTTCAAAATTACATAAGACCGTACCACAAAATGTCCGTCCTTTACCACTTCCTGGGGCTTTAGCTAGGAAGAAGTGGCGTAACAAACTGCACAGCTGTTTGTTCAGTTAGAAAACTTGATTAAATACAATAGTAGGTCTGCAAAGTAATCAACATTATGAGATACAGAACATTCAATTAAATTATTTGCCATACCTATGTCAGCTGGCCACACCAATATACCAATAAATACAATGAAAATCTCATCATAGTTATGAAAAACAATATAATGTGGCAACATAATATCTGCAGGCACTGTGCTTGTGCAAGACTGAAGAAAGAAAGAAAATGGCAATGTACAGCCAGATAGCTGAAGAGACAGCTGGATATTGTGATACCTACAACTTAAACGTGCCGTGAACAGTATGGACACTGTCTGTATACAACTCGGCCAGGACTTGGACACAAAACTGGTCCCTTATACCAAGTTCTACTCACAACTTTTGCTTGTGTCATAGCAGTGTAGGTACTGTAGAGATTATGATCTGCATGGTTTGCATGTAACCTTTTTGGTAATAGTAAGTAAATGGCACAACATTATAACATAAGCGCGAATACGAATTGAGAATATAAGACGGTAGGCGTCAGATTTGACTGACAGAAGTGACAAGGAAAAAAATGTAAAAACACGTAAAAGGATTCCGTAATAATTATTTTGTCTGAAAGATATTGCTTTATTGATATACCTGTCCTACAGTACTGTGATGTTTCAAAAGAAGTGATAATTCCACGAAACATAAGTATTAAATAGGTACCCATACCATCATAATCTTAAAATACATACAGCATGCTTTTTTTACCCGCTCCAAATTTTTACAGGGTGTTCCACCCATGTATATGAATAACTTTCACTATGGAACCAACTCAGAGATTACGAAAAAAAAATCAGCTGTTTCATACATTTTGGTCAAGTAGGTACCCAGGTTGGTAGGTAGGTAACTTTTGTATTAAACAGCTGATTTTGTTTTCGTGATTTCAGAGTTGGCCCCATAGTGAAAGATGTTCATATTCATGAGTAGAACATCCTGTAAAACTTTGGGGCCTGAAAGAAAATCATCGAGTATATTGTTGTTTCTCAAAGAGATGTGTGGCATTGGGTTTTTTAGCTAAGTCAAAAATTAATCCAAGACTCTAGTTGCACTGCAATTAACCTTAGACAAAGCAGCTTATATAAGCTATTATAAGAATCCAAGATAGCTTTTATAAGAATCCAAGCACGTACGCGTAACCCCAAAAGCCGGAATGTAAACACGGAATATAGTTGTGACGTAAAGCAGCTCCACTAAGCTGTTTATCTGACATTTTGCAAGTTGGAATAGTTTACTCAGTCACTGACAAGGATTAATCAATAACAGTCCTTCGGTTTTACGCAACAAATCGAGGAAGAGATTACTAGGAGTTACAAGTTATAATAGGAAACAAAGTAGGTATTATAAAGTTCACAAACGCAATTAGTCTAATGGACATATAACTTGTTTTGTAAGTCTTGTTGTTTCTGGCAGTACTTATTGAGAACAACTACAAAGACCTCGATGTCACAAATAGAAAAGTAAATAAAATGTTCGATATATTTAACCAAGGGCCATTTTCGTAATTTTAAGAATTTTCACACGACTTAAGAGCGTTAACGCCAAATCCGCGGCACCAAGTTTAGGTAATTGCAGTGCTCTTTGCACTCACACAGATGCGCGCGTGTCTGTGTGCGTAGAGTTGGTGCGCTCTCTGTCATTATAGTCAAACTAACCCATTTTGATCCGTTGACTTATGTATAATGATACTTATTTAACCATTAGTTGATTTTTATTTACTATTCTTATTTTTATTACAACCTTGTGAAATAAATAGGCAGTTTTGGATACTTTATAAAGTATATATATACTAATCAGGGGTGAAAAGTTAGAAATGTACTACAAATGTAAAGTCCTACAACGATTAATATTATATTAGGTCATCCCACTTCCAGTGTCATATTTTTTTATTATTATTATTTTACAAAAACTGACTACTATACTATATAACCTTGTGACACTAATCAATAATCTCCACCACTATTAATCACTCGCTCCCAGACTGCTGGCAAATCTTGAACACCATTTAAAGTACCACTTTCATTTCATTCATCAATAATGCTCTTTAGTTTAATATCTAACTCCTTTTTGCTATTGTATCGAGTACCCGACAATTTCCTCTTCACATGGCCAAAACAATTGAAATCACAAGGATTCATATGCGGGGAATATGGCGGCTGAATAATTTCAATCCATCCTTTTCTTCAATTAAATTCTGAACTATTTTTGATTTGTGCGGTCTGGCGTTATCATGTAAAATTATAGGACTCGTTATATGATGTTCGTCTGCCCAAATAGGAATATTTTCTTCTAAAAATGACTTATATCGCTCTCCCATAGTTGTATTTTCATCATAAGTTCTCCAAAAAGCAATGCCTCTGACATCCATAGGTACTATTAGTAGTATTTTTCGTTCATGTAGCTCTGCACGTGGTAAATGTTCAGCTGAAGTGCCCGGTTCCACCCAACATCGTGACTGATGTCTTTGACGAGGAGTATAAAATTCGACCCAAGTTTCATCAAGGCATATGAATCTATTAAGTATATTTTTTTTTACGCGCAGTTTCATAACGAAACTCCTTCTGATCCGTGTTCAGAGTGTGGGGCACCCACACTGCACTTTTATTGACCAGACATAAATCCTCCGTGAGTACTCTATGTATAGTGGAATGAAGCCGTTTCTAATGCTTGCGAGTTTTCTTGAATTTTCAGTGTTATTTCACTGAGTTTTTCTTTTTGTTGAGTCTGAAAATAACATGTAGGTATAACATAGTGACACAAACCGTAAGCATCGTGTCCGGCGGTCGATTGTCGGCTTGAGACACAACAATGTTTTATTTGTGCTAAAATATGTATATAACGACCAAGTAATTCTTACAAGATTCCCTGCGTCAGGATCTTGAGATGAAGCCGTTTCTAATGCTTGCGAGTTTTCCTGAATTTTCAGTGTTATTTCACTGAGTTTTTCTTTTTGTTGAGTCTGAAAATAACATGTTGGTCGGTTTGTGTCGGTTAGTGACACAAACCGTAAGCATCGTGTCCGGCGGCCGATTGTCGGCTTGAGACACAACAATGTTTTATTTGTGCTAAAATATGTTTACAAATGTCCAAGTCATTCTTACAAGATTTCCTGCGTCAGGATCTTGAGTTGGAACCGTTTCTAACGCCTGCAAGTTTTCCTGAATTTCCAGTGTTTTTTCAGTGACTTTTTCTTTTTGTTGAGTCTGAAAATAATATGCAGAGTATAATATGAAGTGACACAAACCATAAGAAGCACCACGACAGGCGATCGATTGTCGGCTTGAGATAAATAAATAACGAAGAAATGTCTTATTTAGTTTTGGTTTAATAGGTGCTAATTCAAAATAAAGGAAACACGTGTCTGTTTAGATATAAAATCTCAAAAATTGCCATAACATATAAAGAAGTAAAAAAAAATAAAACTTACAACAGCATTTTGAAATATTTGAACTTCTCTTTTCTGCCTATAACAACGAATCGGATATTAATTTTATCTTATTACTACTGTGTTTCATAAAAATACCCAGACAAAAAGTAATTTGAAAAAATTATATTGACTTCAGAAAGTAGTAAGTATAATATTGTTTCTTATGGTTTACTAATTACACCTAATATAGATATTTTTTTTATAAGTAGAGAACCCACCTCGTTTCAGTGGTATATTCTCAACTATCCAAAACTGACAACCCCAGAATGGTCAATTCAGTTTATGAGATTATAAGACATTATAAACGCAAATTATTACGAATTCTATCCCCGTGTAAGAAAAATATGAATTGGCTATAACCTGTTACATAGTTAAAAAGTGGCTCCTCGGTAAATTACCTTTTAGCTTCATTAGCCTTGGCTAAATTTTCATATTTTTTTCGTTTTATTTCCGTATAGCGCCTTTTGTTAGCTATATCTAAAAAAAAGTAAAATCGAAACATACATAAAGAAGTCTAATTTAATCTTCTTAAGTTAATTGAATACCATTACATTAAAATATGTACTCACCAAAGTTCTGTAATATAATAAAAATATATTATAATAAAAAGTATCAATATGTCTCAGTCGCGCTAAAAACTCGCGAAAGTACGATAATATTTTACGCGACACGCAGCGATGGGAGCGACACACGTCCTGCCTCTGAAAGGCCTCAGCCGGCAATGAGCGGTGGCGTGAATCCGCGCCGATTATATAGCAATACTAAATAATTCATAGTAAAATAAACATATAAATTATTAAAAAAATATTTGAACCATGTTTTAGAACATAAATGTCTTAATTTACTAGGTCTAAAAGAAAATAGAAATATGTCAGATTTCATCCTAAACTAACACGTTTAATATCTCGAAAAGTGGCTACAATTGACACTTTTGAATATACTTTTCTTGAATGAAAACTTACAGTAATCGTGTTTTTTTTTCAGCCATGCACTAAAAAATGTTCTTATTTTTTATAAAGTAATGTTGTAATAAGTTTGTCATATATGGTTTTACTAATATCTAGCATCTGCTTAGACCGTCGATCGCTAGTTTTAAAAAAGGCTTGCATAAAAACGGTTCTGATGAGAAAACTAAACAAAAAATTGAAAATGTTTTTCAGCCATGCACTAGATTATAAAATTCCCAATAATATGACGTCAATATCTCATCTATAAATTAAACATATTATGGTTTTATTGTCCGTCGGAAATCATCAATTTTGACTCCAGCATGGCTCTAACGCATGAACCCTCTTAATCTGTCAAAAATACCTCTAATTTCCCTACATTTTCGACAAGTTTTTGTCATTGATTGTCGCTGAGATGAGATTGCAACTAGATTTTGAACGTTTAGCGGCTGAATCCAGAATCATTCCTTGCATCAGTCTATTAATGAGCTATTGACCCGCAAGGGATGCCTAACTTAAGACGACGAGCAATGGGCAATTCGCTGTCCGGTAAGGACCAAGCACGGGTCGACGGCGCGTTGTGTTCCACGCGCGCCTCAAAGAGATGTCAGCAGTAACTGACGGGGTCTGCTGGGACCGATGCTTGCCAAGTTCACGGGTTGTTCGAAAGAGTTACCGTGGCCCTTGGCACAGGCAACTGAAGGAACACGGGTGGGTTTTAGTCAATAAAAGTGTGACACGCCCTCCCGCGCCAGAGCGGGAGAAGTTTTTTGATAATTTCCAATCCAAAAAAAAAAAATCGAAAGAAGGTATGGCTAACCTACGGTTCAATAACACACAGATATCAAAGAAGTCGCCCCATAAGCATGCAAATTATCAGCAATTGGTAAGCTATCTCCGTGTTTATGGGTTATAATTTTATGGTCCATATTTATGAAGTTACAGGAAATTGTGTCCGGTGACCTGGAAGATACCAAGGTTTTTGGGTGTTCAGACTTCAACAGTTTTTAGAAGTTAATCTGTGATATCGGCTGACTTATGGACGAGATAAACAAGTGAAAGGTCCATGAGAAGTTCCAAATCACACGATCACGTTTAAAGATAGATGATCAATGATAGTTTTTTCTCTGAATAAAGAGAGACTTTTACGCCTTTGGGTGAGAATATTACCAGACTAACATTAACAGTAGGTGTTTATGTGGAACTTCAAACAGCTGTAAAAAAGTATTTTTGTCTGGAACTAAGGAAAGTTTAATTCCGTTCCAGACAAGAACACCGGACACATTTTAAACTTAATCAAATGTGATTTCCCTTGTGTCTTCAACAACCGTATCCCGCGATCCTCAGTTGTTTCCAGTCTTAATGCCAAGAATGTAATAAACAGCGTTGCTAAGCTTTAAAAATAGTGCACGCGGTTTCATAACACAGAATAGATAGGTGCAGAAGGCTGATACCATACAACGAGTAAAAGTGCACGCACACATGCGTCTACGTACAGCGAGTGCAAACCGCAAGAGAACTCGTGACTCATTTGTTTTTGATCTACTATGCGATAGCGACTTCGTTTCTAAACATGTAAACAAATAAATGTGTTTTTGGAGAAACAACTTTAATATCTACACATAAAGTTCAGTTAGCTGAAAGAGATTCTGAAATCAACAATGTTAACAATAAGCTAATATTCGTTTAATTAGAAATAAGATCAATTAGCAATGATATGATAAGTGAACATTGTTTACCTACCTAACATTCGATATTCAAAAACGGCACAATGTCATACATGATATGTGAAAATGTCATAATTATCGGGAGCGAATATGAGACGAGACGATACGTAACTGGGCTAATTAGTTTTGATGTGCCACTTGCGGAGTGTGCATAGCCTTTTCTCTTTTTATAATATAACTATTATCGGCCCGCAACTTCGTTTGCGTAGAATTCGGAATTACCGCCGTTTAAATCCTATTACCCATTTTCCCATAGGAATGAAGCATTTTCCCACGGTAAAAAGTAGCCTATGTTCATCAAGGATAATGTCGACTTCTAATTCTAAAACAATTTTTCAAATCGGTCCAGTAGTTTCGGAGCCTATTCAATACAAACAAACAATAAAATCTTTCCTCTTTATAATATTAGTATAGATTGTCAATTGCGCCTGTTTTCGTTCGTTGTATGGAGTCGACCCTCTGTACCTATCTTTTTTGTATTCATAATATCAAAGCGAAGAATCCAGTGCGGCAGACAATAGGTATACCTACGCTCATTGTTTGTGGTCTTGCATGCACGGGCGGGCGTATGGATATAGCGACACACAATAGAGAGTCAACTACCCTGGCTATGGAGATACAACAATCTGCTGATTAAATTATTGTGATGTTAAGTAGGCCGTTTGTTTCGTGAGGCTGGCCTTGTAAAGCCAGGTGTTAGGGAACAAGAGGTGTACCTGCGTGTTATTTAGGCTTGATAAGGACAATATCTGCATGGTCAAAAGAGCCAGCTTATGTGTAGCGGTTTGTTGTTGTCTGACTTGACAAGGGTTATCTGTTTGGTCAAAAAGGTTAGCTTAGTTGCTTGGTGACTTATCATGCTTTATTTATTTATTTATTTATGTATCCTCCTACTGGAACGCCATACAGTAATTACACCAACAACGGAGCAAAAAATTACTAATGTGCTGCTTCCCATCCATCCTGTGCGCGGTGGACATCGAACGGGCAGCGATGGAACACGCACGCTCACACAGCGTCAGCTCCATAGTGCCAGTACTCCATCCAAGTTGCGCACATTCTTTGCGATCTTTTGAGACACAATTAATTTTTCAAAATAAATGTATTAAAATTGTAAAAACGGAAAATTTTGATGTTTCGTCCTGCTTGACAGATGTCAGATGAATGTAAACTAATTAATTTCTAAATTACCAAAGTATTTCCTTCATAATTAGCCTATAATGTTCCCACTGCTGGGACACAGGCCTCCTCTCGGTGAGAGGGAGTGGGCCGTTATCCATCACGAGGGTCCAGGACAGATTTTTGGTCTTCGAATTTTTGGTTCTTGGTAATACCGGTTTCCTCACGATGTTTCCCTTCACTATTTTGGGAGCAGAAGTAAAGCGCCTGTCTGGGTTCGAACCTACGACCTACAACTACAACAAGTAAGTCGCGTTACCACTTCTCCTACACCTAGGTATTTTCTGAATTTACTGGAATATTTATGCTTTCTCCCTTATCATTTTCCAGTCATGCATGTACTTCAGACAGACTATGGACCTACAAACGTGCAGTAGGTATGTACAACAATGCAAACCAACACTCCGCCTCACCACAGTCGGGTAAAATGCAACGCAACTTTGAATAGACAGGCGTCATTCGTAAAACAATGGCCGTTCCACGTCCCAAGTCCCCTCAACTTGAGTCACCACGTTGTTATCTCGAGGAGAACCTTTAACTTAATTAAGTCTATTAACTGCGTCGTTAAAGAGGAATGAACTAACACGGGTACGGAAAAGAATCCCAGAATGGTAGGAAATGTCAAGTCATGCTCAAGTCTACTTGTCTCATAATACACACAGACCTATGTATATATGTGTATGTGGTGGATTATGGCCCACTCGCTCTCATAGACAGGACTCTATGAGAGCGAGTGGGCCATAATCCACCACGCGAGCTCAGTGCGGGTTGGCTGTAGCTAATTTCGTATGAGATCTGTATAGAAAGACACATTCCGGATCTAAATACTAACATTGAATGGCACTTCAGCCATTGAAAATGGCAGATATTTACTCTATTCTGCCAACTACCTCGTCGTTGCTCAATTTATAGTAAGAATCATGACTTTTCCGAAATTAATTTTCAGTATAAGAACATCATCAAAATGTATCAACTGTAACCTTCTCTAACTAATTTAGACTATACTAGCGTTTTTACGACTTGACTAAACATCGATAGTTTGTGAGAATTTAATATTAATGTACTCGTATTATGCAAATAAACCTCCTGGAATAAATTATCTAAATGATGGTAAAAATCGCATCAAAATCCATTGCGTACTAATTAGTTTAATAAAATATAATAATAATAATAAATGTTTATTTGTACACATAAAAATAAAATCAAACTACTAGTAATTAGTTTATAAGTCGGACATTTAATTAGCTACAATAAAATGACAGCTTATGTGTTACCACTTCTTAACGAAATTTGAATAGTGATGTGACAAAATAATCGATTCATTCATTAAACATTCAGTTCAAATCGATCAATGTTAAATTGGTTTTATAAAAAAGGATACCTACTTTATTTAATAAGGCCCTTACATATGAAATCGGCGTTTTATATGGAAAAAGCAGAACGATTTTTTAAAATGAAATGATATATTTAATCAATCAAAGATCTGTGTATCATTGTTATCTATGCGCTAAAAATTGTGAGAGCGTGAATCAATAAATTTTTTTTTTTCCTTGCAAGAAACTGACCGAATTCCGGAGAAAGTAGCAATCTGTTGGTCCGGGGAGGGTGGGTGTCGGAGACATTCCAATCGCAGGATTTTTAGTGTAAAAACTAAAACAAAAATATATTTTCTTGTTTCAATCTTTCTAGAGTGGTAAGGCACATTGTCTTTATCTACTACTGCGTTTGACTTGAGTTTAAGTAGAATTACAGCAAACCACCCCTCAAAACTCTTCTGCCTATATTTCGACATGATTTTTGGGAGTAAAAGTTTGACAAATTTTTAGTACGACTAGATAAACGATCAAAATCGGCCTGTCTTCGTATTTTTTATGATCGGGTAAAGTTGCAAATGATTTGAACTATAAATAATCTAGACTGAATGAAACTACAAAATAATATGTTTTTATCCGATCAATACAAAGAATATTTTGATTGTTTACAGTTAAATCAAAATGGGTAAATTTCGAATATCCTGGCCTAAATCGATGTTTCATAATGTTTTAATCACATCACTAGTAGAGATAGTGTGGTATCATTTTTTTAAGAAATGACAGTATGAAATGTGATTTTACTGCAGCTAATTAAAAGTCCCACCATAAAAGAACGACACTGTCACACAGACAGACACGAACTGCAACTTTTATTTATAATATGTATAGATATAGATTCGAAAAGCCAAGCCAAAATAGCCTCTGTGACGTCACAAGGAACGGTTCTTTCTCATAAACCCAGAAAGCCCTACCTTTGAATCCAGCCTTATTCGGCTAAAAACACGTAACTTTGAATAGACGGGCATCACTATTCGGAAAACAATGGTCGTTCTACGGCCCGAGTCCACTCCAGTCACCACGTTTTTCAGCACAAAGTCCTTTAACACGTTCACGTTGCGTCAGCAGGCTTCGCAACTTGTTCGAGTATGTCGTTGTGGAGGTACCCGCTGGACAGCTCAACATTAAATTAGGATATACGTCTACCTAAAGCGTGGGTGGCTGTAAATTTGGATTTTTTGGATATTTGCTCGTGGGTGTGTGCTTAGGACTTGTATTTGATTATATGAATGATGACGTAAATAGGTTTGGAAAGATTTACAGTTAGATAGTGATGATATTCGTTGTTTCATAATTAATGGGAAAAAAGCAAGTATTGCAGGGAACATCTATCTACTTATGTAGTAGTAATGCCAATAAACGCATTTTTCTTTCTTTCTTTCTAGTGTGACGATGCGATGGTTTTTTTAAAAAAATATCACACTTGTATGTACAAGTGTGATATTTTTTTTATCGTCTTTAGAAGTAGATCAAAATTTTATTATATTTAAATGCCCTATTCACCAAATTAAACTAATCTGAAGATTTTCTGCTTTGCTCTGTATTCACTGGTCAACAACCCTTAACAAGGGTCGAGTAATCCGGGTAGGGTCTACAAAATTTCGATGGAAAAGGACTAAACTTTGTCCAATGGCGCACTGAGGTACGGTTTTGTCAGACTAATATTTGACACACAGAATGGATTTCAAGGGTGATGTCAATTGGTAATTATGTTGTTTATTTCAAAGCAAAAATAAATTAACAGTGCTGGAAATTTTATTACCAGAAATTTTAATTTTGTATGTAAATATATTTACATTTATTTGAATATTCCCTTTCTATTTTAACATTTATGAAACGTTCGCTAGTGTAAATATGTACTCTAAAGTCAGATTGCGATGATTCAATGAGTTAATTAACATCGCAGCTTATAGATATCTAAGTATTTTTTTTAAGTGGTGTTATTACCACTTAGGGCAAATTTCACAAGTGAAACTTTTGAGAGCTGTCAGTGTCAATATTTCACAATAATAATGATCACGTTCCTCTTCTTCGGCGAAATTCACTGTTGGTCCCGTGTGTTACTGCATTACGCCTCCCTCACCTAGAGATGTTCCTCATTAAAAAGTTCCTAAAGCTTAGGTTTCCTAGGAAAATGGTTCTGTCATAATTATTATAACGACATCATGAAAGTCTGTCATTTTCACTCGTTTTTGCCATTAAGTTGTCAAAAAACGCTCTGTATTTTGACAGTCGTTATTGTGTGAACATTTTCCGCTTTATTTTTACGCCAGTAATTTGATTCTCAACGATGCCGTTAAACGGAAACCAATAATGATTGAAAGCAGACAACAGCCGTGTGATTCTTGTAACAATCTCACCGTGAAAACTTGGGTAAAGTGAGCGTGGAGTGAGTCATCAATAGTGTCATCCCCTGGCATCAGCATGACTCACAGCTCACTCTAAGCTCACTTCAACTTAGTTATCACGGTGAGATTTTTCCAGAATCGACCGGCTACGGCTGTAGCATTGGTTACCTTGCTGCTTTCTTAGAACCCTATGTTCTGTCTTTATTAGTTACTTACTTGCTGAAAACTCGTGAATAAATAATCGATGACATGGGTAGATCTACCTAAAGCAAATTAATATATGTATTTAACCTCGGTACTCAGAGTCATTACTTAAAATTAATATTTCAATCATTCATTGACAAATATAAATTGGAACGCAGACAGTCAAAAATATGTAAGATTGAAAACATTTTTGTTGACATTTGTGCCAGGATATGTTGGTTAATAAAAATTAATGAATGATTAATTTTATGTGAAGTCTCTGAGTGCGGCAGTAAGACTCATTCTCCATAATGGGTCTTAAACATTAGTGACAAGATAATACTGAAATAGTGAAATATAAGCCTATCCTTTACTCATGAAGGAATACATATTATGTACGGTAAAGGATTTCACACATCACACATTACTTCAATTTGCCGTGTTATAGTCATTTGATACAACTGTCAAAGAATGACAGTTGTGATTTTAACATATACGGACAATTATTTAAGTTGGTAGTCAATTTCTTAGCAAGTAATGTTGCTGACTAGCAATTACAACATTTCCTCCTAATGGGGTGTTAGGAGTTTATTTATTAATAATAGTTTTTAAAAACAATGTTACTAACAAGCGGGCCTAGTTGGCATAAATAAACAAATTATAATTTATTATTTTTTTATTTAATTAAAATATCATCATCATCTGCATAGCCTTTTCCCAACTATGTTGGGGTCGGCTTCCAGTCTAACTGGATGCAGCTGATTACTAGTATTTTACGTGGAGCGACTGCCTATCTGACCTCCACATTCCGGTTAGTGGGCAATACGATACTTGGAAAGACTGGTTGTCAGACTTTCGAGTTTCTGACGACCCGTAATGACTGTCAAAGATGCATGAATGACAGCCGGAACCAGCGGCTTAACGTGCTTTCCAAGGCACGGAGGGGACTTGGTATATGAAGATGGTCACCCATCTTTGGAACAACTGCGGCAAGCGTAGCTTAACCTGATCGATCGAACCGTGCGACTGTTACTACTTAGCCACAAGCCCCTATAATTTAAATAGTATGTAAGTAAATAATAAATAATACCTGATTAATTAATAAAAATAACAACATTATATTATAGCTTATCTAAAACTATACACAAATTGAAATATAGCGTCGAAAAATTAATAATCAAAATTCCCTCTTAATTAACGAAAAACACATTGAACAATAAATTTATTTACAAAATGCATTTTTGCACGAAACACAACGCATTTAACATGTGCAACTATTTACGGACCTGCATCTTTTAGCACAGAGCACAAAAGCACAATTCAGGCCATACGTTTTTGCAACGCGTTTTTGAATGAATAACGATGAAACGCTGTGGTCACAGCTTGCACATTAGCATTTACTCGTACCGTGATACTCAGATTTTTGCGTTATTTTTTGTTTACTTGCAATGCAGGATTTTATTGGTTTTACAATAGCATACAAACAAAAACTTGTGGCTAAATAATAACAGCCGCACGGGTCGATCGATCAGGTTAAGCTACGCTTGCCGCGGTTGGTCCGTGATAGGTGACTATCTTCACATACCAAGAAGAACGAACGTTAAGCCGTTGGTTCTGGCTGTCATTCGTGGATCTTTAAAAGTCGTCGGTAGCCCGAAAGTCTGACAATCAGTCTATCAAAGGGATATCGTATTACCCAGTAACTGGGTTGGAGGTCAGATAGGCAGTCGCTCCATGTAAAATACTGGTATTCAGCTGCATCCGGTTAGACTGGGAGCCGCCCCCAACATGGTTGGAAAAGGCTAGACAGGCAGATGATGAGTACCATATGTTAACGCCATATTTAATTTACTTTTATATTTCATGCCTAATTACTGGCAACTCTAATTGGTATCTGTGTAACGTAAAGTTCCTTCCGCTTCCCGTCTCCCTTCTGCAACCCTTATAATGCCTGAGCGAAAGCGAGAAGGAAGATTCGCAATGGCGCATACGCTGCCGATAAAAAAACCCGCTAGTTCTTAACTGACATCGACGCGTGTGGGTCAAAATTAATCCCAAGTCGAAAAAAAGGACTCAAATTTCACCGCAAGGAACGAGGATTGTTATTGAACTGTCAAGTGCGTGTCTGTGTGTTGTGAAAAGTTCAGCTTCTCGTCCGTACGTGCCATCCTGGACGCGCCAGCCACGTGGCTAAGGAAAACCTTCTCACCGTGTCACCATAGCTCAGCAGGCAGGTACCTACCATCATCATTTTCCCACACCACCAAACACGTACTTGTATCACCGAACCGCCCCTCATACAGTCCACTAAGAAAATTTCGATTTTCACCCCAAGGCATAAGCCGCCGCACCACCATACAAACAAAAGGTTTGCACGAGTGACTATAGTATGCCAGGCTTATCACAGAATAGTTAATTAGCACATGTGTGAGCACTATGTATCTACTATAAAGCTACCTTGACTGGGTACGTCTTTCACTGACTTGAAGGTGCCTGGCGGTAAAGAGTGTGCCATGCTCACTCAAATGACGGCACGGTTGGCGCAGTGGTTAAGCGATTGACTGCTGCGCTGCGTGTCGCGGTTTCGATTCCCGCACGGAACAAATATTTGTATGACCTACAAGTAGTTGTTCCGGGTCTGGCTGTTTGTGTATGTGAGTTTAAATGTTTGTAAACGCACCCACAATACAGGAGAAATTCCTAGTGTGGGGCAACGTTTTTTTCTAAAAAAAAAAAAAAAAATGTCTCGCTGGTGGTGGCGTGTGTTGGATCATACATTCCCTTCAAATTGGTAGAGCTGGCGCCGTTAGTAGACTGGTCGTCTCTTAGCTGCCACGGCTTGTTTTAATTTTTGTTTTAATCTAAGTACTACCGTACGTATTTACTACGGATGCTTTTGAAGTGCACGTCTTTCGACATTGTTGTCACATGTTTAATTTCAACATGAATGATGTAACCTATTTTTTTATTGAAAAGAGGGTCCGTGGGGTTTCTTGTCCGTTCTTCTCCATAGGAGTCTTCTACGATTTGGAATGGGCAAGTAGCTTCATCTTTCTAAGTGACCGAACCCTTGACAAGTCAAAAGTGCATGTATTTGGTTTATTTGAAATAAATTCGTTGAGTTTGAGTATAACTAATGTATTTGCCACAATCCCCATAGAAAACGCACTCCATTGATGTTATTTCGTATCAATACGAAAAGATCAGTGATACGTAAAGTTGGTTGCGATGTTCCTTTGCTCAGCACCGAGTAATAAAGTACCCTAGTTATGTAGATAATTTTCAAAATCAGAGTAGTAATCCCAGTATTTTTAAGAACGTTCACGTTCTAATCTCAGACTCGATCTGGCAAATATACCTCTAAACCTAAATTTTACATTGATTTTCGCTGAAATGAGATTGCGACTAAATTCGAAACGTATAAAATTACAGGAATAATGGCCTTCTCAATTGAAATACTACGTTTAAAAGCTCCCAATTAGTAACCTAACGACATTAAAAATAGACAAGAATAAGCAACCTATGTATCGAAATGGCTCTTTATATCCTCCCGTAAACCTTACGTTTGTAGGGGCGCTGACGCAGTCGTTTTATATTCCTCGCATGCGCAGCGCCCGGCGAAGCCAGTTCGCCCGAAACCGCCTTCCACTATACACGCGCTGCAAATAAACGTTTGTAATATCAACTCTAGTAAAGACTTTTTGACTTTTTTTTACTTTACACGTTTATATCATCATCTGCCTAGCCTTTTCCCAACTGTCTTGGGGTCGGCTTCCAGTCTAACCGGATGCAGCTGAATACCAGTACTTTACATGGAACGACTGCCTATCTGAGCTCCACAACCCAGTTTCTGGGTAATACGATACCCCTAGGTAAGACTGATTATCAGACTTTCGGGCTTCTGACTACCCGTAACGACTGTCAAAGATCTACGAATGACAGTCGGGAACAACGGCTTAACGTGCTTTCCGAGGCACGGAGGGGTCTCGGTATGTAAAGATGGTCACCCATCCACAGGCCAACTGCGGCAAGCGTAGCTTAACCTGATCGATCGACCTGTGCGGCTGTTATTATTTAGCCACGGGCCCCTTTAATAAACCTTATGGTTATAAATATCTGGAAAAGCTTGGAAATTTAACGAATGAATCTAGCCAGGCGATATTTCGCGATAATCCAAAGTAGTAATTAAGAAGTACTAGAGGAAGACTGTTCTAGTTTTTTCGAAACGACTCAACAAGCATACGAACTTTTCGTAAAGCTCAAAAAGTTTGTAATTAGCGATGTTAATCTGAATTTTTGTTGAAACTTCTATCTGAGTTTTTCATCATTGAAGTTCGAGTGCCAGGCGTTTATAAATAAATTATTGTGACTTGAACCATATAGGAAAAAGTAGGAAGTAGGTACAAGCATTTTAGTAAGTTAAGCGGACATTTATATCATCATCATCATCTGCCCAGCCTTTTCCCAACTAGGTTGGGGTCGGCTTCCAGTCTAACCGGATGCAGCTGAATACCAGTATTTTACATGGAGCGACTGCCTATCTGACCTCCACAACCCAGTTACTGGGTAATACGATACCCCTTGGTAAGACTGGTTGTCAGACTTTCGGGCTTCTGACTCTACCCGTAGCCATTTACATATTCCTTCATTAATAATGTTAGTCCTTTGTATTAAATCCTTAATTTATGCAAAATTTTGTAAAACATTTCTAAACAGTAACGATAGAGTTCTTGTCTATTCTTCTCCATATGAATCTACCGTTTGGAAGGGGGGGCAACTACAATAAATTCTATTTTTTGTAATAGTTGACGTTCAAAAGTGGCTTTTGTGTGACTATTTGAAATAAATTATTTGACTTTGACTATGTTAATGATTGCTCTTCGATTTCTTATTTATCAGAGTTTTCATCCATACTATATGTTATACTAGACTTCCATCCGTACTTTATATTATAAATGTAAAAGGTAACTCGATCTGTTACCATCACGCCTAAACCACTGAACCGATCATTATGAATTTTGACAGACAGGTCAAATTTAATAAATTACATGCGTCTTCTCCAATGTCCCACTCACCGCACAGACTTCATTCACTTTTCCTTCTTCGTTCAGTCTATCTCTCTGTGGAATGCGCTCTCCCAGGAAATCAGGATGGCAACCAACCGATTATCCTTTAAAGTTAAGATTCGCAAAAAGCTGGCATCACAACGCTAATATTTTCTCATTGTTTGTCTTATTTCTTTTTAGTAAATTCATGTATTTACGTATATTTATTTGTGATTATATTTATATGTAATTAGGTATATCATAAATTTATATCTTTGATAGGTTTATATTTTTATAGTGCCTATGGTACTAAGGTCCACCTCTGTACATTTATGTGCTTGAATTGTTAAATAAATAAATACATAGGTAGCAAGAGACCTGAAGAAGGACATAGACATAGTTATAAAATATATATAATTACAAACTTACACACATGTACTTACAAAATATGTTCAATATGTTCAATATAGATACTCCACATGAAGCTCTTATTGTCGTAAACATATTTTAAATTAAAGTTGCTTTTCTTGTTTGTTCTGTGTGTCTTGTTGTTCTTCTAAACTACGCAACAGCTTTTGATGCGGTTTATGTTATCACTTAGAGAATTAATTCCGGAAGATTTGTATGTATGAAAACATTGATAAAATAAAGAAATGTCGATGTTTTGTCAACTGCTTAAAACCGTGTGAAGCACGGGAGGGTCGCAAGTAACTATTTAACTAAAATTAGTACAGTAAACTAATAATAAGGAGGGGCCCATGGCTAAATAATAACAGCCCCACAGGTTGATCGATGAGGTTAAGCTACGCTTGCCGCAGTTGGTCTGTGGATGGGTGACCATCTTTACATACCGAGACCCCCCCGTGCCTCGGAAAGCACGTTAAGCGGTTGGTCCCGGCTGTCATTCGTAGATCTTTGACAGTCGTTACGGGTAGTCAGAAGCCCGAAAGTCTGACAACCAGTCTTACTTAGGGGTATCGTATTACCCAGTAACTGGGTTGTGGAGGTCAGATAGGCAGCCGCTCCATGTAAAATACTGGAATTCAGCTGCATCCGGTTAGACTGGAAGCCGACCCCATGGATGGTTGGGAAAAGGCTAGGCAGATGACGATGAGTACAGTAAACTAATAATTTAAAGAATAAGATATATTCTATAACTAATTTAATTTTAATAAAATTGTAATTTTAGTTAAATAGTAATTACGAGAAATCAGGTCTGAAATAATTTCAGAGCTGATTTGTCGTAATTATTATCTAGCTCTCTCATCATGAGATTAAGCAAAGTAAACCCATTCAATTTGCTAAATGACGCTATAAAAGATTCCACACAAAAGGTGACCTTCATTCCAGTGAGCTTTTGACCTTTTGGCCGTTAAATCACACATTTTAATATTAATAGTATTGTTTGCCAAGTTCTACATGTGTTTGAATAATGTTATTGTCCGTTAGAGTTGTTACTAACTTAATATTTTCTGTAACAATGTTAATAAAAGATTTTCTTTATTTTAGGCACTTTAGACTAGTTTGTAGATAAGGGATATTTGTGACTTAAAATTTTTAAGTAAGTAATTAATCATTTATTTACAAAAAGACTTAGCCTAGGTAACATCAGCGTTGTTTAAATAAGGGATGAGTATGTCTATTATGGATGAGTAAGTCTCCTGCCCTCCAAAATAGGAAAATCCTGTATCTTGAAGGAACAGTGTACTTTAGTGGTATCAACACGTTTTTACAAAATATTTATAATCCTACTATCCTTGCAGCTAAGGAATAACAGCCGCACGGGTCGATCGATCAGGTTAAGCTACGCTTGCCGCGGTTGGTCCGTGGATGGGTGACCATCTTCACATACCAAGACCCTCCGTGCCTCGGAAAGCACGTCAAGCTGTTGGTCCCGGCTGTCATTCGTGGATCTTTGACAGTCGTTACGGGTCGTCAGTAGCCCGAAAGTCTGACAACCAGTCTTACTAAGGGGTATCGTATTACCCAGTAACTGGATTGTGGAGGTCAGATAGGCAGGCGCTCCATGTAAAATACTAGTATTCAGCTGCATCCGGTTAGACTGGAAGCCGACCCCAAAATAGTTGGGAAAAGGCCCGAAAAGGCTAGGCAGACGATATCCTACTAATATTATAAGCGTGAAAGTTTGTGAAGATGTTTGGATGTTTGTTACTCAATCACGAGTAAGCCGTTGAACTGATTTGGATGAAAATTGGCACATAGATAGACAATTTCCTGGATAAAAACTTACGATACTTTTTATCTCGGTAATATGTTCCCTTGGGATAATAGGTCAACTTTTTTAGGCGGGAGAAGCCGCGGGCAGAACCTAGTTGCGTAATAATTCTGATGTTAACATCCATATTTATTATACGGTCTTAAAAGTTAATTGTTAGGAGTGTTTTCTTATGTATATTGCTGTGGAGTATAATTTTGATGTATGGGTAACGAATTTCAGCTTAGGATCTGAAATTTATTAGCCATACAACCCCTAGCCCTAAAAAAGCCCTAACTTTTAGCATGTACAGAGGCCAGCACATCAAGCTACCCGAAACTGTCAGATGTTCCCAATCAACTTTGAACCTTATGCTTCAGCACTAAAGTTGAAAATCTATTAAAGAAATCTGACAGATTGTAGTAGCTTGATGTGCTGGCGTCTGTACTACACTTTGATCTTAGCCATAAGGCCGGGAAATATATTCGTAGTAACAAATACGATAAAACATTGAACAAATATTTAATATATACCGAACGACCACAGATTTTGAAATACGTGTTTTAATTTCAACAAAAAAAAATACGATAATACTAACAACGTCGAGGAATCGTGACAAATTACTGAAAAATGTGAAGGTTTTTAAGGAGATTCGTCTTTGTTATAATGTTGGTATATTCGATATTGCACCATCCATCAAGTTACCAACAACGTATCCAATGTGTTCCAATAAACGTCACGTGTCCGTTCGTTAGGGAGGTAGGTCCGTAGGTACAGACGTCAGTACGTCAAGCTACCCGAAACTGTCAAATTTTCCCAAACAACTTTGAACCTAATGTTTTAGTGATAAAAGTTGAAAATTTATTAAATACATTTGACAGATTGTAGTAGCATGATATGCTGGCGTCTGTACCTAAGTAACATGATATCCACACCAGACGATCGATTCTGTAAAAATCTCACCGTAAAAAGATAAGTGAAGTGACGTTTCCACGGTGAGATCTTCACAGAATATTTTATCTATAATATGTATGTATTTAGAAATATATATGTATGTTTATCAGTTGTCTAGTACTCATAGCACAAGCTTTGCTTAGTTTGGGACTAGATGGCGTTGTGTGAAAGTTGTGGAATATTATTATTATTATTATTAATAGGCCTATCCACTCTGTAAAAACACATTTTTTCACATATATTTGATCACTCACGATTCACAACTCTGTAGGTATTCAATTGATTGTACCAACATATCCAGAGTGAGAGTCAACATATCTAGAGACAGAGTCCTTTGTCCAGCAGTGAGAAATTATCTAATAGCTAATAAAAAAAAAAACATAACCGGAGGTCATTAAAAAATTAAGCATACCAGGCTACGAAATTTAAAAAAACAATTATTGTTATGTTTCAATTTATGAATGCATAATTGTTGGATTTCTTGGGATACATACGAGTATTTTACTGCAACATTAAAGCAGTTTTTAATATTTAGTATATTTTACAACTTAGTGCAAATCAGTTTGAACTGGTGACACCGAAAGATTCTAAATGTAAAATGACGCGACAACGTGCTCTATTTGTTCTGGCGCTGATGAGGGTACGACGTTCCGAGCGGCTATGTCGGGTAAAATATACTGAGGCTTGGAATTCTTGGAGATCGGTATATTAAGGTAACCTATTAGAATACTCAACAAATGGTGATATTATGTGGAGAATAGGAGATGTGATGATATGGTGTAGAATATTGAATTAAACAAAACACAAAGAAATATAAATTAATTATAAAATATCTTGGTGTTTCATATTACTTTCATTTTCCCTGAAATATCGTAAATATAGTCAGTAAATATTGACGATAATATATAGTTTGTGATATTAGGGTAACGATATCAAGATCCATTTGGGGAATATGTTCGGAATTAAATTAATTATTTTAGAGCAAGGTATACTTATATAACACAATGTATAAAACAGCCAAGTTTAAGCGACGAGTATTACGTAAACTTAGCCAATCAACAAGATTGATAGTGTGACTGACTGCTCAGAGCAAGTCGTGTCGCAAGTCGCATCGCTCAAAGCCGTGAACTAGGCACACGTAACACACGTCAGTTCGTTAAAAAAATATATCGTCACCCACGTATTTTTAAATTCCTATACTTTATTTTAACAAGTGGGAGGGAGGAAGAGAGAGGAGGCGGAGGGGAGGGGATAGAGGGGCCCGTGGCTAAATAATAACAGCCGCACAAGTCAATCGATCAGGTTAAGCTACGCTTGCCGCGGTTGGTCTGTGGATGGGTGGCCATCTTTACATACCGAGACCCCTCTGTGCCTCGGAAAGCTTGCTAAGCCGTTGGTCCCGGCTGTCACGGGTAATCAGAAGCCCGAAAGTCTGACAACTAGTCTTACCTAGGGGTATCGTATTACCCAGTTACTGGGTTGTGGAGGTCAGATAGGCAGTCGCTCCATGTAAAATACTGGTATTCAGCTGCATCCGGTTAGACTGGAAGACAACCCCAACATAGTTGGGAAAAGGCAAGGCAGATGATGACTTTAATAGATTAATATTAAAGTATTAATATAATTCAAGTATTAATATTATTATTATAATTATTATTATATTATTTATATAATTCAAGTATTAATATTAAATATTATTACAAAACTATATTACAAAGTAAGAGCATTATAAAATGACGTCAGCAATCAAAAAATGAGCGGCCTATTAAGTTCGTATTATCTGATATATTATAAAGTGTCTCATTTCAGAATTGGTACAACCGATCCTGAATAAGTCCTGAATTAATTAACGCCATGACAATGGATTAAATATAATCCGGCCGAGCACGCGAGATAATTTCACCCACGAACCATGTCTGATTTCCGAGGCGCATTCACTAAAATCATTGGTTTTACGATAGCGGAATGTGGGTGAGAGTAAACTCGTATGTTGGCTAATCTATGACGTATGTATTTTATCATCACGTGGAGTTAAGAATAATAATGGTAAGTTAATACTTTTATATAGAGGATAGGGTGTTGTGGCGCGGCCTGGCAGATGCCTTTGTCCAGTAGAGGACTGCGATAGGCTGAGTTGACTAATTGATTGATCTTTAGGTACTAAAATTTTTTGCCAACGTTTAATTCGACATTTATTTATTTATTTATTTGGGACAAAAAACAGTTATGCGTTACAATATTAATAGTTAGCTAAGGTATAATAGTAAACAAACGCACAACCCACACTATTGTCCTCGGAATCATATCGATTTTAAAAGAAATAAGGAAACGGACGTATACAGAAGGGAATAGTAAGAAAACAAAAATAAGCCTGAAAAGTCACACAAACCAACTCAAGACAGCACTCCCCGTCCAGATTTGGTCTGTAATCACCAATCAGATCACACCATAACTTCAGCAAGAAGCAGTCATCGTTAAGGATGACCAGAAAGTAAATCAATAGCCATTTTTCTATTTTTCTATTACTTTTGACATTAGTTAAGTAATTTCAATTACTTATCGTTTACTGTGGCGGACGTTTAAATAGTCAAAAACCAGCTGTGGATATTGCTGGGTGACAAAGCATTGAGTTGACAAAGATTCATCATTTTTAATACAGACAATAAAAACCATTTAGATACGCTATTTATATTCTGAAAGCAAAAGCAACTCACAATGGAAAATGTGCCTAGCAGAAAGCATCTTAAGTAAAAACATAGATCAAGTCGAATCAAATTAGAATTCAACATAAACATACATATTATAAATTGAAGTCGCTTTTCGTGTCTGTATGTGTGACCGCGTTGTTCTTCAAACTACGCAACGGATTTTGATGAGGTTTTCACCATAATTTAGAGATTTTGTTCCGGAAGGCTTATGTGTATAATACACTAGCGTTTTTCGTGTATATACACTACATATATTACCTACTTCGTATTCGCTTAGCGTTGTTTCTGACTTTTTTCTTGTCGCTTGGCTCCTAAGGTGCCCAGGTGGTCTTATCGTGATGTTAAATAGCTTTCTCAAGAATTGGTCTATAAAAAAATTAAAAAAAATTAATCCGACTGGTTCCAGAGATTAGCGGCATGAAACAAACAAACACTTCAGCTTTATTATTAGTATATAAATTATTATTAACTTACGTTTGGTAAAACAATCTCGATGTTTTGTCAAGTCAGAAAAGCCGTGCGAAGCAGGGGTGGGTCGCTAGTTACACAATAAAATTACGAACACTAAAAGCTCGATGTTCGTTCAATTTCGAAGAGTACTAACATAATGCTAAGGTCAAACTCGTTTATCATAGAAATACCAATAGATATAAGCGGTAAATATGCCGCGTCCGTCATACACAATCCCTGGCTCTTGGCACATCCAATTTGCCGGTATGATACCCGAACAATCTCTCTAACAATAGAACCACAATGAATGGGACCTGATCCACCCGTAAATATATCAAAATTATGTACAACCCCCGACGGCATAAGTTGAGAAAAATTTTTCGCTCTTATTTTATTTTTCCTTTGTGTTATATTGGAATTAATTGGTGTAATATTAATTAATTAGGACCTATTTCGAGATTTATTAGTTTTGCTTTAAGTGTGTTATTAAAATTGTTTGCGTCATTGCTTTTAATTACCTGGCTCCACTTACACTGGCAGAAAAAAAAATAGATATGCAATATTTTTTCTAAAAGAAAGACATGTCTTTTAGAATAAATACGAGTATTGCATAGCTTTTTAACACAAATTAATGACGTAATATATCAGCACGCCTGTATTTATTAAAGGATTAGTGTAGACAAAGTCATTACTTGCCTACATAATAGATAAAGGTTCCACAATTGCAACCTGTTTTTCAATATTTTGAAATTATTTAACAAAGTTATTGGACTTAGAACCTTACTAGCACTTTAGTAATTGCTAGGTGGTCCCGAGGTCAACAATCGCACAAAAAACCTTGCATCATCATCTGCCTAGCCTTTTCCCAACTGTGTTCATGTGTTGGGGTCGGCTTCCAGTCTAACTGGATGCAGCTGAATACCAGTATTTTACATGAAGCTACTGCCTATCCGACCTCCACAACCCAGTTACTGGGTAATACGAGTACGATACCCCTTGGTAAGATTGGTTGTCAAACTTTCGGGCTTCCGACGACCCGTAAGAGCTATCAAAGATCCACGAATGACAGCCGGGACCAACGGCTTAACGTGCTTTCCGAGGCACGGAGGGGTCTCGGTATGTAAAGATGGTCACCCATCCACAGAACAACCGCAGCAAGCGTAGCTTAACCTGATCGATTGACCTGTACGGCTGTTATTATTTAGCCACGGGCCCCCACAGAAAACCTTGAAAGCAACAAAATTTTCATACAAAGGTAACATTTTATTTGTCAGACGGTCATCACGTAACGTTCGCACAACCTTTGAGATTGTTTCATAAAAAATGTAACAGCGTGCAAATGACTTCCTTGTGGGAAGAAGGGGCAAGATGACCCCGAAGAAAAACCGCAAGAAGCGAAATATTTCGGAGGAGGTAAAAGGCTCATAAATTCCTGGTTTCATCGCGTTAAAGATGTTAGATAAAATAAAAGGAAATTATGAGGAAAAGACGGAAGCATCCAATGTAACACGTGGGAGTTATAATCCTACGAAAATGATCTTGGATAGAAAAGTTACCTTATTCAAATGTGCAGTCGTACAAGCAATTTGCACAAAACACACTCTTAAACAATGTTGTGAGTGTGCTGAGTTTCACTCTCCAAATAAGCCTGGATCAGCTTAAAAAGTTAGTACACAATAAATTGAATTACCACGGTTCAATTTACTGTGCGCGTTATAACTTTTTTTTTTAATCTTTTATTTTAGATACTTTAAGAACATGTCAGCTCCGTTGAGTCATAACTAAGCACTACAACTACACAATAAATATTACTCGAATTCTCTACAGCCGGTTGATTCTTTAAAAATCTCACCGTGAAATCATAAGTGAAGTGAGCACTTAATAGTGTTAATCCCTAGCGAATCGCTCCACGCTCACTTCACCCAAGCTCTCACGGTGAGATGGTTACAGAATCGCACGGCTGTTCTAGGGCATAAGTAACAGGACCTCACTGACGCGTGAACACTTTAAATGGATTGATACCAGCAGACGAAAGGGGATTCGCTAATATTAATAAAAAAAAATCCCAACATTCATCATATTCAATTTAAATTCACGCACCAGTGATTCCCTCTTGTGTTGTGTGATCTTTGTTAGGTGGAAAGATTTGCCTGTGTACCGAATAGCGTGTTCTAGCTGATTTTTAGGGTTCCGTACCCAAAGGGTAAAAAGGAACCCTATTACTCCCGCTCCGCTCTCCGTCCGTCCGTCCATCCGTCTGTCACCAGGCTGTATCTCATGAACCGTGATAGTTACACATTTGAAATTGTCACAGATGATGTATTTCTGTTGCCCCTATAACAAAAAATACTAAAAAACAGAATAAAATAAATATTTAAGGGGGCTCCCATACAACAAACGTTTTTTTTTTGCCGTTTTTATAGATAATGGTACGGAACCCTTCGTGCGCGAGTCCGACTCGCACTTGGTCGGTTTTTTTTTAATCACTCTTTAAAGGTATGCCTATGGATCAGCTTAAGAGCGTATGACGCACATAATATATTGAATATTGGCAGTGAAATGGATAGATTTGTTTGTATACCAAAAAGCTTGCTCCAATTTAGATAAGCAAAATCAGTTTATTTGTTTAAGAAAAAGTATACTATGTGGTACGAGTATGTAGTACGAGAGGGGCCCGTGGCTAAATAATAAGAGCCGCACAGGTCGATCGATAAGGTTAAGCTACGGTTGCCGCGGTTGGTCTGTGGATGGGTGACCATCTTTACATACCGAGACCCCTCCGTGCCTCGGAAAGCACGTTAAGCCGTTGGTCCCGGCTGTCATTCGTAGATCTTTGACAGTCGTTACGGGTAGTCAGAAGCCCGAAAGTCTGACAACCAGTCTTACCAATGGGTATCGTATTACCCAGTAACTGGGTTGTGGAGGCCAGATAGGTAGTCGCTCCATGTAAAATACTGGTATTCAGCTGCATTCGGTTAAACTGGAAGCCGACCCCAACATAGTTGGGAAAAGGCTAGGCAGATGATGATGTGGTACGAGTACAGTGAGCATGGCTCGCTGCAAGGCTTCACAATGGACAAACGTTTGTTCACTATATGCGTTGAAAGCACCTGTGTAACATAAAACTCAGGCTCAGTTTTGTTAATAGTTCATTCTGATTATAACTCAGATTCATTTCTATTAAACTAGAATTAAATTACAGCTATTGTTACTGAACAATGTGTTAATTTGTAAATGAGAATCCATTAAAATTCGTCTATGAATGAATTATGGCGCGCCACAATGAAATATATAAACTAGACAAAAATTATTTAATGTTCATTTGTTTCATTGAATGGTTGTATTGTAAGGAACGGGCAACCCCACGTCACCGGACTGCCTATAAATAGCGTGTCAGTTGACCGTCAAGCCCTCAGGCAAGCCCGGTTAAGCAGTCGACAACCTCATAGGTTGAACTGCGAGATGCCATTCCCAAAAAAAAAAAACCGTCAAGCCCTCTTTTTCGTTGGCGGTCACGACGTACGGACGTCTCTGCGGGAATCTCTGTCGGTTAAAGGTCACGTGAGCTGTTTTGAATTTTAAAAGTGTGCAATCGTTTTTTTGTTACGTTGTCATTATTTTTTAAACCAATTTAATTTAAATAAAGCTGTGATGTTGTGATTAATTTAACTTTGATTTTATTAAATAGTTTTCTTATTGAAACGTGTTTTTTTTTTAAATCACTTCCACTTCTGAATCTTACAGTATAATAAAGTTTTTAACACGCGCATGTCTCTGGAACGATCAAGAGCAATAATCGCATGTATAGCACGAACAATTATTGTCCTTCAAGAACTGCATGCAAGTATTTACAAAAGCGATTTCTATAAAATGGCATACAATAATTAAATGCAACTTTTGCCGTTCAATAATTACATGCGATTTCTGTTTGCACCAAGGCACACACAGACAACAATAGCAACAACAGAGTTGCAGAGTTCCTTGTACAATTGATTCAAGTAGGTAATGTCTGCGGTTTATTGTAAGTGCTGTTTACACCTATCCAACTTTTGAACGGCAACTAACTTGCCCGTGTCGACACAACAATTGTACGTGTTGTTTAGACAATGCTTCAATTGTTGCATCAATTTTATGGGTTTTACAGACCATTATGCTAGTTTAAGATGCACTTAGATAAGTCAATTATAACACCTTTTATCATAGGTGCTGATCCATTCGTAATGTTCATGAACTGGTGCCGTCAGTGAGGACTGATCATCTTTTAGCTGCCACGGCTTATTTTAATTTATTTAAAATTTATAATTGTTTTTATTTTTCGTATTTTTATTCCGTACGTTTTGAACGTGCAAGTCTTTCTGCATCATTGTCACATGTATAAATTTCAACATGAATGATGTAACCAAGTATCAATGGAGTTTCTTGCTCCATAAGAATCTAGTACAATTTGGAATGGGCAACTAGCTTTATATTACTGACTGATCGACCCCTTGACAATTCAAAAGTGAAAAATTGGTTTAATAGAAATAAATTCCTTGAGTTTGGTTGACACTATTACCGAAAGGTCTATCCAAAACTCGTTGTGGTCGCCACAGTGCACATTTAGTATCTGCAACGCAAATTCAGTCTCACAGATTGATTCTCTAGTACCCGCGCGTACTGACAAAGGAGTAATCAACTAATCAGTATTTCATAGTCGAATAAATACTGCATAGATCTGAGGCAACTTATTCAAACATGTATTCGTACCTGAGATTAGAAGACAAATGCACCGTAAGGGACTTAAACCCACTTGCACCATAAATAACTAATTTCATAATCAGCATACAATGTTCCCACTACTGGGACACAGGTCCCCTCTCTTCGAGAGGCGGTGGGTTGTAATCTACCACTCGGGCCCAGTGCGGGTTGGTAGATGTCACATGTCTTCGAATTTTTGGTCCTAGGACATGCCGGTTTCCTCACGATGTTTTCCTTCACCGTTTTGAAAGCAGCGGTGATGAAATTATTTAATAAAAGTAAGTTGGAGCCGTTACCTCTTGGCCACCGCTGCTCTACTAACTACTAACTAAAAGCATTTAACGCTCGATCAGACGATCGATCAGGTTAAGCTACGCTTGCCGCGGTTGGTCTGTGGATGGGTGACCATCTTTACATACCGAGACCCCTCCGTGCCTCGGAAAGCACGTTAAACCGTTGGTCCCAGTTGTCAGTCGTAGATCTTTGACAGTCGTTACGGGTAGTCAAAAGCCCGAAGGTCTGACAACCAGTCTTACCTAGGAGTATCGTATTACCCAGTAACTGGTTTGTGGAGGTCAGATAGGCAGTCGCTCCATGTAAAATACTGGTACTCAGCTGCATCCGGTTAGACGGTTAGACTGGAAGCCGACCCCAACATAGTCGGGAAAGGCTAGGGGCAGATGATGATGATGATGATGTAGTTAAAACGTCTTGCTGTTTTTGTCATCTTCAAACAATTGACAGCAATAGGATTAATTTTTAAATTCGTTTAGCGTTACATTCATGTAAGCTACGTTTCCTAGAAAAGCGGTGACCGCCACATTTGGCCGTCACGCCACAGGCCCAAATACAGAGCGTTTTTTTTTTTTTTAATTTACCTTAACCCAGATGTTACTGAAACTATTTTTTCCAGGAAAGTCAGGAAAAGGTGACCTTTTAAAGGGCCTATCGTAATATACGGGCGTATGTGTGTCGTACGTATGCGTTTTTGAGTATATTAAAAGACCCGTCGCAGTGTCTGGGCTAATGTCTAATGTCTAGGCTAAATACTAGTGAAAATAACAGATTTTTCATGACATCCGTTAAAATATGACGAAAACACTCTTCTAGAAAACGTAGCTTTAGTGATTGGTGGTGCAAATGGGCCTTAATATAATTTTGAAGTGTCGGAAATAGAGTTAATTCTTTGTGGTGTAATTTATGAATAGGTGAAGAGAATAATAGCGTCATTATTTATAGTAAAACCGGCCAAGTGCGTGCCGGACCACGCGCAATGAAGGGTTTTCCGTAGTTGGTATGAATTTACTCCGAGAACAAACTTAGCAGTGTAGTTGAAAATCATGTTAATATAATATATTGAAAATCATGTTAAATAACTGCAAGTGTAAGTTGGTCGACTATTTCACTATATCACTTGTAAATCCTACTTAGCTATCCCCTCTCCCGCCAGCCAAATGGTTATTTGACTCTAACAAAAATTAGCACACTAGGGGTAGACGAGAACAAAAACATCCCCACTTTACGTTTTTTGTACAGGAGGTACCCTAAAAAATGCTGAGTCTCATGAATTTATTTTACCACTTTGTGGGCGTGATTAATATGTACATTGTATCCATGCCCAATTATAGCTTTCTAGTACTTACTAAGGGTCTCTGAGCTAAGCTGTGGAAGGACGTACGGACCGACGGACAGATGTATATGGTGAAACTATAAGGGTTTCTTGTTGACTACGGAACCTTAAAAAGGTTCCAAGTATAAGGGGTTGTGATTGCGGCAGTAATTTAAATAATCATTCACTGTGGTGATCATTGGAATAGCCATACTCATCAATGTAAAGTCAGGGATTTTAACTGTTAAGGAAATTGCCTACCAACTTAAAGTGTCCGTATAATCAAATCACAACAAATGCCTATACTATGTCAAATTGACGTAGACGTAGCCCATGTGAGTGAAAAAGACGGGAGAGAACGTCCTAGAAGGACATATACCTAGTGTCCTTATTAGTGATGTTCTGCTGAAAGGTTAGCTGCGTAAAACTCGCAATAGGCGTGCGTGTATGATCAGATTTATGAACGTCATCATCAGCCTATTGCACATTGACATTGGAGTCTCCAATTGTACGCCATTTAGCTCTATTCTCGGTAACTCTCATCCAGCTGCTATCAGCTACCCTGCGAAGATCTTCACTCCACCTAGCCTGAGGGCGTCCTACCTTACGTTTGCCTATTCGCGACCTCCACACAAGAACACGTCTACCTCAACGGTAATTGGTTCTACGGCTAATATGGCCAACCCATTGCCACTTTAGTTTGCTTATTCCATGAGCTATGTGGACAGCTTTGGTCTCAACCGGATCACCTCAATCCGGATTGTATCCCGCAGAAAGACTGTAGCATAGCATAGAATAGAGCATAGCACTTATGAACGAAAAAGAAGCAAAAAAAGTATCTCAGAATCGTAGTAGGTGGCGTTCTTATGTTTCTGTCTACCCTCATAGGAATAAGGCATGTGTTTATGTAAGTGTATGAATTAACTATCTAAATTCATTCCAGCAGTGCGATTCTGTAACCATCTCACCGTGAAAATTTAGGTGAAGTGAGCGTGGAGTGAGCTGTCAGTGTCATCCCACCTGAAACTAGGGATTGAGCAAGCATACATTTACAATCATAATCGAGATTTTAATAATATTAATAATAACAAACAATGTGGATGCATATTTTCATCAGTCTAGTAGCTGTGAATGTTTCATTTTAATTATTGTTCGTGCGTGACGCACTCGGACCTCAGGCAATATAAGGAGACTAGTCTAAAAATAAAAAATAAAAAAAAAACTACATAAACTCAACCATATTTTAAAACCCCACAAAATAGTAATGTTGTGACCACTAAAATACTAGCTTTGAAATGATATAAAATGATTAAAAGAATTAGCATAAAAAATAGTATTAAAATCTCGATTATGATTGTAAATGTTTGCTTGGTCAATCCCTAGCATCAGTGGGATGACACTGACAGCTCACTCCATGCAAGCTCTCACTGTGAGATTTTTACAGAATCGACCGGCAGATAGCCTTACAAGTTCATCCAACATAGGTTAACGAAGTATTGTGCAGCAATACGAGCTCCAAACTAGCTAAACGTTGAGCAATAACATATTCTCCAGAGGATTGGACCGATTAAGCTCACTCAGTCGCCATTAGGTCGTAACTACCTTCACTGTAATTCAATATTGGGTAGTTAGTGCTGTATGTTTTCCTTTATTAATAGTAAGATGCTATTATGTGGCTGTATCTCGCGTCTGTGTGCTAATCCACCAACACACACCGGCCGTGCGTCGTGGATTATGGCCCACTTTTACAGAGAGGAGGCCTGTATTAATGCCAAGCAATGGGAACGTTATAAGCTGGTTATGTGTGTGGCTGTATTCCACTTACAGGCATGGCGATAATACATTACGTGGAACTAGGGACAAATTTTTAAATCTGCTCGCGTGAGTGTAAAGGCGTCACATGATTTTTTTTCAGTGTGGCAGATTATTTAAAAAGAAAATACAGGTAAGCAAGGACGTCGCTGCGCAACCTGAAACCATGAATTTAGCACATGATTTGAAACACCCCAGCGTAGAAAATTTATCTTCGATTATCAAAAATAAATCAGCTGTTTTATAGAACTAATAATTTATATTATATAGAGAGAAGAAAGAAAGAAAACATGTTTATTCTACACAAACAAAACCCACGTTACAAAAAAAGACAAATTATACACATACAACGTAGTCAAAAACCTCGTACTCAAGCATATAAAATGTTGACAATTTTGTCCATTGCTTGATGTCAGGACTAGGGACCAAAGACAACACACATTAATTAACATTGACAATACATTAATCCGTGATGCGCTCGCGACACTGGCAGCAATCAAAACAAACAACAATCAAAACAAAGTGGAAAAAAAACAGAGACACACACACATTGGATTTTTCCGCCCAGATGTGACGAATCATTCCAATCCGAATAAGGGTGTACTATCTACCCCTTAGGTACAGTAAATAAGATGGTGGTTGTCAATCTATTTAATATAATATCTTGTATTTTCTTTTCCATAATCATTATCATCTGTCTAGCCTTTTCCCAACTATGTTGGGTCAACTTCCAGTCTAACCGGTTACAGCTGAGTGCCAGTATTTTACATGGAGTGACTGCATATCTGACCTCCACAACCCAGTTACTAGCTAATTCTATCCCCATAGTAAGACTGGTTGCCAGACTTCCGGGCTTCTGATGACCCGTAACAGCTGTCAAAGATCCAGGAATGACAGCCGGGACCAACAGCTTAACGTGCTTTCTGAGGCACGGAGGGGGTATGTAAAGATGGTCACACATCCACGGACCAACCGTGACATACGTAGCTTAATCTGACCGATCGACCCGTGCGGCTGTTATTATTTAGCCACACGGCCCCCTTTATTTATGTTGCCACAATAACCTAGTTAATATAAAATTTGTTGCCGGGGCTTAAATTTCAACTGAAGCGACAATTTTCCAAAGTAAGTTGTTCAAAGAATAATACTAGACTTAGCGCTATCCTGAGATTGTGTTTTCTTCCAGGAAATCCAATATTGCTGTAGTATTTTTTATTTGGACTTCAAAGTTCAAACCACCGCAAACGAGCTTGTCTTTGGTGTAGATAGTGTAGATAGTACTTTTTTTTTTTGTGGAAATCTTCATTGATGTCCACCACCCTGGGGTGGGTGGAGGAGTCTGTCTGACTCTTACAGACTAAAACCACGCGGTGTTCTGCTGCTACCTTTAGCCGGGGGGCTGGAATGCTTGCGCATTTTGTCACGTTCTCCCGGCCAGGAGTTGGCTCGCATGAATCCATGCGGACCCCGTCACCCTCAGCGGCCGCATTCCTCTAGAGAGAGGCGCGCGCGGAACACGGCGTCCCGTTGTCTCGGGTCTTTCGCTGTTCAGGCACCTACTGTGTTACCTGTGGCACCTACGTGTTTTGTACTTTTGCATGAAGTTAAAAAAAATACATAGTTATAATAATATCAGGCTATCATTGTTCTACTGCAGGGCAAGCGTCTGTTGTCATAGAGAGTAGGCACGAGTGTTGACCACCAGTCTTTCTCAAGACGGGTTGGCGATTTGAGAATTATATTAAATACTAGCTGTATCTCGCGGTTTCACCAGCCTAAGTCTCGATCCCGTAAAAATATTGGAATAAAAAGTATCGTATGTCCTAATCCAAGTCATGGTCAACCATGTGCCAAATTTCATCAAAATCCATCCAGCCGTTTTAGCGTGAAACTGTAACAAACAATCATACAAACATACACAACATGTTGCCCCCCCCGCCCCCTAAACATGTGGGCAACATGTTAGGGGGCCTTGTCACTACGACACTATGCGCTAGTGACCGTTTTTGGGGGCCCTTTATTGACTGTGCAAGTCACCTCCTGCCATTTTATCAGTGTATTTTATATAGGGTGACTGGTAATTAGTGACCGATACTTACCTAAACACATGATTCTACTCAGGACAACAAACATCTTTTACTATCGGACCAAATCCGAAATCGCGATAAAAAAGTCAGCTGTTCCCTACATTTATGTTCGTACGAGTCGTCAAAATGTAGGGAACAGCTAATTTTTTTTTCGCGATTTCAGGTTTGGTCCCATAGTAAAAGTTGTTTGTTGTCATGAGTAGAATCATGTGTTTAAGTATCGGTCACTAATTACCAGTCACCCGATATAAATCATTGGTCAGGCAGGGGGTATAGTCTTTCCATAGTTCTAGATAACCAGTTTATCTTTAGCATTTAATATGAATAGTATTATAGTCCTATATTTTTTGTAACTCAGTGTATATATCTACAACACCTGTATCCCTCATCCGCGATATTTTGGCATAATAATATGATATGTCACTGCAATTTTCCGCTTATATTTTGCTGTTCTTTCCTTATTGCTTCTGTGTGGCACCGTCGCGTCGTAAAACCTTATATTGTTGTTCATTTCTCATCGACTCCGGTTCGCCGTTGCTCTATTTCTTTATCCCATGAAACTGCCCTCATTTTGGGAAACAACTTGGTTACGTGAACTATAAAATGAGACCAGCCTGTCTATTCTGTAAATATTATCTCACCGTGAAAACAAAGTTGAAGTGAGTCGTCAATAGTGTTAATCCGCATAGCATCAGCATGACGTGCCGCTTGTCTGTATGCACACTAAGTGGCTGTGTTTTATTATAAGATAACATGCAATAAACTTATTCTAGGCAATTGTCACTGACAGAATACAATAGACTTTAAATTGTTTTGTTTTTAAATTGGTAGGGTTACTCGTTCAGCGGTGACATTTTAGTGAGTGGTTTCAATTGTTGTGATTTAAAACCGCTGAAAAGCTTACATCTTTTATATAGGATGGTAAATTATAATAAAGTGCTCTATCATAGGTGATATTGTTTTTAGCATAGTTTGTAGGTACGTGTCTTTTGCAGGAAGAGTAAACTGAGTCGACGAAGACTGCTTTTACATATTTAAGATTTTTTTGGGTAAACATCACTTGCAAATCGCAATAGGTACTCAGAACTCAGTATAAAGACATCGATAATTCTAAACGAATGCTTCCAACTGTTTTAAAACCTTCTCTAACTGATGCCCAGAACACATGCCTCATCCCCGCCACACTGAGTGGCGAGCCACAGATGTGCCGAAGCGAGTTACGATGACTGTTAAGCGAAACGACGCGAGCATCCTTGACTCAAAACTTTATCTAACACGCTAAGTTTCCGCTCGTTCGTGGCCTCAGTTGCCTATTTTGCTGTTCTTGCAACGAAACGTTGGTTGCAGTGGAATCGAGACAGTGTTACATTGCTTGTTGCAGTGAGACAATTCTATCCTAAATGTACCTATCCAAGAGAACGGATGCGTCAGAAAATTGATTGATTGACCCAATATTGAGGTTGCAATGAAAGACATTTGAATACTGACGATAGGCGGCACCAAAGGAAACAACATCTAAATATACTTGGTCACACCTCGCTCAGTTTAGTTTTATGTCTCGCATCATACGCCCCGCATGGCAGGCCAGTTTGTGTGTAAAAGGAAATTATTTTCTAAGAAATTATGCCGAATTGTACGTTGTGGTATTGCAAACCTCGTAGTGATAAAATGACTCGACCTAACAACCGTTTACGTTCCTTAGTTTTTTTTTTTTTTAATAACGAACCAAGTATCTGTAATAAAATAAATACATAAATTAATTATATGTACACCAATTTTAGACAATGTCAAACTATAATATGACGGTTAGTAATAAAATCAAAGGTTGTTGTCGATAAAAATGGATAGTGTCGAACTTGGCTATTATGTAGTGTTGCTATAGGTATTATGTTAGATGGTGTCACTGAGACATGGGATCACAGCAGTTTTTTTCATGATATTTCTTCTGATAGCCTTTTTTTATTACTATGATTCAATATCTTCGGTTGCAACAAAAATGAGACAGCGATGCATTGTATCGTATGTGTTAAAGCGTAATCAATATTTGAAATGCTCGCGAATAACACGAAAATTTAACTACACGTTATTTTATCAACACAATGTTTCAATCGCCGTCTATTTTGCTGTAAAAACTGATCTATAAAACAAATTAAATTTCCAAGAACCATAAAAAAGGCCGAAACTTTGCGAACAGATCTCGTTGTCTCATAAACATTCGCAAACGAAGCAATTAAACGAAATAATAGATCAAATTTTCAATTACAAATGAAACCCCTACTCAGACATTGTGAGCCTAAATAAAATCCTTGAGCCGTACCTAATATTGATGTACGTAAGCCTACGCAAGATTTCATTTGTCATGTTACGGCCTCCCAGCTATCTATGCCCGTCATCTGAGACTCCTGAGTACATAGCACTATAGAAGAAGAAATCCTTATAGAAGCGAAACTCATGGTCTTTTCTTTGTGCCTGCGTCCAACTGACAATAGCTTACAAGGAAACCTCGCGAGGTGTCCCTCACCGATTTAGTTGCGGCTTTATCATCATAATCTACATGAAAAATTATGAGACACGTTTTTTTTTTCTTTTTTGCTAACGTTTTAAAGGTGTGAAAATCACCCTCAAAGTTCGTACCCCAAAATGATGGTTTGCAGTTTTCACATATTTCTAATAATTTTTTTCCAAAATGACTAATTTTTTAATTAAAAATAACTAAAAATGCATAACCTATAAACTATTTATTATTTTTTAATGGGTCCAATTTTAAGTCTTATAAATATGTGAATAAAGGTATTTTTCATAATTTTTTTATGCTCTTTTTAATGGTTAAAGTAATTTTGGAAATTTTTTATCACCACTTTAAAACGTTTGTTAGCAAAAAAGAAAAAATACGTATCTCATCATTTTTCATTTAGATTATTATAGTAAAGCCGCAACTAAATCGGTGAGGGACACCTCGCGAGGTTTCCTTGTTAGTAACTGAATTTTGGTGATGGACGAACGCAGAACACGAGTACCTATTACCCACATCAATTCGCTAACGCCTGTCACCCAACAGCTGGCGTGGCAATACCGCCAGTCTCTTGAGCACGTTACCAGTCACAGTGAACTGGAAGAATTTTTCTACACAACTTTTTTACTTTGTTGTTAGATCTGGTGTTGCGATGTTCGATTGTGTTTATTATTTATTTTATGAATATAGTTACATATGAGTTGTTATTTGATTTATGAATTATATTCTACTAATATGAATATTTGTTATTGGTCGATAGAAATCCCGCAATGTTTCAAAACTAGGTCTACAACCAGGGTATCCTGCCCGTTATAACATACGGTGCCGAATCGTGGACACTGACAGTTGGACAGCCGGTCGATTCTGGAAAAATCTCAACGTGATAACTAAGGTGAAGTGAGCTTAGAGTGAGCTGTGAGTCATGCTGATGCTAGGGATCACTTCACCCAAGTTTTCACGGTGAGATGGTCACAGAATCGCACGGCTGATCCAGAAATTTAAGGTCGCTCAGCGCACTATGGAGCGGGCTATGCTTGGAGTTACTTTGAAGGATAAAATCAGAAACGAAGTTATCCGGAAAAGAACCGAAATAGCTTGCAGAGTATACAAGCTGAAGTGCCAGTGGGCTAGTCATGTTTATCGAAGGACCGATGGCCGGTGGAACAGACGAGTCCTGGAGTGGAGACTGCGTATCAGCAAGCGTAGTGTGGGACGCCCCCCAGCTAGATGGACAGACGACCTCGAAAAGGTGGCTGGGACAGACTGGACGCGAAAGGCAGAGAACAGGGTGTTGTGGCGCAGCATGGGAGAGGCCTAAGTCTAGAATTGGACTGCGATAGACCGATTTTATTGATTAATGGAAAACTGAGGTACTGTTGGACTATGTAAAAGTTTGATCTATTGAAAGTCGCTTCTATGTATCAGTTCTTATTCTATGACAGTATAGACTTCTTATCATCAGAACGTTCATTCAGAACGAAGTTCAGTGGAAATGGGTCCTTTATGAATAACCGATAGGCCTGAAATCAAGTGGCCATTAAATAAAGGTAACCTTGGAAATCATAAAGCCGATAAGCGTCCTTGACGCAGTTGTGGGATGCCCTTACTGTGACGGGATTTGGTGTAGAGTACAAAATACTACATCTTTTTTTTATGAAAATGGTCGCATCTTAAAATGTATTTAGTAACATTAGACATTTTTTTACATTGATGATACCAACATATGTACTTGCCCGAGTAGCACATAAACTTTTGATTACTGAAATTATTCTGAGATAAGTATCTACCTACTTATGTCAAACATAATTTTTAGTTTCTTTTAAACCTATTGTGTTTGAGAATCGAGATTTGCATACCTACTATAGAAATCTCGATTCTCAAACACAAAAGATTTAAAGGAAACTACCTAGTAAGGTTGGGTGAAAATAGTTTCATGTTGTATAATTTTTAATTTGAACTAAGAGATAAAGGAGTTACATTTGCATGCTGTCTGGATGAAACATGTAAATCTCACTGTATGTTTAGTAATGAAATTAACAAACAAATTAAACTAGCTGTTTTCTTAAAATTAATAAAATATTTTATATTCAGATAAGTACTTCAATCTGCATAAACCCTTACGTCGTGTGACAGCTTTCCGTCCAAAGAAAGTGCCCATAATTCGACATAGATAAACCGCTTCATATAATAATAATAATAATAATAATATAAATATATACAAAGAAAACACTGCATGTCGCCTGAAGAACACAGAATCTTAACGAAATCTTACCAAAAAACGTAAAGTATCTCGTAACGTGTGTCCTTGCGCTAGCGACTTGATCCACGTTAAGGGCATTGACGCGTGTGAATAACCTTTGTAGATATGACAATACCTTGGCAACTGCCAAGCTATCGTTAGTATAGATTCTAAGTATTATAAAGATTTTGCCACGTTTTTAATTTCGAATAAAGTTATTTGAAATTAAAGACGTGGCAAAATCTACTGCGTCAAATGGAGTTGCTATTTTCATAAAACCTAAGACCAGTTAAATTAAACACACCTAACTAAAGTAACATAACACACTGAAGTCTCTGTCTTTGATTTTGCTTATTTTCATGGCTCAGCCGCAGATTGGATTTAGATTCAATTCTGGCACAAAAAAAAAATATATTACCTGTGACTGTGAGAACACTAATAAAATATCACATACGAATAGTAAATACTACAGGCAATAAAAAAAGTCCGAAAGGGGTGAAATGGAGTGTCGAAGTCAGAAAATTTAAATCACGCAAACGAAGCTGTGGTCAAAGCACTACCTAGGTACTCATTTTCTTAGCAAACTCCTTGAAGCAATGTGTTGTTCATTTTAGTAACACACAATTAAGTATTCCTCGAATAGCGCTGTGTTTTGTTAGAAAATTCCATTCCGTTTGAACGACACAACGAACAATGAAAGAACATATTTCAAGCTTTCCTGGAATGCTGTGTGAAATGCGGTGAAACCCTTAAGAAAGACTACTGAAATGGAAGTCTTTGAAAATACAGTATTTAGCTTGATTGTGTGTTTCTGTAAGATAGCAAAATTAATCCTACTTCTAAACATAGTACTATGAGTTACTTTGAGTCATGATAGCTTCGTGATTGGCCATGTTGCTTACCTAAAATTGACCTTCTGTGCAATAAAGTGTTCCATAAGAAACACTTTATTGCACAGCAAACATATTGTAGAACGTCTAATATAAACCTTTATAGAATTATAGCATTTTTAGGTGTTGACTTAGTCTGTGGTTTGATTTGACCAAAAGCATGGATTTACGAGTACGTTGTTGTTCAAGAAGGGTTCGTTTTAATCAGTACTGACAGTGTAATTTTGACGGATTTTGTAATAATTTCAAAAGGAAGGCCTCCTTCCGTATTATTAACTGTAAGTTAATAATTTCGTAACTAATTGGCGATGAAAACCAAGAAAATGAATATTATTTTAAACTTAGAAATTTTTAGGAAAATATTATTACTGGAACTCCTTGGGGGACCACATTAATGTGATTAAGTTTAAACAGTTTCCGAAATATTTACAACATTATTAATGATAGCTTTATTTATATTCGGACACTCATTTAAGGCTGATTTTTCCATGGCCAGATACCTTTTTTTCGAGGAATAAAATAGACGTTTGACAGTTTTTGTATGAAATATACGTCAAAATGTCATAATTATTCCTCGAATAAAGTTATCAGATGATTGAAAAATCAGCCCTTACTTAATTAAAAATTTAATTTGGATCTCAAAATTATCCGTTGTCTTGATTCAAAATGATTCGTTGTCTTGATTAAGACTCGGAGAGCAATTTCCTTTGAAGCACCTTTCAGATATTCTGCTGGGATCAATAACCCATCTCAAAGTAGGTGAGTATTAATTTAGTTTATACTGTTACGTTTTTGGTTGGAGGGGCTTGGCTAAATAATAACAGCCGCACAGGTCGATCGATCAGGTTAAGGTACACTTGCCGCGGTTAGTCTGTGGATGGGTGACCATCTTTACATACCGAGACCCCTACGTGCCTCAGAAAGCACGTTAAGCTGTTGGTCCCAGCTGTCATTCGTGGATCTTTGACATTCGTTACGGGTAGTCAGAATTCCGAAAGTCTGTCAACCAGTCTTACCAAGGGGTATCGCATTCCCCAGTAACTGGGTTGCGGAAGTCAGATAGTTTGTCGCGTTTTACGAGTATAATAATACGTGCGTATTTTTTTTTACTTAAGTCCGGTTTATATTTGATCCACCCACGTATTTATGCTCGTGACTGTACGATATGGTTTTAATTGACAAACTTAATACTTTAATGTTTGGTTCAAGGATCAAAAAGTTCCAAATTAATATTCAAATAATTGATTTCAAAATATACAACGTGTAACGTTAAATGCGCAAAACCTGAAAGTAGTTTGATCAGAATAACGAGCAGAATTAATTGAACCACTTTTTAATATAGTTTACATTTTTCAAAAAATCTTCATTAAAAACGTTGCCGTGTCTATTTATTAATAGGTCAAGCAACCCAATTACAGCGCGGCGCAGCGACCCGATGACGACTCCTCCCTCGATAAAGCGTCGTCACAGACGCAAGAAACGATCAGAATGGCCCGTAAAACTAAAACAGCACAGAAAACCTTTATAATTTTTTTAATGACTTATTTTCTCTCTGAAATAGGTCAATTGAATTAAAAATCAGTCGGGGTGTCTGAGGTTTTGCGCATTTAACATTACACGTTGTATAGGATAGGAAAAGTACATACACTTAGTTTGGGCTTATACATTATCATACGAACATAAAGACATCGTTTAGTCCCCTTTAGCTCCTAACCTAAAACCTAAGCCAAAAAGTCGGGAAAGTTTCGTCAAAGTTTGCGGGAACAAAAACCCAATTTAGAAATTCGTTGCCTTATATCTAGCGTATGTTGTTCAAACTACCTTAGTTCAAGTTTTATATGTTAGCAATTTATTTCATTTTTCTTAGTAAGTACCTACATACTAATAAAAAAAAATTGTCTCTCTCAAGATGCACTTTATCTTATCATTTTTACGTACAGACGGCATCACGTTAAGCTACCCGAAACTGTCAAAAAATTTCCCAATCAACTTTTAACCTAATGCTTTAGCGATAAAGTTGAAAATCTATTAAAGAAATTTGACAGATTGTAGTAGCTTAATGTCCTGGAGTCTGTACTTTTACGACAAATTTTCTTCTGATATAGTGTCTCATTTAATTCAAACCGTAAACTACCCACAATTTATGAATATTTTTACACAAAGCAGCATCATCAGTCCCTGTATTCGGTTGAACCGGCTAGAAGTTAATCACTTACACAATTTCCTTGGTCACGCCGCCGTCTTGCTTCTCGTAAATCTTCGTCAACTAAACTGTCACCTCTATAAAGAGATACAACCTTTTTATAAAGGGCCGAGACCGTTTGCCGCAAAAAGAGGATCAAACTCATTTTGGTGACGTCACTAGCTCGAAGACCGCCCGATATGGACTTGCCCTCGTTTTTACGAGGTATAAGTAAACATTTTTTCTATATAATACACATTCACGACGTTTTTCTGCTGCATATTCTATATGGGATTTCTTTTCTAATAAATTAGTTTTGATATAAGTTCGGCAAATACGTTGTCACTTGCCCTTGGCTTGTAGGAATATAATATTTAATGGGAAAAGTATGTTAGGACCAACAAAATAACCTTTTATTCAAATGACGCTTTTACCATTTCATAGGCTAAATAAACATGAGGCTATATTTTTAAGCGTCTGCTGTCAAAATCGAAGCATTTCTTTTAATGAAAATAATTAGAGGCACATTTGAATTGTCAAGGAGTCGGTGCGCCTGAAAGCTGGCCATTCCAAAGTGTAGTAGGTGCATGTGGAGAAGAATGGCCAAAAACTCCATAAATACTCTCTGAAATCAAAATATTATTACAAAATATCATTCAAGTTGAAATTAATGTGAGAACGACGAATAATGACGTGCACGGTAAAAGTATCCATAGAAAACAATTAAGAATAATAAAATAAGCCGTGGCAACTAAGAGATGAGCTGCCGGTCGATTCTGTAGAAATCTCACCGTGAAATCATAAGTGAAGTGAGCACTTAATAGTGTTAATCCCTAGCGAATGACAGCTCACTCCACGCTCACTTCACCCAAGCTTTCACGGTGAGATGGTTACAGAATCGCACGGCAGTTCCAACTGAGGGCGCCCGTTAACAAACGACGCATGGATCGGCACTATTCAGCTCAGCAATTTTTGTTATCTTTAGTTATGTCACTATAGTTAATCGTCTGTAAAATATCACGTTGGCTGTTCAGTTGAACAAAATATTAACAACTAGCGGGCAGGCTTATGTCAAAAGGCTTCTAAAAGCTGGAGCTAAGCCTTTCAAAACTGGCTGATTGCAATTCGTCTGATCGTAGCATGACCTCGACTAGAAATTTCGAATGTGCTGTGCCTTTCATGCAAGTTGTGACCGAGCTGTAAACCATTTAACGAGTATTAGAGAGTACTTTGAGTAGGCAGAGTAGGTATTGGAAGATCGAGTGATGTAGTTCGTCCTATAAAACGGCTTTCAATCTAGAATAACGGCACCCCTCTGAATTACATTGTTTGGTTACAACTGCAGTGCTATTCTGTAAAAATCTCACCGTGAGAACTTAGGTGAAGTGAGCGAGAAGTTAGCTGTTATTCGCTAGGGATTAACACTATTAATTGCTCACTTCACTTATGATTTCACGGTGAGATTTTTACAGTATCGACTCGGCTGTTCGTAATTGAAATAAATGCTTTGAGTAACATATATGTCGCAGGGATATGATAAAAACAGGGATTTGCCCAAATCCCTAAGGGATTTGATCAAATCACGGAGGATGTTAAAATAACAACAAGTTTTTATCATTTCCCTAAGCAAATCTGGTGATTTGACAAATCCCACTAAAGAAATCTAGTGATTTGAACAAATCCCTAAATTGGTTCAGTGAAATGACAAAAATAACTTTTGTGGCAAGAGCGAGCGAAGCGAGCTCGTGACTTGGGGCACCCCGACACGGACAGGTTAGGTTCGAAGGGGATTTCTCGTTTTCTTCGTGTTAGGTGCCTTTAAACCCTGCAGACAGAAATAGGGGCCCCGCGAAGCGGGGCTCCGTCGACTACGCCTTATTATTATGCTCATTTTGTATTTTAAGTAACTTAAATTAATGTTTGTAAGATACTATTCACTGACAAGCAAGTGCGAGCGCGACGTAAACAAGAACTGGACATGTTTTATTATCATTTCACTGAATCAATTTAGGGATTTGTTCAAATCACTAGATTTCTTTAGTGGGATTTGTCAAATCACTAGATTTGCTTAGGGAAATGATAAAAACGTGTTGTTATTTTAACATCCTCCGTGATTTGATCAAATCCCTTAGGGATTTGGGCAAATCCCTGTTTTTATCATATCCCTACGACATATACAAGCTACCGAAAAAGTTGTGTCAATCCTGTTGAATCTCGTTGTAGAAACACGAAACGCTTTAGCGATTGCTTGTTTAGGTCCTCGATTTCGGTGCCTTTCTAGCTGTAGTTTGATATTCCCAGCCTCAAAATTTCAAACCGGTCTAGCCTTAGCATAACATGATTATTGGAAACTAACCATAGTTTCCAATAATCGAGTTGTAGAAGTCAGGTGGGAATCGCTCAGTGAAAATACTGCAGTCACATGAATTCTGCACATCATTCTAGGCTCCCTAGCGTATACATTTTTCGTAAGTTGGAATAAGTGAGGTAAATGGAAGTCAGACACGACTGTTAAAGATCCACGAATGACAGCCGGGACCACGAGGCAAGGAGGGGTCTTGGTATTTTTACTCATTGAAGTAGTAAAATAAATACCTTACATAAACGTTGTAAAAGAGAAAGATAAAGAAAAAAAAGATAAAAAAACATAGAAAAAGAAAGATAGTTACAAGAAAATCTTTCACTAAGCAAATCGAGCACGGCACTAAAGCCAAGCTAGGATTAACAAGACAGAGTAAAAGTAATCCCTGAACACTTAGTACACATTAATTCCTAGAACTAACCAGTTTACTTGAACTCGGGACTGTAATCTGTGGGTAACCATCGATACTCGTAAGTAATAAAAATCTATATTGCTACTTATCAAGTTTATAACAAGCAATGAAGAGGGGTTACAAGAAATATCACGCGGGTAATTAGTGTAAATGTGGTTTGTTGAGTATGAATAAGACAAGCTCATACCGATGAAGTCGTTTTTATAAACTTTCATCTTACTTGCCTTATAAGTGAGTATTGAGATATATATTATATTATATATTATATTATATATATATATATATATATATATATTATATTATTATATTGTATTATATAATTATATTCATCTCACTATTGAGCTGACGCTGTGTGAGCGTACGTGATCCATCGCCGCCCGTTCGATGTCCACCGCGCACAGGATGGATGGGAAGCAGCACATGAAGTAATTTTTTGCTCCGTTGGTGTAATTGCTGTATGGCGTTCCAGTGTGAGGATAAATAAATAAATAAGTTTGTTAGTTAGTATGTATTGGTCAAATCTTGCAAGCTGAATTAAAACCACTTCCCCTTATTCTACGGAGTTGAAATTTTACACATTGATTTTGTCTCAAAGACAATGCATTTTTATGATGCACCCAGGATTGGAGATAAATGATGATGGATTCCAGATAAATGAGCTCCTCACAACGGTCAACGGTACAGACACGAAATTGAATATACGTATTTGATTAAAATATCACATTCTAAAGTATGGCGTGACTTGGATAGCGCAACTCGGTTGGTTTAACATCATGACCTGTGTAAAGGCGTGTTTGGGTTCATTGGATTTGTCTTTACAAGTATCTTTCAAGTGAAGGTGATACGATGTGTGGACTACACAGCCGACTCTTAAGTTCGACTCATTTCAAATCGAATAATTCATATGCTGCTGCAGGTAAACATCGTGCATTCTACCTCACAGTTTCCGTTGCATTGTATTTGGCTTAGTTAAGTCACACTAGTTAAGATGAGCGACACGATTCGTTTACTCGAATTTTGCTGGCATGTTTCATTCGTGTTGCTGTTGACTCGTCATACTTCCATAGAAGCGCTCTATAGTTGTTCATACTCCACTCTAACCCTATAAAACAAAGTTCAACCCCGAAACGTGCTCACGTCCGACCTATTTATTGGTACTCTCGACTTACGGCCGGTACGGTAAACATGCTGAAAAATATATGAACGTAATATAATTTTTAGTTCGGCACCGAGACTTAAAAACGTTTCAGGAGTAGGCAGTTGGTAGATGCTGCTGTTTGGTCTATGAAAGGAAATGTTATGTTTTCTATAAGTGTAGATTGTAGATTATTTGTTGAGCTCACTTCACCTAAGTTTTCACGTTGAGATTTTTACGGAATAGACTGGCAGTAAGTTAAAACAACTGAACGGTGCCGCTCCGACGTCGCAACGCATTCACACCTCATGTTGCGACGTCGGAGCGGTACCGCTCAGTTGTTTATGCGTCACAAGGAAGGGCACACGCTCGCAGGTTTCGTTTTTTTTTTTCTTAGTTTTTTGTTTACTTTGATGCAGGTTTTAAAAAATGTGTACCAACAAAGAAGATGTGGATATGAACTAAGTACTTCATTACATTAGTCCACTAAAGGGAAATTCTATGGAATAAATCGAATGCAGACTTACACTACTCGTCTTATACAATTGTTATATTATAAAAAAATAAAAAAAAACAATCAGTCTGTCTGTTATAAATATACTACGTCGTCTGTCCGACGCTGGGGCGCCGGCGGTGCCGCTGCGACATAACAACGTTGCGGCTCCGCACCACTCGTGTGCCCGCCGATACGGCGAAATCTTTGCGGTGCGGCGCCGCAACGCATCGTGTCCTCCGGCACTTACAAAAGCACTAAAAACAATCACTTAGTAGCATTTTACGTCACCCAAACTTGTAGAAAGAGCCTATTTTTATTAACAGCCTTACGAAACGATCACTAAACTTTATTACTCTATGCATGAGATTCTTCATTACGTTGTATACGAGTATATTGTACGAAAATCTTTTTATCTCCGTTCAAGAATGTAAAACAAGATAACACAGTTTTCGTTGGCGTCGATCCGGGAGACTCATGTACTAGAACAATTTCTATAAGACCCATGTTATGCTTGTAATCCTCATACAAGGCAGCGTTTCTGTGCCAATATGAGGGGTAAAGGAAAATAGAAAATGTATGGTATTTTAGTTTAGCATTTTCAAGTATACTGCGTTTGCATTTTAATTTCCAAAACTGTGAACATTATGTTTAAAAAAAAATAATATTATTAGTCATTTATTCATTCGAGTTACAGTGACTAATAGACAATATAAAAAAATTCAATATAATATCACAATACAACAAACAGTACATTAACAATACAATACCAAACAAAAACCACCGTACCTTCAACCCTTACGAATTTAATGGCCCACGACTGTAGGTGATGTTCAAGTCACTACAGAGTCACGGGTATGGACAGTCGATCCTGTCCGCTATCATCATCTCACTCAGATATAGTTTTCAAAATTTTGATGATTTTAGCACTTGTTATTCTGAAATCGGCTTAACTCACACGGAGATAAAGTTGAAATCGTAGCAATTCTCAACTCAGTCGTATACTACAACCGCTTTTAGAGGTAGCTTCCGCTATGTGACTTCCAAATTGTGGAATAACCTGTCGCCACCTATTTGATCAATTAACACGATCGACAAATTTAGAAGTTGCGCCGTAGGCGTCTACGGCACTATTTCATAGATGCGTAGCGGAAGCTAGATATGATCAATAAGAATGTTTCATTAATTTGAGATATGATGCCTATATTATTATAGAGGAACAGGGTTCACTCATCCTTCATAGAAAACGGAGGATCCTTCCACGGGTGGTATGTCTGGTGGGCAACTGCTCGACGATTGATGTCGGGATGTAGTATCACGTTGGTGCAAAAGTTCTGATAAATAAAACTATTTTTTTCACTACATAGTATAAAACAAAGTCGCTTCCCGCTGTCTGTCCCTATGTATGCTTAGATCTTTAAAACTACGAAACGGATTTTGATGCGGTTTTTTTTAATAGATAGAGTGATTCAAGAGGAAGGGTTATATGTATAATACATACATAATATAGTAGAGAAACACCGATAATTTTAGAGATTTCTAATGTGATGTCGTAAATAAACACTTTTTTGGCGCTTACATTGCAAACGCTGGCTGAGCCCTACGAGATAGATCAAAATAATGTACTACAGTATTGTACACCTTAAAAAGGTCTACAAAAAAGTCCGCGATGGTATATGTCTATCTCTTAGGGATAACCCACAATAACGATTTTTTATCCTATACTTTTTACGAGAAATAATGGCTCTAAAATTATTAGTGTTTCTCTACTATATTATGCATGTATTATACATATAAACCTTCGTCTTGAATCACTCTTATCTATAAAAAAAACCGCATCAAAATCCGTAGCGTAGTTTTCAAGATCTAAGCATACATAGAGACAGACAGACAGCGGGAAGCGACTTTGTTTTATATGTACTATGTAGTGATCAGCATTGCACCCGTGCGAAGCCGGGGCGGGTCGCTAGTTTTATAATAATTTTATTTCTTTCGACATTAGTCAACTATATAGTCACCATCTAAGTCTGCCACAGTACTCCAACGATTTGGCAAGTCACTAATTTCTTTTTCCCAGAACTGCGAATCCTGTGAGTTAAAAATGTAACGACGTCCGATTTTAGTTGTTCGAAATTTTGGAATTGTTTCTCACTTAAAAAAGATTCCAGATGGCGAAATATGTGATAATCGGTAGACGCCAAATCAGGCAAATATGATGGGTGAGCCACGATATTCCATCCCAGTTCTGTTAATTTAGAATGCGTCTCTTTAGCGGTATGAGGGCGAGCGTTGTCACAAGTACGTCTTCGTTGTTTTTCTCTGATGGCGTCGCTTAGTTTTTGTAGCTGATCAATATATACCTTAGCCGCGATAGTTGTGCCTTGTGGAAGGAATTCAAAATGCAGCAGGCCTCTCATATCCCAGAAACAAATGAAGAGAATCTTCTTTAGACCATGGTCTGGTTTCGACTGATTTGGTGGCTCTTCCCCGCGACAAAGCCACACTGCGCTACGTTTTTTTTTATAACACAGTAGCCAAGTATCGTCACGCTTCCGCTAATTCACGAGTGGTAGCATCCGGATTCGACTGCAGTTCGCGGCGTAAATCGTCATCATTCACTGCGGGTGGTCGTCCTGAGCGTGGCAGATTTTCAAGGCTCCTGTCTCCTGATTTAAAACGGTCAAACAATCGGAACACCGTTGTATGGCTTGAACTTCCAGCGCCCAATGCAGTGTTGATATTGTCAGCCGCAGCCTGTGTACTGTGGCCTAACAACTAACAAGTACTTGTATAAGTATAGTGTTCGAACTTGTCGCTCGTCCATTTTTCTTCAAACTGCCTAAACCAATCGCGACTTCGGGCTTTATATACCCCCACATCACAAGTGACTAAAATGTTCTAGAACATTCTAGAATATTATCGAAAACAATTAACTTGAAAAAGGAAATGTATAGAGTTTTGTAGAGTGTCTCATTACTTGTGTGCCAATACAATATATAAAAAAAATACCTGAGATTTTTACATTAAGAAATCTTGTTAAGAATGCCTTTTGTAGTCTTTGGAGGTACTAAATTACTTAAAAGCTTCTTATGAAGAGTAGGTACGTAACAAATACCCTTTATAATGTTTTATTAAGTGAATCTCTTTTGTTTCATATACTTAATTAACATTGTTTTGTAGATCTAAAGGTCGTGAGCTAAGTTTACGTTCAGATTTATTGGAGAAAATAAAGATGGAAGTGTTAATATTACATATAAAAAACTAGCTTACTTCAATGTAGGCCAAAACCTGTGTTAGCGATTTCAAATGACGTCAATTAGTGCAGTAAACTCCATACGACGTTAAGATGGAAGAATAACTGACAAGGTGTAACCTTAATAAAATGTATCTTAAGTAACTAACTATGCCAAATTATACCTTGAGTGTGCAAAAAAAAAAAATTTTAGTAACAAACAAAACGTTACACGACACATGACAAATAAAAATATTTGTATTTGTTTTTCACAGTCGGCCAAATAAACTGTACAAAACATACGCGATGATTCGAATAAACAGTGTTGTGTTTCGTTGTCACCACATTACAAGAGCCAACTTTAGACGTCTAGAGCGAACCGCATTAAATATGTATTCAAAACACCGAAAAAGGTTCTTACATAAGGTTTCATGAACTAAAAATCCGTACAAATACCTTTGTATAGCATAAAGAAGCAAGCAATTCCTTTCAGTACCTACCGTTACGAGTTTAACTAAACTCGAGAAACGTGTGAAAAATACAGTTGGTATAGTTCCCTTATCCTTGACGGTATAAAACGGTTACGTTATCTTATTTCTTATGTTGACTTCGTGACGCACCATTAGCGGTTACCCCACTCCGCGGGGAAAGGATTACGATACGATAATATACCCCCAGCAATTGTGTGGCTTTTGAATGAGAAGCATCTCTATTCAGGGCGGATTTCGATATGAACACTTTCTCTTCTTCACTTTCACTTCCACTCACTCTTCTTCCTTTCACTATCCTTTCTTTTTTTCTTTCACTTTCTTTTTTTCTTTATTTGCTTCATTTGGTTTTGTGTCTCAAAGGATACGGTAGCCTGAGATTTATGGAGTTCTCCAATGATAGATACATACATAAATTCATGCCTTCTTCCAAAAAAGAAGAAACTACTGAACGCCACCTGGTACGATCCTTGCGTATCCTTTTTTTTTCATTTACGTTCATACATCTGGTCATAGAAGCACTTTCATTAATTCCCCTATGATGTAGATTTAAATGTAGGTACACCGGCAGTGTTTCTTACAATTTAAGAAAACACATCACAACTAAGAAGGCACATTGAGTGTCACACTTAGGCAGTTTTTCATAAAAATCTGGCCTATTCGGTGTAAAACGGACGTTTGAGTAGAACGGCTTCTAAAGTGGTTGTTACATTTTTATTGCACTGTAACCGTCAAATGTGAAACGTTATGAATTCTTACGTGAACACAAATGCTTTTTTATTTAACTTGAATGACAGGACGCAGGAAAAGCTGCGCTTGTCATTTTTAGCTTTTGTGGAACGGAGCAAAAAAGTACTTCATGTGCTGCTTCCCATCCATCCTGTGCGTGGTGGACATCGAACGGGCAGCGATGGAACCCGCACGCTCACACAGCGTCAGCTCCATAGTGCCAATACTCCATCCAAATTGCGCACATTCTTTCCGATTTTTTTGAGACACAATTATTTTTTCAAAATAAATGCATTAAAATTGTAAAAACGGAAAACTCTGATGTGTCGTCCTGCTTGACAGATGTCAGATACTATATACAACGTGTAACGTTAAATGCGCAAAACATGAAAATAGTTTGATCAGAATAACGAGCAGAATTAATTGAACCACTTTTTAATATAGGTCACATTTTTCAAAAAATCTTCATTAAAAACGTTGCCGTGTCTATTTACTATTAGGTCAAGCAAGCCAATGTCAGCGCGGCGCAGCGGCCCGGTGACGACTCCTCCCTCGATAAAGCGTCGTCGCAGACGCAAGAAACGATCAGAATGGCCAGTAAAACTAAAGCAGCACATAAAACCTTTACAATTTTTTTGAATGACTTATTTTCTGTCTGAAATATGTCAATTGAATTAAAAATCTGTTGGGCTGTGTGAGGTTTTGCGCATTAAACGTTACACGTTGTATATTTTATTTTGATGTTATTTGGGTTGTGTGTCGACCCAAATAACTCAGACCATTGAAGAGTACTAGACAATGACAAAAGGTACTCACATTCTTACCTGCCACATTCAATACAAACTTACGATGTCGGCTTTACTTTTTTTATGATCGACAATTCAAGCATTGGTAATGAAAGAAAGAAAGTAAAAAAAAGCTGAAAGGTTAATTCGATTTTTTTGCTTACTTTAGTGATTCATATTGACGTTGTGTTAAAGTGTTTGTACAAACCTTACAGTAACAAAATCATTTATCATTCAAGTAGATATTCCAGCTTCGCCAGGCAATTTAATCAATAAATAAAGATAAACCGCCGAACGCTACTAGAAATTCGGTTAGAACTTCCATCAACACACAGCACACACGCGCAACATATTATTAATTACACCAACTGCGGCCCACGCAAGATAAATGCGATAGTCCAACGTGGTTTCACGTTATTACCTAGATATAAATCTGCTGAGAACACCTTGTAAGCGCTTTCATCTTGGAAAAAAGCGAACACACGTCACGCTGGAAGCGCCACAAAAGCTGTCACGTCTATTTTGGTGTTACAATTGCGTTATCGCCCTTTGTGTTATCCAGTAGCTTTCGCGCTTTTAGTGATAATGATAACCCAAACCAATTCAGGGTTTTGTCGTGTACTATGTAGCCAAGTTCGGTGAATAATAATTGTGAATGAATATGGTAGGTATATAAAAGTTGTAATTCCGTCTTCCTTCTTCATTGAATTACAAGTCGGTACTCTAAAACTTCTTATTTTTATGTTAGCTTAAGCTGTCCCACTGCTGAGCAAAGGCCTCCCCACAAATTCTTCCAGGCATCCTTTTCTAGGGCCACCTGGATCCAACTCTTGCGATACGAATTAAAAAAAAGTTAAAACTTAGGCCCCTAGCACACGGCGTATTTTAAACGCGCAGACGACGCGCAGATGACGCGCGTATACGCGCTTCAAACGAGATTGGAACGCAACCTTGTAACCTAAGCACACGGTGCGATCGTGAAACGAGCGTCTGCTGCGCGTATACGCGCAGATACAGCGATACAGACGCGCTGTAGTCGCTCGTAGCTTCCGCGTTTTGGTCAGAAAGTACTCGTCAGCGTCAGCGGGCGGTGCGGTGGCGTGAGCGCGCGCCCCTCCTCTACCCCTCCTCCGACCCCTTGTACACGTTTCAAACGAGTTTCAAACGCGCTCCACACGCACGCTTGTATCGCGTTTTACGCGCGTTTGATTCTATAAAAACGCAAAAATCGGCGTCTACGGCGCAGAAAACACGTATTCCTGAAACGCGCGTCGTCTGCGCGTTTAAAATACGCCGTGTGCTAGGGGCCTTATTATAACTACCAGAAAAGATATAAGTACAGACGCCAGCACATCAAGCTACCCGAAACTGTCAGATTTTCCCCAATCAACTTTGAACCTTATGCTTTAGAGATAAAGTTGAAAATCTATTAAAGAAATCTGACAGATTGTAGTAGCTTGATGTGCTGGCGTCTGTACATTTTTTTCCCTGAGAATTTTGTATTAGTTCAGTTATGTTAAAAATTTTATGCATACAACGCAATATCAAAATGAAAGTAAAATTGCGATAAATCATCTTTAATTTAGTATGCGATGGATGCGTAAGAGAATGTTTAATATTTTACCTACCGGATAATAGGGAGGGTTGGTGGTTTTACCTTACTGAGGGAAGGTATTTGTATTTCCCCTCCATATAAATTACGGCATTTTCCCTTTATGGTTTCAGCCAACACACGAAAATCGGATAGATTGTAACGTATCGTTACTTTCAATAAAATAACAAAATGACAACAATAAATTAGGCTTAGATCTTTAAAACTCCGCAACGGATTTTGATGCGCTTTCTTTTAATAGATAGAGTGATTCAAGAGAAAGGTTTATATGTATAATACATGCATAATATAGTAGAGGAACACTGATAATTGTAGAGGTTTCTAAAGTGATGTCGTAAATAAACACATTTTTTTGCGCTTACATTGTAAACGCTGACTGAACCCTTCGAGATAGATCAAAATAATGTACTAGAGTATTGTACACCTTAAAAAAACCTACAAAAAAGTCCACGATGGTATATGTCTATCTCTTAGGGATAGCCTTCAATAACCATTTTTTATCCTTAACTTTTTACGAGAAATAATGGCTCTAAAATTATCAGTCTTTCTCTACTATATTATGCATGTATTATACATATAAACCTTCCTCTTGACTCACTTTATCTATTAAAGAAAACCGCATCAAAATCCGTTGCGCAGTTTTAAAGATCTAAGCATGCATAGGGACAGACATACAGCGGAAAGCGACTGTGTTTTACACTATGTAGTGATCAGCATTGTCGATTGCACCCGTGCGAAGCCGGGGCGGGCCGCTAGTATAGAATATAATCTTGATTTCTTTTTCTAATAGAACTGTGAAGAGTACATATTTCTAGACGAATAATCAACGAATTCCGAACGAAACCGGAGATTTGTGAGTCGATCTAAATTAATACAAAAACTTATTATACTTTCACCTAAAATTATTGAAGGATAGCAGATTATACATTTTATTTGAAATATTTTCTTAATTTTATTTGCTATTTTTGATGTAAGTGGGTATAAATAATAAATGTAGTAAATTCAGTGAAATGTATGTTAAGGGACTTCATCTAATTATAGTCGGATAAATTGTTATAAAAGTACATTAATATCGTTTTAAAACAGTTCTGCCAAATTAGATTTACTTAATACTGTCAATATTAAAAAAAAACAACCGACTTCCAAAAAACACTAGATACTTACAAACTGAAAAATAACTTTAATTTTGGAAGTCGGTGTCGTTAGTTCCGCATTTTCGTTTTATGACACCGACTTCCGAAATTAAAGTTATTTTTCAGTTTGTAGTCTTTTTTTTACAAAGTCGGTTGTTTTTTTTTATAAAAATGTTTTTATTTTTCACTTTTCAGTTATACGTACCCCAAACAAATTCATAAAACACTAGGGGGAAGTCCCGTAACGCCGGACGGCACCTAACGCCGGACACTCTTATTATCTCGACAAGTTAGAATGTGAACGATTCAAACACGTGTGAAAGAGGCGCGGGGGGGCATAACGGTACAGAGTCACATGACGCAGTTTGTTAGTGACGCTGAAGGCAACATCGGGAGCGGTCGGTTTTTCTTTTGGCGGAAAAATACTGCGTCATATAAGATCAAGGTGAGTGTTACAGCTACATTTTGGTGTTTTAAGTCTTTATGGTATTTGTAATTAAGATACGGTTCCGTTAATATTCGTATTCTATATTTTTATTTGTTCATTTTCAAAAGAGATTACGTATAGATTACGTAATTGTGGTACTATTCTGTCCCCTAGTACCGTACAAAAAGTTGTCCCTTAACGTCGGACATTGAAAAAAAATATTTTTCTCGTAAATAATTGGATTTATTGTAAGTAGTAATTTTTGTACGTTATTTCAGAGGATAAAATAACAGAGAAACGTTGCAATGGAGGAGAAGAAAAAGAAAGGAAAATTGGACCAAAAAAGTTTACAAACTGCGATAGATAAAATTTTGTCCAAAGAACTGAGTTTGGGAGTAGCTTCATTGTGTTACAACATCCCAAAAAGTACTCTACATGATAAGGTATCGGCATTGAAACGTGGAGAAGAAGTGACGTTGCAAGCAAAGATCGGTAAATTCAGTAACACCTCACCCGAGTACGAACAAGTTTTAGTGAATCACGTAAATTACTGGATACAGTGCTCCAGCTGCCATGGGTGGGCTCATGAAGAATGTGCAGTCATTCCTGAGTCTTCAGACGACTACATTATGTGGTCGATGCCAGATATTTTAAGAACGTCCGGTGGTAGGAGTTCGAACTGAAGTCCGTCCGGTACTAGGTGCCACTTCAAGCAATTGCATTTTTGTACACCAATGTTTAATTTTTGTTTTTGAATAAGATTATGCAGAAGTTGCATTTTTGTTAATTTGTGTTCATTCTACAGTTAGTCAGCTTAACTAATTAATAAATAAAATTACATTTTTCGAAACAGTTTTTATTTTATTTCCTGAAAACCTTAGGTGTCCGTCACTAGGGGACTTCCCCCTACTTGCTATGTAAATTTCAGTACCAGGAAGCTGCGCTGCGATTGCGTAAACAATGCATACATATGCCTATCTCCAAAACTCATTACCAGATCTTTACGAAATTTAAATGGGACCATTTCGTAATAAACCTCTACCGAACAAAAAATAAATTTTGCAAATCCGTCCATATACGACGGAGTTATGCCTGAATATACATAACAAAAAAAAAAAAAATTGTAACACCCGAATTGATGACCTCCTCCTTTTGAAGTCGGTTAAAAAGTTATTTGGTCAAATGTATGATTTGATAAAAATGACCGTATTGGATGTACTTGAGTAATATTGGGAGACTATAAAAATAAGTGTGCTGTGTGTGCCAATTCTGTAAACTCTTTGATTCAACTGTGGTGAAAGACGGACTACCGTTCACGCAAGTTAATTGATATTTTGGGGTTAGCTATGTTGTTTAATATGTGGTATAATATAATATATTAATTGCTATAGCTTTGAGAAATGGTCCAAGAGATTAATGTGATAACAATAATTGCTTATGCAAATGTAAAAATAGGTTGATACAATATTTTAAAATAAGCTGCCATGGAGTTTCCTATGGAGTTTCCTTGTCCTTCCTTCTTCATGATGACCTAGTTTTGTAACGGACAACTATGATAGTTTTCTCATTAACGTATTTAACTGACAAGCCTAATTGAAATCGATGCCTGGTCTTGTCTTTCTGTGCTTTTCTTCATAAAACCCTTTCCCTACACACCATATTCATAAATAAAAAATATTCCTTTCACCATATCATCATCTCCCTAGCCTTTTCCCAACTATGTTGGGGTCGGCTTCCAGTCCAATCGGATGCAGCTGAATACCAGTATTTTACATGGAGCGACTGCCTATCTGACCTCCGCAACCCAGTTATTGGGTAATACGATACCCCTTGGTAAGACTGGCTTGGACTTATATTCCTTTCACCATAACCAGACTATAATGTCCCCACTGCTGGGACACAGGCCTCCTCTTTTCGAGAGGGAGTGGGCCGTAGAATAGAATACTCTTTATTATATACACCATATAAATTGGACCGTAAGCCATTACGTGGGTTGGTAGATGCCTTATGTCTTCGAATTTTTGGTTCTAGGACTGTAGTACCACTGGGCAACCACTGCTTCACTCCTTTCAGCACCTGTTAGTTAAATGATGAAAAGAAAAGCTGTCATCGATGGACTGCCTGCATACGTACAAAATCGTAGCAAAGTATTGATATGTGAATTTCTGAGTAAACTACCGACGTGTTAAATGAAGACCTCTTTTATTCTTCAGTAAGTTTCTTATTGAGTTAAGCGGGGTGAAAAGCCAATTTACTTGATTGAGTTATATCAAGCGGGTTATCGAATTGCTCAAAAGAAAAGCTTAATCTCATGTCTTTTCAAACGGTATCGCTTTAACAATATTCTAAAAAGGGACGAGACAGAAAACAACATTTCTTTTAAAAATCCATTTATTGATGAGACTAAATAAATATCAATCGTCACTTTCATTTTATAATATTTACAATTAACTGTTGTATTTACATTCCGATCTGAGTATTTACAATTATCATATCCTGTACAAATAGTTCTTAATCACCGCAGAGATATTTTACACTCAATTCATTATTTAAACAGCCAACGACAATTTCGTGGCCGGCTGTCTGTAATCTTGTAAAAGTATTTACTTATTTACATTTTCATATAAATATTTATAATTTAATGACTAACCAAACAAAACATAGGCGGGTGATGTATACGATGAGCCTTGATATAAGATTGCAGGAGCTGATAAGTGTAGCGGGAACGGGTAGCGAGGCGGACGAACGCGGCGCGCGCTCGTCCGCCATGACACTTGACGCGACAACGATGCGGCGTCCGCTGGAACCATCGCTTCTAGTCTCATCCGCTGCTGAAACACTGCTCACCTCTGGAGGCACGCAGTTTGGAGGCTTTTCCTGCTATAAATAATAAAATTTCCGTCAGGTTCTCCCTATGGTATTTTATTTGCGTAATTTATTCGTCGCCAATAAAGTTATTACAGAATTAGGCGTTCCAAGATTGTTTTATTGAAAAAGTGTGGCAATTTATGAAACAATACTGACGTGAAGACACGAAACTTCTACAAAATGCGATAAGAACTTGAACACTTCCCTAATTTTTCTTTTATGTAAAAAGTTATTTATGTTAAAATATTGGGCCTGAAGTCGAAATATTCATGAACAGGGAAAACTTCTTTTGTCTTTTTAGTTACTTACCGGTGGTTGTGTAAAGTTGACTTTTTCTTGACATCTCCGAGACTGGTGGGCGATGCAGGCAGCATACGCTATCGCATGAGGAATGTAGCTCTGCTCCACGACCCCCGTGAACAATATCGTTGCCATTGGACCTGGGATAGAAGCAAAGAGGCGGTTATAATTAAAATCTTAATATAACTAATTTCCTTATTAAAGATTTTTTTATAATCTAAAAGTGTTACCTAGAGCCCAAATTGGCACATCTTCTCCACCATGAGTAGCCCATTGTCTAGGAACTGCAGCTGCGTGAACAGCATCAGCCGATGCTGCCGCGGAGGCCGTTGTATTCAATGGCAGAGCCCTGGGCTCCGAATGACCAGGACCAGTGCCATAAAGTAAAGTAGTATACCGCAGGCCATCAATATCCGAGACTACAGTATCTGCACCTAAACACAAACACAAACTTCAAACTTCTACTAAGTGCTATGGCGAACTCTCAAATCTCTATATAAGTAAATACTTCTAAAGCCGCAAAAACCCCGACGTTAAAACAATCTTTAATAAATTTCCAGAACTTGAAGCTGCGATTTCAACGGCGAAGCCAATAGCCATCAATGCGGCTTAGAGGACATTATGTAAACGAAAAACGTTTGGCACACGACTTCAATTAGCAACTTTTGTAGTCTATGCCAAATGTTGTTTGCTCCTATAAATATTCGGCTTCCCTTATCCACATTTCAACTTGAGTATTAAATAGGAAATTGGCTAGACTAAAATAATATTAGAGAATTTGTGTTTTAATTTTCCGTTTAGTTTGTTACCTAAAACGGGGTGTCCTCTCGGCGTCGCCTGCCCTCCGAAAGTCATTACATGACCGTGATCGGCGGTGACTACGATCAAAGTTTCAGCGGGATTAACCCTCTCTAATGCTGCCAACAGTGCGGTTTCTAACTCCAAAGTCTCGTCAAGAGCTCTATATGGATTGTTGTAGTGATGAGCGTGATCTATCCTTCCACCTACGAATAAAAACAAGAACATTACCTACAGTGAGAGGTTCTATTGAAACAAAGAGAAGATTATTCTTGAACACATCAAATTAAAACATAAACTCCTCTTAACTTAAAAGAATTAAACAACACGGAGAAAAATAATTTACTGCAAAAAATCTTTATATTTTTCGAATAAAATTCTTAAGACCGATCTTAATAATTATGAAAGATGTATAATATTTTAATAAATATTTCAACATGTAATAAGATAAGAAAGAAAATCAATAAATGGAATGCGATAACGAGTAAAATCATGTGAAATGCTCAAACGATAGAAAACAAACTTTACCTTCGATAAGGAGAAAAAAGCCTTTGTCGTTCTTCGTCAAAATTGATAAGGCGGCTCGTGTCATATCAGCTAAGGACGGATCATCCGCTTTTACAGCAGAAGTCGCGCTCGATCCCTCTTCCGCGTCCGCGACCGCCCCACGCTCCGCGTTGAAGTCCATATGCGAGTATTCAAACAGACCTGAATTTTAAAAATTGACTTTTTATTTTTTATTCGCAATAAGCACATTTCCGTTCAGTAACATCATTAAGCGCTTTAACACCGGATAAATAAATGAATAATCTTATTCGCAACGCCGCCGCGCCGATGCGGATGACTCGACGTTATGGTCACTTTCGATAGTAATAATACTTTGCATTTTTCCTTTTCTTGTTTTCCTTTGTTTATCTCGTGCTCATTGAAATATTCAGTAGTGAATAATATACATATAATATACAACGTGTAACGTTAAATGCGCAAAACCTCATACACCCCATCTGATTTTTAATTCAATTGACCTATTTCACAGAGAAAATAAGTCATTAAAAAAATTGTAAAGGTTTTATGTGCTGTTTTATTTTTATTGGCCATTCTGATCGTTTCTTGCGTCTGCGACGACGCGTTATCGAAGGAGGAGTCGCCACCGGGCCGCTGCGCCGCGCTGACAGCGCGTTGCTTGACCTATTAATAAATAGACACGGCAACGTTTTTAATGAAGATTTTTTTAAAAATGTGACCTATATTAAAAAGTGGTTTAATTAATTCTGCTCGTTATTCTGATCAAACTATTTTCAGGTTTTGCGCATTTAACGTTACTCGTTGTATAATACATATTTACAGTGGAGGTACCTGCTGTTATTGAATTGTATGGTTTTAACAACCAGCCGATCTATAAATATCTATTATATGATCCATATATATTATGGTAAACAGTATGTATGTGTATATAAACTATTTATGTATATCTTTGTGTACCTAGTTTTAATAGTTTTTTTTTTATTGTTCCTCTCAACCACATTACCTGCCATCTAATCTCTTCACCACCCTAGGTTGATTGGTAGAGAATGCCTAAGGCATTAAGGCCTTGAAGACGGTTCGGATGGACTGGATGCGGAAGGCGGAGGACAGGGTGTTGTGGCGCAGTCTGGGAGAGGCCTATGTCCAGCAGTGGACTGCAATAGTCTGAGTTTATTTATTGATTAAAGTCGTCTTTGTAGATTTCTGTGCAAAAATTTTAAATAAATCTACCTATGCTGTAAAAAAGTCACCGTGAAAACCTACTTGAAATGAGCTGTCAATGGTGTCAATCCATTGCATTTTGTGGAACGACAGCTCACTTCACCAAACTTTTCACGACGAAACTTTTATAGAATAGAAATAGACTGGCAGTTAATAACCAGACTTTTAAAATCACGCACAAAAACATTTATCACAAAGCTGTAAAAGCCCTCATAATTCAATAAGCGAGTACGGTCTTGCAATCCAGAGCACTCACTTAGGTGACAGATAAATTAAAATACTAAGAAGCGTGGTTAACAATACAATTTTTGAATTAAGAATGTTGGTAACAGCATAATCCATATTTGAAATGCAAATGCTACTTTATGTCGGGCGGGTGAGATTAAAAAGGATTAAAATGGGATTACACAACGGGGCCGCACTGATCATAATGTAAACTCGGTAAACGTAATTTGGGTGAACGTAAATATTTCATAAATTCCGCAAAAGGGACCGGAAACATTTTTGGTCCAACTTCTCTTAAACCAAATGCTTCCACACCCCTGTTGTCTCTCCTATATTAATTTTCCACGGGAAATTCATTAAGTTTATCGTTTCCTGATCTTTGCGTATCCGGGAAAGTTAAGTGCTATTCAAAATTGCTGTTGGGGGATTGCTTTGTACATTTTTTTAATAAAAACTTACAGGATTTTTTGTAAGTAGAGGATTAAAAATGGCTTAATTTAGATGACAATTGCTTTAGCTGAGATAAGTGGAAAAACATATTAAACGAACCAAATTTAATATAAAATGGCCAGTGTCTTGGTGTTTTCCTGTTGACAGCTATACGGACGAACTTTTTGAAGCCCTACGATTCGTTCTTCCCTATTTTATACGTAAATAATATGCATCTCTTTATAATTATTTTAAGACTACTAGCATATAAATTAGGTTTACCAATATGTTATTTTACTGAAAATATGGTTAAAATGACATCACCGCACCGACACCCACACCTTGCAGAGGAAGACGCATAACGCATTAACATATTTTGGTCCTACGAGCCGGATCGAGATATATATACAGCGTGTAACGGAAGGGGGGTATCAACCCTGAAGGAGGTGAATGTGCTCATGAAACTCAACAACTTTCCCCAAAGAACATAGGCCAAAATATGAAAAAAAAATTTGGCCCTCCCTTACAAAACTGACTACCAGCTGATTGATTTACTATGGGAGGACCAAATTTTTTTTTCATATTTCGGCCTATGTTCTTTGGGGAAAGTTGTTGAGTTTCATGAGCACATTCACCTCCTTCAGGGTTGATACCCCCTTTCCGTTACACGCTGTATATCTTATCTACCTACCTACCTACCTTACATACCTACGGAAGGGTACCGTAGGTACATCCAAATATTATTCATCAGTTCGAATACCTATAAGTTAGTCACGTCGAATTTTAATTAAAAATTAAAGCGTCAATCGATCTTTCTTGGAGTCAAAGGTAAGCTTCTGTTCTCTTAATAATGATTTCATTACCTAATCCTGCAGCTATTTGTAGATAAGTGAAGAAGAGCTGCCTCTGACATTTTTTGTTTAAAGAAGTTTTTACTTCCTTCCTTCGCGTACTTATAAAATAGCTTTCCCTGTGTGTTATTTATTACGTACTTTTTTGTTACTTAGCAGCTTACGTTATATCTAAATTACCTATTAGTTAACAGGCTAGATTTTCATCATCGGCTTAGCCTTTTCCCAACTATGTTCCTAACACAAGCAAATTAATTGCTTAAAAGTATTCTCCCCACTGTAATAGAATAAGTTATTGAAGATGATCAATAAACATTTTTCCGCTTTTTGTCGTCTTCCACACATTACATTTTGTCGGCTTCCAGTCTAACCGGATGCAGCTGAATACCAGTATTTTACATGGAGCAAATGCCTACACAACCCAGTTACTGGGTAATACGATACCCCTTGGTAAGACTGGTTGTCAGACTTTCGGGCTTCTGACTACCCGACGACTATCAAAGATCCACGAATGACAGCCGGGACCTACGGCTTAACTTGTTTTCCGAGGCACTCGGTAGGTAAGTAAAGAAGTTCACCCATCCGCAGGCCAACCGCAGCAAGCGTAGCTTAACCTGATCGATCGACCTGTGCGGCTGTTATTATTTAGCCACGAGAAATATTAATATTTTTATTAAAATTAAGTAATGATTAGATACTGTTTAGCCATACCTTTTTGACGTTTAAATATCACTTAACTTAAAGCAACGCTTATAAATAAACACTTATAAACGGAAAAAAAAAATTACACACCTACTTCACCAAAACAATTGATATCAAAACGAGTAGTAGAAACTGGTTATATTTTTTAATTTTTATTCCTCGTATAATTGTATACGAGTTTAAAACGGGAGTCACCCAAAACAGGCTTTGTGGGCACTCAAATAGCTGAGTAAGCTTTAACCCTTAAACAAACCCAACAAAGCACACAAAAGGGACAGAATTTCTTAAATAATCCGACTGTAGGTGAGGCGTTTTAGAAAATTTGTATAAAAACGCAGTTTCATAAAATTAATGGCTCTTAAACTGACGGCTTAAGCCATAACTTAAAGACATAATAATGAGTTTTTAGGTAGTTTTCCCAGAAGTAAAAGTTTAATGCGCGAATAATATTTTCCGTGCCCTATATTATATAATTTAAATACTATAATGTGTGTATATATAGTGTAGAAGTGGTATCTATTATAATGACAAGCTAACCTTTGATATTTTGCAATCTTCACTTAGAATGGAACTGTATTTTCTACAAAAATATACATCATCATTTCAGGCGAAACTTATAAGCAAAACCTAATTATTCTACCTGAATAAACGCAAAAAAATCGTGCCAGTACACCTCACCAATATTTTTCTTTATAGACAGTGATTAACACTGGTTCGGTATGACGAAAATAAACGAACACAATATTTTCAATATAGAAAGTGCTTCGGCTACCCTTCGGTCTTTTTATAGCCTCAGATTTTGCCCTGAATATACATATAGTGTATCGAATATCATGATTCACATCTTATAAACAGACCTTTCCAACATGATTGACTTTTTCTTGGCTATCAGCTACCCCAGCCGGTCATATTTTTCACAATATTATGACCTTGGCATGAATTATGTAGATCAGATGCCGTCTTTTGATCGCATTTGACTTCTTGCTTCTTTTCTTCAAGCTCAGAAATTTCGGTAACAAATTACGAAGTATTGAGAGCAGATGTTTTGTCTACAAATATAAGCTTAATCGTCTGTATACAACTTAAGTTTATTTACTAAATCGATTGGGCAATATCTTCAAACACAGCTGACAGTGTAACCGAGCGTTCCGAATTTACTGGGAATCGATTTTCACACTTATTGAAATGCATAGTGAAAGCAGACACGTTTGCAGAGTACTTAAAATTGAATCTTCGGGTCAAATGTTTGTGAATAGAGGAGCGCTTCTGGGTTTCGAAGTCCATCTGCGCGAATATCTTCACTGAATTCAGTCACAATTTAAATACGATTGGCTACTTTCAAATAAGTGCACTTTGATGAACAAGCAATCATGAGAGCATGATATCAACCGATTTTAAAAAATCGGTGGCAAAAAATGGAAATGCGAAACCAACGATACCGACTTCCGAAATTAAAGTTATTTTTAACTTCGAAGTGTTTTTTTAAGTCGATTTTTTTTTTTTTTTTGTAATACAGTATTTATGGTCAGATGCCAAAGTCTTCTCATTTGACTGCCCAGATTATGAATACAGAAAAATCAATACTTTTCGAAAGACCACGTGGGCCTAAATGAGATTCTCACAGAGCAACATGGAAACATATAAACATACAATATATCACAACAGACCTTTAAATACTCAGCAGTAGCAAGGCTGCCAATAGTGACGATAAAAATAAATACTTTTCTATGAATTAAAATTAATACTGTCGTTAAACTTACCTAACAAATAATCTACTGTTCTTGGATCTAACTTCGCAAGTTGTTCCCTTGTGTGAATGTATTGAGCACGCAATCGCCGCCTCTTCTTTTCTCTTGCCCAATCTTCTGCTAAGTTTCTACCATCAAGTCTTCTTCCTTCACGGTTTGGATGCTCTGGATCTGGGGTAACAGTCGGCAGGAAATGTCTTCTTCCACCACCCATTATAACCTGTTCAAAACAAAAAAATCAAGACTATCATTTCAATAAGTCCTACTCGTATACCCATAAATTCAAAAGATAGAAGTTGTCAGAATATTGTTGCTATCAATTTAATTAGATTTAATTATACCTGTTATCAATACGAGTAAAGCCAGAACACTTCTTCTTCCCAGCGAAAGCACTAGGAAGTGTTGAAGGGCGGGCGCTTTGAGGGACTGTCTTATGCAGTTTTGACGTTCAAAAAGTGCTGATTCTCAGAATAAGAGGAACATTTATATCATATATTTTTTTAAAGAACAAGACCAAATATATACAGAAACATCCCAAAAACCTCAATAGGTCTGTCCGGATGTTGACACACTTTTAAGAAATTTTAATACTAACGTAATAATCACTACATACACATACATAATTAAATCCCTGAAACCTAAATTAAAAAAAAAATAAAAAATAAAAATCGTTTATTTGGAACAGAAACAGATACAGTCTTAAACAGTTACAAACGATGGCAGCTGCAAAAGTTAAAAACTGTGGCGCAGTTGCCAACGCCCTTCTCCTAGCAAGAAGATACGTGTTCCAGATTAAGTGAAGGGTACCAAAAAAATTTCTAGAAATTTTACTTAAAACTAAGATTAAAAAAAATAATAATAATAAAATTAGGCACACAAAATTATACTAGCTGAATTTGATTTATTTATTTATCCTCCTACTGGAACGCCATATAGCAATTACACCAACGGAGCAAAAAATTCTTAATGTGCTGCTTCCCATCCATCCTTTATTCCTCTCTTTATGACGAAACTCTAAAAATGGGTAACCTTTAGAAGTAGGAAATAGAAACAATAGATTTTGTTGGAAAAAGATATAACTTCACGCCCACGCTAAACAAAACGACGGGGATTCTACTAAAATATGTGGTTTATTTTCCACTATGTTGTAGGTAAGCCGTGCAGATTGTTCCGAAGAACGCGAACGCGGTAAAATTCTTGAGCAGCTTGTCAGAAAAGCTGTTTCTGTATTTACTATACAAACTTGATTAAATTTCACAAGAAACTGTATTGTTACACATTTCATTTGCATTTTAGTAAGTTTAATAATATTAACATTTCCATATGTATGTAGATTTCTTCTGAATTTATTTGTGTTCATTGAGTTTATCTTACTGAGAAAAAGAACGGAGAAAAAATGTTTTTTACAATTTGTCATTTGACATCTTTCGCAGCTGTAAAACTCAGGATATACGATAATCCTGGCTTGACACTTATCTAAACAACAATGCTACTGAATTCCAATAAATAACTACTGAAGAAATACCGACATATACTCGTATTTCCTGTACATATGTTTCTACAATAGATACAACTTCTAAATCATTGATATATAATACTCGTATTACGTCAGAATTTTCTTCCGTCCATCTCATAGTACCATGATCCTTATTCAGAGGATTTTCGCCGTTATCCTTATAACTTACAATGTTCATAAACGTTCCTTTCTTAACTCTTCAGGCCTATAATCTTTACGGGCTATAATACTGTAGCAAAGAGTGAAATGCAACAGAACATTAACTTCAGCATAAAGTACAGCTTAAATAATTATTTAAATGCGCAATCCGCTGATAATCCTAACAAACGCCAACTAAGGTACCTACCTAGTCGTATCTAATTAACATCACTTAGTAATTTACAAAAAGGGCTTTTGTACAATTTCAGAATTCAGTTTAACTCATCCCCCGAGAGCTATTAATAAAAAAGAGATTCATATTTTTGTACTTTTAAAAACTTCAAGCGAGAACTCTTCCTTTTGTTTTTGAGACGCATCGCAAGTTTCTGCCCCCAAGCTTTAATTTAACAAAACATTGTCCTGTATTTTCTTTCGAAAATATTTTCGAGGACATGAACTTTACAAAATTAGTGCGCATTTTGCATGAAAATTATACGGGTAGATTATGTAAAAAGATATATACGTAAATGTGCTTATTTTGATGCAAATATAAGGCTAATACTTGGCCAAAATGTTTGCTTCTTTCGAGATTTTTGATAGTTCATAACATTTTAGTCTTACATAAGATTTTATGTACGTGGCTATCAAAAGGTCATTAACTCATTTAACAAGGCTTCTTTTTATTAAGTACCTTCCTACAGTAAAGAAAATTGCCTCGGTTCTTACTGGTTTTTCTTAATACACATTGGCGTCAATTCCATTGTTCACAAACTAAACTAAATTTAAGTTCAGTGCGTCTGTTTCTTTCTATTTCATTAAGAAAAGGACAGAAGATAAATATTCCGTTCCGCTGTCTCCCCGTCTGTCACAGGGTTGAATCTTTTGAACCGTAATAGGTAGGCACTTGAAATTTTCACATATTGTGTACTACTATATGCTATAACAACAAATAATAGAATAAAAATGAAAATTAAAGGGACCCCTTTAATTTTCAAGCTTATTTGCATGCAAGCAACACGTTATTATCGGCATCTTAATGCTGTGCGGAACTCTTCGTGTGCGAGTCTGACTCGCACGTGGCCGCTTTTTTACATTGAAATGCGATGTGTTACGGCCCGTTGTGGCTGTAAATGTGCGCTTGGCTTCCATACTCACATTTATACTCCTTCCTGGTTCATTCTCTACAAGCTGCATGGCTATATCCTTGCAGTCCTTCCTGACAGTGGGGGGTACTCTGCTGTCGTCTTCCCAGTATCTGGACGGCGCATGCGCGTATAACGCCGCAGGAGTTGCGTGCGTTATCCGCGCTGTTGTGACAATGCCACTGGATTTACCTGGACAATGGATATGTTGATATATAATGATTCCTTTTGTAAGTGTGTTTTTTGAAATTGTATTGAACAGTTTATTAATGTTTTTGGAATTATTATCACGTTCACGTTAAATTTGCATTTATTACGAATAAAAACTGGAAAATATTAATTTCTGCAGTAAATAGGTATATCTGAAGTATTTGTATTGATGATGCAGATTGACTGCAATTGTTCTTACTGATCAATTAGAAACAACTGTTTCTAATTGATCAGTAAAAGTTGAAATGACCTTGCTGATGAACTCATCAGCAAGGTCATTTCAAAAGGTTAAGAATATAATATCAACCTTAAACCTATTAAGTTACAGTTCAAAATAATAGTAAAAAGAGGATCATGGCACAAAATATCTAAACTACAGAGAATTACTCTTCACGCACATTTAAGCTCTACCATTCAAAATAATAAATGCAAAAATATAAAGAGAAAACTGACTGAATATTTTAAGAATCTTCAACGGTGAATTTTAGTAAGCCTATTTGGTTGATGCTAAACTGTTTATATACAACATAAAGTTAGCTTTCACTCGTTTTCAGGTTTATGATTATGATCTAAAGTGTTTAGCTTAGAATGTGGTGTGACGTCACCAAATTGAAATCGTTTCGACAGAAAATATAGCGGGGCTTAGGTATGAAATGTTCATGTTTTGTCGATTTTCTTTGCGTTAGTAAAATAAATGGCGTCAAAATATGATATTTTTCAATTTCAGAGTGAATACTCGTATATTTATAGAATGTTCTCGTCTTAAAATTGTTCAAGAAAATTACAAAACATTTTGTTACCATATATTTTGATTCTTTTATCAACATTCTCATCACATTGTTATTGAAAAACAGAAGAAATAGAGCTCGATATAGCATTCTTGTATTTTTTACCTCAAAAATAAAGCTATCTACTGTTATTGAATTGCCCTAAAACAAGCCTGAAAATATTTCCCACAAAAAGAACTATCAATCACAACACAACATCTTATTCCAGAAATGTAATAAACTGAAGCATTATCTTCACAATAGCAATATAGCACATCGTATAACTAGATATAACGTGGCCGAGATACGTTCACACACTTGTCCATTGAGTGCCAGTCCATCGAAGCGAATGGACCACACAATGGCACTCGAAGTAACTATTGCACCCATATTTTACCAACGTGACAATTTCGCCTTACTCAGAGCATTTCACTGTGAGAGTTTGATATTTAATGTTTGAGGTTTTGTGTTTCTCTCAGCAATAAATTATGAAGCCAAACCTTATGGTACGTAACCTGAACAGGCACATAGAGATTGTCTAATTTAAAATAGTCACGACCTTCCACTGCGTGTTGCATATACGTCTCAAAGTATAGATTTAAGTGAAGAGGCGTGCAGTTTTAAATTAAAAGCTCCCACCTGAATTTATTAATTACATTAAACCAACGGGAACCAATATTACTGGTAATTGAATGTAGATACATTTATTTAGCAGTAATATTGGTTCCCGTGAGATCAATTACGTCGTAACGTTTTCAAAAATATTTTTTATGTAATGCATCTCAAGGGTCTGAATACAATCCTTTCGCTCTTATATTTATTTGTTATGTACAGACGCCAGCACATCAAACTACTACAATCTGTCAAATTTCGTTACTAAATTTTCAACTTTATCGCAAAAACTGAAAGTTTATTGGAAAAAATTCACAGTTTCGGGTAGCTGATGTGCTGGCGTCTGTACAAAGGTATAGAAATAATTAATATAAATGATATATTAACGAATATCAGATGTTCATTATTTAGTAAGAACAACACAATAAATATTTCAATTATAATATTTCATTTAATTATAATCATAATCATCTGATTATGATTATAATTAAATGAATTATCAACCTTCAATTCAACCGAGTCCACTCGTAAACGTGTAAATAAACCAGCATTCTTCGTGGTTGACATTTTAATCAAGTAACTTTGGCGGGGTTAAAATTCCTGTGGCGATATTAAAATTATTATTGTGAGACAGAAATATTTATTGTGTTGCTTTTACCAAAGAAGGAAAATTTGACATTCGTTAATATTTCATTCATATTCATTATTTCTATACCTTTGTACATTCCAAATAAATATAAGAGAAAGGGTTGTATTCAAACCCTTGAGATGCATTACATAACAAATATTATTGAAAACGTTACGACGTACTTGATAAAATTAATGATATCTATTCGTCTACTGTGTTCCCTTGGGTAAATATCGTTGTTATTGCATAGTTTCCTTCTGAAGGCAAAAGATACACAGAATTCCTTATGGAGAGTATAATAAAACATTGTTTTGTGACGTCAGTCATAAGTGACGGGCTCACAAGGTTGGTAGAGAGGGAAAAGAGGTCAGATTGGGAATATTTATTATAATACTCGGCAGCATTTAATTCTGTCCGGAAATTCAAGACTTATTGTTAGAAAAAGTTCCAATCAACTATTTGTAGGTGTTGGAATAAAAATATGAACGTTAGCATTCCAATTTTGTGTGTGTTATAAAAAGAGAGATTTTTTGACATCTTCTGACGTTGCACGATCTATATACCATGTGGATGTAACGCATATTTTCCCCCAACTTGTTCTTTTAATGTTTATGGTCTTTCTCTGTTTACCGCAAGTAAACATATTTCTTTCTGTTTTTTTTTTTTCTTATACATAAGGGTGCGTTCACATCTGGCGAATGCGCCACGAATGCGCAGCTGGCGAGCTGCGCGTGTGTAGTTACTGCAAATGTTTGGTGCGCCTCTTTATGCAATGCTCTCATAAAGATCACGCGCGACGCGCGATTTGCGCGCGTCCAGCTCACGTGCTTACACTTTCGTTTGCCTAGCCTCAGCGCGGGGAGGAGCGATAGCACACGCGCGACACTTGCGCCGCTCGCGCACGGCGCGTGAACGGCGCAAGAGCAGTGCGCGAACATAAAATGCACGCGCGCAGCTGTCGAGCCGTTCGCGAGCCGCCCGGGAGCTGCGCGCGTGCATTTCACGTGCTTATATTTTCGTTTGCCTAGCCTCAGCGCGGGGAGGAGCGATAGCGCACGCGCAACACTTGCGCCGCTCGCGCACGGCGCGTGAACGGCGCAAGAGCAGTGCGCGAACATAACATGCACGCGCGCAGCTCGCGGGCGGCTAACGAACGGCTTCACGGCTGCGTATTCGCGGCGCATTCGCCAGATGTGGACGCACCCTAATGATCCATATGAATATGCGAATGCGAACAGCAAAAGTGACAAGTCTGTCCGTTACTATTTCACGCCTATACCACTTATGAAAACGTTATATTTGACAGATAGGTAGCCTGGGACCGGGACAACGGGGTTACTTTTGATCCTGGATATTGTGAAGTATAAAATTCGGACAAGTATAAAGTCGCAGGCAACAGCTAGTAATAAATAAGCATAATCCGCCTATAATGTTCCCACTTCTGGGACACAGGCCTCCTCTCTTCGAGAGGGAGGATGATCTCCATGCATCTCCTGGCATGTCCGAGAAACAAAAATTCGAAGACATATTGTGACATAATACCAACCCGCACTGGGCCCGCATGGTATATTACAGTCCACTCCCTCTAGTCATCTGCCTAGCCTTTTCCCAACTACATTGGGGACGGCTTCCAGTCTAACCGGATGCAGCTGAATACCAGTAATTTACATGGAGCGACTGCCTATCTGTCTTGGTAAGACTGGTTGTCAGACTTTCGAGCTTCTGACTACCCGTAACGACTGTCAAAGATCCACGAATGACAGCCGGGACCAACAGCTTAACGTGCTTTCCGAGGCACGGAGGGGTCTCGGTATGTAAAGATGGTCACCCATCCAAAGACCAACCACGGCAAGCGTAGCTTAACCAGATCGATCGACCTGTGCGGCTGTTATTATTTAGTCCACTCCCTCTAGCAATAAATAAATAAAATAAAACTAATAACATTATTCTGTTATTAGCCGTTATTTATTCTCTCCGATCCGGTATCGAGTGTACAGATTATACTAAAATACCGCTATCCACAACGTGTTACGTGACCCCGGTTTAAGAAATGGGCTTAACTGAATCTTTGCTGATATTGTTATCAAGCGGTTCTATAGTTATCACAATTAATTAAGGGTTAAATTGGATTACTGACTCTTTTTTATTCACAGTCTCTCACTAAATTATTCAATAGGTTTTAAAACCTAAATCGTTTTATTGCTTTCTACCTGCGCCCCGCGATTTCACCCGCATAAGTCTCGATCCCGTGGGAACATCGGGATAAAAAGTATAAATACAGTTCTGTAGTTTTTGCGTGAATGAGTAGCAAACATCCATCAATCCATCCATCCACACAAACTTTTGCGTTTATAATATTATTAGTAGGATATTGAAAATGGTAATCATGTTTATGAATAAAATAATTAGGTTTTTTTTTATTTATTGGTTTTTGGAATATGTTTGTAATAATCATTTTCGCATGGATAAACATAGAACCATGTTTTTCAATAACAAAAGATAAGAATATAATAATTAAGTTTTCAATCCTATTATAAAACTTATGATTACAGTATCTGGTATGATACGTAAGCCCAATCATCGATCAATTTCATATAACGCACAGTAAGAAATATTTTTTTCCCCTTCATTTGCGAATATTGTTTTAAGAGCGAAAATCAAAAACTTAGATATAATGCTTACCGGCTTCATGTGCCCAGTCAACCAGTGACGTGACTTTGGAGTTAATAGTAGAAGCACAGCTGTTGAATCTGCCTCCAGCATCCAATCCCAAGGTCTCGTAACGAGCTTTCACGCCACAGAGAAGAGCAGTTGCACAGGCTGAAGACTCCCCAGTTTGGGCATCTATGTTGTAAGTCTGGTGAAAAATTTAGAAAAAATAAACCGAAATCCTATTATAAATGTAAGGCTCAATGCACATAGACATGATTGGACGTGGATAACGGAAAGGGACAGATCACGGACGCTTATCCTTTGTCGTCCAATGCATTTTAATCAATGACACAGTGCTTACTGAAGCGTTGAAGGGTCGTGACTGGAGAATAAATAGTTATGCATTAATAAAGTAAGACCAGTAGTGGTGGCCTAATGGTAACGGTTTCGAACAACGGTTCGAGCACAGACAGGCTTTATGTAAATAATTTCAACACCACTGCTGTCAAAACGGTTAAGGAAAACATCGTGAGGAAACCAGCATAGTCCTAGAACCAAATACTCAAAGACATGTGACATCTACCAACCCGCACTGGGCCCGCGTGGTAGATTACAACCCACTCTCGAAGAGAAGAGGCAGGCGTCCCAGCAGTGGTAACATTATTGGCTCATTATGTTATTGAAAAATTCATGTCCGTGCCCCATATAAGCCAATGATACGCATTGTCTATTTGCATCATGCCTAAGTTTTTGTCAACATTGGTGAAATAACATATCTCTTATTAAAATCTTAAGCAACTCCCCAAAAAATCAGTTTCAAATCCTGCAATAAAACGATACCCAGTAATAACCGTTTGGATGTATTGTCATAATAACGACCGGCAAGAAAGTATAACAATCTTGAAGTGCCATTTCTAAGTTTTTAAAATTAGGATTTTTAAGTTATGTATTTGAAATTTAGGGAGGGGTCCGTGGCTAAATGATAACAGCCACACAGGTCAATCGATCAGGTTAAGCTAAGCTTGCCGCAGTTGGTCTGTGGATGGGTGACCATCTTTACATACCGAGACCCCTCCGTGCCTCGGAAAGCACGTTAAGCCGTTGGTCCCAGCTGTCATTCATATATCTTTGACAGTCGTTACGGGCCGTCAGTAGACCGAAAGTCTGACAACCAGTCTTACCTAGGGTATCGTATTACCCAGTAACTGGGTTGTGGAGGTCAGATAGGCAGTCGCTCTATGTAAAATACTGGTATTCAGCTGCATCCGGTTAGACTGGAAGCCGACCCCAACATAGTTGGGAAAAGGCTAGGCAGATGATGACGATTTGAAATTTAGGATTTAAAAGAGTGTCCGTGGAGTTTCTTGCCCGTTCTTCTCCATAGGTACCTACTACGGTTTGGAATGGGCAACTAGCTTCACCTTTCTGACTGACCGACCCCTTATCAATTCAAAAGTGCCTGTAATTGGTTTACTTGAAATAAATGCTTTGAGTTTGAGAAGTGCTCAAAACCACACTGCGTCATTTGATGACTGTTTGAAACATTGCGTTCCGAAATTGTTAGAACACCACGCACAGATGGGATGGTGATCACAATAGAATGCTATTTGTTCATAGGTAGCTGCAGTCCGAGAATAATCCTCTAATCGGCGCTTATGACAGACATGAAAAACAATGGGACACTCTCATGCCGGAAGCCACATGAACATAACTGTTTATGTGAAAATATAAGAAGGGAATTCTCATCAGACGATTGTTCCGCAGCGCGAGTTATAAGTAAACAAAAGAAAGTAGGTTAGCGTGTTGAGTGAAGTGGGAAGCTGCAACTATTTACACCGTAACTACGTAATATAGAGAATCTCGTAAACATTCAACGCTTATGGTCTGCCTCAAAGACCGCAACAAGGCGCGAGTTTGTACCGATAATGCCGTAATCCCGACACTGCCGCAATATCGATTCATTATGTCAGAGAGTTTTATAGTAAACATTTTGAGGAATTGAGTCTATAAGTTATTGAGTCTAGACAGATATGAATCTATACTTTAATAAAGCTAAAGAGTTTGTTTGTTTGAACGCGCTAAGCCCTGGCACTACCATTGGGGTTTGAAACATTGATTTTTTTTTTGCATTTGATAACCAATTCTCGAGGAAGACTATAGGCTACTTAACATCATGCTAGGACCCTTAGGGGCCGAGCATAAATAAAAAAGATAGAAAGAACCTGAAAACGAAGTGCTAGCGCGGGCAGGTGATGCGATGCGACGGGGTGGGTCTGGGAACAAGAAATCTTACGCGAACGAAGTCGCGGGCAGAAGCTAGTCATCATCTGCCTAGCCTTTTCCCAACTATGTCGGGGTCGGCTTCCAGTCTAACCGGATGCAGCTGAATACCAGTATTTTACAAGGAGCGACTGCCTATCTGACCTCCACAACCCAGTTACTGGGTAATACGATACCCCTAGGTAAGACTGGTTGTCAGATTGTCGGGCTTCTGACTACCCGTAACGACTGTCAAAGATCTACGAATGACAGCCGGGACCAACGGCTTAACGTGCTTTCCGAGGCACGGAGGGGTCTCAGTATGTAAAGATGGTCACCCATCCACAGACCAACCGCGGCAAGCGTAGCCTAACCTGATCGATCGACCTGTGCGGCGGGCAGAAGCTAGTAATAGATAAAAAAATCCGGGCAAGTGCGAGTCGGACTCACCCACCGAGGGTTCCGTATAAATTAGTAGGTACATATTAAAAAATGTTTCGGGAATCAGGTCTGGAAAAAAAGATCGTACTTTAAATAAAGACTATATTTGTTATGATTTAATTGCAATTGTTTTCAGACTTTGCCCTATACCTGTAGTATAAGACAATATTACATGCTAAATTTCATAGCTCTAGGTCAACGGAAAGTACCCTATAAATTTTGATCCCCTTGAGAGTATCGAAATATAGGTTTTTTTGCGGCATAAACGGCCGTCTTTTTTACGTTAGCTTAGAAGTTTGATTTTTTCAAAGTTTCCTTGAACTGTAGATCTGATTACATGGTAAATTTTAACTCGATACCTCCACGCGTTCCCGAGATAAAGGGTCTTGACAGACAGACAGACAGGCGGACAACAAAGTAATCCTGTAAGAGCTCCGTACCTCAAAAGGAAAAAAACTAAAATTAGGGGAAGATAAAGGTTACAATGGATGGCTTGAGCGAAAAATAATAGGAAAAGCTTGCGATGACGGTTAATAGAAGATAATGTATGTGTACTGCGTCAAGGAACAAACTGGAATAAGGGTAGGTCCATGATCTTATGTTAGTGTGATTCCGACAGAATATAAAATTATATTATAAGAATAGACGCTATTCAGTCTCAAAGTATCCTGATTAGCATCAAAAGCCTTCGGAGTGTTCTCTATAAAGGAAAAATGAAAGTGAAAGGAGAAAACAAAAAAAATGCTCTCTGAAAATTGACTGGAAAAATTAGCAGATCTTGGTGATAAAGGCACGTGAAAAGATAAAATAAAATGGCGCCCTATATTCACTGTTTACCATGTTATCGTTGACGATATGTATTATGCATGTAGATTTTATACGTTGCTTAAATTGTATCTTTGAATGAATTTGATCAATTCAAGTTTTGGTCGAATGAGATTATTAAACCAATTTGTGATCTTGAAATATTCAAATAAGCGATACAGGAATTTCTGATACTACAATGAATCGTGAATTTCTTATGCTGTATACTTCTGTACTTTTGAATTGCCAGCTTCAAAAAACGGTTTGTGGTTTGGATGTGTGATAAATAAAAATAATATGACTGCGTTGATGCGCCTGAGAAGATTGTCCTTGGAATACTTTTGGCAGATTACTCCACGATGCCTAAGTGAAGACGAGGAGTGGCAAAATTGTGCCAAGTGACTCGGAACGATCTTTTTTCTTTAAATTTTGTACACAATATTATATCAAATACAATTTGTCGCCTCATACTTTGTTGAGTTTTAGGATTTTATAGGTACAAACAATTGGATAGTTCCAACGCTTAAAAAATCCTGAATTTATTTATTTCCTAAAATATGAAGGCCAATTTCTTCTACTTATAAAAAAATTGCAATCTCATCTCAGCTACAATCTATGTCAATAAAGTTGGTAAACTATACATAATATGGTCGGACTTTTGACTAGCTGCAGTAAAATGACAGCTTATGTGTTACCACTTTTTAACGAATTTAAATAGTGATGTGAGAAAATAATCGATTCATTCAATTAACATTCAATTCAAAATCGATCAATGTTAAATTTGTTTTATAAAAGAGGATAATATTTTATAATGATCTTAAAAATAATATATGTTTACAATTAAAAAAAAGAGCAATGCTTAATAAAATTATTGCTTTGTCATCACATCACTGATCAAATTGGATTTATAAAACGCATTAGTTCTAATCACAAACATTTATATTAAATAATCTTATTTTTGAGGTTTTTGGTGTTTTTCAAATAACCCTGTATATTAAATGTTATTCCTAATAATCACTTTTTCATTTTTTTCTCCTATATATTATATTAGAAAATAATTCTTAGATCGATATAAATAGTAGAAATTTTATAGTAAAAAATTAAAATTATCTTTACTAAAGTATGTATTTACGCTGATTTGAAACTACAACAATCATATAATATTTTTGTCCTTAAAATTAATCAATTTCGAATATCTATATTAAAACGATCTTTTATTGCGTAACGGAAGGGGGGTATCAACCCTGAAGGAGGTGAATGTGCTCATGAAACTCAACAACTTTCCCCAAAGAACATAGGTCGAAATATAAAAAAAAAATTTGGCCCTCCCATAGTAAATCAATCAGCTGGTAGTCAGTTTTGTAAGGGAGGGCCAAATTTTTTTTTCATATTTCGACCTATGTTCTTTGGGGAAAGTTGTTGAGTTTCATGAGCACATTCACCTCCTTCAGGGTTGATACCCCCCTTCCGTTACACGCTGTATACTGGTGGAGATAGTGTGGCAACATTTTTTAACGAAATTACAGTAAGACGTGTCATTTTGCTGCAGCTAATTAAGAGTCAAGTCCGACCATAGGTTTTTTTTAACTGATTGAGATTGTACTCAGATTAGAATAAGAACGTTATTAAAAATACGAGAATTATCCTTCTGGTTTCATGGTACACGGTGATGAGGCTTTCATAATGCATCAAAACGTTAACCACGTAAGTAAGGAAACTATTAAAAAAAACCGGTCAAGTGCGAGTCGGACTCGCGCACCGAGGGTTCCGTACAAATTTGTAGGTACGTAAGTGTTCGCAATTTTTCCTTTATCTGTGCTATAAGACGTTGCTTCGTACCAAATTTCAACATTCTGAGTTCACGGGAAGTACCCTGTAGGTTTTGATTCCCTTGCGAGTGTCGAAAATTTGCGGAAATTTGCGGCATAATCGGCTGTATCTTTTGATTGTGTTGGCTTAGAAGTTTGATTTTTTTCACATCTCCAAGGGACAGTAGACTTGAGTATTTGATATTAATTCCAGCTTGATACCTCCACGCTTTCCTGAGAAAAACGGTCTTGACAGACAGACAGACGGACGGACGAACAACAAAGTGATCCTATAAGGGTTCCGTTTTTTCCTTTCGAGGTACGGAACCCTAAAAAGCCCTTAAACAGGGCACTTAAACTTGCTCACTATATTTGCACTCATTTAAAATTTAATGCGTTCCTGCTGTCGACTTAATCTTCATTATAGCAGTGTACTGAACGGCGCTGCGTTCCGTATACATGTTGTTTAAAGACAAACTTTATTACATCCTGTAGTTAAGTAAGCAAGAACAACTTAATTAGTTTTCAGTCATGTCTGTGAAGACTCGTTACCTTTGTAGATACTTAGGATAAATAGTAGTACCTACCTTTCATCGACACTGGACAGATCCACTGAATCTTGGTGGTTCTATCTTCAAAAGAACATTTCAGAAACCAATCTACATGGTCTTCACAAGTTCTAACCAAGACTATGTCTGGACTTTAAAAGAAACTGTGACCTCTGAGGTTGTTTCCGCCATTCTTCTTGTGTTTGTACAAATATACTTATAGAAATAAGATCATTTATCATTTAACAAATTAATAAAAAATAAGTAGCTATCTCACTATAAAAGGCAATATCAGAAACAGTAAAATCTTTATAACAATTTCTTTCATAATTATTTGTGGTTTGACTACAAACCAGCTCGAAATAAAAGGTTTTGTTCCAGTTTCAAAATAGTGGAGAGTTCTCGAAAAAATGCTTGTGAACAAAGTTATATATTCCAAATATTAAGACACGGTTTATTTAAAAGCTAATGCTTTTCCGGAATTTATAACTCTATGCATTCATTTTATAAAATTTTTGAAAAAAAAAATCGCTTAGCTATAAGAGCTATATCTGAAAATATTCGATACGAATAGTTCGTATCGAACCTAGTGTATTTTAGATACAATGCGTCCTCGCTCTTCTCCGCTTACTCGCTCCTTTTTTTCCTTTTTTGGTCAGGCAGCCTAAAGCTACGGATTCCTAGAAGAGCGGTGGCCACCACATAGCGTCTGCTATTTACAGGCGAATGACGTCACAGAAACGTTATTTATGAAAGTAAGTTCGTGTGTTTTCCTAGAGAGCGTTTTTACCATCATTTTCATGACAACCTTCAATGTGGCCCCTATGTGGAGCCACCACTCTTCTAAGAACTGTAGCTTTAATTGGAAAATGTTAAGTGAACTTACAAAGTTTAATTTTAGCGGTTTTATCAGTTGATGAAACCAGTAAAATTAAACTTTGTGTACCAGAAGTGATTCAATCATCGCTACAAACGCAGTAATTGCGTTTAATTATGTATCGCGAATTTTAAGTCTCAATGAAAGTTAATAATTTGACTTCCTTTCATTGCTATTTGTAATTTGGTTTCGGTATTAAAATAAATAATATTGCTTAAAAGATTTTTCTTTTTATGTATGTCACAAAAATGACGCGCGAACTTTCCTATACCTAATGACTTGAACACTTAGGCGTACCTACGACATAATCTGTAACCTAAGCATGGTAAATCCCCTATTAAAACCTATTCTTGTCAATATGAAGTCATTGCTTTCTGAAAAGGCAGTGAAGCCGCTGTATTATCTTTTCGAAGCTACATATGAAATAACATAAGTGGCTTCAAAACGATGATACAGGCACGTATCACGGCAAGACTGGAAATTGCCTAACTGCGTTTACACTTAAAATAATAATAATGGCAATTTCCTTTATTTCGACAATTCAATCATGTTCATTGCATCATTTCCGTTGTCCAGCAGAGGAACTTTCCAAAAATATGAAGCAATAGATTATGGATTTCCTTCAAAATCTTTCAGATTGTGACTGTAAATGAGCTACATAATTAGGGTGTCGACTCTTAGGGTAAATTTATACTAGCGCAGAGTCGAAGCGCATCGAAGCGTCTATCCAAAACTAAAGATAACAAATTCAACCTTAACTCCACAGCGTAATGCACACATTACTTCTGAGATTTTAAAAAGACGCGGAATTCGCGCGTCTGCGCGTGAACAACGGGGATTGGTGCGTCTGCATTCTCGCGTATCCATGCGCCCACTAGCGAACCTACGCGTCATCAGTCGAAAATTGGCCTGCGTTGGTGTTGATCACGATGGACTCGGACGAAAATTAATTTTTCTGGTGCATAAGTAATATCATAGCCAGATCAATGGCAACCATTTTACACACGTTTTAGCTACGCGAGTCAACTGGCAAGTGATTCAATAGCACTGCTGTTGATGCCCATTAATACACGTAAAAAAGTGCGCGCGTATTCTAGCAAATACGCGCGTATTCGTGCGGCTTCGCTTTAGTTGTAAAGAATTTGACGCTTCGATGCGCTTCGACTCTGCGTTAGTATAAATTGACCCTTATTTAACCGTTTGACGGCTTAGGTATAAGATGACGAATAAATAAAGCATACTTTACCTTTGCTAAAGCGACTGCAGGAAAGGTGTCCCAGGCCAAATCTGTGTCTTCACCAGACTGGCCTCGTCTTTGACCCCTGAGGATCCTGGCTGCTGTGGCTGTAGTCAGGCTCATACCGTCTCCCACAACTAGAATCACGTTCCTGTACACAAAAAAGGTTTTTACGTTTTATTATATTTTTTTAATGATACAATAATAACGTAGCGGTGGCGATAGAGAAATTTGTTACAAAAACAATTTGTATTTATAAACACTGTAATTTCGAACAAAGGTGTATTTTTTTAGAATAGAATAGAATACTCTTTATTATATACACCATATAAATTACAAACATAAATATTTTACAGAAATTTTACAAAGGATGACACAATGGGCGGTCTTATCGCTAAGAGCGATCTTTTAAAGACAACATTGAGATGGGTGAAGGAGAGACAAATACTGTAGGTAGTCTGTGGTATGCCATTTACACGATACAATGAATACATACAAAAAGTATATTATACTAATCTAAACAAATATATACATTTAACAATAGACATGAAATAGGAGTAAAGAAAATACACCTACGTTCTAAAGTAGTTTTTGTTATTGTGATAACATTGATTGAAAATACCCGTTTGCGTGTCAAACGAATTTTTTTATTCGATTTAAAATACGATATATTTTGTTTATTTAAAGTACCGTGAAATATATATATTGTAGATAGGCACAGATGCCAGCCGATCAAGCTACTACAATCTATCAAATTTCTTGAATAGACTTTCAACTTTATCTTTAAAGCATTAGGTTCATAGTTGATTGGGAAAATTTGACAGTTTCAGGTAGCTTGATGTGCTGGCGTCTGTACATAATTCTTATTAGCTAATTTATCTTCAAATAATAATAAAATTATGTAGATACGCGTATAAAAAGGGGGAAGGAACATAGGGCATAAAAAATTTCGCTGTCAGCAGGGGAAGCGCCCAAGTGGCAGGCCGTATTGCCGTTGTATGGCAAGGATTTGATCAAAGACACGATTGAATAATACTTTTGCACGAAAAAGGATGTTTGCCTAGGTATCATATAAATTTCATAAAAGCATTTTCTACGGAGATCCAAAACTTTTCAAAGGGAAATAAAAAACAGAAAACTATTTTTGTTTCAGTGCTTGTTTTCCTATAGCTTTATTATATTTATTGATAAATTCTTTGCAGAAGCTGAGAAAGACTTCGTAGAATAGTTTATTATCACTTTTAGAAAAACTTGAAGGGAATAATTAATATATATATATTTTTTTAATTTAAACAATAAGACCTACTATTGAGAATAAATAATTTTGTTGACAGAACGTCTGTCAAGTTTCTTGGAGTCAGATTTTCATTTCTCAGAATTATAATCGTCGACTTTATAGACGCTAATCATTAAATTAAAAGAGAAATATATAGTATTCCGTCAATCTATACAAATAATAAAGCTGATAAATTAAATGTTTTTTATTTTTTTAAATGCGCTATTCTCTGGAACGAACGGTCGAATTTGAAAAAAAAAATTACATTTGATAGCCCATTTCTTAAAGAAGGCTATTAGAAAGAACGCCAATCGATACTAGTAACGAAGTACTAGCGCGCGTATGTGATGCGATGCGACGCGGTGGGTCGGGGGAACCAGGAATTTCACGGGGATGAAGTCACGGACAGAAGCTAACAAGTCAATAAAAGTTTCCGAAGCAGCTCTCTTCAATCGCCTGTTTGGTTACCAAGGATCACTCTCAAAATGGATAGCCATTGAAATATTCAAAGACCTGCCGCGCAATTGTGTAACCATCTCACCGTGAAAACTTAGGTGAAGTGAGTGTGGAGTGAGCTGAGTCAGTGTCATCCCACCTGATACTAGGTATTGACCAAGAATACATTTACAATCATAATCGAGTATTTAATAATATTGTTATGCTAATTCTATTGATCATTTTATACAACGTGTAACGTTAAATGCGCAAAACCTCAGACACCCCAACTGATTTTTAATTCAATTGACCGATTCACTAAATATCGTCGGGGGAACAAGAAATTTGATGCGGACGAGGTCGCGGAAAAAGCTAGTACAGTAGTAGCTAGTATTGATTTCAACATCTTATTCAGTAGGAAACACTAAATTTTTCAATACATGCCTTGCATAACCATCTCCAAGATTCGGTTACAAAATAAAACGAAAGTAGGTATCACAACACATTCCTTTTCCTATTTTTTGTATCACATTTGTCAGTGTCAGCGCTCCCTAAGACTAATGTAGGCCAATGTGAGGGCTCGGGGGCTTAACTTGTCTCCCAAAAGGGTCGAGTGGCAGGTATGTAAACAAAATCATTAACTACATATCAATCTTTTGTACCTGGTGGAGGGATTTGGGGGAAATTGGAAGTTTTTCCTGCTAACATGAAAAATATTTTTCAAACTTGACGGGTTTTTATAACAAGATGATTTTGCTTTGCAATGATAAATGAGCTGAATGATTTGGCCGATTACCGAACATTGTTTATGTTAAGGCATTGCGCATACGTAGCAACTAAAGGCAACTTTTTAAAAGGTTTCCGTTACTGGTTGCCACTTAAGTGGCAGTGGGCAGGCCCACTGTCCGCAGAGCGGATGACCGATGGCAGGGGCGTTCCTTTCATTAAAGCCGAAAAGCCCGGCTTTCAGTCAAACGTGAGCCTAACAATAAAAAATTTAAAAAAATAAAACTACACAAGTAAACTTGTAAATTAACCAACTCAATCATGTCGCAAGAATTGATAAGAATAATAAAAACTGCGCGCCCCGGCCGGCGGCCGCCCGCTATACGTTCAATGCAAGGTTGCCAGGTTTACATACTCGAAGAATAATATTTAAATTCCGCACAGTTTTCATCACGCGCACCGTTGCCAAACCTCTCCAATGCCGCTATTGCGAGAACGCAACAATAAACATCGTCCCGTCTCGCTCGCACCAGCTGACTTCTTATGAGGCTTCTGGACCTCTCACTATTTGTATACAAATTGTTCACGTTGTTGATAACATTAGTATGTACTTATTTTCCAAATTGTACTGATTTTTAAGCCTGGCTTTTGATTTTTTATGAATGGAACGTATAGCGAAGCGTGTGTGTGTAAATAGTATGAATGAGCGCGTCGCTGTGCAAAGCTCGATCTATGGAATGGAATGATACAATTTCAAATTAGTTCAAGTTCGTTTCGAGCGGTTACTGGTGCATTTTTTGCTTTGACATTTTCTGTGAATTTAAGTGTTGTGATTAGTTTTGCGGTGATTATCTTTGTTTTGAACTGATTAAAAAGTTTCTTGACATTAAAATGAATTCGGAAACGCTTGCAAATGTGCCTTGTGATGGATTAAAGTATGTGCCATCTTTACTCGGAAAGGTAAATACTTTCAAGTTTTACAGACGAATATAATCTCATTACTTCACCTAAACCTACTTTTTGAGTATTTCTCAGAAATCTAAATTACGTAATAGGCATTTTAGTCGAAAATTGCCTTCAGGGTGTCTTTCCGGAACTTTTAAAGATAGCTCATTTAATTGTGACCATTCCTGCGACAAGTTGTTTCGCGGAACGTGCTTTTGCATGTTTAATAAGTATTCACACATATTTAATTAAGATATAAGTACTCAAGAACAAGAACGGCTTTCCGAATTATCGAAAATTGCAATAGAAAAACAGCTGTTGGTAGAAATTAAAACGTTCACCAACTTTTTACGCCGATTGATTACGCCGTTTTGAGTTAGAATATATAATTTTTATATTTTGTAAAGTCCGCTTAATTAATTGTAAAAATTAAAGCAGGCGCCAGGATCATGTTCTCTAAATGAATTGACAAAAAACGGCTTTTATCAAAGCTACTGAAGGTAAAGTAAATCTGTCTAGTAATTTTTACCATGCCTTCCGTGTGCGTGTGTGTGCTGTTTGTCATCTGTCTGTGATAAACAAACGAAGATTGAAGAGTTATGGCTGTTCACATTGTGAGTAATTATAATTATAAATATTATCAACATCGTAAACAATGTGTAGTTAGAAATCAATCAATAACTTGTACGCCATCGAGCGAGCGAGTGAAATATGAACTAACTCGAGGAGATCTGTTGTGCCAATAATGTTAATAGATGGCTCTTATACGTCTTATCATATTTTACACGAAACTGATAACTTGAAAATGAAAAAGTTGCGATTTTGTAAAGGATTACCAATACTTTGAGTATTTAATTTATATAAGAAAAAAATGGTGCTATTAAAAACATTTCATTTTAATTGCTAATAGCAAAAACTTACAATTATGAAATTAGAATATTAGTAAGAACTAAAACGAATCAGTCGGTAGGCACAACTTTGACAGGCGATACGGTAGGTAGGTACTTAGTTTTTTTTTTTTTTTTTTAACTATGTTGGCTTGCCCTAAGTTCAACCCCTAGGCACGCCACTGACGATGGGACCGAAAAGTTCTGGAACGCCATCTGCGTACCGGAAAATGAAGCGTCGTTGCGGGGCCTTCCACAAGGGGGACCTATGACGTTATGAAGGCCACAGGAATTCGCTTGATGCGAGAAGTACAGGGCCGGTCGATGTAGCCAATGTTCAGTACTCGACGTCTTTCGGCTGTAATGATGATGATCAATGGTTGCCAGTTGCAGTAAGGTCTACGTCTGACCAATTTCTTATAAATCTATGAAAAACGTCATAAACAGCTTCCAGCCGGTCGATTCTGTAAAAATCTCACCGTGAAAACTTGCGTAGAGTGAGCTGTCAGTGTCAATCCACTGATGCTAGGGATTGGCCAAGCAAACATTAACAATCCTAATCGAGATTTTAATAATATTTTTATGCTAATTCTATTGATCATTGTATGTAATTTTAAAACTAGTATTTTTTATATCAAAATATTACTATTTTGTGGGTTTTTTTAATAAAATAGCAAAGCAGAAACTTAGAATATCAATTTTGTTGTGTTTTCTTTTTTTTTTTCTTGAATAAAACCCCACAAATAGTAATATTCTGGCAATTAAAATACTAGCTTTGAAATTATATATGTATAATATATAATTGGTAGAAATTAGCATAAAAAATATGAATAAAATCTCGATTATGATTGTAAATGTATTCTTGGTCAATCCGTAGTATCAGGTGGGATGACACTGACAGCTCACTCCACGCTCACTTCACCTAAGTTTTCACGGTGAGATGGTTACAGAATCGACCGGCTGGAAGCAGTTGCCGAACTTCGAGGAAAAAATATACTTTGTCTGTGCAGTGCCTAACAATCTCGTATCCTCGTTAATATTGAAGCGTATTTTTTGCAGCCCAGTACACGAATACGTCGTATTCATCTTTTAAAGATGCGCGGGTAAAATTGCCTCTACAATTTTTAATTGCTTTTCAAAGGACCAGTTCTGCATTTCCAAAAATAACGAATAGGGAACAGAGAATCTAGCATTTTTTTTTTTTGTAAATTAAGATTTATTAATATTTTAATCAATAACAAATTTTGTGCAAGCAGGATGTTCTTCTTTATTAATTCTACACGATTTTGCTTGCTTTATTTCTAAACTAATCTCTCTCCATGAAAAAGTAAAAATACTCTTACTTTTTGATATTAAAGTATTTTCTACTGCATATTGGTAAACGCTTCGAGAGTCTTAAGACTCACTAGGGCGTCACGGCATGACACGGCAAAGCATCAACAATTGAATGATCCAGCATACCACAACAGCTCGCAGATGCTTAAGTCCCCTTGTAACGATATTAACAAAATGTCAGAACTAATAAGAATACCAGCATTGCAGTATTTATTTCTAAAATATCGCACCATTATTGCATTAGTGCCCGCCTGCCTACCCTCACGAGCAAAACAAACGTGATGTTATGTTATTGTAGACATTTACCACAAAAAATATAACATTATTTCAGCATAACTAGAACATTTGTATTATTCCGCAATTCACTTAAGGTCTGAATAATATTCATGAAAATTGCTGTGAACCCAGTAGGTACAGTTATTACCTTTCAACGTAATTAAATTGAAAGTAAAGAGCCCATTACTACTCGTATAACAGTTGGCTAAACTAATCTAAAAAAAAAAATAAAATTTGTGATGTTAAATTAACAGCTTTAAACTAAATGCATATAAAACATTATTTTTAGTATATGGCAAACCCGAAACACGTATCTAGTATTTTTATGTAAAGAATCTATGTACAAAATTTCAAAACTGTATCATGAAAAATCACAAGTTATAAGCTTGTTATGTTACCTGATTGTCTGTACAAAAAGTTGGTTGCCACTTAACACGCACCGCCGGCCGACCGGCTGTGACCTGTGTTGTACGCATAATTATGATTGCGAAAATTTACTTAGTGTCGCTCGGTGTCCAACTTGTTACCATTTTTAAATATTTTTAGAACCAAATATAACATGGTGTAAAAACTATTGGAATCGATTCAGTTATTTATTCTGAACAAACTATATTTAGGTTTGCAGTATACTAAAAATAATGTTGTATATAAAGTTAAATACAATATGATATAATATGCCTATTATAAAACGCTGCTTTTTTACGGTACTTATAACAAAACATTTTTTTTTTGGTTTGTTTATTTGTTCAGGCTGATATCCGAAACAGCTGGACCGATTTCTGGCTGCTGTCTGCTCGACTGGGACTTTCACTGGCTAGATAGCTGATGATATAAGAAGCAACTTATGTTTACTGTTAGAAAACAAATTAGGTTTCCGCGCAACAAAAATTTAAACTCATGAAATTTCAAACATCCACGCGGACTAATCGGGCAGAAGCTAACTAAATTGCGGAACGATTTAATTACAAAACCGTTTCTAGTTTATGGTGTTTCATTTTCCTCGGTAGGTCGAGTTTTCATTGAAAGTATACCTACTCGACCTACCTACCAGCAGTACCGGCCCGTTATGCTATACTATGCTATATGTACATTCATAAACAGTACATGTTTTGCTGACGCGGTGGCTTGCACCAGACGTGCGTCATTTCATTACTATAAATATACACCTTACAATAAACCAGTGAGTGCGATTACAGCTACACGGTGACTAACATTAGAGAAAGGAATCGTCAACAGTTTTACTTGTAAACACTATTTATACGTAATAAACCTAACGGAAACTAAGTGATAATTTCTCTACGCGCTTCAAGCTGAACTACAACCTCAACCACAATAACTCTGCAAGTGTACGAAGCGTACACTATACCTAGTACAGTATAGCATAACTCCACGTCCTAGCAACAATTTTAGTGTAAAATCATACCTAACAAACAAAAAATCGGATCTTTCCTATTTATATTATAATATATTAGTTTAGATGAGAAACGATAAATGGGTCAAAAGATTATTTTCTTTTTCTTGTATAAAAACAAACACAATCTTCCTAACATAGAATTTTTGAAAACAGAACCCTTCAAATTAAGGAGTCTGGCTCAATGTTTATTCACATAACATTCAATTTACATGGATGTACAACGGGTATCCTAATATTTGTTTCTAGTTCCCTATTGTTTGTACTGTATTGTGTCTGGACCCATAGATCCTAGTTCGGGTCGAGTATGTTTGTTCGAATAAACAAAACAAGTGCGAAAGTTTGTATTTTGCTGCGAATGAGGCAATGAGGCCAGAGGGAAGTACATTTGTGGAGGAGGAAGAGGAAAAGAGGAGTTCCGTCGTTTGTTTTTTTTTTTTTAGGAAATAAAATAAGGGAAATTTCGCCATTCGCATTTTGTAGTAAGACGTGTATAAGGCCTATGTGAGATTAGAAGAGGAAATAAAAAAATCTATTTGAAAGTATTTAAATATGATTATATTTAGCTTTTATTATTTGCCCAGTATTTTTAAATTTCCTACATCAATCTTATTTTTTATGTAACCTAAATAACTCTTACAAAATTTGCTTAGAACCAAAATCATTTTTGTTGTGGTCCTAAAAAGTATTTTCGCTATACATATTATAAGTCAACACATCGCTATTTGGAAACTTTAAGTCCAATGTGGCCCATATACGAACTTGACCGAGTTTTCCACGTGAGTATTGCTTTCGTGAAAATGTCGGTCATGCTACACAAGCACGGATATTGTACACAACCGACCGCGACATACAAGCTTTCCAAAAACTGTGTACTCGCTACAAAGCAGATTTATGTAGCTTTTAGATTTCGAACAAATCCTGGATGCTGCATTGGGAGTCACTGATAACTTTTAATGTATTTTTTTTACGCTTGGCCAAAAGTTTGCACTTTTTTTTTTTAAACGTATAACCTACCTAGTGTTGTTGATGGACCACCTGAAAGAATTAGATGTAAGACTACGATTAGGACTTCTACAGCTGACTGTAGGAAGATAATTTGTTTTGACTATAAACCCCATAATTCCTTGTGTCAATATCTATTTGAGCACTGATAATACAATGAAATAAATATTTAGTACTTATGTGTAAAAAAAAACATGATTGAAACAAATATAATTTTACTTTTCATACTCACTTTGCGACAGGATTTTTATCAGCTGCGTACTGCAGTCGTTTCTGCAGCGTTTCCTGCGCCTGCGCGTACCAGTAGTGGCGATCTGTGAAAGAAGGAATATAAAATTATACAAATTTATATATTTACTAGTTTATGTCCAAACATACCTATAAATAGACAACTGAAAGGAACAAAAAAATACGTACAAAAGTGATGATTACTTCTAAAGAAATCTCTTCCAGCATACCTGCGATAGGACAAGAGATATAAAGAGACTTGAGTTCGTGGTTTGACTTGAATCGTTATTATATTTTAAAAGTAAAATTACAACAGAGCATAAAGTAATTACTTAGAATTTGCTAATTTAACTTGGAACTTGGTACCAAAGTCGAAGCAATAACAATCAGAAGACAGCTTGATCTTTTTCATAAAATGACTCACGTTATTATAATACTTACATCGTGACATTTTTTCGTCTTACAAAGGTGGTCGACTGAATGTATCCGACATAAAATACGACTAGGCGCGAAAAAAAAATGTTACCATTAATTAATATAACAGCCGTGCGATTCTGTAACCATCTCACCGTGAAAGCTTGGGTGAAGTGAGCTGTCATTCGCTAGGGATTAACACTATTAAGTGCTCACTTCACTTATGATTTCACGGTGAGATTTTTACAGAATCGACCGGCAGTTACACATACCTACTTCACATTGAATGATAGAAAATATAAATTCTCGAATATCGAGTACCTACAAGTGGTGACAATTTACGAGCAGCAAGGATATTGTACGGTGCGCCTCATAATCTCGAAATGTTAAACCAAGGTGTGATCAACCCACAAGTGCCAGGACTGCAGGTCATATTTAGCAGCAACAAAACGACTGATTGATCACAGTCAGTTTCGCAGCCCACCGCAGGCGCAAGCCCGGGGCCGCCCACGAAACTCACTTGTTCTCGAATAGAACTTATTGGATTATTTGGTACGAAACCCGCGACAGAGTACCAGAGCGGCTGCCTGACATTTCGGAGTCAGCCACTACTATGTTTCGACACCTACTAGGTACCTACCTATGTTACACAACTTAGTTTGGGTTTTTATTAAGAAAAATGTTTCTAATGGTCGTAAGCCCGTAAAAGTATGACGGAAAAATTGGAACTAATTGGCTTTTAAATACTTACAAACTGCGCTAGGGGGTGAATGAACTCTGATAGATGTCGCTGCTCCATTCCGCGCCGCCCTTGAAACGTTAGGCTCGGACCGCGCTCGTAGCAGGGTGTAACTCATAATGAATAATATTGTATTTTTTTACATTATTCAAATGTTTATAAGTATAAATTTTTTTTTTGTATGAATTATTAGTAAACATTGGATACATGAAGTGGGCTGCCGTTGTAAGACGATTAAAATGTCACGGTTTAATCGAGTACCGAGAACTCGAAGCTCACCAAGTATAGAACCTACTCAATTAACAATTATTCGTAGAGAAAACATATAAAAAACCATTTAACGAATATAAAATATCTAATTTGAAAAATGTGACAGGTGCTGAGAATCAAGATAAAAGTCGTGCGATTGGAGTGGCCTACGTACTTCTGGTGGTTGATTATGATGATTTATCAACGTTTGCTTAAGTCGCAGATGGATTGTAGAATCCGCTGTCTTACAAAACTGAAAGCTACTACTTTAGTTGTCAAAACATTTCTATTTTGTGGGGTCTTAAAATAAAATAGCAAAACAGAAACTTAGTCAGAATCTCAAAATTGTTTTTTTTTTTATTTTTTTTTCTAGACAATCCTTACATAGCGATGTTTCGGCGACTAAAATACTTGCTTTGAAATTATACAACGTGTCCCAGAAATCAACGTCAAGCCGAAAACGGGCAATAGGCCAAGTCGTGACAGCTATTAGAAAAATATAAAAAAAAATCTTGGTCATGTACTTTTCGAATTATAAGCATTCAAAAATAAATCTCAAAAAGTGACACCCTGTGATGATTTTTCAAGTCCTGTGACTACATTATTAACATTTCGGTAGTTTTTTTCTCTGTGATCTAACCATGAATAACCCTTCTGTAAATTACAGTTAAAAGTTAAAACGTAACTGCCTCAGTTTTAAATTAAATGTTAGATTTTTGCCCAATATTGAATTCAAAATAATGACATCACCCAACTTTAACCGACTGTACTGAAAAAAAAATCTACTACACTATTTTGGCAAGTAACTTTAAAAGATGGCGCGTTTAGTCAGGATTCCAAAATGGTATAACACATAGTAATTGCTACTTCTTAATTGAGGAAAAAAAGTACATTGTTGGTTTTAGGTGCATTTGAAATAAAATTCAGTCGTTGGATTTCTTTTATTATAATTTTTATTAAATCAGATTTACGAAGTTTTATAACAAATGTTCAAACTGTTTTCCTTCAGCTGCAATGCAAGTTCTACATCTCTTTAAAAATGATCGCGTAATAAGACGGGCGTATCTTCTTGAGTTGATGTATTCAGCGGCTTCTGCAATTCTTTGGCGCAGCTCGTCTAAATCTTGAATTGGTTTAGAGTACACTTTATCCTTTATCGTACCCCAGTAAAAAAAATCTATGGGGTTTAAATCGGGTGAACGGGCAGGCCACGAAATTGTACCACCCCGCCCAATCCACCTATCGGGGTATTCTCGATTGAGAAACTCTCGTACAGTGAGAGCATAATGCGCTGGGCAGCCATCTTGTTGATACCACATGCTGCCGTAAATGTTCAGTGGCACTTCTTCCAATAATTCTGGTAATTGGTTCTGTAAGAAGTTCAAATAACCCTGGGCATTTAAATTCTCCGGCAGCTCGATTGGACCAATAACTTTACCATTCAAAATTCCCGTCCACATATTTACTTTAAACTGGTACTGAGATCTATCTTCCCGCATCAAATTTGGATTTTCCACGTGCCATTCGTGCAAATTGTGGAGGTTCATGTAACCGTCCTTTTTAAATGTTGATTCATCGGACCATAGAATTTTTTCAAAGAATCGCGGGTCCTCTCGGTGCCTCTGCAACATCGTTCGACAAAATCGTACTCTCTCTGGGTAGTCTCGGGGTAGCAGACTTTGTACTCGTCGTACATGGTATGGGTGAAACTCGTTCTTTTTTAAAATACGATGTGCAGTACTTTTGGGGACTCCTATGCTCTGTTCAATTCCACGTACTGAGATACTTCTGTCTTCTTCAACTGCTTGCAAGACTTCGGCTTCGTAGGGCATAACGGGTCTTCCCTCGCTAACCATTTGGCTAGGAAATCGACCCTCTGATAATGACCGATGCACATTAATAAATACTCGATGATCGGGATGACGCTCAGCATTCGGGTATCTCTCACGATACACTCTTGCTGCGGCATTGGCGTTGCATAAGCATTCTCCATAAATGAGATGCATGTTGGCGTATTCCTGTGCGGTGTATCGAGATGGCATGATAAAACACTACACAAACACGGGGTTGCGATTAAAACAAGTCCGGGGTTGTCAGAAACGGTGCAGATAAATCCAAATTACAATGCAAATCAAGTCCAATAAACAAAGCCACAGTTGTAAGTACGAAGTCAATACAAATACAAAAAGATGTGCAGTCAACGAAAGAGCGTAACGTACTGCAGTATTGCACAATTTGCCGACGCATCCCTGTTTAGCCAGAGTAGCGTCTCTATCTGTTTCACTCACACATATGAAATGATGTGTCAATCCGTCTCCCTCTTAGTTAGATAAAAGTAGCGTCACTATCTATCTCGCTCCCACTTGTCAAAGTAGCGTCACCTCACATTAGCTAAAATGAATCTTTCTCGCTCACACTAGTCAAAATAACGTCACTCTTCGTCTCAATCGAACTTTTATGAAATACGGCTTCATAAAAAAAAAATGTTTTTTCTCAATTAAGAAGTAGCAATTAGTATGTGTTATACCATTTTGGAATCCTGACTAAACGCGCCATCTTTTAAAGTTACTTGCCAAAATAGTGTAGTAGATTTTTTTTTCAGTACAGTCGGTTAAAGTTGGGTGATGTCATTATTTTGAATTCAATATTGGGCAAAAATCTAACATTTAATTTAGAACTGAGGCAGTTACGTTTTACTTTTAACTGTAATTTACAGAAGGGTTATTCATGGTTACATCACAGAGTAAAAAACTACCGAAATGTTAATAATGTAGTCACAGGACTTGAAAAACCATCACAGGGTGTCACTTTTTGAGATTTATTTTTGAATGCTTATAATTCGAAAAGTACATGACCAAGATTTTTTTTTATATTTTTCTAATAGCTGTCACGACTTGGCCTATTGCCCGTTTTCGGCTTGACGTTGATTTCTGGGACACGTTGTATAAAATGACGAATAGAATTAGCATAAAAAAAAATTTACTAAAATCTCGAATATGATTGTAAATTTTTGCTTGGTCAATCTCTAGCATCAACATCAGTGGGATGACACTGACAGCTCACTCCACACAAGTTTTCACGGTGAGAATTTTACAGAATCGACATGCTGTTCAGATAGGATGTGGTATAAAGAGCTTCTGGTAATGTATAACCCATATTCAAGCAAATACTCTACGCTATTTATTTTGAAAATAACTCTGCAATTTCCGCTTAAATGCATACAGCGTTGTTTGTTTCAACAAATAAATATTCACTACACTAACAAAAACACAATGGTGTGTATATTACATACGCCGTTGTGAGTAATGCCTTCAGTCACCACTTATAAGGCTTCCAACAAAAGTAACTGTGTTAAAAATATGCGGTATCAAGATTATTGTGCGCTTACCAATAGCTTAGCATGGAATTCTTGAGGTTTTAATTTAATTTTACTGAGTAAATTACTCCTTTCTTCTGCCTTACTTGCTTCGATTAATGTTGTGCTAGTGAAAAAAGTAAGTATCATTTACTTTCAATGACCTCAGATTAGAAACAATGTTTCTTTTTTTTACGTGCTTATTCGCACCCAATTGGTATGGTGAACCTGATACAGTTCACGAGGAAACTTTATTCCAGCAACCAAAGTATACTACGGGTAATGGCTTTGATATTTGGCAGGTCTGGTCTGAACAGAGAGAGGTGGAAGGAGAGTAGGGAGGCCTTTTCCAGTAGTGGAACAGAGTGAGCTACAAAATATTATGTAGAAAAATAAATGATGAGACTGAGGGAGCCTTCCTTAGATATATTTGATTAAAAAGAGTGAGGTTTTTGTGCAACATCGTCTTCAATCTTTAAACAATCTGATAAATTCTAAAATAGCTCCAAAGAATATTGAAACTTGATGAATTTCCATCGTATTTTCCGCCACACTAAAACCATTTCCCAGGAAGGTTCTACTTAATCTATTTAACGTGTAGAGCCCACAGGCGGCTTCTTAGTTTACAATCTATAAATAAAATATAACTTCTACGGCCAGGGTCCGGCATTTTGCTGGCGAAAACGTAAATATTGCAAACATTCAACCGCACAGTTTTCGAGACCAATCTATTCTGTCTAGGAAATCGAGCAATATATTTATCAGTTTTACCAATGTGCATTCACCTTGGTTAGAGTTAAAAATACGTCGGTAAGTCTAATCCCAATCTAATAGGTTACTTTAGGTAAATTTTCATACCTAGAGACAATCTCAAGTTTACTTGTAAATAACTGACAACGACATCAATCACCTCGGCCTGTCGCAGTCCACTGCTGGGTATAGGCTTCACCCAGGGTGCACCACAACACCCTGTCCTCTGCCATCCACGTCCAGTCTGACCCAGCCACTTTCTTAATTAGGTTCCTCCGTCCATCAAGATGGGGGGCGTCTCACACTACGCTTGCCGATACGCGCTCTTCACTTCAAGCCTCATTTACTCCACTGGCCATCGGTCCTTCGACAAACACGGTATGCCTACTGCCACTTCAGTTTACAACGACATAGACTCGTACAAATACCACAAATGAACAAAGAGCCCCAACCTCAAGATAGGTAATTTATGTGTATAATTTCAGTGTCAAAAATCAATTAATTTTATGTCACCTTCATACTTTACTTCATACGCCGTTAGCCTTTTTGTTTACAACTAGCTGTTGCCCGTGACTTGTCTACGATCCAGGATGAAAAGCAAAAAAAAAAATTTAAAAAATTATATATATTATTATTATTAGTTCTTCCCTAGATCATAGTCTACCTATGTGCCAAATTTCATCTCGATCCCAATCAAAAATAAATCTAATCTTTTCTCTATACAGTGTGTCCGGACATGGACTAGCGATATTCTAAATACTTAAATATAAGCTATTTTAAAGTACAATTACACTATAGGCTTAGGTCCAATATACTTCCCCGCTATGTGGCAGCCATTTTGTTTTTTTTGTTGAAGTATGCTCTATGCGAGTACAAAAAAAATCATATATCTCAAAGTTTTAGTCATACTGAGATAAAAATAGGCTTATTCGAAAGGCAATAATATTGTCTACCGTCTGCACTACAAAGCAATATGTTCACAATTCCATAACTTTTGAAAAAAAATGTGAAAGTCGAAAAAAAAAACAAAAAATTATGCAATTCAACCAATAATTGTTAATTACTACAAAAACAACCCCGAGAGCTTTTTTATTTTTTATACTAGATCGACAGTTTTTGAGCTAAGCTACAATACAACATAAAATTCACAACTGTATGTCTAATACTTTAAGAGTTATTGTTGTATGAACATAGCGTATGCGCAAGCACAAAAGGCCTTTGTCGGAACCCTAAACAGGAAATCATTAAAAAAACATAACATTCATATTGAATTTTATTTAATGTTTTTTCCAATATTAAATGAAGATTAAAATATCTAAAGCAGTTGCTCAAAGTGGCCACCTCCAGCTTGTAGACACACTACGGCTCTCTGTGCCACCTGGGTTGATGAGCGCCTAATTAAATCCAAATCGGATCTAATTTCTTCGGCGGCTGCCATAATTTTTGCGACGAGTTCTTCCCTGGTATTTGGAACTGTAGCGTATACTTTTTGTTTCATATGACCCCACAAAAAATAATCCAAGGGTGTCAAATCGGGTGAGCGAGGCGGCCACGCTACTACACCACCACGACCGATCCACGGCTGTAGATTATTATTTAAATATTCTCTCACTGCTCGAGAAAAATGCGCGGGTGCACCATCGAGCTGGAACCACATACGCCGACGGTATGATAGAGGTAGGTCCATGAGGCTGTCCGCAAACTGTGTCTGTAAGAATTCTAAAAATCTAGCGCCGTTTAATGTAGGTGGCAATTCCAATGGCCCTATCAGCCTATCGTTGATTATGCCGGCCCACACATTTACTGAGAATTCATGTTGAAATGAGCTTGGGCGCACCGCCCTTGGATTTGCGGAGCACCAGAGATGGTCGTTTCTGTGGTTTGTAATCCCAGCTCTTGTAAATTTGGCTTCATCAGTCCACAGTATTCTTTGTAAAAAATTACGGTTCTGTCTCAAATTTCTATTTATCCACGAACAAAACACAGATCTCGCAGCAAAATCTGGTTCGATCACGTCTTGAACCCGTCGAAAATGATAAGGGTGTAACCCTTCTCTTTTCAAAATTCTCCATACATGCCACTTAGACATTCGAAGTTGCACTGAAATCCGTCTAACGCTTAGTCTAGGATCATTGGTTATTAGTCTAAGCACTTCTTCTTCATCTTCGGGCGATACCAAGCGATTGCGTTCATTAACAGCTCTTTGAATACCTCATTCCGCTAATCTTGAATGCACGTCGATAAAAGTTTGGCGACTCGGTGTAGGCCTGTTAGGGTACCTTCGTCGATATGCTTGTACAGCCAAATTTGCACTTCCATTGCAAAAGCCATACACAAAGTGTATGTCAGCAATATGTTGCGATGAATATTGACGCTGTGCCATACTTTATCACACTTTTAAATACAAAACACTAACGCAGCACGTAAACAGCACGGACGGTAAGTGAAAGTAGCGATAGCGATCACAACGCAGGGCGAGGGACAACTAAACTAACCCAACTAATAATTTGTCCTTAAAACTGATTTTGTTTCAGGTAGTGGACTAATACGTTCTATCTCGCTTACTCACGGTAGTAACGAACAGTATTTCTCGCCTGCTCTCAGATGGAATACAGTGAATGCCATAAATGACACTGGCGGTTAACAAAGTGTTTTGTGCTTGCGCATACGCTATGTTCAAACAACAATAACTCTTAAAGTATTAAACATACAGTTGTGAATTTTATGTTGCATTGTAGCGTAGCTCAAAAACTGTCGATCTAGTATAAAAAATAAAAAAGTTCTCGGGGTTGTTTTTGTAGTAATTAACCATTATTGGTTGAATTGCATAATTTTTTGATTTTTTTTTCGACTTTCACATTTTTTTTCAAAAGTTATGGAATTGTGAACACATTGCTTTGTAGTGCAGACGGTAGACAATATTATTGCCTTCCGAATAAGCCTATTTTTATCTCAGTATGACTAAAACTTTGAGATATATGATTTTTTTTGTACTCGCATAGAGCATATTTCAACAAAAAAAACAAAATGGCTGCCACATAGCGGGGAAGTGTATTGGACCCAAGCCTATAGTGTAATAGTACTTTAAAATAGCTTATATTTAAGTATTTAGAATATCGCTAGTCCATGTCCGGACACACTGTATAAATTTAGTTTTTTATTAGTTTAGACATGTAGTAAAACAGCCAAAGAAAATATTTAGAGAGAAAAAGTTTCTCAAGATCCAACATTTCAACAAGAGATCAATGACGGGAGGCACACACTAGATACTGATCGGATAACTTCGTCGAGATTGCAGGAAGACCCTCTCACATAAGCGCTCCAGAGAAGTTTATGTGAGTTGTTTATAAAGCAGGAGTTTATGATCAGAAAGTATACATTAATGTTGGTGAATCTATCGGAAAGACTTACGACGTCAATAACATGTACAACAAAATAGCCAAAGACAAAACTGTGAAAAAGGAAATGCAAACAAGGCTACAGGTGACACGAAACCGATGGCTGGAAACGGTATTATTTCGTAACAGTTGCACAATAGGGTTGATGATATTTTTTTTTTCATTTTAAACTCTAAAAATATTGTTTGCAATTTATTAGTGCAAACAATATTACAAAAAATGTCAAGGCTTACAATATTCCCAGTCAGCAGCAGTCAACAGCTAGACAAACACGGCACCATCAGAGAAGTGAAGTCACGACTATGTAACCTTGTACTAACGGCATACATTGTCCGTACCGCGTGACAAGGATGAAAAAGCGATTGACTGCTGCGCTACGTGTCACGGGTTTGATTCCCGCACGGAACCAATATTTGTATGACCTACAAGTAGTTGTTACGGGTCTGGCTGTTTGTGTATTAGAGTAGAGTAAATATTTGTAAACGCACAATACAGGAGACATTCCTAGTGTGGGGCAACGTTACGAAAAAAAAAAAAAAAACTTTGAAACTTCTCCGTATTATCATCGTTTATACAGATTTTTTTTATATCTCATTATACTATGCCTCCTTTGCAATAATATTATTTGTTCGAACATTTCTAATATTAGTAATCATACCTACTCGTATTCAAGAACATTCATGGCGTCACTTATGCTGTCGAGCACACGAATTTTTCAAACATATGAAGCCTTCGATTAGGAATTTCCTTCAAAATAGTAGTTGAGAGTGTGTTACCCAATTGGGGTTCAGCCGGTCGATTCTGTTAGAATCTCACCGTGAGAAGTTAGGTGAAGTGAGCTGTTATTCCATCGGATGCTAGAGATTGAAACTAATGACTGCTCACTTTAAGCTCACTTCACCCGAGTTATCACGGTGAGATTTTTACAGAATAGCACTACAGGACAGTTAGACAAGATCATAATCATCATCCACAGTCTGACTTCATCCACTGCTGGGCTTTAGGCATCTCTTTTCTTTTGCCAATCCCCATGCTCCTGTGCCAGCCTCATACAGGTTTTGCCTACGATGGCAACAATGTCGTCTGCCCATTTCGCCGCCGGATGACCGACATCTTGGCTTCCAGTTCTTGGACGCCAATCTGTCACAGCCTTACTCCAAATTCCTTCTTATCACTTCGTCTTGCTAGGTGTCGTGCCAAAATTCAATTTGAATTCCATATTACGGTTTCCGACATCGAAGTCGACGTCTTCGTATCTGGACGTTTGGAACTCGGTCTATTAGCCTGATGCCAAGCATGGAACGCTCCATGGCACTCTGTGCTGCTTTTTGCCAGCCTCCTGAGTAAGCATCCACCGTACGTCATGGAGGGCAGAATACACAGGTTAAAGATCAGCAAGTCTAATAGATCTGATGGTGAATTGGAAAGATCCTCCACTCTTACAGAAGAAATTTTGTCCTTTTTCAATTATCCTATCGTACTTATAATAATGAATATTATAAATGTGAAAGTTTGTGCAGATGTTTAGATGTTTGTTACTCAATCACGTGTAAGCCGTTGAACTGATTTGGATGAAAATTGGCACATAGTCCATTTCCTGTATTAACACATAGAATATTTTTATCCCGGTAATGTGTTCCCTTGGGATAATAGTTGAAAGTTACTTTTTACGCGGGTGAAGCCGCGGTCAGAAGCTAGTAATCAGATATTTATTTCGTGAACTGACTCTATTATTTTTACGAGCCAAATGAGAAACGAGCGTATTTAATCAGAACGCAAACAACTGGAAGTCGTTTTTGCCGCGTTGATGCCATTATTTAAATTCCCTTTGTATTGTTGGGTGCTTAACCAGGCATTTTGTGAATTTGGGCCATAAATGCTTGTTATTTAATAACGGTTGTTTGACGTGTTTATTTATGGAGTTGTGAGTTTTTATGCCTATTAGTCATGGTAATGAGACTAAAATGCGAGGCAATTTAAGTGGTTTTTTTTTTAAACTGTGCTTAGAAGTTAATTATAAAATATCAATATCATATTATCTTAATGTTAATTGAATCATGAATTCCATTGAAATTTCAGAAACGCATTGGCCTGGCGGCGGACTGTAGGTACTACAGTACGCGCGCGAGCTCCGAGGAATCGGTGGCTGAGGAAGCGGGCGGGTGTGCGCCGCGCCCGACCGTCGCTCCATCCCCCGCACTCTCCCAGTACTAGTGTCGCCCTTGACGCGAGAACACGCTTATCGAGTCATTTTTAATTTTGCTATAGTAGGTAGTGTTATTTTCTACTATAAATAGTACTACACTTATAATTATGTTGTTTTGTGTCACGATGCAATGCGATTACCGCCTTATATGTGCGACTTGAACCCAATAGAGCTCGCATGGGCAAAAGTTAAAAGGCTCGTGAGGGAACACAACATTACTTCAGATTTTTCTCTGACGAGACTGAAGGAGATCACCGAAAAAGCTATCACGCATGTCACAAAAGAAGATTGGTGTGGATATGATAAACATGTTTTAGCATTAGAACATTACTGTCAAATGTTGTCGACTCATTTATTATTGAAGTGCGTGAGGAGTTTATTTTCATCATTTTTTTTTATTTCAAGTACATAATACCCTCATAAAATGATTTCATGAAGTACACTCGCGCGGAGGCTGAAGATGTATTAGTATCGACAGTGCAATATCGACTAAATCACAACTCTAGCTCATTACGTCAACATTCCTTATCATTCCTCGGAGCTCGCGCGCGGACTGTAGGTACTTACCATAAGCTTCCTTAGCCTCAGTCTTCTGCGGGGCCGGTGTTAGAACACTGGTACTGATAGTGGACATCATGATCGCGATGTAACACCAAGCACTCATGATTCACAAGCCTCATCGGTGCTGCAGTCTTGTCCGGGCGTACCGAAGAAAGTGCGATTTACCGCTACGCACTCCGACGCACTGGTTGTGACGTAATCACCAAAGTTCGTACTTTATCTGTAAAGATGGAAAAGTTTTGGGTAATTTTTGTTTTTCGGTTAATTGTCCTTATGGAAGAACATGAGAAAATTATAGACAAGTTGTATTTCGATATTTTAGTAACAGAGGACAATAATTCGTATCTACAGTAGAATAAATGGAGTTCATTTTTATATCGTCAAAATTATTCAGGTTCTGTGATTTTATTGTGTAGCAATATTAAGTTTCAGTTTCAGTGGGTATTTTTCCGTTATTACAAAAAGATCGTATCAATTTAGTATGTTCGGTATATAAATTATTTTTTATTTCTGAGTTATACAGCCCCAGTTGTCTAGGTCTCGCCTACTTTCCAGATATATCAAATAATAATAATCGTCTAGCAAAAACCATTTATCAATATCGTATATTCTTATGCCTACACGTTATCTGATTTATAAGTCTTTACTAATGTTCGTTAGACACGAAAATAACACAATTCCAATACCACAAAAATGCTCGTAAACAAACGGTAACAGGGTAGAAAAAAAGCAATAAAGTGCGACCATGCGAAGACTATTTCATTATGACAAAAAATTCCGAGAAATTATGACGTTACTATGTCAGGTGCTTTTTCACAAAGTCCGTATTCGGTGCCCGTGCCACCCGGTTGTGAAGTTTATGTATGGGTAAGTATGAAAGCTTCTACACGTGCAGCTCTCCCGGCTTATTCATACATTCACCACTGGGTACCCTTTGACGTATACCCGACAGTCAGAGCGTGTGTAAAGGGAGGCTTAACATCCATAGTTGGGCATAAACACACACACACACACAGTTATACACAAACACACACACACACACAGCACAATATAGTCTTAAACCTTATTTGTTAACACAAGTTTTGTTTATAAAGAAACATGTACTATGTTGAAGTTTACCGCATTTATCTATGGGCATGTATAATTAATATCACATGAAAATAAATGGACTTGTCTACACTAACATTATAAAGAGGAAAGTTTTGTATTTTTGTATGTATGTTTGTAACAAATAAACTCAAAACTACTGGTTCGATTTCAAAATGTTTTTCACCATTAGAATGCTACACTATCCCTGAGTAACATAGGCTATATTTATTACTAGAAAAAAATAGGTGCCATAAAATGTCTTTCATCGCATGCGCTACGGAAACTATTGGCGATAGAACTAAAACATGCTCTACAATATTAAAGAACATATCAATATCTACAAAAAACTTTGGAATACCATACGTCCAACTATTGTAGTTAGGTCACTATAGCTACTTATTTACATTTTAAAATTTGATAGAAATTCCGACCAAAATCAGACTATGTTATCCATACCTTTGTATTAATCCTTATCCAAATAAATAATTTCGTATTCAAGACTGTTTGAATACATGCCGTGCGATTCTGTAACCATCTCACCGTGAAAACTTGGGTGAAGTGAGCGTGGAGTGAGCTGTCATTAGGGATTAACACTATTGACACGGCTCACTTCAAGCTCACTTCACTTATGATTTCACGGTGAGATTTTTGCAGAATCGACCGGCTGTATATTACTTTTTGAATTAATCAAATTCGTCATTTCATTCAAAAGATATTTCGAATTTAAAAATGTCAATCTAAATAAAAGTGGCTCATGTGGCTGGGGCCACCAGCCACTTTTGTTTAGATTGACAATTGCTTTTAGATTGCTGCGTGGGCGCAGTGCAGCTGGAATTATACTTCGTTGCTTCGTCCTTCGAGATTAAGATAACAATGTAGTAATACGTCTAGGGTATCGCCTTTCATCCACTAAGTTTGAATATTTTTTTTTTTTTTTTTTTTTTTGTCGGTACTTTGTCTTCCTGATAGTTATGCCTGTACCGCCACTCATTCGCGTTTTAGTGCGTCGCCGATCACCACGTTATTTTCTTCGTTTCATTTGAATTGTGCAAAAAGATGCCAAAACGTAGTCACAAAAACGACGACAGTGATTATTTAAGAAAGAAGATTCGAAAACTCGAAAGGAAACTTAATAAACGCGACAGAAGGTCGCGTGTTCGAAGTTGTTCCGAGAGTAGTAGCTCGTCGACGAATATTATTATGTCGCCGGTACTATCGGACCATGAAGGTAAGCTGAAGTGTTATTTTTACAAACGGAAGATATTGTGAATAGTTTTTCGGACTATATCCGTATCATAATCTGACATGATGTCATATTATCTTAAATAGTGTTGTGTACATCTTATGGGGATGTTACCTTCACATAATTTTGGATTCCCAATTCATTGGGTATATACTACTAGTGATTGTGTACATTTGAAAGGAATGTTGCCTTCACTTTAGTTAATGACCTACTTAATAATAATTGCATTTTATATCCGTACGGACTAAAACATAGTGTTGTGGGTAGTTTTAAGGACTATCGCCGCTCTAAAACCACTAGTTGTATACTAGGAACATTGGTAGTTGTGATCATATCCACGTACCTACATAACAAAATGTTATCACTCGATTTCGTAATTCTGAATATCGGTATGGATTATAAACTTGGTGTTGTGGATAGTTTTGAGGACTATCACCGCGCTATTTTCTATCCGATACCTACATTTGGTACATTTTCTATTCCAGCTGAAATGGAAGTTCAAGGTGATGTCGCGTCATCTCCGATTATTGACTCAGATGAGCCACAACCGGGTACGTCCACCTCGACGATACATGATGTTCCTGCTACAGAAGCAGTACAGGCAGGGGAATCGGAACTACCTGTTGAAGTAACGCTTCCTGAGCTGGACGAAGAGATTCTGAATCTCTTGGGCGAAACTCCAGCAAAGGATAAAAAATATGGACCAGACATTAGATGCGAGTTATCTGCTCGCTGGGAACACATCGCAACAACAGGCTTGACCAAGGATGCCAGAAAGGAGCTGCTTGATAAGCATCTGGTTCCAAAAAACTGCACAAAGATTGATGCACCCAAGTTAAATCCAGAGATAAAGGCCGCCTTATCGGAGATGCTAATAAAAAAAAGACAAAGCTTTAGAGAATAAGCAGGTGCAGGTCGCAGCAAGTATATCTTGTATAAGTGAAGCCCTAAGCATACTCTTTTCTGCAGGTTATAAAGATCAGTCGGTAATAAAATTACTGATCGAAGCCGGTCGACTGATGTGTGACTCACAACACAGCGAGTCCATGACACGGCGCAGTTTTATATGTTCTACAATCAAGAAAGATATAAAAGATCAACTGTTCAATACAGAAATCGATAAGTTTCTATTTGGCGAACATCTGACCGATACTCTAAAAGCTGCAAAAGCTATATCAAAATCAGGCGCTGAGATTAAAATAAACACACAGGTTCGAAGACCTGCACCAGCGCAGAGACCGAGACAGGCCCCTGTCCAGACTTTAAACCAGACGCCTCCGTTCCCGACAGCGCGGCAAGCGGGAACAGCGAGGAGAACAGCGCCGGCGCCGCGCCCGCGACCGGTGCAGCAGCAGCCGCGACAGCAGCCGCGCTTGCAGCAGCGCCAAGCCCCGCGGCGCTAGACCTGGTACGTTTTGCAGGTCGGTTATCCTACTTTTATGATCAATGGCAATTGATAACTAATGACCTCGTTGTATTATCGTGGATAAGAGGTTACAAGATACCGTTTACTAAACCTGTCTATCAGTTACACGAACCAAGTTTACCTGCATTAACTTCATGTGAGTCCTTTAAATACAAGGTGGCCATCACTGACCTTCTAAACAGTGGTGCTATTTCACATTGTGAACCATGTGAAGGACAGTTTCTTTCTAGTTATTTCCTGATTAAAAAACCCAATGGCAAAAACAGATTTATTTTAAACTTAAAGTCTCTAAACAAGTACATCGTAACAGAACATTTCAAAATTGAAGATCTAAGAACAACATTAAAATTAGTATCAAGAAACAGTTTCATGGCCACCTTTGATTTAAAGGATGCGTATTTTCTAGTACCTATACACCCGACGTATAGAAAGTACCTACGATTTAGGTACGAGGGTCAAATTTACCAATTCAATGTTTTGCCGTTTGGTTTAAACACAGCTCCATTTGTGTTCACAAAGCTATTAAAACCGGTAATTTGTTTACTGAGATCATTAGGTTATCTGTCATCTATCTACTTAGATGACATTTGTATCATTTCTAATAATTATCAAGATTGCTTAGATAATATTTTACAGACAAAACATATTTTAGAGTCCTTAGGATTCATAATTAACATTAAAAAAAAGTTGTATGATTCCGAGTAATATTTGCAAATACCTTGGTTTTGTGATAGATACAAAAGAATTTCATGTTAGCCTTCCTAAGGAAAAACGAAATCTAATTAAACAAGAGTTACAATCGTTTCAATTGAAATCTCGTTGTAAAATAAGACAGTTTGCTCGCTTGGTAGGCCTCCTCACTTCGTCCTGCCCCGCGATTCAGTACGGTTGGCTTTACACCAAGCAGATGGAAAGATGCAAATACCTTGCATTGTGTAAAACGAGTAATTATGATAGCCACATGTCTTTACCACAGTATTTGCAGGACGAATTTTCCTGGTGGTTAAAATCTATTGATACCGCAGTGAATCCTATTAGACGGGACAGCTACTGTCTAGAAATATTTTCAGACGCTAGCAAAAAAGGGTGGGGGGCAGCATGCGGTGCGGAGACCGCCAGTGGCCAGTGGAGTAACACAGAGTCTAACAAACATATTAACTGTCTAGAACTCCTGGCTGCTTTCTTGGGCTTACAAACATTCGCAAAAGGATTAAAAAATTGTCAGGTGTTACTACGCGTTGACAACACAACTGCTATTTCGTATATCAACCGTATGGGTGGAGTAAGATTTCCACATTTAACTGAAATCACAAAATCTTTGTGGCAGTGGTGTGAAGCTCGTGGTATATTTGTATTCGCTTCATACATAAGCTCGGAAGATAACGAAATAGCAGATGCTGAGTCTAGAAAATCTCACCCCGATACCGAATGGGAGATTAAAGATCATGCTTTTGAAAAGATTGTGAGAGCCTTTGGGCAACCAAAAATTGATCTTTTCGCATCAAGGTTGAATAACAAATGTGTTAAGTACGTCTCATGGAATAGAGACCCAGGAGCATGCGCTGTGAATGCTTTTACTTTAAATTGGTCAAATCTTTGTTTCTACGCATTTCCTCCTTTTGCGGTTATATTAAAAGTATTAAGAAAACTTATATACGACCAGGCGGAGGGTATTGTTGTGGTTCCATTTTGGCCCACGCAACCCTGGTTTCCACTTTATCAAAAACTTCTCTGTTCAGAATTAGTTCAGTTTAGACCCTCTGATAAAGTGTTATTGTCTATTTCCAACAGTGTCCCCAAGCTCACGTTGATTGCAGGGAAGTTATCAGGACGGCGTTACGAAACAGAGGAGTACCACCATCATCTTTAGATATTATGATAGCTTCTTTATCTGAAAGGTCAATAAAACAATATGACGTTGCCATTCGACGTTGGGTAAACTTTTGTAAGACTCACAATATCAAAATACATGAGGCGTCAATTCTGATGATTATGTATTTTCTCACTGAGTTATTTCATTCCGGCTTACAATACGGATCTTTAAACAGTCATCGCTCCGCTCTGTCTTTGATCTTAGGATCGAGAGTAGGGTCTGATGATCGCGTTGCTAGGCTATTCAAAGGTTTTTACAGACTTCGTCCTCCAGCCCCAAAATATAATATCACTTGGGACCCGTCAATAGTTTTAGAATTCTTATCAAAATGGTACCCAAATAATAATTTAAGTTTCGAACATTTAACCAAAAAGGCCGTAACTTTGCTCATACTTGTAACTGCACACAGGGTGCAAACCATTAGCAAAATCAAATTAGAAAATATGAACGTCACTGATAATCTTATATTGATCAAGATAAACGATTTGTTAAAAACATCTCGACCTGGTTTATCTCAACCTTGTTTAAATATTCCATTTTACAAAGATCGACCGGAAATATGTCCCGCTGAGGCTCTTATAGAATATATTGATAGGACAAAACATTTGAGAAACAATGCCAATAGCCTTTTTATAAGTATTAAAAAACCACATAAATCAGTAACCACAAATACCATCAGTCGGTGGATAAAAGATATATTATCAATTAGCGGAATTGACACTTCAGTATTTTCTGCCCACTCCACCAGACACGCAGCCACCTCAGCTGCTCATAGAGCTGGTGTCAATATTGACACGATACGAAAAGCAGCTGGGTGGAGTGGTAGCTCCAATGTTTTCGCTAGATATTATCATAGAGACATTCAATGTGAACAAACTGATCAATTTGCCTTATCAATCCTAACCTCTGATCGATGTTAGATTTAATTACTTAAAATTAATAACTTAAATTTATCTACCCCTAATTAAAGAAAAACTACAATTTAATTACTTTATTACTTGTAAGGTTTGATTAATATACATGTACCTAAGTATAAAAATTCAGTGTTTTAATATTTCACCATCTTTCAAAATCTACATTGTTATCTTAATCTCGAAGGACGAAGCAACGAAGTATAATTGGAGATTAAACGAACTTACCTGAAGTGAAGTTCTATCCAAATTATACGAGTTGCTTCGTCCGAAGAGATTAGTTCCCTCCCAACCCTATGAACCCCATACCTAAAGTGAAATATTAAAAAAGGTTCCAGGCTTTCAACTAAATGAGTGGCGGTACAGGCATAACTATCAGGAAGACAAAGTACCGACAAAAAAAAAAAAAAAAAAAAAAAAATATTCAAACTTAGTGGATGAAAGGCGATACCCTAGACGTATTACTACATTGTTATCTTAATCTCTTCGGACGAAGCAACTCGTATAATTTGGATAGAACTTCACTTCAGGTAAGTTCGTTTAATCTCCAAATATATAATATGTTTGTTACTTCATCACGCAAAAACTAATAAACCGATTGCGATGAAACTTGATATGTGTACATAACTGTTACTTAACCCTTTCCCTCCTTACGGTACTTAGAAGTACCTCCACATTTTTCGTCTAATAACTTTAGTACGAAATCACCTTAAGCTAACTACAACTGACGATCCTTTAGAGTACCATTTCCGTAAGCCAATCACAGCGCGTTATTTGAATTACCGCGTGACGTTTTCGAAAAATTTGAACAGCGAGTTACAACCGGTCGGACATTTTATCACTCTCCTGTGCGGTGTAATTGAAAAAGTTTTATAAATAGAATATTATAGGTAAGTGCTATTTTTTTTTACTAATTACGTTGTTTATATCACGGACTACATTTATAAAAGCTGTTATAATGTATTATCACTTTATTTTATATGAATATTTGATAAAAACTGATATGGACTTAAAAGTACCGTCAGGTGATTTTAGTCAAAAATTATAAGCTTTTATAATACACATACTCGATGAAGTGGGTATTTTGTTTTATCATAAATGAATGTTTTTTTTTATTTATAATTGTTCTGAGCTATTTTTTTTTGTTTTAGCCATTGAGATGGATATTACAAACAATACTGCTCTAATTGAAGCCCTGTTATTAGAAGAGATTCCTGACTGTGACGAAGTGTCTGAAGCAGGTGTGTCCGATGATGAAGTGGAAAATATTCAACTACCTTCACCAAGAGGCTTTGATGAGGTTTTTGGAAGAGCTCTAGAACACCAACACCAACCAACATCTCCAATACCTGGATCTAGTGTTCAGATTGATCTACCGTCTGCAAATACGTCTTCACACAAAACAAATCAGCGATTACCCGAACCAAACCGTAAATGGAAAAAGAGGGACCTAGATACATATTTACAGGAATACGTTCTAGATACTGGAATAGTAGAATACTGTTTTGCTCATTGTAGCAACCCGACTGATATATTTTTAGTATTGATTGGAGATGTTGTTGATAATATTGTGTACCAAAGTAACCTTTATGCTACTCAGAGAGGCAAAGTATTGAACCTAAAAAAGGAGGAACTTCTAACATTTATAGGTATGAATTTTTTTATGGGTTACAATACTCGTCCGGCGTGGAGAGACCATTACTCTTCGGCACCTGATCTCAACAATGCACTTATTTGCAAAACAATGCCAAGAGACAGATTTGCTATTATTTTATCTCATCTGCATTGCAATGATAACTCCCAAATGCCTAAAGATTGCAAAGATAAGTTATATAAAATTAGACCGACGATTCATGCACTCAATAAAAAATGTCAAGAGGTTTATCATGATACTCGCGAACTGAGTGTAGATGAGTCTATGATTAAATTCAAAGGTAGGTGTGTCTTGAAACAATATTTACCTATGAAGCCTATAAAAAGGGGATACAAGTTGTGGTGTCTTGCTGACCAGAGAGGCTATATAAAGAAGTTTCAAATTTACCAAGGAAAAGACGAAGAACTGAACTCAAAATTTACCGGCTATGGCTTGGGAGAGAAAGTAGTTTTGGAGTTGACGGAACAAGATTGGGGTAAAGGGAAGATAGTTTACTTTGATAATTTTTTCTCGTCTGTTGCTTTGCTTGAGAAACTGAAAACTGAAAACACCTACGCATGTGGAACTATCCGAAGTAATAGAAAAGGACTGGCCGGAAATATGCTTGCTGATTCTCAAATGAAAAGGGGCGACAGTGATCATCGATTTTCAAATTTAGACATTGGATATTGGAAATGGAAGGATAACAAAGTTGTTCATATAGTGTCTAATTTTCATGGGAATGAAACGGCTACTGTGTCACGTAAAGAAAAAAATGGATCCAAGTCTGCCATTACATGCCCTGTAGCTGTCAAAGATTACAATAGCTATATGGGCGGCGTAGATACAGCTGATCGTTTGAGAGCCTTTTACTGTATAGATCGCAAATCTCCGAAATGGTGGCACAGGTTGTTTTGGGGTCTTCTGGACATCGCATTTGTCAATTCATATGTCATTCATGGACTTATAATGAAACAGACTACCGTAAAAGATTTTCGACGCTCTGTTACTCAAGGCTTGATGACAATGAAAGATGTTAGTCAGAAAAGAAAGACTTCTACTGATAATACTTCCAAAGGTGGCCCTTCCAAAAGACGCAAATCTGACTACTCCACTATAAAAGACGTTCGCTTGGGTGATAGAGGCATCCATTGGCCTACGTTTGTAGAAAATAGGGGAAGATGTGAGGTTTGTAGTTTGAAAAAGATTCAGTCGAAACCTCATAGTAAATGTTCTCATTGCAACGTGTTTTTGTGTGTAAATGAAAAGAAAAATTGTTTTGCTGAATACCACGAGGTTAATTTGTAATTAAAAACCTATCTTTTTAATTATTACAAGTCAATATTGGATCTCATTATTTTTGTAGTTTCTATCAAAGTTCCTAACATTGTAATAACACAAAGTTCCTGACGGTACTTTTAAATCTAGGTCTTAGAAATAGTACTTCTAGGTATAATAAAAATCTGAAAATAATCTGAGCGTTTCTTTTTACCTACCTTATTATGATAATGAAGTTAAAAAGCGGAAATTCGTTAATAATTACTACCCCGGGTGGAAAGGGTTAAAGCTCTTTCTTTTTAACCCGATATTCCCACGGAATCGAAACTTACGCGGGTTTAACCGCGAGGTGCAGCTAGTAGTATACTCGTATAAACACCGTTTACCCGAAAGATCGTAACATGTAAAATTGATATAATCATCACACTGAGCTGACCCATTGATGATCACACTATGTTGGTATTAATGCAGAAATCGACAATAACTATTCAGTCAAAATTATATTATACACGTGAATCAAGGCTTCCCTTGAACATAAATGGGTTCATTTATAATCGTTGTTTAAAGTAAGTAATGTTTAGCAACTGCTTAAACATACATTTTTGACGTTTAAACGTCACTTAACTTTAACCAATGTTTATAAATAAACCCCAAAGTGAATAAGAAGCGTGGACTGAGATAGACTGAGTTGATTGAACGCTTTACAGAAACAAATATCGTAAATTAATGATCATCATTGATCATTCTTCTTATCAATGAACGAATGATTGACTGGTTCATTTGGTCATATATAATTTATGTCATTGAGATATTACTCAGACAATAGTAATTAATTACCTTATTAATGTTATATACCTTCTGAATCTCGATAATATCGTTGATGTGAAACTATAGTAATATATTGTGTATTGTTTATAGGATTCATCCTAACGTACACACGGTAAGTCTATTCATTATTTGCTGTAGATTTATATGGACGTGAATAATATGCTTTGTACCTACGTCTGTTAACCTTGATGGTATTTTCAATATATTCTAAATAGTGATGTGAAATATTCAACTCAGGTTTACAATAATTGCTTATGTCTTCATAAGCAATTATTGTAAACCTGAGTTGAATATACTTACTATATATACTATATACTACTATATCATACTTCTTAAAAGCAGAATTCGGCCTGGATTTTTGCGGACATATGAATGTGCATATTATAAGTAATTATTGAATAAAATCAATGGTGACGAAAGAACTTTAATAAACTACTTAAAACAAAGGCTTTTGAAAAAACGTAATGTTAACTGGCAAAGAGCTAGGTTAACAATAGGTATTATATGCAGCCAGTCTTCTCCGATTTTGTACGTAGAATTATTATATTTTACGAAAAAGGTTGGAATACTTTTCTATTGTTTTTGTAGGTGCCTTTCAAATTGTTCATAACACATGTTTTGGTGGACTGTTCTGAAAATATTTTAATATAATAACCGCTGACTGAAATGACTGTATCAAATTAGTTACTGTATGAATGCTTAAACGGAAACCCTGTTTAAGCATTCATACAGTAACTAATTTTCACGTTATAAAATTAGCATTGTGAAATAGTAGCTTGACTGTTCTGTTTCGGGCTGTAGCTAACTGACAACCGGTTTTTGAAAAGCTGATAAATTGAAAAAACACGCTGTCAAATCTGCTGTTCGTGTAGAATTAACTGCTCAGATTAGTTGGCTAAAATAATTGTTAATATTTCTCTATATCACAGCGTTGTAGCCAACCTATTACTATGTAACCAGCCTCAATCAACTCAGCCTATCGCAGTCCACTGCTGGTCATAGGCCTCACCCAGACTGCGCCACAACACCCTGTCCTCCGCCTTCCGCATCCAGTCTACCCCAGCCACCTTCTTTAGGTCGTCCGTCCATCTAGCTGGGGGGCGTCCCACACTACGCTTGCCGATACGCGGTCTCCACTCCAGGACTCGTCTGCTCCACCGGCCATCGGCCCTTCGACAGACATGGCTAGCCCACTGCCACTTCAGTTTGCTTACTCTTACCAGCCTAATTTCGTATATTGTAAAGCTATTAATTGTGTATTCTTCATAATTAACAGTTAGTATCGGTCCAACTCGCAGTGTTTGATTGTCTCTCCGATATCCCGCCTTACATGGCGACCCTGCCAAAACGCGGGGCAGTGGCTCAGTTTGTTTAAAATTCCATAACCATATTGGTTAGTTGAATTTATCAGTTTATCAGTGAATAAGGAAAACTAGTTGCATAAAATAAAATAGCTTTAAAGGCTTTGCCAAGAAAATAAGTTTCAATGTTCGAAAAATCGTCTTGAGATCATAATTTTATGTATCGATAAGACCATTCAATTAAACGTAGGTTTCAACAAAGGGACTTTGCAAATGACCTTAATAATTGAAATAAAATCAATCTGTCTAGCCTTTTTCCCAGCTATGTTGGGGTCGGCTTCCAGTACTAACCGGATGCATCTGAATAACAGCTTTTTTTTTCATGGAGCGACTGCCTATTCGACCTCGACAACCCAGCTACTGGTCAACACGATACTCTTAGGTAAGACTGGTCAGTCTTTTGAGCTTCTTCTTTCTGCTTTTCGTAACGATGGTCAAAGATCCACGAATGACAGCCGGGACCAACGGTTCAACGTGCTTTCAGAGGTACGGAGGGGTCTCAATATGTAATAAATGGTCACCCATCTACAAACCAACCGCAGCAAGCGCAGCTTCGAGACCTTGATCCACCCGTGTGGCTGTTATTATTAGGCCACAACCCTAATTCGAATTACAACAAAAACATTTGGCCAAAAATACCGCATCACCGTATTGATGTAACGGAAATAATGGCCTTATAGCAAAGCGAATCCCAGCAATAAAAGACATTCTGCCTAATCGAGGTTACAGTCGCGATACATAATAACGCAATAAAGAATTAGCACAAGCCTAAATAGGATATAATAATTTCTCTTGAATTACAATTTGAGCCACAAAGCGTTCTCATTTCCTCTATACATCTAAGGAAGTAACCCAAATTAATATTTTGGTGCTCGCTTTGAAAATAATGCTCAGCACACATAGCGACAAAGCGATTAAAGAACAAGAGAGAATCTCATTTATCTCGGAGGAACTGGGAATACTTTGATAAGGACAAGTTTCCCGAGGTTGGCAGCCGACAACCATGAAGTTCGAAACTCCATTCTTCTGATTGTGGTCAGCGAAACGGCGAACTTTAAAATTGTTTTGTACCCGAACGAAGGTCCAATCAATAGGATTTGTATTATCAAACGTTTCATTTAAATCCCTTGCGGCACTCCCTGTTTAATCTGTTTCGTGTTAACAACTTCGTTATCATGGTTTTGAAAGAAAATGTTACTAAGGAAGCTTGATTATTCTGTTACAGATTTATTTGAGCAACTATAATTGAATTATTACAGCGTGTAATTTTTTCGTTGAGAAATTGGGTTTTTATACTCAAATTAGACTGTTCTAATAGTTACGTCAAGATATTTCTGTTTTCACTCTACTTGAATTAATGTCTGAGCTTATTTAATTTAAACGAAGCAAACAGGGTTTATTTATATAGTAGATAATTGGATAAAGTAAAATCATTTTTGTTTATAAAAGCGTGCGGCATTGCTGAGGCTTCATAATGAACTTCCGAAGCCTTCAACGGGATTGCGTCACAATGGTTCCTGTATGCGAAACGGACATAATAATACGTGGGTATGTATATGTATCTATAGCTCCATATACTACCTATGCAGGTATATGTTACAGCTGAAGCGACATGTTGCAATGTGTAGCGGGAACGGGAACACAAATGATTTTAAAGGCATGATGCTCAGTCCGCCCCTGTTTGGTATACTACTTGGTCACAGATTCCAAATAATAATATCGATAACTGCGTGAATTTCTAAATTATCGCACTATATCGGGTTTTCAGATTCATGCGGTTTGCAAATGCTACTGCCAAATATTTATCAAAAGATCAATTACTTATGCAAAGCAGCACGCTTGAAATTAAAGATTAATTAAAATTATGAGTACCTACATACATTTGGCACTGCGTTTAGAAACGGATATAAATTCAAATACATGACTGTTGCCGTGCGTAATCATCAACATAATACATCATTCACCACTACACCGGACTATAAATATTGCCACTGCAGGACAAAGGCATTTTCTCATACAGCATAAATCATCAGGTGTGTTTGCAAAATGGCTATTATAAGAAAAAAAAAGGAATAAATAAATAAGTCCATGTTTGCTGAAGATCAGTGGATGTCCACGATAAACTAAAGAAGGTCTTTTGAAATCTGTCATATTGGTACTTACCAGCTCCCTAATTGCGTAACACACTATTACTCTCAATTTGAATCATTTTGAAGCATATTGCTAATCCATTGCTCCATATGTTCGAAAAATGTGTCTTCTCAACAACGTAAATAACGCAATGAATGTTGTTGAACTGTCAAAATGAAACCCATTGCTACTAATAGTGTGTTATGCAATTACCCTGCAGGTTCAAACCGTTAACCATGCTCGAGATTCCTTAACCGCCAAGCTATCAGTCACCTCTTTCATCACAACAACTTTATACCGGCTGTTTGGTAGAAGGACTGACACAATATTCGGATAGAAAGTGTCATATTATCCTAATTTTTACCTACCTAGTCTAGTTTTTACCTGTCTTAAATGTCGCGGTAAATAATTGATATAATAATAATTATCTTTCATTTTAATCACCCGAAATATCGTCATTAACTTTTTTGTTTGTGTAATAGAGCGCAATATTATTTCATCACCATCATCTGACTAGCCTTTTCCCAACTATATTGGGGTCGGCTTCCAATCTAACCACATGCAGCTGAATACCAGTATTTTACATGGAGCGACTGCCTATATGACCTTCAGAACACAGTTACCGGGTAATACAATACCCCTTGGTAAGACTGGTTGTCAGACTCTCGAGCTTCTGTCGACCTGTAACGACTGTCCAAGATCTATGAATGACAGCCGGGACCAACGGCTTAACGTGCTTTCCGAGGCACGGAGAGGTCTTGGTATCTAAAGATGGTCACCCATCCACGAACCAACCGCGTCAAGCGTAGCTTAACCTGATCGATCGACCCGTGCGGCTCTTATTATTTAGTCACGAGCCTCTCAGCACAATATTATTTATATTGTTATAATATTTTTCGAGGTATCTGCAATGTAGGTACATTTATGTTACAAATTGACTCTCGAAAATTAATTGGGTGCTTCCAGTCTTAAAATTGTGTTAAGGAACGAACAATTTCTATTTAAAAATTCAAAATCAAAATGAAAAATAAAAGAATTTTGTGCTAGCAAATGACATTCCCACCACTCAAAAAAATATTTCGATCCTCCTAACAAACACCTATATGTACCCACAAAACTATAAAAACAATTTATCTACAATATCTACATGTCACAGTTCACAGTTTACCTACATACCTACAAGTGTTCAATTCAAAAGTGAAACAATGGCATAGATACAATTGTTCCACAGAGGCATTCCATTTTCAAAGTTGGAACAGCTATTCGAAGTTTAAACACGTTCTATAACGGTCAATAATCTGATTTGAACTGCACGAAATTCCATTCCATTTATCATATTGTAGCTAATGAGGTTTTCAAACAAAAGTGGCTTAGGAATACATTGGAAATAATAAATCTGATGCTTAACAAAATATTGGGGTTCATTTTAGTTCGTCCTGTGGAGCTCGTGGAAGTTTTTGGTGTATAACTTCTTTGTGACTGTCACATACAGCGCGGTTTTCAGGAATTCAAGGTGAGTGGGGTAGTTCCATGAAAGTATTTTTAAGAGGTAAAGGTGAGGTTTGTGTAAGGCAAACACGACATAGTTTGTCGTGTTCGCTTCGTTAATATTTTAGACGGAAACACGAAACGCTGTCGGTTTTGTGACAAAAACTGAATGTTTTTATTTCGTATGAGCGTTTTTACGTCAGCTGGCATCCGATCGCTATTAAATATATTAAATATATCTTATAACCCGACACTTCCACAAAAAGCAATTCTACATAGAAATATCGTTTTAACTCCAGACGAAAGAAAATACGTTTAGTATTTACAAGAAAAAGGTATTCTTGTAAAGCACTCTCAAAGATATTTTGGCGCTGTTTGTACAAATAAAAATGTTTGAAATGTAAGTAAAGATAGGAATTATACTTCGTTGCTTCGTCCTTCGAGATTAAGATAACAATGTAGTAATACGTCTAGGGTATCGCCTTTCATCCACTAAGTTTGAATATTTTTTTCTTTTTTTTTTTTTTGTCGGTACTTTGTCTTCCTGATAGTTATGCCTGTACCGCCACTCATTCGCGTTTTAGTGCGTCGCCGATCACCACGTTATTTTCTTCGTTTCATTTGAATTGTGCAAAAAGATGCCAAAACGTAGTCACAAAAACGACGACAGTGATTATTTAAGAAAGAAGATTCGAAAACTCGAAAGGAAACTTAATAAACGCGACAGAAGGTCGCGTGTTCGAAGTTGTTCCGAGAGTAGTAGCTCGTCGACGAATATTATTATGTCGCCGGTACTATCGGACCATGAAGGTAAGCTGAAGTGTTATTTTTACAAACGGAAGATATTGTGAATAGTTTTTCGGACTATATCCGTATCATAATCTGACATGATGTCATATTATCTTAAATAGTGTTGTGTACATCTTATGGGGATGTTACCTTCACATAATTTTGGATTCCCAATTCATTGGGTATATACTACTAGTGATTGTGTACATTTGAAAGGAATGTTGCCTTCACTTTAGTTAATGACCTACTTAATAATAATTGCATTTTATATCCGTACGGACTAAAACATAGTGTTGTGGGTAGTTTTAAGGACTATCGCCGCTCTAAAACCACTAGTTGTATACTAGGAACATTGGTAGTTGTGATCATATCCACGTACCTACATAACAAAATGTTATCACTCGATTTCGTAATTCTGAATATCGGTATGGATTATAAACTTGGTGTTGTGGATAGTTTTGAGGACTATCACCGCGCTATTTTCTATCCGATACCTACATTTGGTACATTTTCTATTCCAGCTGAAATGGAAGTTCAAGGTGATGTCGCGTCATCTCCGATTATTGACTCAGATGAGCCACAACCGGGTACGTCCACCTCGACGATACATGATGTTCCTGCTACAGAAGCAGTACAGGCAGGGGAATCGGAACTACCTGTTGAAGTAACGCTTCCTGAGCTGGACGAAGAGATTCTGAATCTCTTGGGCGAAACTCCATCAAAGGATAAAAAATATGGACCAGACATTAGATGCGAGTTATCTGCTCGCTGGGAACACATCGCAACAACAGGCTTGACCAAGGATGCCAGAAAGGAGCTGCTTGATAAGCATCTGGTTCCAAAAAACTGCACAAAGATTGATGCACCCAAGTTAAACCCAGAGATAAAGGCCGCCTTATCGGAGATGCTAATAAAAAAAGACAAAGCTTTAGAGAATAAGCAGGTGCAGGTCGCAGCAAGTATATCTTGTATAAGTGAAGCCCTAAGCATACTCTTTTCTGCAGGTTATAAAGATCAGTCGGTAATAAAATTACTGATCGAAGCCGGTCGACTGATGTGTGACTCACAACACAGCGAGTCCATGACACGGCGCAGTTTTATATGTTCTACAATCAAGAAAGATATAAAAGATCAACTGTTCAATACAGAAATCGATAAGTTTCTATTTGGCGAACATCTGACCGATACTCTAAAAGCTGCAAAAGCTATATCAAAATCAGGCGCTGAGATTAAAATAAACACACAGGTTCGAAGACCTGCACCAGCGCAGAGACCGAGACAGGCCCCTGTCCAGACTTTAAACCAGACGCCTCCGTTCCCGACAGCGCGGCAAGCGGGAACAGCGAGGAGAACAGCGCCGGCGCCGCGCCCGCGACCGGTGCAGCAGCAGCCGCGACAGCAGCCGCGCTTGCAGCAGCGCCAAGCCCCGCGGCGCTAGACCTGGTACGTTTTGCAGGTCGGTTATCCTACTTTTATGATCAATGGCAATTGATAACTAATGACCTCGTTGTATTATCGTGGATAAGAGGTTACAAGATACCGTTTACTAAACCTGTCTATCAGTTACACGAACCAAGTTTACCTGCATTAACTTCATGTGAGTCCTTTAAATACAAGGTGGCCATCACTGACCTTCTAAACAGTGGTGCTATTTCACATTGTGAACCATGTGAAGGACAGTTTCTTTCTAGTTATTTCCTGATTAAAAAACCCAATGGCAAAAACAGATTTATTTTAAACTTAAAGTCTCTAAACAAGTACATCGTAACAGAACATTTCAAAATTGAAGATCTAAGAACAACATTAAAATTAGTATCAAGAAACAGTTTCATGGCCACCTTTGATTTAAAGGATGCGTATTTTCTAGTACCTATACACCCGACGTATAGAAAGTACCTACGATTTAGGTACGAGGGTCAAATTTACCAATTCAATGTTTTGCCGTTTGGTTTAAACACAGCTCCATTTGTGTTCACAAAGCTATTAAAACCGGTAATTTGTTTACTGAGATCATTAGGTTATCTGTCATCTATCTACTTAGATGACATTTGTATCATTTCTAATAATTATCAAGATTGCTTAGATAATATTTTACAGACAAAACATATTTTAGAGTCCTTAGGATTCATAATTAACATTAAAAAAAAAAGTTGTATGATTCCGAGTAATATTTGCAAATACCTTGGTTTTGTGATAGATACAAAAGAATTTCATGTTAGCCTTCCTAAGGAAAAACGAAATCTAATTAAACAAGAGTTACAATCGTTTCAATTGAAATCTCGTTGTAAAATAAGACAGTTTGCTCGCTTGGTAGGCCTCCTCACTTCGTCCTGCCCCGCGATTCAGTACGGTTGGCTTTACACCAAGCAGATGGAAAGATGCAAATACCTTGCATTGTGTAAAACGAGTAATTATGATAGCCACATGTCTTTACCACAGTATTTGCAGGACGATTTTTCCTGGTGGTTAAAATCTATTGATACCGCAGTGAATCCTATTAGACGGGACAGCTACTGTCTAGAAATATTTTCAGACGCTAGCAAAAAAGGGTGGGGGGCAGCATGCGGTGCGGAGACCGCCAGTGGCCAGTGGAGTAACACAGAGTCTAACAAACATATTAACTGTCTAGAACTCCTGGCTGCTTTCTTGGGCTTACAAACATTCGCAAAAGGATTAAAAAATTGTCAGGTGTTACTACGCGTTGACAACACAACTGCTATTTCGTATATCAACCGTATGGGTGGAGTAAGATTTCCACATTTAACTGAAATCACAAAATCTTTGTGGCAGTGGTGTGAAGCTCGTGGTATATTTGTATTCGCTTCATACATAAGCTCGGAAGATAACGAAATAGCAGATGCTGAGTCTAGAAAATCTCACCCCGATACCGAATGGGAGATTAAAGATCATGCTTTTGAAAAGATTGTGAGAGCCTTTGGGCAACCAAAAATTGATCTTTTCGCATCAAGGTTGAATAACAAATGTGTTAAGTACGTCTCATGGAATAGAGACCCAGGAGCATGCGCTGTGAATGCTTTTACTTTAAATTGGTCAAATCTTTGTTTCTACGCATTTCCTCCTTTTGCGGTTATATTAAAAGTATTAAGAAAACTTATATACGACCAGGCGGAGGGTATTGTTGTGGTTCCATTTTGGCCCACGCAACCCTGGTTTCCACTTTATCAAAAACTTCTCTGTTCAGAATTAGTTCAGTTTAGACCCTCTGATAAAGTGTTATTGTCTATTTCCAACAGTGTCCCCAAGCTCACGTTGATTGCAGGGAAGTTATCAGGACGGCGTTACGAAACAGAGGAGTACCACCATCATCTTTAGATATTATGATAGCTTCTTTATCTGAAAGGTCAATAAAACAATATGACGTTGCCATTCGACGTTGGGTAAACTTTTGTAAGACTCACAATATCAAAATACATGAGGCGTCAATTCTGATGATTATGTATTTTCTCACTGAGTTATTTCATTCCGGCTTACAATACGGATCTTTAAACAGTCATCGCTCCGCTCTGTCTTTGATCTTAGGATCGAGAGTAGGGTCTGATGATCGCGTTGCTAGGCTATTCAAAGGTTTTTACAGACTTCGTCCTCCAGCCCCAAAATATAATATCACTTGGGACCCGTCAATAGTTTTAGAATTCTTATCAAAATGGTACCCAAATAATAATTTAAGTTTCGAACATTTAACCAAAAAGGCCGTAACTTTGCTCATACTTGTAACTGCACACAGGGTGCAAACCATTAGCAAAATCAAATTAGAAAATATGAACGTCACTGATAATCTTATATTGATCAAGATAAACGATTTGTTAAAAACATCTCGACCTGGTTTATCTCAACCTTGTTTAAATATTCCATTTTACAAAGATCGACCGGAAATATGTCCCGCTGAGGCTCTTATAGAATATATTGATAGGACAAAACATTTGAGAAACAATGCCAATAGCCTTTTTATAAGTATTAAAAAACCACATAAATCAGTAACCACAAATACCATCAGTCGGTGGATAAAAGATATATTATCAATTAGCGGAATTGACACTTCAGTATTTTCTGCCCACTCCACCAGACACGCAGCCACCTCAGCTGCTCATAGAGCTGGTGTCAATATTGACACGATACGAAAAGCAGCTGGGTGGAGTGGTAGCTCCAATGTTTTCGCTAGATATTATCATAGAGACATTCAATGTGAACAAACTGATCAATTTGCCTTATCAATCCTAACCTCTGATCGATGTTAGATTTAATTACTTAAAATTAATAACTTAAATTTATCTACCCCTAATTAAAGAAAAACTACAATTTAATTACTTTATTACTTGTAAGGTTTGATTAATATACATGTACCTAAGTATAAAAATTCAGTGTTTTAATATTTCACCATCTTTCAAAATCTACATTGTTATCTTAATCTCGAAGGACGAAGCAACGAAGTATAATTGGAGATTAAACGAACTTACCTGAAGTGAAGTTCTATCCAAATTATACGAGTTGCTTCGTCCGAAGAGATTAGTTCCCTCCCAACCCTATGAACCCCATACCTAAAGTGAAATATTAAAAAAGGTTCCAGGCTTTCAACTAAATGAGTGGCGGTACAGGCATAACTATCAGGAAGACAAAGTACCGACAAAAAAAAAAAAAAAAAAAAAAAAATATTCAAACTTAGTGGATGAAAGGCGATACCCTAGACGTATTACTACATTGTTATCTTAATCTCTTCGGACGAAGCAACTCGTATAATTTGGATAGAACTTCACTTCAGGTAAGTTCGTTTAATCTCCAATTGTATCTCGATGTCTTAAAACAAAGTAAATATTGTGCAAGGAAAAGACAAAATATTCAGTTTCTAGAAATAATAATATTTTGTTTATTTAGTCTGTACTGTTGGCAAGAAAAGTTCACGTTGTGATAATTCTACTAATATTAATGTGAAAGTTTGAATGTTTTGGTAAACAATCACGGTAAAACGGCTAAACGGATTTGGATCAAATTTGCCACACAACCTGGATTAACACATAGAATACTTATCATCCCATCCCCGTAGGTGAAGCTGGGTGTCACAGCTATAATATCTAGACTGACCACATCCCTGAACATAAATCTCACAAAAACGAATAAAAAAAAAACAGAAAAGAAACACAAATACGGACATAACAAACACTATTGGTGGTCACAATATGGTGAAATAAAAAGGATATATTCATTTAATGCTTTATGCACCACTAAATATGGCATAAAATCAAGCCAAATGCCATAAGACAAAGGCATTTTCTACCAGTCCTGTCCTGTTTTCAATGAAGAATACACCGCTACCCTGACTGACACATTGGAATCTGCTGCTAGGGACCGATCCTCTTGAAATCAACCCTCGTAATATTCTACATAATTGACAATAGATATTGTGTGTTAAGACATATGAGACGAATAAACAATGGAACGTCCCTTGAATTTGTTTCTACAGTATGATACTCATGAGAAGAGAGACTGTGATTAGTATGTCAATAGACTCGAACCCTATTATATGAGACTTAAACAAAACTGATGACATCTAGGCGTACTCATCATCTGCCTAGCCTTTTTCCAACTATGTTGGGGTCAGCTTCCAGTCTAACCGGATGCAGCTAAATAACAGTATTTTACATGGAGCGACTGCCTATCTGACCTCCACAACCCAGTTACTGGGTAATACGATACCCCTTGGTAAGACTGGTTGTCAGACTTTCTGGCTTCTGACTACCCGTAACGACTGTCGAAGATCCACATATGACAGCCGGGACTAACGGCTTAGAGTGCTTTCCGAGGCACGGAAAGGAATAAATACTCGTAAATAAAAGATATCTAGGCGTACTATTAGGTATATATCTGCCTAACCCTTCAACGAATACACGCGTCCATAATCAGATTATATCATTCCCACTACTGGGACACAGACCTCTTCTCTGTGAGAGGGAATGGCCGTAATCCACCACGCTGGCCCAGAGCTGGTTGGTAAATGTCACGTCTTCGATTTTTTGGTTCTAGGACATGCCGGTTTCCTCACGAGGTATCCGTTCACCGTTTTGAGATCAGTGGTGATGAAATAATTTACAGAAACTCAACCACATGCCTAGATTCGAACCCCCGACCTACAACTCGTTAGTCGGGGCCGTTACCACTGGGCCACCACTACTGATTACAGGCATGATATTAGGTGTATAACCATACAGCAAAAATTTAGGCCATAAGTTCAATTCTATTCGTTGACCTGTAACTAACTTATTTACAAAAAAATATTTACCTCTATGCAGCATAAATCGTTATAACCAATTAAGTTCGCACAAAAAACTGTAATGCCAAAGAAAATTACAACTAACACAGTTGTAAATTTTCAATTCAACATGCACTATAAAATTTACTGCTTGCTATTATGTCAAAACTAACATAATAGTGTTATTAGTCCCAATTACCTTACCGCAGTTTATTTTAAATTGTATGGAAAAATTTGCACTTATCAAGCTACTAGAGGAAATACTCATTCAAAAGTAGAAGAAAAGTTTTTAGTCTAAGGGTTCTGTTCACGTTCTCATACTAAAAAGTCTAGGTTGAACTAAACTAGACTTGACAACTTATTTATAGGTATTCTCTGGGGAGAAAACCTGCCGGTCGATTTTGTAAAAATCTCACCGTGAAATCATAAGTGAAGTGAGCACTTAATAGTGTTAATCCCTAGCGAATGGCAGCTCACTCCACGCTCACTTCACCCAAGCTTTCATGGTGAGATGGTTACAGAATCGCACGGCTGATGTTGGATTGAAAAAAAAAAACTAATTTTATGGCTATTTTCAAATTCGTTTATAGGTCATCACTTATTGTAATAGAAAACTAGCCGTTGGCGCAAGGACGGTGAGCTACCAACTGTTAAGCGGCGTGTGAACAACATGTTGTCACCTCTCCAGTGGTTTGCCAGCTGCGAGCGGTCGTCTTGCTGACGGCGCGTAGGCGACGAGAGGATGGAATTTTTCCAGGGGTGCGGTTATGAATGATGATGACCTTATATCGACGAAATAAATAGCTTTACAGTCACTTTGATTGAATTGGTTCTTCATTTACATTATGTTATGTAACAGTGTCGTATTCGGAATTCGTTTCATTTCGTTATACATTGTTACAATTTTTAATAATAGTATTTCAATACCTAATTTGGACGTCAGTGCTGCCACAAAAGCGTGTTTTTTTTTTATTTATCAGGTTTACAAAACTAGCTTCTGTGTAGCCCGAACTGATCTCGAGCTACAGTTTCACTAAACTAGTTTCATAATATTTGCAAACTAATAAATGATTTCATTTTAATGTGAATTCCACTTTATTTATGCTATAGGTATTTAAACGTTGCCTACACACGGAATTTTTCATATATCGTGGGTTTATCTATAAACACAGTTCTCACATAAACAAACACTACACCTGATAATTTTCTGCAAACTGTATCAACATTCTTTTTTCTAGGTAAGTATTTAATGTTGATATTTTAACAAAACACAATCCAAATACGCTTAAAACTCAAGGATTTTGTCCCCACCCTGAAAAACGTGAAGAAAAACATCGTGAGGAAGCCGGCAAGTCCTAAAACCAAAAATTCGAAGACGTGTCATCTACCAACCCGCACTGGGCCCGCGTGGTGGATAATAGCCGACTCCCTCTCACCGAGACGAGGCCTGTGTCCCAGCAGTGGGAATATTATAGGATAATAATGCTGAAAAACTAATAATTCTAAATATAAGTCAAGGATACTCCTCTACAATACAGGTTGACTTGGAATTTGACATATTCCTTATTAAATCCGTTTTTCCCTTCATACTTCAAACGGGGCAAAGAGGCAAAAGTGCAAGTGATTTAGGTAGGTATTTATTGGACACTAGCAAACTGCCTCAGCTTTGCAAACATCGATAATAATTCTTTATTGTATAAGTGTTTTCATTTGATATGGAAGGAATTCGCTTATTGTCCGACGACCGTTTGCAAATAGATGAAAAACAAAAGGTATTATAAGTTCAATTAATAATAATAATAAGTTTAGTTTAACAATAATATTTTGTACAGACGCCAGCACATCAAGCTACGTCAGCTGTCTAATTTTCTTTATTAGATTTTCAACTTTATCCCTGAAGTATAAGGTTCAAAGTTGATTGAGAAAATTTGACAGTTTCGGGTAGCTTCATGTGCTGGCGTCTGTACATAAACATTTCCGAATAAATTTTCTAAATTATGATGATACCCACAACAAAATCCGTTCAGCCAGAAAAATTGACTTTAATGTAAACTAATATTATAAAGAGAAAATATTTAATTTTATTCATGTTTGTTTGTTACTCTTTCACGCTAAGACAGCTGAACGGATTTAAATGAAATTTGGCACATGGGTAGACCATAATCTGGCTTAGGACAAATGATACTTTTTATCTCGATACGAGTATTTCCCCGGCATCGAGACTTATGCGGGTGAAACCGCGGGGCCAAGCTATTTTATAATATTAATGTTAAAATAAAGGATCCCATTTTTACATAATTATTATTTACGAGAATCAATTATTAAACATATTTACCTTTAATATAATCTATTTTTAACCAGTCACCCTAGCATATGGATTTACTGTACCTAGTTGGAAACATTTCAAGATCATATTTTTACTCTGCTATAAGTTGGCAAACTTCGCTAAGCGATCACTTACAAGTTACGTGCAACAAATTATTTACTTGGTATCGAAACGAGAAAAAACAAACGAAGTTAATAATAGAAAAACTTTTCCCGTAAGTACGAAACTTAATAATAATAATAATTTATTTCTAGCAACAAGACTGTTAGTAAAAATATACTTACTACAAACTATGTTAGTAATACACTTACACAGACAAAAACAGAAAACATATTGTGACGTCATTGCTGCAAAGTGACAGGCCCAGCCGAAACCTTGCAGCAGTGGTTCGCAAACGCACGATCACTCCTGCTTGCTATCATAGACAGGACGCTGTTGGCGCTGCCCCGCACCCTACGGACCAAGGATGCGCACCGCTTCCGCATTACCGTGTAGAAACAGTCCACGTGAACTTCAGCGAACATCCCTGATGCGCTGCAGTATCGGGGCAACCCCATCAGCACCGTGAATGCGTTACTACAACGAATAAACTCTTACCATTACATACCTACATTTAGATTTGAAAACAAAATGTCTTGGGTAAACTAAACTAGACGTAACAACTTATTTAAAGGTATTCTCAGCTCGCGTAGCATGTTCACCATAGAAACTCCACTACAAAAGACACATTTCTTTAGAAATTTAAAAGACATTTCTTTAGAAATCTGTCTACAATCTGTCGTTTTGTCTAATCCTCCGTCGCCAAAACCCGTTTCTTTGATGGTTATGCTACGCATGCTGGTGAAAAAATATGATGTTGGATTGAAAAGCAAACAGAATGTTATAGCTATGTCCAAATCGAAAATAGTTTTTACGCACGAATTTGTCATTCATTGACATACGTTGCTTGGCAGCGGCGTATTCGGAATTGGTTACGTTTCGTTCGACATTGTAACAAAGTTTTTTCATCAATCGTATTTTGGACTTTGTCAGTTCTATTGTTGGAAGTGGTTTATTCATTATTGACTACTGAATCGATTTCAGTAACTTTTAATACAGGTAGATATTTTTTTCAAACATTATACAACGTGTAACGGAAAGGGGGTATCAACCCTGAAGGAGGTGAATGTGCTCATGAAACTCAACAACTTTCCCCAAAGAACATAGGTCGAAATATGAAAAAAAAATTTGGCCCTCCCATAGTAAATCAATCAGCTGGTAGTCAGTTTTGTAAGGGAGGGCCAAATTTTTTTTTCATATTTCGACCTATGTTCTTTGGGGAAAGTTGTTGAGTTTCATGAGCACATTCACCTCCTTCAGGGTTGATACCCCCTTTCCGTTACACGTTGTATAAGGTATATCTATTCATACACGAAATCTCTTAAGGGGTCAGGTCATTGGTCAGGGGTATTCATCACTACAACTTTTACTATAGGAAAAAAGGTGAAATCGCAAAAAAAATCTGCTGTTCCATATGTTTGACGAGTTATGCGAGCATAAATTAATGTAGGGATCAGCTGATTTTGTTTTTTTTTTTTGATTAAGGTTTAGTCCTATTGTAAAATTTGTTCGTAATGATAATTACAATGACACCATCAGATATTTCGTGTATGAATCGCTTATATACCTATTTTGCCATACTGACCACCGTACTTAATTACAAGTCACCCCGCATATTTATTCAACGTATTTGGGTAATTATTTTATAATTATATTATCTTGATATAGGTAAATGTAGTAGATTTATGTCCCTTTTTGACAAAACAATAAATTTTTGACAGTGTAACTCCAGAAATCAAACGTCTGGAAAACCGGAATAAGAATGTTACAAGTTTGCCGGAGAAATCTTTTACGTAGTTAAAGTTAGGCCAGCCTAAGGAACAAAGACAAACGAATTGAATACTGAAATATCACGGGAAAACGAACAAATGGACGGACTATCTCAAAGGAGAGGCGCCTCACTTCCCAATGAAGTTAGATAGACAAAAGAGCTTCCGTAACGAGATCCCCATTTCAACGGAACCTTATAAATACTACAAATATAACCTGAACTACGGCTTGTCACGCTAACCGAAGTGATTACGTGAATCAGATTGAATTCGAAAAATTCCGAACAATTTTCTTTTAGTCAAAGAAAGATGCAAATCAAATAACTACTGAAGTTTTTAGCTATTCCCTTTTTTCGTTAAGACTTGTTTGAAACTAGATACAAACAACATTTTGTATGTTCAGAAACTAGGCAAAATTTAACGCTCAAGATTTTTAAAGTAATTAAAAAAATGGTATAGTTAAGATAAAGTTGAAATAAAGCACGAAATATATATAAATAAAAATTAAATGCTGTTTCTTGGTATAGGCGCATTACTTTAGAAATGCTGAACTGTTTTGTTTGCTAACATTTTTTTCCTGATAGTCCGAATTAGGTTTTTATGGAAAGTTCTTTTTTCTTTGGGATTTTTGTTTGAACTATTAAAATTTGGACAGGACAACGTCTGGTGGGTCAGCAGTGTGTTTTGTAGGCCACGAGATAAAAACAGAATGATAAAAATGTAATCCCTAAAAACAAAGACTGCCAAATACATCCAGATTAATATTATAAATTCGAAAGTAGCTCTGTCTGTCCTACCTTACGGCTAAACTACTGAACGGATTTCTATAAAATTTGACTAGGAGATAGATGGCATTTTCGGGAAGGACATAAGCTACGGGACAATCCCGGTAGCACGTTTCCATGGAAGAATTTCCGATATCTACGCGGCTAAGCCACGGGCAGAAGCCAGTTGCTTTTAAAAAGTAAGTAATAAGAAAGTTTTAATTCAGCACAGTAATTGCGTAAAACACTATTACTCTCAATTTGAATCATTTTGAAACATATTGCTAATCCATTGTTCCATATGTTGGAAAAATGTGTCTGCTTAGCAACGTAAATAACGCAATGAATGTTGTTGAACTGTCAAAATGAAACCCATCGCTACTGCAACTACCCTGCAGGTCACAACTTTTTTAAGTCTACTAGAGAAACTGTGTCAAAGGCGGAATAAACAAGTTTCTATAGGAAATTATAATTCAACTCCAAAATTCAATTCGTATTTATACTAGAGTAACTGCAAACAATTCAGTCTTGGGAGTTTCTTATGCTGTAGAAATAATGCAGCATAATAACTGGTGACAGAGATTGACTTAATTTCTCGTAAAGTACAGACGCTAGCACATCAAGCTACTACAATCTATCAAATTGCTTTAATACATTTTGAACTTTCTCGCTAACATTAGGTTCAAAGTTGATTGGGAAAATTTTAAAGTTTCCGGTAGCTTGATGGACTGGATGGCGTCTGTACCGTATACAGGGCAATCTTCATGGCAACGTAATATTTTTTTATTTTTTATTATTGCCATTGTGATGTACTGTAAAATAATTAAATAAATATGTGCTCATCCTGCGACCCGCCCGCTCGGCATTACGTGGATAGAAGCGGGGCGAGCGGACGTGTCGCACGCACTCTAACCGAAATATAACTGTGTTTCATTAAACCACCCAAGATTAAAGTGAGACATAACATTGGCGACGAGGATAAAGACCCTAAGTAAAAAAAAAAAAAAAAAAAAAGGGTAAATGACCGAGGTTATCTATTTCGTCACAATTAAATGTTTTCTATTTTCTCTTATTCAATTTGTAAGAGATTGGGAGATAAATAAATATATCGTATAGTATATTTAGGAATATTTTAAGTGTAAGCTAATTATAAACAAATGATATCTTCGGTCAAAACATCCTTAAAACCAGTGCCTGCTAATACTTACCAATAAAATATTGTTGTGTAGCTGATGTGCACATTCCATTATAACTATATATACACATTGCATAAATACCGTAGTCTATCAGTATCAAAAACAGAAATATTCTCCGTGTTATTTTCGACCCACCCACATTACATTTAATTATCACTATTTACATTCTGAGTAGTACCGTACGTCTAAGTACTTATCTAAACAGTAATTATCGTTCATAGAACCTTAGTTTTTATTTGTATGCAAGTAATAGGTAATAAATTAATATAATTAAGAAATAACAATATTATTTGTGCACGGATTACTCCAAAACAATCTATTGTGATTAGACTCAACTCTTTTTCAATAAGCTATCAACTACACAACAACAAACAATCGTGCCTGTAAGTATTAGCCAAGTCGAAAGAGGAGGACAAAATACATAGTGTACACTATTCCAATGGGTGAATACCCATCTAGTTCCACATATACTGGTATAAAACTGTACTAGTATATGCAATTCCACAAAACTACATTTATTCCAATGGGTAAATACCCATCAAGTTCCTCATATACTGGTATACTGTAGGTACTCGTATATGCAATTTCACGAAATCAAATGTTCATGTTCCAATCTAAAAGTTCAGTCATACCTATGAATTCTACATACATATTAATATATAGTTACTTATCATATCGCTACCAAGTAGGTATAGTGGTTAATTTCCGTAGTACTTACAGCATTTTATTTTCTCATAATTACTTGCAGATTGTCCCGACATGTCTCAATTACCGACCATGGAAACTCTCGACTGCGATGGTGATCCAACCTCATTAGGCCATCGGTGGCAAAGATGGAAAAGAGCTCTCGAAATCTACCTTCTAGCCTTAGGCATAGACCAGCCCTTAAAAAAACGAGCAACACTTTTACATACCGGTGGTTTAGGATTGCAGGATATCTATTATAATCTTCCCGGTGCACATGTTGAAGAGAGCGTCTCCTCCGATGTTTTCAAGTCTGCTGTTAAAAAACTAGACGAATACTTTTCTCCAAAGCAGAGTTTTGTTTATGAACGACACGTATTTCGACTCATGAAACAGGAACCGGATGAAAAGTTGGAAAAATTCTTAGTTAGATTACGTAATCAATGTTCCAAATGTGATTTTGCTAACAAAGACAACGCTCTCATAGACCAAATTGCTGAAAAATGTACCTCATCAGAACTTAGAAAGAAAATACTACAGTTAGGAGATTCCGTTACAATAGAAAAGGTTATTTTAGAAGCCAACTCAATCGAAACCGTAGAAAGACAATTAAAAGAATTTCAAGTAATAAAAACTGAACAGGTTAATAGGATTGGAACAAGAACAAACAAAACCCGAACTCAGGGTGTTCACACTGATAATATACGGTGTACTAGATGTGGAAGTGAAAGTCATAAGTGTGATGATACACGTTGTCCCGCGAGGGACAAAGTATGTGACAAATGTGGCTATAAAGGTCACTTCATGAGTCAATGTCGAACAAGGAAACTAAAGCGTAAAGCACCCATTAATTGGAACAAACAAAAAAATGACAACAAAAAAACTAAAACAAACGAACCACAGACCAAACCATCGATCAGTAATGTAAACTATATATTTCATATTGACGATGACGCTGAAATAACTTGCCAAGTAGGAGGTGTCAACGTAAATATGCTCATCGACTCTGGGAGTAAAAACAATATAATAAATGATAAAACCTGGGAATATTTAAAATCAAAAGCTGTTGTTGTGTTTAACCAGCAAAAAGGTTCCGATCAAGTGTTTATGGCATACGGTTCTAAAGATCCTCTGGATGTTCTCGGTACTTTTGAAGCATCAATCGTAGTTGGACCAGAAACAAAAACCGCAAAGTTTTATGTGATTAAAAATGGCACCCGTAATTTATTGGGCAAGCATACAGCTACATGTCTCAATGTGCTTAAATTAGGGGTGAGTATAAATCTAGTATATGTGGAGAATTTCCCTAAATTTAAAAACGTCCAATTGGCTATTGCTATAGATACATCTGTTACACCCATATGTCAGCCATATAGGCGAGTACCAATTCCGCTCGAAAATCAAATCAATGATAAACTTGATGAGTTAGTAAAAAAAGACATCATAGAACCTGTAGATCAAGCCAAAACCTGGGTGTCTCCGGTAGTACCTATTCTTAAGAGTGATGACACCTTAAGACTATGTGTCGACATGAGATGTGCCAACAAAGCCATTATAAGAGAGAATCATCCTTTACCTACAATGACCCAACTTCTCCCAAAGCTCAGGAAGTCATGTATCTTTTCTAAACTTGATATTAAAGATGCATTCCACCAAGTCGAATTAAAAGAAGATTGTCGGGATATAACAACATTCATAACCAGCAAAGGCCTGTTTCGATATAAGCGTCTGATGTTTGGTATATCGTGTGCACCCGAACATTTTCAGAAAATCATGGAAAGGATGCTTCTACCTTGTAAGGGCGTCGTTAATTTCATTGACGATGTTATTGTGTTTGGCAGTAACGTAAACGAACATAACGAGAGACTGAAACATGTGTTACAAGTTTTGAAAGATAACAACGTGGTCCTTAACGATAAAAAGTGTATTTTTAACGCGTCAAAAATAGATTTTCTGGGCCATGAATTATCTCCACAAGGCATTAGGCCCCTTGATAAGTATGTTAAAACTATAAAGTCATTCAGAGAACCTAAAACAGTCGAAGAAGTTCAAAGTTTTTTAGGACTTGTCAATTATATTGGAAAATGGATCCCAAGGTTGGCCACCATGACTGATCCAATTCGAGAAATTTTAAGGCACAAACTCTCTAAACATGCCGAAATAGCTGAATATTGGAAAGATAAACAATCTGCTGCGTTTGCGGAGTTAAAAGAAAGTTTAAATGCCCTTCGCACCTTAGGTTTTTATGATCCACACGATAAGACACAAGTCATGGCAGATGCTAGTCCTGTAGGGTTAGGAGCAGTCCTCGTTCAGATTGATATGCAAGGACCTCGTATTATTGCTTTTGGTCATAAAAGAGTTTATCGGACGTTGAAAAACGATATTGTCAGACCGAAAAAGAGGCACTTGCGTTGGTCTGGGCCGTCGAACATTTTAATATGTATTTATATGGGTTAAAAGAATTTGAGCTGATCACTGATCATAAACCTCTCGAGGTAATATTTGGGGAGCGATCAAAACCTTGTGCACGAATTGAGCGATGGGTATTACGGTTACAGGCTTACAATTTCAAGGTTGTTTACTGTCCTGGAAAAAACAACATAGCTGATTCCCTGTCCCGATTATGCCCAAATCATAATACACATTCACATGATAACGAGCATCACATTAATAAAATCGTGGAGTTTGCTAGACCAATAGCTGTACCTATGGAGGATATCATTGATAAGTCTAAAAGTGATGAAGACATTCAATTAATAAAATTAGCTCTCTCTGGTAATAATTGGGACCCCAAAGTCAATAATTATAAACTCTTTGAGCATGAACTTTGGATGCACGACGATATTTCACTACGTGGGAACAAAATTATCATTCCCATGGAGTTACGTAAGCAAGTGCTAGCATCGGCACACGAAGGACATCCAGGCATCGTTGCTATGAAAAGTAGATTGCGTACTAAAGTTTGGTGGCCTAAGATAGATAAAGACGCGGAAAACATGGTTAAAAGTTGTAAAAGTTGCACTTTAGTATCAGGACCAAGCCTCCCTGTGCCGATGAAGAGACGCGAATTACCTATACAACCATGGACTGATATAGCTATAGACTTTCTAGGCCCACTGCCAAGTGGGCACAACTTATTAGTAGTAATTGATTATTATAGCCGCTACAAGGAAATTAAGATCATGAAAGCGATAACATCTAATGAAACCATTAATGTTTTAAAAGAAATATTTTCCAGGCTAGGTATTCCAGTCAGTATAACATCGGATAATGGGCGCCAATTCATTAGCGAGGAGTTCAAATCCTTTTGTTCAGAATTTGGCATCAGGCTTTACAATTCTATACCATATTGGCCACAGCAAAACGGAGAGGTCGAAAGACAAAACCGCGACATCCTTAAGCGCTTGAAAATTAGCCAATGCCAAAAGTCTGATTGGAAGGATGATCTCCTTCGCTATCTCATGATGTACAATAGTACTCCCCATAGTACAACTGGAAAGACACCCTCAGAATTATTTTTCAATAGACAATTCAGAGACAAAATCCCTTCAGCTGTAGATGTCGAAAACCGACGTATGGACCTAGAAGTATACGATAGAGATAAAATCATAAAAGAAAAGGGAAAGTTGATTGAAGATAGGAAAAGGAAAGCTGTAAACAATGAAATTAATGTAGGAGAAAAGGTTTATGTTAAAAACATGATAAAAGAAAATAAATTGACACCTGATTTCAACCCTATTCCACACACAGTAATGAGTGCTAAAGGAGGTGATATAAATATAAAAAATGATGAAACAGGTCAACACATACGAAGAAACATAGTTCACCTGAAGAAAATAGAGGGACAATGGAGGATTCACAATGAAAACGGAAAAACAGACGATGGCGATGTAGAAATAGACACAGATGATTAAATTGTTATTGTAATAAATTATTGATTATTATTGAAAGATATTATTAAAATTACGATATCAGATTTAAATCATTTAAATTTTAGAATTGTATTTAATTACGTGTAGCTTAAATATTGAGAATTAAACCAAGATCAAATTAAGAGCAGGAAATGTAATTAGTTCAAAATAAATATTGAAAGGGAGAGATGTGATGTACTGTAAAATAATTAAATAAATATGTGCTCATCCTGCGACCCGCCCGCTCGGCATTACGTGGATAGAATCGGGGCGAGCGGACGTGTCGCACGCACTCTAACCGAAATATAACTGTGTTTCATTAAACCACCCAAGATTAAAGTGAGACATAACAGCCATGTTGTTTGCAAAGATATTAAAATATCCGCGGACGGCAACGTGTGTGTACTAAAAACTAATTAATCATAATTGCAGGCGTATACATGGAATCAAACTATCAAACATGTATCAAACAAATAACTTAACTTAGCAATGTAATATACATTGCTAAATTAAGTTATTATTAAATGGATTTATGTATTAAATCCAAATAATAATAACTTAATTGACTCAATAAATGAATAATCAAATTATAATGTTCCCACCGCTGAGACACAGGCCTCCTCTCTTCGAGAGGGAATGGGCCGTAATCCACCACGCGGGCCCAGTGCGGGTTGGCAAGACTCATTATGAAGTCAAATCATAATAGATATTGCTTTAATAATACTCGTATAAGTTTGATTTTATTAGTAATATTATGATTAATAATTACGTTTGCTGTTTGAGGGGCCCATGGCTAAATAATAACAGCCACACAGGTCGCTACGCTTGCCGCGGTTGGTCTGTGGATAGGTGACCATCTTTATATACCGAGACCCCTCCGTGCCTCGGAAAGCACGTTAAACCGTTGGTCCCGGCTGTCATTCGTGGATCTTTGACAGTCGTTACGGGTAGTCAGAAGCCCGAAAGTCTGACAACCAGTCTTACCTAGGGGTAATAGGTAATAGGTAATACGGGCTGGTGTCCGCAACTCCACGTCAATGCGCGTATTTTGGGTACGGGTGGGAAAATCGATCATTCGATCCACCCCAGCTCCTCAAGGAAGGCCAGCAACGCCTTTACCGAAGTATTTTGCCCTGTAAGTGGCGACCACCGGGCAGCTTAGAAGCACATGTGCCGCTGTCTCGTCATCCTCCATGCAGGCCCTGCACAGCGGACTGTCTGTTACTCCTATGACAAAGAGGTGTTTATTAAATGACCCGTGGCCAGTTAAAGCTGCAGTCACCGTACGCAGCTTTTGTCTAGTTAGACGGAGAACCTGTTTCGTGAGGCGGCTTACCTAGGGGTATCGTATTACCCAGTAACTCAGTAAGTGGAGGTCAGATGGGCAGTCGTTCCATGTAAAATACTGATATTCAGCTGCATCCGGTTAGACTGGAAGCCGACCTCAACATAGTTGGGAAAACGCTAGGCAGATGATGATGAATTATGTTGCTGTTTGCGTTGGCAAACCAAACAGAAAAAAACTTTACACATGCCTCCTTATGTATCAATAGTCGTGTAAATATTCCGATAGATTTGACAAGTAAGATTTTTTATTGGTTAACTTATACAACGTGTAACGTTAAATGCGCAAAACCTGAAAATAGTTTGATCAGAATAACGAGCAGAATTAATTGAACCACTTTTTAATATAGGTCACATTTTTCAAAAACTCTTCATTAAAAACGTTGCCGTGTCTATTTATTAATAGGTCAAGCAACGCGATGTCAGCGCAGCGCAGCGGCCCGGTGACGACTCCTCCCTCGATAACGCGTCGTCGCAGACGCAAGAAACGATCAGAATGGCCAGTAAAAATAAAACAGCACATAAAACCTTTACAATTTTTTTAATGACTTATTTTTTCTGTGAAAAAGGTCAATTGAATTGAAAATCGGATGGGGTGTCTGAGGTTTTGCGCATTTAACGTTACACGTTGTATAACTTTTACAGTATTAAACACTAGGTACTTAATTAAATGACTAACTAACTTACAAATAAATACAAAAACAAAAGGACACTTTGAAGTACTCGTCCGCATCGCTGTCTTCCGGAAACGTGCCCAAAAGACTGGCAGCATTGACTACACCATGTTGAATGGCAACGCCGATTCTGTGGCTGAAGAATGACCCAGACCTGTGGTCACGGGAAGTTTCGAGTAATAACGTAAAGTGGACCCGAGCGTGTCAACCGAAACGCTCAAAACTGTAATTACCCATAAGTATTTGCGCCACTTCAGTCTCAGCAGCACAAACATGATTAGTAAATCAAAAATAAATATAAGAAAAAAAAACTATTTTAAATTTAATAAAATATCTTAATAAAATCTACAGTTAAAGATAACCTAAATAAGACAGATTTTGGTAACTTGGCACTCGTAAAATATAGAAAGAAAATATTTTTCATCTCCAAAAATTAATTGTAAACATTACACGCGGCCACAGCTGCTGGGGTCATTAATAAGTCGATGAACCTGAGGTCTACTTAGGAAATGCCTCGTTTTATGAGCACATAAGTCACAGTTATAGCCTTTAGTTTAGCTTGTGATTTTAGCCCTAAGGAAAAGAAATATGGTTTAGGTACTAATTCTTTGAAATCTTCATTTATATTATAAAAAGGTTCATTTTGTGAGGTTGTATGTAGGGGGTTGTAAAATATGCTTATTTTACAATAGTAATAGTTGACCAACACACCACCGCACAGTCCGACAGTCCGACCACAACTGCCCTCCACCATTCGGACCGGCATCGGCATCTACAACCGAACGACGTGCGCGCCCGAGGCAACGTCACAACACTGATGTCGGTTTGCAGCGCGACACATTGATATCCGCATACACTACAGGGGTAATCTTCGAAACTACTGACCAGATTACAAAAAAATATTTAAATAATAGGAAGATACAGTATTTCCAAGTTTCATAGAATATATGTAGCTCAATCTGCCTATAATGTTCTCACTGTTGGGACACCGTACTCCTCCTGGTGAGAAGGAGTGAACCATTATACACTACGCGCTAGTTGGTAGATGATAGCTCAGGATTGAGCTGAGTAGAATAAGGAAAAGGAGGCCTTTACTCTGCAGTGGGACAATGCAGACTGATTAATAAGAGTATTATTAAATGTCTTCGAATTTTCGGTTCTAAGCCATGCCAGTTTCCTCACGATGTTTTCCTTCACCGTTTTGAGAGCAGTAGTAATGAAATCATTTACAAGAAGCAAAGCGCCTGTCTCGGTTCGGACAACCTTCAACTCGTAAGTCACGGTCGTTGGCCACCATTGCTCTCATAGGACAGATTTAGTTAAAAAAAAAATCGCGCTGAGGAAATCAAAGGCAGAAAGCTAGTAAAAAAAGTATTTCACTAACAAGCATACAAGACAAAACCCGTTATTATGTTACGGACATATAAAACAAAGTTAGAAATAATAAAATGTTGAAGCTAGACGACATTAATTAATTCCGCGAGCCAAATATTATATATAATAAGCTGTACTTTTGCCACTAAGAGAAAATTAATTAAAGACATACACGCGTGACGTTAATTAAATTAATTTGCTTTACCTCGCTAGTGTCTCTGAGAATGAAAAAACCGCTAAGCATCTAAAATAATTTCATGTTGTGTGATGTTGAATTTGTCTTGGCTTGTGAAAAGGAACTTTTAGTATTCTCAAAGACGTTTTTAATTTATGCAAACATTACATAAATATAATATAGGTAAACCACATAACTGTGTGGGCGACTGTGACCACTAATGACCTTTGACAAGGCAGGGAGGTACCGTGGTATCCGTTTTTCCCTTCATACTAGCTAGGTATTTACTGGATATTAGCGATCCATCCCTGCCTGGCAAGGATTTTACGACTTGAAACGACATGACAACATCGAGATTTCGTTATAAAATGTAAGTTTAAAATTAATGTACTGTTCACATAAATCTTCCGGATTAAATTCTCTATTGGTATATAATGATCATGAAAGCCTCATCAAAATCCGTTGTGTACAATGAGAGAAAAATCTAACAAGGAAGGTATCCCGACGTGTCACCTCCGATTTTTTTGTGGCTGATATATGTTATTCTCCATCAAATTTTAAGAGACACGTATTTTTTTTTTTTTTTTGCCAACGCGCCTTTTTTGGGGGTGAAATAGCCCCCTCAACATTGGATGGAAAAATAATAATAATAATAAACTAAAAAAAATAAAAATAATAATATATATATTCTAATGGATATATTAATATCCATTTGGTCTTTTGGAAAAATATTAACTAGAAGTATGTAAAACCCTCAAACTGCCCCGAAAGGTGGTAATGTTTAGGAGGCTATTTCACCTACAAAAAAGGCGCGTAGGCAAAAAAAAAAATACGTGTCTCTTAAAATTTGATGGAGAATAACATATATCAGCCACAAAAAAATCGGAGGTGACACGTCGGGATACCTTCCTTGTTAGAAAAATTACTGTGCTGTTTCATAATCTGAGTGCATTTGAGTGATAGTGGAAAAATTACCATGCTAGCACAGTAAAAATTCCTATGCTGCATAATAAAATTAATTGGACTAATAGTGAATTTTTCCCAATCTCACTCAGAAAATTTTCTGTAGATATCACTTACGCTCACTTTATAGTGATGAGCACAATCATTTTTCTAAGAATTTTCTCTTCGTGTAGCTTAGAAAAATAACGTAGTCACACAGACAGACTGGAAAAGCGACTTTAATCTAAACTACATTATAACATTACATTATATTTACAGCGGGTTGCAGCTAGTTTATAATATGTTTAGAAAGTAAAATAAAAGATTCAATTTTATATAATTATTATTTACGATAATTTAATGAGTTACTAAGTGTAGTGTATAGTGTATAGCAGTCAGTGGCCCTGACTGCTATACACAAGGTCGTGGGTTCGATTCCCAGCCAGGACAAATGTTTGTGTGATGAGCACGTTCATTTGTTCTGTGTCTGGATGTAATTTATCTATAATATGTATGTATTTAGAAATATATACATATGTATGTTTATCAGTTGTCTAGTACCCATAGCACAAGCTCTGCTTAGTTTGGGACTAGATGGCGTTGTGTGAAAGTTGTGGAATATTATTATTATTATTATTATTACTAAGTAGGTAACTTAACCTAGGTTTAACCAGTCACCCAGCAATATGGATTTACTTTATTTGGGAACATTTCGAGATCATAATTTTACTGCGTTCTAAGTTGGCAAAACTTCGCTAAGCGATCACTTCGAAGTTACATGCAACAAATTATTTACTTGATATGGAAACGAAGAAAACCAATGGAAGTTAATGAAAGAAAAACCCCCGTGAGTAAGAAACTTCATAATGATCAAGTAAGAGTTACAAGGAATAAACTCCTACCATTACATACCTACATTAAGATTTTAATTTCCTAGTAATTTGTGATGTAGGTCTTAGTTTCGAACAGTCAGGCGCTTTAATTTGTTTAAATTATTTCACAACGTATGCTCTCAAAACGGGGAAGGAAAACATACTGAGGAAACCAGCATGTCTTAGAACCAAAAATTCAAATACCTGACATATATCAACTCGCACTAGGTCCGAGTGGTGGACACTGAGAGGAAGCCTATTCTCAGCAGTGGGAACATTATAGAACGACCGACTAAGAGCCAATTTCACTGATAAAACTGAATGCAAACAGTATTATCTAAACCGCGTTCAAAACCTGTCAGTTGTGGAAGTGTCATCAATGTTGTGGAATACTGGCACTAACGCGGCATAAATGTGCTGATCGCGTTCAGTTTAATTGCTTAGTTTAGAAAAATTCTTAATAAACATAAAAAGTACTTAAAAAATAAAGTATCATACACTAATGTTATAAACAACAATTTCATTGGTAAAATTTGCCTTAAGTACGACTTGAATGTTACTTTTTGATTTTTACTTTTTTATGTGTGGCGTCAAAATATCTTGACCCACAAAACTTAATATAATTATTATAATTACAGCGCAAGCTCTGCTTACCCCTTTTTCCTTCATGTTGGCGTGAAGACGCGCATACACCGCGCGCCGATATCCTGCGCGAGCGCCGCGGAAACCTGTTTGGCTTACCTCACCCCGGACGTCGCGCGCCGCACCGCCTTCCACGGTCCGCTCCAGCCGCAGACGACGCCGACCACCGGACAGTCAACTAGACGCCTTCATCGCGAATCCACGCCGCTTTAGCTCGCCGCCGCGTTCATACTATTTGTCTATCGTAAACTAATTTTCATTCTTGCTATCACCTATATCTTAGATTTATATTCTTCCTATCTCTAAATCTTCTCTATTCTCGCTATAACTTCATTTTCCATCTCTGTAAACCTTTGCTTGCGCCTAGCTCAATTATAAACGATTGTTATTATCGCACCGTCGTGTATTATTCCGCACTCCAGCAAAGCCTCCAAAAGTGGTGACCCCGACGTGATAACCGTCGCGTAGTTAACGTAGCACGACCGTGCGACCGCGTGACGTCATCGAAGATTCCGGAACGTTCGCGAAGGACACGTTAACTTCGAGAATTTTTTTTTTCTGCAAGTCATTGCGAGGATGGCGGATAAATTAACGGAAGCATTGGTTGCTGCGCTGGGATCAGCAGAGATTGCAAAGGTCAGAGTACGCGTTCCTCCTTTTTGGCAAGAGAAACCAAACGTATGGTTCTCTCAGATTGAGGCCCAGTTTGCCCTGTCGAACATAACGTCGGATACGACGAAATATTATACAGTAGTGGGTAATTTAGAACCTTCGATTGTGGCCCAGCTGGAGGATATTTTAGACAATCCACCTGTATCCAATAAGTATGAGAAGCTTAAAGCCGAGCTAATTAAGCGTTTGTCAGTTTCCCAGGAAAAGAAGGTGCGGCAACTCCTTATCCACGAGGAGCTAGGGGACCGTAAGCCGTCTGCGTTTCTTCGCCACCTGCAGAGCCTGGCAGGCCGTGGTGTGCCTGATGACTTCCTGCGCACCATCTGGACCAGCCGTCTACCCACCAACCTGCAGGCAATCATAGCGTCCCAGGTTGACATGTCTCTGGAAGCTGTTGCGGAGCTGGCTGACCGGGTATTAGAGATAGTACCGGTGAACCCGGTGGCCCAGGTCGCGAGTACTTCGTCCGCTGATGGGAGCTTACTTGAGGTAATGCGTACTGAAATAGCCAGTCTCACGCGGAAATTTGATGAGCTGACCGCTACGGTGGAACGACGGTCTCGTGCAGGTAGGCCAGACAGGGGTCGTAATCGACGATTTTCCCGTTCAAGAAGTAATTCAAGGGGCCGCGCTTACAAAATGGGGGACGACCGTAATTTGTGTTGGTACCATCATAAATTTGGAGACAAAGCACATCACTGCAATAAGCCTTGCGATTTTGTTACGGAAAACGCCAAAGCCAGTCGCTAATGACGGCGAGCGACTGCTGCAGTATTTCCAGCCGTTTATTCGTCACAGATCTTCAATCTAGAAAACTTTTTCTCATCGATACGGGTTCCGATCTGTGCGTCTACCCTCGCAATTATTTAAATGAAAAGCGGGTGCGTGTAAATTACGACCTTAGCGCAGCTAATAATTCTGTTATATCTACGTACGGATATATTAATTTGCAGCTGAATTTAGGACTACGGAGGGAGTTTAGCTGGAAGTTTGTCGTCGCGGATGTCTCAAAGCCAATAATTGGGTATGATTTTCTGTCCCATTATAACCTTTTGGTGGACTGCTACAACAATAGGTTGATTGATGGCCTGACCAACCTTTTTGTTAGCGGAGCTGTTGCGATAACGGAGTTACCCAGTATCAAAGCTGTTACCGGTACTTCTCGGTATCACGAGCTGTTGCGAGAATTTCCAGACATCTCGCGTCCATCTGGTGCACCAAGGGAGGTACGTCATTCTACCGTCCATTTTATTAATACCACTCCCGGCCCGCCCGTGTTCTGCAGGCCACGACGTTTAGCACCAGATCGTTTGAAGATTGCCAAGGCTGAATTTCAAGCTATGGTAAAGGAGGGAACAGCTCGTTGCTCTAGCGGACCTTGGGCATCACCTTTACACCTGGTGCCGAAGCATGACGACACGTGGAGACCCTGTGGTGATTACCGAGCGCTGAATGCAAGGACAGTGCCAGACAGGTACCCGGTTCGTCACATTGAGGATTTTTCACAGCACTTACATGGAACCACCATTTTTTCTGTCATAGATTTAGTCAAAGCCTACCAACAAATACCAGTAAATCCCGCAGACATTGAGAAAACAGCCATCACAACACCGTTTGGTTTGTTTGAATTTCCCTTCATGTCGTTTGGGTTGAGAAACGCTGCACAAACGTTCCAACGTTTCATCGATGGCATGGTACGCGATCTTGATTTCTGTTTCCCTTACATCGATGATCTTCTAGTAGCTTCTAGAAGTTCGCAGGAGCACGAAGAACATCTACGCAAACTGTTTTCACGCCTCCAAGAATACGGCGTGGTCATGAATGTGGCTAAGTGCAAATTCGGTCAGCCCGAGGTAACTTTTCTTGGTTACACTGTCTCAGCAGGAGGAGTACGCCCATTAGAGGAGAAGGTAAAGGCCATACAAAATTTCCCACCGCCTCAGACAATCAAATGCCTCAGAAGGTTTTTAGGGATGCTCAATTTTTATAGACGTTTTTTGAAGGGCGCTGCTGAATTACAAGCACCTCTGAATGATTTGTTGGCAGGCCCAGGTATGAAGGGATCAAAACCAGTGAAGTGGACTCCACAGTTATTAGAACATTTTGAGCGTTGCAAGCGTAGCCTTTCAGATGCAGCTCTGTTGGTTCACCCAGTTGTAGATGCACAGCTGGCCCTGGTAGTAGATGCATCTAATGTTTCAATAGGAGCCGTTTTACAGCAAAAAGTAGATGACGTCTGGCAGCCCTTGGCTTTCTACTCGAAGAAGATGAGCCCCACACAGCAAAAATACAGCGCTTATGATCGTGAACTCCTTGCAATTTATGAGGCTATTAAACATTTTCGTCACATGGTAGAAGCACGAAATTTTACTGTGTATACCGATCATAAGCCGCTAATAAGTGCATTTAAAAAGAAAGACCAACAAGGTTCACCGAGACAGATTAATCAACTGTATTTTATTTCGCAGTTTACCACTGACATACAGCACGTGTCTGGGCAGGACAACCAGGTGGCAGATGCTTTGTCTCGAATTGAGGCAGTCACCGCGCCAGTGGACGTCACGGAGCTTGCCCTTGCGCAGCGGGATGATCCAGAGCTGCAGGAACTTCTAAAGGGTAACCATTCGCTGCAACTGGAGTTAACGCAAGTACCAAACACAAACATACAAATTTATTGTGATGTTTCTTTGACCAAACACAGACCTTTTGTAGCAGCTACCCACAGACGCCGCGTGTTCGAGACGTTGCACGGCCTAAGCCACCCTGGGGCAAAGGCATCCATCAAGATGGTCAGTGAGCGTTATGTTTGGCCTTCCCTTAGGAAAGATGTTCGTGCTTGGGTTAGAGAGTGCATTCAGTGTCAGAAGTCAAAGGTGACAAGGCATACCATATCACCTCTTGGTAAATTTGAGGTACCAGACGCTCGTTTCGCAGAGGTCAATATGGACCTAATTGGCCCACTTCCAGTATCATCCAATTTTAAGTACTGTCTTACTATAATCGACAGGTTTACCAGATGGCCTGAGGTGATCCCGCTTCCTGATATTACAGCAGAGACTGTGGCGAAGGCGTTCGTGTCGGAGTGGATCGCTCGGTATGGTTGCCCAAAGAAGGTTATAACGGATCAAGGTAGACAATTTCAATCGCACTTATTCCGGCATCTAGCAGAGACGTATGGAATCAAGTTGGCGAGGACGACTGCGTATCATCCAGCCTGCAATGGCATGATTGAGCGTCTACACCGCACGCTCAAAGCTGCTATGATGACACATGGTACGAAGGATTGGGTTAGCTCTCTTCCCATAGTTCTCCTAGGACTACGTACGGCCTACAAAGAGGATCTGCAGTGCTCACCAGCTGAATTGGTGTTTGGAGAGCAGTTACGTGTCCCTGGTGAGTTTTTCACCACAACGAATGACAAGGTAGATTACCCAGATTTCGTTAGTCTATTACGACAAAGAATGACCGAATTGCGACCGCGACCAGCATCCGACCATTCGCAGCATAAAGTTTTTGAGCACAAGGATTTACGCACCGCTACGCACGTGTTCTTGCGCCAAGATCTGCTGCGGGGATCACTAGAACCACCTTACAGTGGCCCTCATAAGGTCATTTTAAGAAGTCCGAAGACAATCGACATTGTGCTCAACAATAAACCCGTCAAGGTGTCAATTGATAGAGTCAAGCCTGCATACACTTGGCGTGAGGACGTCGAGGCACAAAATCTTAATACACAGGAGTCGCAACCGATACTCTGCACTCGTTCAGGACGAAAAGTCAAGTTTCCTGAACGATATGTGCCTTAATATGGCCCTTTTATTCGTAAGGGGGTCCTGTGGCGTCAAAATATCTTGACCCACAAAACTTAATATAATTATTATAATTACAGCGCAAGCTCTGCTTACCCCTTTTTCCTTCATGTTGGCGTGAAGACGCGCATACACCGCGCGCCGATATCCTGCGCGAGCGCCGCGGAAACCTGTTTGGCTTACCTCACCCCGGACGTCGCGCGCCGCACCGCCTTCCACGGTCCGCTCCAGCCGCAGACGACGCCGACCACCGGACAGTCAACTAGACGCCTTCATCGCGAATCCACGCCGCTTTAGCTCGCCGCCGCGTTCATACTATTTGTCTATCGTAAACTAATTTTCATTCTTGCTATCACCTATATCTTAGATTTATATTCTTCCTATCTCTAAATCTTCTCTATTCTCGCTATAACTTCATTTTCCATCTCTGTAAACCTTTGCTTGCGCCTAGCTCAATTATAAACGATTGTTATTATCGCACCGTCGTGTATTATTCCGCACTCCAGCAATCCCTCCAAATATGTGTTGCGCAGCTGTTGGGCAGAGTTCGCCACGACCGTTCAGTCTGCCATTACAAACTTATTGAGTGTTTTACTTGCCCTTAATTTAATATCCTACTTACTCATTTTAATACTTTGATATAGTAGACTGAACACTTCGTCTGCGTGTATTTTTAATGGAAGGAGAAAAGAAGGGTGGACTCAAGTCGACGTTTATATACAATTATATTTTTATTCAAACAATTTTTTTTTTTTTTCAAACAAGGAGGCGCCAAGTAATAATTATGATGGTAGCTTGATTGAACTTCGTTGATTTGCCACAACACAAAACGTGTAATCTACATTAATTTAGGAGCTTAGTTAGATTAAAAGGTTTTATAACTTTTTATTTTTATGGTTAAATTTACTATTCGGCTTGTAGCTAAATAATAACAGCCGCACGAGCCAATCGAAGATAAAGCCACGCTTACCACGGTTAAAATCGAGACTCCTCTGTGCCTCGGAAAGTACGTTAAGCCGTTGGTCCCGGCTGTCATTCTTAGATTTTTGAATTTCGTTACGGGTTACCAAGGGATGTCGTGTTATCCAGTAACTGGGTTTTGGAGGTCAAATAGGCAGTGGCGCCATTTAAAATCCTGGTATTTAGTGGCATCCGGTTGGACTGGAAGCCGACCCCAACATAGAGTAGAATAGAATAGAATACTCTTTATTATGTACACCATATAAATTACAGACATAAATATGGAAATGTTGCAAAGGGTGACACAATGGGTGGTTTTATCGCTAAGAGCGATCTTTTATTATTATTTTTTTTTATTATTTATTTATCGTTTATTTCAGGCATTAATTAACCCATAGTATTATTATAGAATAAAATAAAATTGAATAAAATTGTCATAACATTAAAAATAAATTAAATATATAAATTATTGAAACATTGATAAAATTATTGACAAATTATTATTGAATTACATTAATAAATTAATTAATTAATTAATTAATAAAATTATTGTAAATTATAAATTATTATCATTGTCATTATCAATAAAGTCAACAAAATAAAATGTCAATAAAATTAACAACGCCTAAGAAGGTACACACCATGAAACACTTCAGACACTATCCCATTCTTACACCGGGTCAGTCGAGTCAGGAAAGATGCCTTGAGTCTTCTCAAGAGCCCGTGAAAATCAGTAACTCTGTTCTCAACGAACATGCCAGTCGCACTACACCGCCAGACAACAAAAAAAAGACAACCTTTGGATGGATTGAAAGGGGAAGGAGAGACAAATGCTGTAGGTAGTGTGTGGTGTACCATTTACACGATACAATGAATACATACATAACGCATATAATACTAATCTAAATAAATATATATATAAAAATAGACATGAAAAAAGAGTAAAGAAAATATAGTGATGATGTTTAGGGAGAGAGGAAGTGCTTTTTTTATAATAATTGTAAAAGTGGACAAAGATTGTGCGCGCCTTACCGACACGGGCAAGTCATTCCATAACAGTATTGTTTGAACAGTAAATTATTTGTCATAGAAACTGGTGGAATGCATCGGCATCTCTGGTCTCAGGTTTTCCGATGACCTCAGATATCTACCAAATATAATAGTTGGGAAAAGGCTAGGCAGTATTTCATATTTTTTTTAATCCAGGATGAAAAGTAGCCTATGTCCTTCTCCAGGACCCACGCTACCTACCAGTCCTTTAATAATATCCGTATAATATTATTCCCTTTTTACACGCACGTTTTTCTTGCCGTAAAAAAACTACGGTTTATTCGCCGTATACGTATACAAAGGGCCATTTTTCTTTTTTTTTGTGTGGGATATTATCAAGTAACTTCTCCCGCACTGGCTGAAGCGAGAAGGCGTGTCACACTTTTACTGACTAAAACCCACCCTTGTTCCTTCAGTTGCCTGTGCCAAGGTCACGGTAACTCTTTCGAACAACCCGCGACCCTGGCAGGCATCGACCCTAGCGGACCCCATCAATCAGTGCTGACATCTCTTTAAGGCGCACGTGATACACAGCGCGCCGTCGCTCGGTGGCCGGGAACTCTTGATTCATAAGGTCCAGGGCGACTCTTGCGGCGACTAGGGGCGTGAGGGCGCAAAGATTGCCTTTCCCTCACGCGCTCCGCCTCTTCCTTCGCGAGAATTACTGCTTCGCAGAAGAACGTGACGACTTCTCATGCACTCTCGCTCCGTACCATGGCCTGGTCCAGGACCGCGAGAGATGTCCGCCGCCGATCGCCGCCGTGAGGACGCGGTGATTCTCCGCCCAAGCTGGGCAGACCTTCCACCGAATGCTCCATCGTATTGTACAAAGGGCCTTAGTATGGATTATAATGCTATTGTTTGAAAGGCTACGACGATCGTAATTTAAAAAGGAAAACGTCGAGATCTTCAAATAAGAATTTATATTTACTTCAAAGTTCTTGAATGGTTTTAATTTTTTGACAAGTTAATGTTGATCTTGGGCTGATTAATTTAAGTTGTCTGATATGTACTTAGACGAGCTTAGAGCTCACATTTTATTTTTAATCCAAAAATATCTCGCTAGTTTCCTTTACCAGAGTCTTAAAAGTTTTCATTAACACTAGGCGAAACCTGAATGTAATGTGTAAACGGGAAGGGCGGATTTCACCAGTGAAACTGAACGCAATCACACATGAAATTGGCACTAACTCACTAAGGACGGGTTATTTCACGTCCACTTGACGCTCGCGTAAACGTCAAAAATGGCGCTACCTATTGTCAAACAAAAAGGCGTTGATTCAAATTACAATTACAGAATTATAGCCTTAACATACGTCAAATAGTAACGAGTACGTAATCGTTATTATTTGACGTACGTATGTTACGTTAACCAACTGTTTGAAACAACCGGCCCTATGCAACTGCATAGATATATACTCGTGTAGATGTTAGTTGTGTTTTTTTTGTTTATAAGTAACTCGGTTTTCTGGGACAGATTTACAAGGCAAATTCGGTAATAAAATAATATTGATACTTGGTTGATAGGCAATCTGTGAGAATTTTCTAAATTACGCATGGACGTATCGGTGTCGTAACTTTAGTTGTGTTTTTTTTTTGTTTATAAGACTTATAAACAAAAAAAAAGTTCATATACCTACAAAGCTGACTGGCATATTTACCATCTGATTAACAAATGAAAAATACGCCAGATGAATACCGGAAAAATACTGTAAATGTACTAAAAGTGTGTTAAAACTTCGCTTGTGCGGACTAAATAGCTAGCATTTCTTTAATATGAAGCTTTAATTTTAGTTAAAACTTTTAAACCACTAAAGACAGATAGACAGAGAGACGTTATATTTTATAATATGAGTAGAGTAGGAACCTACTGAGGTTCTACTCATACTCGTATTATAAAACGTAACGTCTCTCTGTCTATTTGTACTCATAATTACCAAAAAAACATTTACTGTCTGGCCATAGTGGACACATTCTGACCTCCATTAAACTTACCCCCCTAAGCCCTAAACCAAAGGATTGGTAAAAGAGTGTTTCTTTCCCGCTTCTAATTACCTCCCAGATTACTTCTGTCTACTTAATTGCTAAACAGTTGAATTGACGCCAAAGGCTTTAGAGTATTTTTCCTTGTTGATTCTGACTGTGGAATACCACTATCACAAAATCTCAGTTTTTTGCTCTTTAGGAAACAAAAAGGATACCGACAGTTAGCTTTAGTTTAAAAATATGGAAAGAGTGTTATGTTTTTTTACCGTAAAAAGTACACATTTGCACTTTACATACGCACGTAAAGTACGCATTGAAAACTATTTCCTTTGCAAGAGACGTTTGCAACTTGAAAATTGTATAGTGGGAAAACACACAAAGAATATTCTCAGTAACTTTAAAATAATAAATTATTCACTGAGTGAAAAAACAGTGTCTTATGTCATGGGTATTGATTAAAGCTCGTCTAAGACGAAGATGCTTTTAATAAATAGCAATTCAATGTTCGATTTTTTTGTTAATGAGCTCATGCAAATTCTTGATTGAGTTTCCTTATTAAAATCACATTGTTAACCTGCGGGTTATAATGAAATTCAGTACAGCCTGGTTAAACATATTTTGACGTACCCGAGCAGGTGGATATTTTTACTTTCTTTCATCTTAAGGGTTCTGTAAATGTAAGGCGGATCACACGCCACGCGATGGGGTGCGGGAAACGGAGCCAAATTCCCTGCGCGTTAAGGGCCCTTTCCCACGGCAAGATCCCGTTTTTTGCAGATACTGCGAACGGGATGCTTGTGTAAATATGTATATTTAAACACGTACACTACTAAACGGGATCCTGCACAAAACCGTACCTGCAAAAAACGGGATCTTGCCGTGGGAAGGAGCCCTTACTCGTTTTTATTGAATTAGCATGTAAAAAAATCACGCGCAAGGGTGCGTTATAGTGTGTGATCCCTAAGCCGCAATCAACGTAGTTACCTACAAGGCTCAAACAATATGTACCTATAAAGAAGTCAATCAACAGAAAAAGAAGAAAGGCTGCGTACCCAAAAGATGCCAACGGAACGTTAGAGGCAATAACGAAATTAAAAGTCAAAGGATTTATTTTTGCTAAGAGCAACGTGCGTAGGATGTTGTTTTCTTATTGTAACAAAATATAGGATACGTGTCTCAATGACGTCTTAATGAGGGTGTTTACTTTTGCGAAAAACTATTTTTAGCTGCACGTTGGTGGTTCATTTTAGTTGTCGTGAATCTTAATTAGCTAATTATAGAGACGCTTCTCCCGTGGCGGTACCAGTTAAACTAAATTGCCATCGAGGATACTAGTGGTGCTGACTGTCCTGCGGTGCAATTGCGTAACTCACATAAAAAGACATGTGATCGTAATGGGTTTAATTTTGACAGTTCACACACGTTCATTGCGTCATGTAAAACCAATGTGTGAAGCAATGGTTTAGCTATATCTTTAAAAACTCGCGGATTGTGATTACAAGTTTGTTATGCAATTAGGGTGCTGGGTGCGCCGCGTTTACTTAAGAACGTAGATAGTTCATAATTATTCATTTGGATATTTATACATGACGTAGAAGGAACGTGTGTCTCGTCAAGTTGTAATTTATTTTGATTGTGATTTTGATTTTAATTTTGATTGTAATTTTGATTTTTATATTTATTTTAACATTGATTTTAATGTTAAGATAATTTACATTTAATTCTAATTTTTAATTTTTCGTTTCATTTTAATTTAATTTTGATATACATACTACGTGTACTAACATAGTTTAAAATATTGTATTTACTAACAAAATATGGATTTTTATTGTCAGAAATAAACATTTTGAATTTGAATTTGAATTTGAGTTATCATCAGCCATATTTTAATTGCAGTGGGCGTACCTACTATGGGTAGTGTTGGTTATTGCGCGATATAAAAACGATTTGCAGTTCAAATCAGATTATAAAAGACATTGTCCACTTAATATGGGACTTTGGCTCGCCGTGAACAGACACTATAAGTATAAATATAATACAGGTCTAATAGCTAATTCCAGTAGGGAAGAGAATATTGTAATAAGATTGTATCATGATGCTTGTAAGACTTGTTTTGCTTACTTGCTTTTTTTTTAAATAAACACATTTGTATTCATACATTTTATTATTATTCTGACTCATATGTTAGTAATATGTTGTCTAGAAACTGGGCAGGTGGATATATATTATTATCTTGGTACCTTACCCAGCTTGAAAACCAAATCATAGTCATCTCATGAGTGCAGCAACCCACTGTTCTTCGGTCCACTATACTATTGCAGCAATAGGTACTGCTTGATTTAATTTCGTCCCTGACTGTTATTTTCGTGTAATATATACACGCATGCGGTATCAGTGTCCATTTTCAAAGCCAAAACAATACTGGCAAACAATAATAAGAGTAAAATGAGCAAAACAATATTCGATAGAAACAAAGTCATGACATGACAAGTGACTTGAAGTGACAACTCACATTATGTCAATGTCAGTTGTCACTTCAAGTCTTTTTTTTAATAATCGATTTATATTAGATTAAAAATCGAATTTAATGACCAACTACGATACTTTTGTTTTCCAATTATATGGATAAAACATGTTTGAGTGAATGTACGTGATTACAAATAACAGCTTTAATTGACTGTAGACTCTAGACTCTTATAAGAATAAGGAGGACTTAGTAAAACTTAAAAAATAACAATTAGAATCGATTTATAAATTATTATTTTACAAATGGCAACACCGTGAAGGTCGAGTACTGTCAATATGTCGAAGAGTAAAACAATTTCAGTACTTTTTAAATACACTATTCGTGGGCGCAACTTGATACAAAAAGTTAGAATAAATAAGCGTCTAAAAACAAAACATGATTTTTGATTAAGTTGTTTCTTTTCGAGCATCGTGTCCACGCCAAGCCGAGAATGGACAATTTCCTTTAGAAACAAATTGATCACACTAGCATTTCACACACTGTAGGTACACACGCAACTAGATATGGCACGCGAGACAGTTTCTGAGCATATGTTTTCCGTTTGATGTCCGATAATCAAGAGACCGCTCCACACATCTCTGCAGGGCTCTCGTCCACTCGCACGAACTCAGGCTAGACTCTCTCAAGCGCCACCAGATGACGCTGGGGTCCCGATCTGTCAAACGAATGACTCGCATCTGACATACACATACATATTATTATATCATAAAAATACCCGTACGAAAAATACGCGCATTGACGTGGAGTTGCGGACACCAGCCCGTATTACCATAATATCATAAAAATACCTTTTTTCTGGATAGGTACTGCCTATCTACTACCTTGAATCACTAGGCTAGTTCCTCCTAGATTCTATCATTTTGCGAAAGTTTTGTTATAAATTTGATATTATTTTCTTCCTCAAGCTTCCTTCCCTTCAAAAACTTGGTCAAATTCAAGACCAAAATCTATAAACACAAATGTTATTATAGCAATGATGTATCGACAATTTTCTTGCCCTACCATATTATCCAGTTAAAGCTTAAGGAAAAGCTCTTTTTCAAATATCAGAGAAACTCTCTTGAATAATTTATTTCTAATTTCATGTAAGTTGTTTGTTACTCAATCCAGTATAGGGCCTTGACTTTAGAACAGTGAGAGAGTATCTTTATACTTGAGTCTTACTGGAAAAGCTTATCAGGGGTGAGACAAATAATATATGACGAGTTAAGTAATTCTGTATATTAAACAGGCTGACTTAACTTATATGTATATAATTATAGTCACCCTGTATATTCCACAGGATGACTTAATTGTAATTCGATTTATTCCGTGCAGGACATGATAGTGTGACGCCTTTGCAACATTTAATCTCTCCGTATAGCCTAGGAGAAAATCCACCGGATTCCAGCAATTCCAAGTTTTACAAGTTTTAGAGAAAACTGATATTTTGAATGTCAACTTCTGGGAAATTTTCAAAACAAATAAAACACACAAAACCGATCCTGTATGGAATACCTCGAATTATAAGTCACTCATTAGATAAGACGCGATACCCAATTATAGAAGACTTTCCTAAAAAAATATATTAAGCAATCGAATTATAAGTCAATCTGTAAATAAGACGTGATACCCAATTATAGAAGACTTTACTGAAAAAATAAATTAAGCAACATACAAGTAAAAGTACCAATTTACGGATAAAAATCTTCCAAACAGCCGACAGTGAAGATTACAGGAACACGAAAAGGATATTATTAAGGGATCTTACGTAAGACGTTAATTAACAAAGGAAGAAAGGAATACTCTCTAGTATGAAGTATCATTTCATGTGTGACCGCTTTTTCCTCATTTTCAGGAAATTGCGACGACGATTTCTCCGACTTGTTGAGGAAAATTGACGTGTCGAGGGTAAGACAACGTCATGAAATAGGAAGATTAACAGTCTATGTCACGTAACTGCGGCTTCCTATTACAACAGAGAGTAAAAGAAGAATCCTTCGTTTACCTGAGGGCCTGCGCAAGTGACAATGGGTTTCAAAGCGTATATTTCTAAAATGATTTTGTTGTTCTATACATTTATGTGCAGAACGTAGTGGCAGCCTAGTGGTAACAGCCTCGAGTTACGACTTGTAGGTCGTGGGTTCGAAACCAGACAGGGACTTTATACTTTACTTTACTTTTTACTTTACTTTCTTTTGTTTTACTTTTTTTTTCATCATCTGACATCTATCAATCAGTACGACACACCAAAATTTTCCGTTTTTACAATTTTAATGCTTTTATTTTGAAAAATTAATTGTATCTCAAAAAAATCGCAAAGAATCTGCGTGATTTGGATGGAGTAATGGCACTATTGAGCTAACGCTGTGTGAGCGTGCGTGTTCCATCGCCGCCTGTTCGATGTCCACCACGCACAGGATGGATGGGAAGCAGCACATTAAGTAATTTTTTGCTCCGTTGGTGTAATTGCTATATGGCGTTCCAGTAGAAGGATAAATAAATTAATAATAATACTTTTACTTTGTGTAGTTTATTTCATCACAATTGCTCTCAAAAATGGTGAAAGAAACCATCGAGAGGAAACCGGCAGGTCCTAGGACCAAAAATTTGAAGACATGTGACATCTACCAACCTGCACTGGACCCCCGTGGTGGATTACGGCCCATTCTTTCTCACAGAGAGGATGCCTGTGTCCCAGCAGTGGGAGCTTTATTGGCTGATTATACATTCATACATACGTATAAGCATACATTTATGAGTTTCCATTATAGTTATCGCTGATAGAATGTAGCTTCGTATAGGCCCTATTAATGGAAAATAAACAAAAGTAAAACCTGAAAAATGGTGATGGAATGGGATACGAACGACGACATATCGACGCGCAAACTGTTACCATGAATTCAGCACATGATTGTAGAGCTCCCGGCGTAAATTTTCGTCAGTTGTTAAAACAAATCTGCAGATCAATAGATTTTGGCCGCGTAGGTATTGCACTTTTCTATTAAACAGCTGTTTTTATTTTTGATGACCCACGAAAAATTTCAACGCGTGTTCTGAGTCATGTAAAGAATCCTTGGTAACAGGCTGCGCGTCGGTGTCCATGCCCCCTTGTATAGACTAATTGAATACATACAAGCTGCCGAACAAAGAGAAACAGAAAATCAAAATAAAAAGTCTTAAAACGTAAACAAAAGAGATGAGGACAAAAAAGTAACTTTAGCTAATACAATATCATTATCACAAATTGAAGCGTCTGCCAGATTAAACGCTTTATAAAATAAACAATACTCTCTCTATGTCACAAAGTACCTAGCAGACTGACTTTAATCCCGTGTAAAAACAAATGGAATTTTCCCGTAAACAAAAACAAACGTTGAACAATACGAGGCAAACTGGCAAATAATTCTTCATGTAATCAATTAAGTGAGGTTTCTCTTAGGGCACATTTTTCAATCTACAGATAATTTTTATCCCTGGAATAAAGTTGAAGTCTGACAGATTTTGTACGGAAGAACCACGGGAAGAACTGACACAAATTCAAAATTATTATTCGGATAAAACTATCTGGCGTTGGAAAAATCAGCCCTAACATAAGCAAAGGTTCGAATAAGTTACCGAACAATAACAAAAATCATGTTTTCTCTTATCATCCTCTTTGCCGAATATTCGACTAATGTTATCGATTATTGAAAGCTATATCGAGAATCGCGGTACTTGAGTACCGTTATATTATTTTCTGTAATCGTTTTCCGGGGTCTCGGTGAGTTTAGCTCGGTGTTTTACGTAATTTATTTTGCGTAAAATATAGGATGTTCACTATTATTACAAAGGGATAGGAACACTTGAATTTATGAGTCCAATACTGTTTATTATATACATATCTTTAACTGAAACTATTGATCTTGTATGCATATGTAATGCAACCTAAAAACATGTCTTTTTAGAAAGATTTTTAACATTCTTAGGCCCATCCCTGTATAATAGATTAAATAAAAAACTATGTATTTATAAACTAAATTACTATAACTGTAAAAAAAAATATATACTTAAGTATTTACTAACCCTCGACTATGCACAGACAGAAGACCTACTTATTGCCTGCAAATAGAACTGCTAACATGCTATTTTACTCTTATTTATCTAAGTTTTAATTTAGTTTTTACGTTAAACTCATTGTTAATTTATTGCATTAAGTATTCATGCACTTTCTAGCCTGAAGCACAGGTTCAGGCAAATTAGCAATTGTGCTCTATTGTAATTGTTAAGGTATTAATTTTAAATGTATACCCTTTTTATAAATAAACAATTTATTATTATTATCAAAAATAGGCTAATTTGAAGGAAATTGAGGTAGATTATTCTTTGTTAAATTTTTGAAGTAAATTGTGGTAATTACGCCTTGTTATTTCGTCAAGAAATTCTTGCAACAATTTTTTGTACATACATAATTAACCTATAATGTTCCCACTGCTGGGATACAGGCCTCCTCTCTGGGATTGGGCCGTAATCCACCACATGGTCCCAGTGCAAGTTGGTACAACAATATTGTATGCCATGCATTTTCTACATATTTAAAAAAGCATGTTTAGATAGTTTTCCCAACAATGGTACCAAGTATTTATAGCCATTTCTTTTCTCCATAATAGATTTTACAAAATAACATTTTGTTTTAGTTGCTGCGTACACCCTGTACGCAGCAACTAAAACAAAATGTTATTTTGTTTTTCTTTAATTTTCCATTCATTATGGCGGTCACCTGAAATGGAACGACATTTACGTGAACATACATTGCACCGGTGGTCACGGTAGACACGACTCGGGATGTGGGTGTTAAAATTTAAACGAAATACGAAATAATCTGTAAGAGCGTGTTTTGTGGTTGCAGACTTGCAGTTGTTTTATTTTTAAAACGGCAGTGGTGCCTATTATATTGTGGTGCGCATAAAATGATATAATAACGTTAATTGTTTTTTTTCGCTTGAAAGTCTAAAATTCCGGACAAAGGTTTTCACTACCCTAGGTGCAATAATCCAGCAAAAAGAAAGAAAAACGTTTATTCTGCACAAACAAAACGCACGTTACAAATAAAAAATAAAATAATTAAAAAAAAAAGACATCAAATATCCAACGTAGTCAAAATCCTCGTACTCAAGTTATAAATATTGACAATTTTGTCCAATTGCTTGATGTCAGGGCCAGGGACTAAAGACAACACACATTTGACATTGACAATACATACATTAATCAAGATGCGCCCGCGACACTGGCAGGTGACAAAAACAACAACAATTAAAACAAACTGGAAAAATAACTACTTATGTAACAAACAATAATAAGCACGCATGCTACTTTCACTTTTTTTTTTTCATAATCTAATTTTAGGAGCAATTTCCGGCGTTCAAAAAAAAAAGACAAAAAAGAGATTGCATCTAGGTATTTAAGTAACAGTATGTAGGTATGTAAATCGGAATTCTACATTACTTGAGAGACAAAGGTTTTATTTTCAAAGCAAGCTTTCTATGAGACTATGTAACTTGATTTGAAACACGATAAGGTTTGATCAATATTGCAATATTTCAGAGCTATAAATCGTGCAGAGAGCAGTAGTAATACTTCTCTCTGGACGATTTTTAGTGACTTTGTGTCCAGAACAAAATGAAAGTAATATAATTCTTGGAGGGATACGATTCATTTTATTTTGCGGTCATATCAGTATGAAACTGTTACTGGAAAACAAAATGCAAAAGAGAGACATTGCCGGATATGCATTGGTTGAAAAAGCAACAAAAAGCAATAAAGCTCTACGATGAAAAAAAAAATATCATGTAGGTAACTACTTTTCGAACGGAAAAGAATTTCTTTTGACAAAGTTTCTTTAACAAGTATTTCTATTTTGGATAATACTCAAAACAAGTTGTAAACTTTCTTTTATATCATTTCGTGCTGCGGTTTCACAATTTTTATGATACACCAATTGTATTGAAAAATCTTAATGTATGTTTGTAAGTGTGAGTCGGTACTGCAAAGTAATCATAAGAAATCAAAGTACTGCCGTGTGATTCTCTAACCATCTCACCGTGAAAACATGGGTGAAGTGAGCGTGGAGTGAGTCGTCAATAGTGTCAATCCCTAGCATCAGCATGACTCATAGCTCACTCTAAGGTCACTTCACCATAGTTATCACGGTGAGATTTTTCCAGAATTGATCGGATGGTTAAAGCCTACATTTAACAATAAGATAGTTAAAGGATTAATGTTGGTTTTTCAGAAATGTAAGATCCCAAAAGGTTTCGTTGAAGATTGGTTAATTTATTTAAGCCGCAGTGGTCACTTTGTACATGGCACGGTTTCATTCCAGTACGGCGTATGAACGGCGTCGTTGAACAAATGTATCCGTCGACAAGCTTCCATAGTTATCCATACAACACTGCATATAAACTGCTCCGTAGAAAAACATGTCTCTGTAGAAGCTTCCATAGTGATCCATACAACACTGACGACCTACACACACGGCGAATAAACCGTAATTTTTTCACGCCAAGAAAAACGTGTGTGTATAAAAAGCCTTAAACTTTACTTTTAGATACTACTCTTTGGACATCGGAACTCAAACCGCCAAAATAAAACTAGATAAATTATATTTATGAAATGTTTATTTCCTTATTAAAGACAGACCAAATAAATATAAAAACTTGAAAAAAATGTAAAAAAATATTCTGCTCTCCTACAGAGGGGTGTACTCAATTGAGTACAATGGCGTATTACATATGAAAATTAACAATGATATTATAAACAATACTAGATTCTGCAATAATAATTATATATATCCATATTTGGACACCTCCAAGTAATAAAAAAATATTGAAATAATAGGTCTTACCTGTGTAGACGTTTTTACTGTGAAGTTACAATCCTTTGTGTGACACAAGTTATGATTGTACCCACTAATGCTTTTATTGTTTTAATACTCGTAAATCAACAATCTTATTTTAATATGAGCCATAAGTGGCAACTGTTATTGTTAACTGTTATGAGTAGGCCTCAAATGTTTACTTTTACTCAATTGAGTACGGCAGCGCGAAATGGATCGTCGAATGTACACCATGTGTACAGATAACAATAAAATGTCTATTGTGTCTGCTAATTGGCGCGCAACGGATTAAATAATTCCGCCTCTGTACACTTATGTGCTTAAAGTATTAAATAAATCAATAGACAAACTCAAGCGGGCACAGGTGTATTTAAACTTATGGCAAGCATTAAGGATAGCAGCTAGTGGCCTAAAAAACAGACCACGGCCTCAAATAGTATCATCATCATCATAATCAGTCAATAATGTTCCCACTGCTGGGAAACAGACCTCCTCTCTCTGAGAGGCAGTGCGGGTTGGTAGACGTGACATGTCTTCGAAATTTTGGTTCTAGGATATGCCGGTTTCCTCACGATGTTTTCCTTCAACGTTTTGAGAGCAGTGTCTGTGTCTGTCTGGGTTCGAACCCGCGACCTACTCGTAAGTCGGGGCCGTTACCACGGAGTCACCACTGCTCCAAATGCAAATAGTACATTTAAACAAATCATAATGAAAACCAAATTGGTATAAACTGACACAAAACACGTTCTTTGCCATTCACGTTAGTCCGTAACCTATATTAATGCAGAAAAATAAATCCCGTACAAATAAAAGTACAATATCCACAGAGCCTTTATTATTTAAACGGAGCTCAGCTCTAACGTCGTTGTGGACATAAACTTTCAATATTTTTTCATGAGGCGGACCGAGCCAATCTCTCCGTAGTCCCCAAACGGGATTACACTGAACAACGAGCATTTTATTTTGTTTTGGGGCATTCAGTCACTATTCAACACAAACGTTATGAACCACTGAAATATTTTAAGCAAGTTTGGTTGAGTACAAAAGTTACTGAAATCTGCGCTACGAAACTCAACAATTGAAATGGCGTAGCATTTTCGTAGACACGTGCTACGACAAAATTATGTGCTACGAGATGCAGCTACGGCGCTTGTTACGTCACGTCTACGTCCCAAAAGTTATGTTCTACTTTTGTACGCGTTTCTATATTTATGCAAAGTTTAGGACGTGTGAATTTTGGGATAGAATAGGCTCTCTCCGGGGATTGGTTTAGTTATGATTGCCAATCTACATGTGTGACTTATGCCAACATTTTTTTCACAGCTATATAGTCCTGGTTTGAAAAATACCCGTGTTTATTGCCGAAATCTGCAATTTGATATAATTTTAGTTTCTACGGTTCAAATATAGTGGTACAAAACTAATGTAGGCTGGTTATTAAACTACTCTATTCAAAGTTTCGTCAAAGCGGTTCTTTATCGTCAATAATCATAGTTTACAGGCCCAAGTTCGTTCAAGAAACCTAATATCGCTGTTAGTAAAAAGTTAGGGTGTTCAGTACTTAAAACTTGAAAAATATTTTGTAAGAAAATTATGTTGAGCAGATTTTTCATAAACAACAGCACTGTTTTTCCAACTAAGAAACTGAAGAAGTTAAATAATTTGTACGTAGCGTATTTAGTGACCACTTTCAGAGCGCGATTTTTCGTGACGGTTGATTTACGAGCCTGCATTTCTTACAAAGATAGAAAATAGGAATGCAGTGAAAGATTTGCAGGCACACCGCTCTTTTCTTTTCGATGTCAAGTTTCTTAGTTCGAAATAAAGTTATGAAATGCTTCGACTATCAATTCCACCAAAAAAAAAAATCAAGGTCCCAAGAAAAGCCCACAGAGCAAGATATTGCCATGCCGGCAGAGGGCAGCGGCCTACTTATGAAATTTGTGGCACCGAAAGTTCGTTAAACGTACAACTTCTGCCATGGACCACCATCGCCATTCAAAGCCATCAATTTCTTTACGTTATTTTTGTAGTAGTAAGAGAAAACGGTAACTCGCTTGTGCTTGTATAGAAAGTGTTGACAATGCCTTCACTAGAATCCCCGGGGATAGCCTATTCTATCCCAAAATTCACACGTTCTCAACTTCGCATAAAAACAGAAGCGCGTACAGAAGTAGAATATAACTTTTGGGACGTAGACATGACGTAACAAGCGCCGTAACTGCATCTCGTAGCACATAATTTTATCGTAGCACGTGTCTACGAAAGTGCTACGCCATTCAATTGTTGAGTTTCGTAGCGCAGATTGCAGTAACTTTTGTACTCATCAAAACTTACTTATAATAATTTAGCTATTCATAACGTTATATTTAATACAAAGCCCGTGTACAAGGGGCCTTATATGGGATATTTTCTGTACGGCTTCAGATTTTCTACCGCAAAACACACATACAAAGCCGATTGAGTAAGCGTGAATCCGAAGAAAAAAAATGTAGCTTCAGGGTATTGTAAGCCAAACTATGTCCTCCCTTAGGGGTTTTAAAAGACGACTGAAGCAAAGGGGAAAGGGGAAAGTTATTTTTTGCTTTAGGTGTTTGAGATTAGACAGCACACGAGTATCATAAAAAAAACTTTGCTATTTTGTGATTATGATTGAATAACTAAAGTCTACCCAAATACTTGTTTCCAATTGATATTGATACTTCCGCTTAAACGAATAGCTACTTTATGTCAGTACAAATTAAGCTGATTTCAGTTTTATAATCGAATTTAAATATTGTTACGTTTTTAAAAATGTAAATGCGGAAAACATGTTTTATTAAGCATTTTACAATATTTTCAATGGTTTCCCAGTTGGTTGGTGGTTGGTGGCCCAGTGGTAATGACCGCAACTTACGAGTGGGTCGTAGGTTCGAATCCAGATAGAATTTTTACTTAGTGTAAATTATTTCACCACCACTGCTCTCAAATGGGTGAAAGAAACCGGCAAACCCTAAAACCAATAATTCAAAGACATGTGACATCTACCAACCCGTACTGGGCCCGCGTGGTAGATTACGGCCCAGCCCACTCCCTCTCACCGAGAGAAGGTCTGTGTCCCAGCAGTGGGAACACTACGGCTGCTTATGCTAATAATTTTCTAAACAAACGCCATCTAGCCATTTGTACAAGTATGAATGAATAATATAATGAGATGAATAAGAATAAATAATTAATAAAAAAGGAAAAAATATAATAAAAAAGAAAAAAAAGAAAAAAATATATAATAATAATTTGAATTTGAATAATACACTCTTCGTTCGTTTACCACTGCTCTGAAACTTTCGATAGAAACATATAGGGATTACAAACGTAATACCTATACGTTTGTAATCCCTATATGTTTCTATTTATTTTTACAAGGCAAAGGCATCGAAACAAGTATTTTTTTCTCTAACTCAAATTCTTTTACGAAGTTAGTTACATAATAATAGAAGTTTTCGTTCCTACCTACTAGCAGAGTCCTAGAATAGTTGTTTTATATATTTTATCTTATTTAAGTAGAAAGTATACTCGTATGAGTCGAAGTTTCGAAACTAAAAGATATAAACCTACAAAGGTATTAAACTTTCTTTTATTTTTATCCTACGTATTAGTTTTATTTGATTATTAAGTTTTCCCTAAGACTTATTCGATTGTGCCTCGGAAAGCACGATAAGAAGTTGGTCCCAGCTATCATTCGTAGATCTTTGACAGTGGTTACACGTAGTTAGAAGCCAAAACGCCTGACAACCAGTCTTACCAAGGGGGATGTTACCCAGTTACTGACTTTTGGAGGTCAGATAGGCGGTCGCTCCATGTAAAAAACTGGTATTCAGCTGCTATCAGCTAGACTGAAAACTGACCATAACGTAGTTGGGAAAAGGCATATTCATTATTCGATTGTATGCCAAACCGTTGGAAATATGTAGAAATTTTGGTCAGAATTTGATACTTTTTCTTTGTTTTTAGGGTTCCGTAGTGAACAAAAGGAACCTTTAAGGAACCCTTATAGTTCCGCCGTGTCCGTCCGCAGCTTAGCTCAGAGACTCTTAGTACTAGAAAGCTATAATTTGGCATGGATATAAATATTGATCACACCGACAAAGCGGTAAAATAAAATCATTAAAAAAAAATGTTTTTGGTACCTCCTGTACTCTTAAAGTGGGATGTTTTTTCTCGTCTTCCCCATGTTGTGGTGTCGTTGGATAGGTCTTTCAAAAATATTTCGGGTTTGGGAAAACAATTTTTCGATTCATGGATGCGTCTGTGAAATATTAAGCTTTAAAATGTTGATTTTTGTTAGAGTCAAGTGTTCCCCTCTTTCAGCTAAATGTTTATTTTTGGAGATGTGAAAAAATCACGGTAGTAGTATATATAACGAAGTTAACGGGAAAACTATCACAGCTAAGTAGTCTTTACAAGTTTACGAGTAATAATCGATCACCTTACATTTGTAGGTGCAATGTTTGGGAGAACATGATTTTCAACTACAATGCATGTAGACTCACTTTATGTACCTACATTTATTGTACGCCTTAGGGGCAGGACATAGCTGTTCGTAAAACACTAAATTAACACCAGCTGTATTATGTACACTTTCTTATGATCCACAATAAAGATGATTTGATTTGATTTGATTTGATGTTAAGTTTGTTCGTGGGATAAATACATTTCAACTACGGAACCCTTCATTGTGCGTGGTCTGACACACACTTGGCCAGTTTTTTCAATGATTGATTGAATTGAATCTGTTATGTTACGTGCTTATTTCAGAGCTTATGATAAAATAAAAATCGGTAATTGCTGATTTTAAAGAGCCAATTATTTGCGATCGACCTTTAACGTTAAACGCAATGTATAAAAATGTTGTTTATTTATGTTTCGTTTTTAATAAAATCATAAAAGAAAAATAAACTTACCCATTACTACATAAAATCATAAAAGAAAAATAAACTTAACATACCCTTACTTTTGAACAGTATTTTATTAATAAGATAATTTTTAATTACACCCTAAAGGCTTTGTATATTGTTTTGCTACCCTTAATGGGCCTAAAAACAGTTTTTTTTTTTTCAATACCAAGTTTAGGTTAACGAGCTTATGAGTACCTAACCTTGAAAATATCGCATGGCACAGGTATCGAATTACTTAAACATTAAAGCTGTTTTTACGATCATAATGGGAAAAATATTTTTGGATAAAAGGTCTCTTTCCGAAAAAAAAAAAATAGTTGAGTACTGTTTTCTCCTACATATTTTACTTAAAACAAAATGTTTAAATAATGGAACAAAACTCCAGCTAGGATTTTGGGTAAAAATATTAATGAATAATAGAAATGTGTCTTTTTAGGGTTCCGTACCCAAGGGGTGCCAACGGAACCCTATTACTAAGTCTCCGCTGTCCATCTGGTTGTATCTCATGAACCGTAATAGGAAGACAGTTGAAATTTTCTCACGTGTGTATTTCTATTGCCGCAAAAAAAAACCCCCATATAAGAAACGAGTTTTTTTTTCAATATTTTGTTTTAAATATTCTACGGCGATACGGAAACGTTCGTGTGCGATTTTACCAACAAAATGTTGGCTAATTGGATTATTCTGTTCACAGAACCTGTTTCATGTTCTGTTATGTTATGTAGGCGATAGGCTATTTATAACTGGAGAGCTAGTTATACTAAAGTTCGGGATTGTGGTAAACTTTCCAAGTGTATTTTGTGTGAATTGCAACTTACGTAATACGTAGTGGAGTAGTAAAGTTTGGCTTTAAGCTTGAACATGAGTACAGCTTACAGACCGCTAAACCCGAGCATAAAACTGATTTTACGAACAAATGGTCCGTTTTTTTTTTGTTTTTTATTTTTTTTATTTTTATTCAAGACTTTTATCCGAATTCTAAAAAGGAAGTTTTGAGAGCAGTGGTGTTGAAATAATTAACAAAAAGCAAAGAGTCTACCTGGTTTCAAACCTACAACCTAGGACTCGTAAGTCGAGAATTAATAAACTTAAAATTTAGATAAAGGCCTTAGTAAGCTGAAGATTTCCAAAACTTACTAAGGTCATATTTACTTACGAATCTTGCTTTCATACTGCACTATTATATTCCATTTTAATTACCATTTATGGAGGCAAACTGGCTTCATTGGTTTTGTTTTACGTAATTTCATCGACCATCCACCAAAAAAATGTGTTGTTTATAAACTACATCGTCGAATCAAAAATGCGAGGAAAGGCGTTCATATGAGTTACTCTAGTACCGGAATAGCTCATATGAACGCCTTTTGAGCCGAGTTGAAGAGTATACAACGTGTAACGTTAAATACGCAAAACCTGAAAATAGTTTGATCAGAATAACGAGCAGGAACCACTTTTTAATATAGGTCACATTTTTCAAAAAATCTTCATTAAAAACGTTGCGGTGTCTATTTATTAATAGGTCAAGCAAGCCGATGTCAGCGCCGCGCAGCGGCCCGGTGACGACTCCTCCCTCGATAAAGCATAACTAAAACAGCACATAATACCTTTACAATTTTTTAATGACTTATTTCCTCTCTGAAATAGGTCAATTGAATTAAAAACCAGTTGGAGTGTCTGAGGTTTTGCGCATTTAACGTTACACGTTGTACACTAAATATTTCCAAAGCAAACTCCCAAAGTTCAAATAAACATGACAGTATACTTATAAAGACTAATACAAAATTCAAACCCAACACAAACTAGACCTAGTTTAGACAACAACTAACTTAGTTACTTAACTACTTAAAGTCAAAGATTAGTTAGTCACTAGGCGATGTCAAGTTATTAAATAATTAATTCATCCAAAACTTTGAGTACGACAAAAATGAATTTGCGTTGAAATTTTAGCGGACGGTCAATTAGAAACTTACAACGATTTACCAGGGCCAAGGTCATCAAGGATTCACGTTATTTGGGCAAATCAAAGAGTAATGAGAGAGTGGAGTGTTCATATTCAAATATCAACCGCCTTTCTGAAGCCTTTATGAAGCGTGATAAATATAGAAGTCTTCCTGTTGCTCTATAAATTATGATATTTTTTTTAACAATATTATTTCTGACTGTAACGATCTTAAAGACGATAATCAGCAATTTTCAGAAAAAATGCAGGGTATTATTACTCAATAGAAGTTTACAAATGTAATATGAATACAAAAAACGACTAATCCAGTCTCAAATCGAAAACTATCGAAGCAAATGATTAAATTGATTATGATCTTCCAGTAACAGCTCATTTTCTCTACTTAACCCTGCTATTACTGAAACTATGTTTTCCAGGAAAGCCAGGAAAAGGTGGCCTTTTAAAAAGCCCGTCGCATCATAATATAGAGTTCATATGCATGTCGTACGTATGCGTTTTTGAGTCTTTTAAAAGGCCAGTTGCAGTATCTGGGTTAATTCTCAAAATTAAGAGGAGTGTTATTAGGCCTTTGTTTGGAAAAAATAAAAGAATATATAATATATTTTCTATCCCTCCATTGACTCACTACTCTGTGGTAACAGCTAATTAATTCATCCTTCACGTATGTTGAACAAGGCCGCTGAAGTACAAATACAATTTGAAATAAACAGGATTTTAGGAGCCTGAGTTGTACATGTATCTTTGTTATTATGATGTTATTACGTCGGATTTGTACGTAGAAATATAAGCTTTCAGTTTAGGTTGATTTTTTAAAAGCATTGTCTGGTCAATGTGAAAATGTCAACTGAAAAATCTGTAGTGTGTAGATATAAAAACCGGCCAAGCGCAAGTCGGATTCGCGCACGAAGGGTTCCGTACCATTATCTATAAAAACGGCATAAAAATCATGTCTGTTGTATGGGAGCCCCCTTAAATATTTATTTTATTCTGTCTTTTAGTATTTGTTGTTATAGCGGCAACAGAAATACATCATCTATGAAAATTTCAACTGTCTAACTATCGCGGCTCATGAGATACTGACTGGTGACAGACGGACAGGCGGACAGCGGAGCGGGAGTAATAGGGTTCCTTTTTACCCTTTGAGTACGGAACCCTAAAAATGGGGTTTACCAACGAGTGTAGGATAATCAACCTATATTCTTCCAGCTGCTGCTACACAGACCTCTTCTCTGTAAGAGGGAGCTTGCTGTAATCCACCACATGGGCCCAGTGCGGGTTAGTGGATGTCACATATCTTCGAACTTTTGGCACTAGGACATGCCGGTTTCCTCACGTTGTTTTCCTTCACCGTTTTGAGTAGTTGTAATTATGTTAACCTTTTATAAGACCTGATAAGCTATCATCTTTAGTTTCCTGTGCCTTACAAAGGATGCCTTGTCATATACGTCTCGAGCTTTACTATCCTTGACTGTTAATGTTACTAGAGTTCAATGAAGACAAACTACACGAGACATGAGTAATTCGTTTATTTTTACATGTCTGTCTTCCATCTGCCTCACCTATCCTAAACTTCGTAATGTTTCTCTACACAAGGTGGCAAGAACATCGAGGCACAATCTGTTATCATGGATTCAGTGCATGATTCAGACCTCAGCGTTAAAACTTTTCGTCCGTTATTTTAAAAAAATCTACTTTCCTTTCTTCACTTTCTTTTTAATCTACTTTATTTTGACCGCATAGGGTGTGCCGAATGAAGTGCCGTTGCAGGTGTAGCAAATGAAACAGGCCCCACGCTGTGGGGGCCCCGCGCTTGGACGTACAGACGCCAGCACATCAAGCTACCCGAAACTGTGAAATTTTCCCAATCTACCTTGAACCTAATGCTTTAGCGGTAAAGTGGAAAATCTATTAAAGAAATTTGAAAGATTGTAGTAGCTTGATGCGCTGGCGTCTGTACAAAAACAAGTCATGGTACCCTATACCACCATTAGGTTCAATGAAATATTAGGTAAGAATAGTCAAAAGAAACTAAAGCTCTCCCAGATGGGATGCTAAAAAGCGAGCTCGCTTCGCTCGCTCTTGCATATAAGGTTCTCTCGGAACTTGCAATCACTGTTAAATCACGCGATAATATGCGAAAAATAAATCATGTAGGTTTTTACAAAAGTACCTACTAGGGTAAAACCAGGAGAGATGGACCACATTTTTTCCAACTTTAATATCTTTTTTTATTGCTTAGTAACTAATAACAATTTAGTGTTGTTCTAACTAACTATCAATACTCAATAATTTTTTATTTTAATATGGCACGATCAGAATTTCTTTACGGAAATAATTGAAATCTTAAAAAAAGTACCCTCGGTCCATCTCTCCCATACTATACGGGTGAGTCGGACCACCAAGTAAGGAGAGATGGTCCTACAAAAATAAAATCATTAACACTTCTTAAACAAAAAATAAACATTCAAAATGAAAGTAACAATTAAGATAATCAATTAAATTAAAGGAAAGTCTTCATTGCAATTTGTCACGGTATTTCCGCATTGGTCGCACATATTGGGATAATTGGTGCAGCCTTCATGTGATCAGCGTTCACAAATGATGCACAGCAGCCATTAATCTTGACTCAGGGTATCCTCATAGTTTTCACCACAGCCTGCACATTCGTTGTCATCCCATTCTGTCAATTCAGGACTATCACGCAGACTCCATCTCACCCATACATAGCATGGTCCATCTCTCCTAAATTGAGTTGAGAGACGGACTACTTTCTCATATTAAAAGCACAATAAATAAACAAAAGTTTTAGGGTTATTTTATCGTTTCATGAACATACTAATACAGAAACATCCATTCATAATCTACAAACACAATATCTTATACATACCTTCGTGTTTAAAAAACCTACATAAAAAAAATCACACTTCCGAAACCTTTTAATTCGTATTTTATTAATTTTACAAACTGGTCCGTCTGACCCGCTGGTCCATCTCTCCTGGTTTTACCCTATACTGAGCATTGTTTGAAGAAAGTAATTTGGCTCAAGTACTTCAACTAACATGGAATGGAAAAGAACGTATTTGTTAAGAAACTTTGATTTGACTAGTGAAAAATCACTACACAACTAAAACTATTATGAAAAAGTTCTGTTTTATCTTTTAAACTTTAGAACTTTAAACAAACTATGTTCTACCTTTAGGTAAAATTTGGTACAGGCCTCGCGCTGGCTTTATCCGGCAATGCACATAGATATTGCACTTTTCTATGACACAGAAGATTTTTTTTTATACCCGAAGTAAAATTTCTTCGCTAGAGTCCTGTGCTGAATTCATGGTGACAGTTTGTACGTTGATCTGCCACCCCGCAATACTCTTACAAAGCAGTAAATCTACACGTCCAGTTTTTACTTTGAACTACTTTTCCTTCATTTAAATCTTCTCTGTACAAAGTAAAAAGATTCACAGTAGTTTGCTTAAAAATCCTCATATAACAAAACTTTACTTTCTCATCATAAATGGTGTTCCACTAAGTACATCAAACTACTTTTGCTTCCTGTAATATCTGGTAACTAAAGTGGACAGGAATTTCTTTTGTAAAGTAAGTACCGTAATATTAAAGTGAAACTATTATGGAAAACTCAGTCGGAAGTTTTTTAAATGTTCTTCTTTCGCATAATGGATGCAGCTACACACCTGGGTAATTTTCTTACTAAAGCAATTAAATTTCAGGTAATGAAGTCATATGACTATCTTTTTGGGTCGCTGCAACATAACACCTCGCCTGTTATCACCAAAGAGTTTGGCAGAGATGTACCTGTAAAAGTCCCCGTCACGAGAAGCTATACATTTTGTAAACACACTTTCAAGCATCATCATCGCAACCTTTGGATTATTATTATATAAAAAAATAACAGTTTTGTAATGATTTTTATTTTTAATAAACAATAACAACCAATATAACCTAATCCGCGAAAACAACACAAACTAACTGAGACGCAGCGCACAGAGTCAGCGTGAACTTACTTCAAACTGACGGACCAAATGTTTACGTTCCATGAGTCAGACACGTCCCAGTGCCACAAAATATTTAGACGACAGCGCTATAAATCGCTAAAATATAACCCGACCAAGTGGAATTGCTCGTTAGTTTCGTATAACACGTACGTTATTTTGAGTTGACTGAATTTAGGATTATTTGGTGTTGATCGAATTGTCGCTACGCAACTTAGTGAAAATTCTTTATTTACAAAATTTGTGGCTTCTCGTGACGGGCACTGTAGTACACCCATCCCACATTTCGCCAGTTAACCACACGGGACATAAACAACTGGCCAAAATGTGTAATGAGGCTGTTGTCATCAACCGGGCACGAATCCAGTCCCGGGTTGCTACTGATTCTTAGTAACAACAAGGAATCTGGATGTGTGTCTTAATAATTTAAACATGAGTGACGAAGAAAATGTTAGTTAACTCACCCCTATTACCTTTCAGGGCAAACCAGTCGTTACGTTACGTGTTTTCGATCAATTCTGTGATAATTTAGATTGCAAATTTGATCCACCTAAACGCGTCAGAAGTAGGTTATCGGACGCGAAGCGATGCAAAATGTAATTACACGCACGACACAGCGTGAGAATCCAATACCTTATTAATATCAATTCGAATTAGTAGAAGCCGCTTACAAGGCCATCATAATGTCATTTGTAATATAGGACGATACGTTACATTTGCACATAGACAATCATGTCTTTAAATAAACGCCTATTCTGTATTTCTTTAGCTCCCTTATATCTTTTTACGCACACAGAAGCGATGAGATGTTGGTGTGTGAATATTGCTCTAGACATTACTTAGTAGGTGTTGTGTAGACACATCACCTACTGATGACTAGAAAAATATTCTGAGTTAAAGCCGAATTCACATTACGAAACTAGTTAGATTATTATTTAAACGTTACCAACTGCGCTAAGCAGTTGACCCTGGCTATTCATTCGTAGATCTTTGAGAGGCGTTACGGGAAGTCAGAAGCCAGAAAGTCTGACCGCCAGTCTTGCCACGAGGTTTCGTGTTACTCAGTAGGTAACGGGGTGTTGGAGGTCAGATAGGCAGTCGCTCCATGTAAAATACTGGTATCCAGCTGCATCCGATTAGACTGGAAGTCGACCCAACGTAGTTGGGAAAAGGCTAGATAGATACATGTACCCTTTGGATACATGTATCTGCCTAGCCCAAAAGAGCCCTATTATTAACCCTACGCCTATTACTGAGTCCAGCTGCATATCACAATGTTGTAACTTTCTACCGTAATACCCATTTACTAGGTCTTCTTCTTGTCGTATCGATGGCCTATTACTGAGTCCAGCTGCATATCACAATGTTGTAACTTTCTACCGTAAGACCCGTTTACTAGATCTTCTTCTTGTCGTATCGATGGCCTATTACTGAGTCCAGCTGCATATCACAATGTAGTAACTTTCTACCGTAATACCCGTTTACTAGATCTTCTTCTTGTCGTATCGATGGCCTATTACTGAGTCCAGCTGCATATCACAATGTTGTAACTTTCTACCGTAATACCCGTTTACTAGATCTTCTTGTTGTCGTACCGATGGCCTATTACTGAGTCCAGCTGCATATCACAATGTTGTAACTTTCTAACCGTAATACCCGTTTACTAGGTCTTCTTCTTGTCGTATCGATGGTACTTCTTAGTTGTTTTTGATTTATATACGTATGTAGTTAGAGCCCAGTAGGTGGCCACGTTGATTGCGACTAAACAAAACAGATGAAATGTGAGTGAACTATAGATGCAACTCTGCTAAAAGAGATGAAAAGTGAGGCAGAAGTGTACCTATAGAACAACCATATTGGTTATGTTACTGCTATGTGTTTATATTACCACCCGATTATCCGATCACTGGTTATTACCCTTGCAACAAATATTCTTGTACACTATTATTTCAATAGGTAACCACGGCTTTTGGCCGCCACAGTGCTCGTTACTGACTACTTAACCGAACAAATTGGTTGCAGGAAATCGTAACCCAACATTCAATTGAACTGATTAGAAAATTAGTGCGTTGCTGCGCTTTTGAGGTTACTAGAATTGTTTGAACAGACATAGTAGTAATTTGTGGTTAATATGGATGCTATTTCTTTGATTTGCCTTTGCACTGTAATACCACAACATATCGCCTGTAATCCTCAAAGAGTTAGGCAGAGGTGTACCTATATTGTACACCAAGCTTCCTTACTGAGCGTAAAAAAATTGTATATACTGAACGTAACAACGAATACCCAGATCTAAACTTTGAAAAGGAGTGATTTAAGTAGTTTACAAAACAAACAGGCAAATTCAGAGTTCCAAATCTCCCAGTAAAATCAGCATACGCACAACGACTCCCACATTTTCTGCATGTACTCGTATACTCGTATAACGCGGTGATCAAACAGTGAAATATAAGAAATTGAACTCGCAAACAAATAAATCCTCGAGAAACCAATACCAAAAAATGATTAGCAAAACATGACAGACATGAGACAGCAGCAAAACATGGCAGGCAAAAGTTTCTTCGGAATGTCTTCAAGAATTTATAATAAGCTTCCTAAACAAATAAGGGAAATTGAAAAAGTAAATTGTTTTAAGAAAAAATTAAATGACTCCTTGGTGAATAGACCATTATTATACATTGCATGAATTTTTGTCCGACAGATTCGTGAGTTAGAGCCAAGCTGCCATTTTATGTTTTGATGCAAAATATAATTAATTTTTTTTTTTTTAATTTAACGTAATTAATAATTTTTAATTTAATGTAATTAATAATTTTTAATTTAATATAATTAATAATTTAGCAATTAATAATAATTAATAATTTTGTCACAAACTATTGTATGCCTAACATGGTGGAGCAGTGCAAGAGCACAGACTGTTTTCGATTTTTGAATGCATCACTACTCAGCACGCGTAGCATAACCACTTCCATCTCTAATCTACGTAATAGACACATCTCTTTAGACATCTTAGGTAAAAACTTGCACTGCTCTGATTTTTCGGGATGTTACTAGGATAGATTCCAATATTGTAAAACCATGTTTGCAGCTTCAAAAGACCTCTTGAAAAAAAAAAGAAAGAAAAAAACTGTACGGTGCTCGAAAAATCTCGAAATTTTCGGATTTCTTACAGTTTTTGACTTATATCTTTTAACAGGTGCATCCTACGCATAAGTCACCGCGTAAGTACATAATACATTTTAAAGTATACAAAATTTTCTACAATTTGATTGCAACCGTAGCTATGTGGATCCCATAAAATAAAAGTGCTGTATCTGCTTTTATTCGTCCTACAGAACCTACGGCTGCGCTAAATTTTTTTGGATATTTTCAGGTCTTTTGAAGCTGCAAACTTGGTTTCACACTATTTTTATCTATCCTAAAAACATCCCCGAAAATAAGTGAAGTGCAATTTTTGGTGATCTAACGAGATTTTTGTGTCTACGGTAACTGGCATAAAAGTGACATCTCTTTTTGGCATTTTTGACATCCCGCCGTAGAGATCATTTTACTATCTGTCATTTTGTCTTTCATATCTTTTGTTTCTACGGTTGTTATGCTTTGCGTGCTGCGGGCCTAGACAATTAGCAATCGTATTCAAAACGTTTCTTTTTACTATAGCGACTTTCAACAGGATTGACATACATAAATAAGCTTTTCGGTGGCTTATGACAGTCCTATATATTTTTGACTTTTCCATCATAGTTATCGCTGATAGAATGTCACTTTGTCTAGACCCTCTGCGATGTAATTGCGTAACACACTATCTGTAGCAATGGGTTTGATTTTGACAGTTCAATCCGTTACTGACGTTGCTAAGCAGACACATTTTTCGAACCTACATAATTATGAACCAATGGATTAATATCCTTCAAAATGATTCAAATTGTGATTGAAAGTGTCTTACACAGTTAGGGTTCTGGTCTCGTTCAAAGCTAGTGTAAGTAAAAATATGTTCAGATTAAACTTTTCTACCTACAACCAAGTCTTTGAAGGACGTATGTAGTCACTATGGGTGAAATGTATGTATGTACAATGCCTGAAATAAAATGATTTATTATTATTATTATTATTATTATTAGCAAGGCCTCGTAGTAGGTCCGATTTATAAGTCTCTATTCTTTAAATAACCTGTGCAAGTTTTTTCACACAATTTGCACAAATTGCGTATACTTTATACTACTCTTTATGCACCATAAACTATACCTATATTTCCGTTATGAGTCACGACCAATGACAGAGTTTCCATACAACCCGTACAGTCTGCGACAATAATCGATTAACGCTGCAGTTTTAAAAACCTTAATTATAGAGCCAAACATTTAATTAAAATTGGAACAGAGATAAAAATTAAAATAGTATTTCATAAATGTGAAAGTTTGTATGTTTAAATGTTTGTTACGCAATCACGCAAAAACGGCCGAACGGATATGGATGAAATTTGGCTTGCACGTAGTTTATAACTTGAATTAACACATAGGATACTTTTAATCCCGGTACAACGTGCCCGTGGGATTGGTTTCGGTATCCGATCCGGTATCAAATCCGAAGCCGCAAGCAAAAGCTACTTATAGAATAATTTTGTGTCAACATATCTATGTTGATGCGTAAAAGTAGCAGTGTTAACCGACTTTTGTCGCTGACCGTACGTACTTACCCACTTAATTCACAATTTAGGCACCTAAAACAGACTTATAACTATCTCGTAACAGAAAACAAGCTCATCAGAACACTGGGAACGTAACCAGTTACTTAGGTGAGTCAACATTAGCTTTAGCCCATTTGGTCATAATGATTGTTCTTCGTTCACGGTTTATTCAGTTGGTGGTTTTCGGTTCACGGAAACGAAAACGTACTGTGTGTGTTGGAAACTCATTGCCTAATGATAATTTAGTTCGCTGATGAGATTTCCCGATGAACATAGGTTCCGGGATAGTGATTAAACATCGGGTTTGGGAAGTACAGGTGGTATCCACAACTCGTTCAAGCAAGTATTTAGTCTGTGGATGGGTTTAAACTGAGACGGTTTTGGTACACCTACATTCAATTTCGACTTATTACAGTCCATTGTTGGACACATGCATCTCCTAGGACCTAGGAGACGTGATAAATGACCTAGGACATAGGACATTTATTAAAGAGGATAAAAATATATATGATTTGATTAAAATTACATAAGAAACTATTAAAATAAAAATACAGCTAGATTTTTATACGTCTCCAAATTTTTACAGGGTGTTCCAACCATGAATATGAACAACTTTCACTATTGAACCAACTCTCAGACTGCGAAAAAAAATCAGCTGTTTCATACATTTTGGTCAAGTAGGTATTGAAGTATTTTATTAAACAGCTGATTTTATTTTCGTGATTTCAGAGTTGGTCCGATAGTGAAAGTTGTTCATATTCATGAGTAGAACACCCTGTAATTTGGAGCCTGTAAGAAAAATCACCAGTATAATATCCTAACCTAACTAAAACTATTAACAAACTAAAATATTGTGTCGAAAAATTTCTCCGCAACGCTGTCGACTGGTAATGTACCCAAGAGACTGGCGGCATTACCACATTGTGTGGAAATGCTTAGCCAGAGCCAAGGTAAAAGTAAAAGTGAAATTAAAAGCCAGCCCTCGCGTCACAGGAAGTATCAACCAGTCATTTCGATTTCGTTGAACAAACCATGAGTCTTTTGGTCGTAAGTACAAATAGGTATGTTGTTTCTGGAAACTACCATAAAAGTCTAATATAACAGAATTAGCTAATCGTGCGCAAATTAATCGACTACCTCTGCGCCATTTTAAAACAACTGACGATCTTCGAGTTGGAACTAAAAGTTCAACGCATGAAATAAACGCTAGCACAGTTAATGGTAGATAATGGTAAATGGTACACACGTTAATATAATATCGGTCTATAGGACCTTATCAAATACACAATATAATAAGCTTCAGAATAACACGATTAATATAAACCTTGCACTTCTAATAGTTTTAATACACCTACTACACATATTAGGTTTAATAATACACATGAATAATGTTAAGTTTATGTAAGTAAGTTTATGTTCAAGCAAAGGTCTGTTTGCCTACAGGCTACTATACTGTCCCGTTTTAGTACTTCGCGACACTGCTATCTCGGAATTCTATCACTATCTAGTAGCCCCTCCTATTTAATGAACGTTGGAAGTTTTAAATTCCGTTGAAGAGACAATATATCTGTGGAAGGTCGCCGGTTCACTGCTGTTGAATATTCGTAGTGTTTTTGGCATTTCGTTTGGTAATTTGCATATTTGGAGAGGTTTTTATCTTACGTTTTTTATTATTTATTTGGCCTCTGATGGTCGCAGATTTAATTTCTGAAGGAGTCGAAACGAACTCGGCTGCATTGAAGCATTTTCAAAGCTAATTTAAACATGTAACGCATGAAATCTGTCCAAAGTCTATTTTACAGAGTTTACTTATAATATTCGTAGGTTCCATACCACAGTCGAAGTTGACAAACGAACGTTTACGACAAACGGACAGCACCCTTTGCCTAGCTTCGAGCACCTAGATGGACATACAACAGAGCCCATTTCCTTCAGACTTCTTTTACGACTAGCGCAAGGACTTATCTGTAATATACAGTTTATATGATTTTCTCAAAAACACAGAAGTTAATATTATTATTAGTTTATTCTAATAATAGATTATATAAGGTAGCCATAAACGCAAGAAGCGGAAAGATTGCTAATCACGTTTCAAACGCTATATTAAAACAAATATACCTTGATTTGGTTTCCCATTTAGCTTGCGTGATACACGACGGTAAAACTATGCTCGTAATATAAATGTAAATAAGAAAGGCAAAGAAAATCGGCAGTAGGTAATGAGAGAGCATTGTAAGGAAAATACCTGTAGTAGCGTAATCACTTCCAAAATATATTCGTCACCGTAAGGGCTATTTTTGTTTGCTAATTGTACGATATTGCCGTGAAATAAAATTACTTTGCGATACGCCCATTGGCAAGCTGGAAATATTGATAAATAGGTTGATTTCGTCGAGCCGCCCGATTTTCGATTAGGTGCATAATGATTTAACCGGCCAAATTATGAAATGGCCAAGCAGATCACAATATGGCCATTTGTACGAACGGACGACAACATAAACATTGCGTCGTAATGTCAATACCGTAGAATGACAATCAGCCAACTTCATTAAAAAAACATAAAAATGGCCAAACGTAAAGTTTTCAGTTGTATTTCATTGTTGTCAACTTGACATTGGTCAAAGGTGTATGCTATTTAGGTCATTCTTATCAAAAAATTAATATAGTTTTCCATGCAATAGTCTACTCAGTGCCGTAGTTTCAAAATATACTATGTAGCATTGGTCCTAAAGACTGTACTGTAAATCCTATAAATATGTTTACCAAAGCAGAACAATCTGTTTCATTCGTCGTATTTCTTTAATGGCTTTGGGTGGGACGAATTTGAGTAGTGATTACAGATGAAAAAATCCTGTTGTGCGAATGACTGTCACATTAGGACCGAGAATAGCACCCTTCAAACTACTGGTCATAATGATCAAGTAGTCACTTTCATAGCTGTGTAGTGGTTCAAGTCTTTTTACTCACTTTAGTCCGAGCTTCATTTGTTTGGAAATTATGATCATAGCTTATTTGATCATCGGCGGAATAGAAACTATCACCAGGAAAGAAAACTATCGTCTATTCCGATTTCATGGATATTGAGATAATTATATGTACAGAAGCCAGCACATCAAGCTATCCGAAACTATCAAACTTTTCCAATCAACTTTGAACCTTATGCTTTAGCGATAAAGTTAAAAATGTATTAAAGAAATTTGACAGTTTGTAGTACCTTGATGTGCTGGCGTCTGTACCTAGCTACAATCACCTGACCTAAGTCATCACTTGGCTAGGCTTTTCTTAGCTATGTTGGGGTCGGCTTCCAGCCTAACCAAATGTATCTGAGTATTTGACATGGAGCGACTATCTTACCTCCACAACCCAGTTGATGGGTAAAACGGTACCCATGGTAAGACTGGTTGTCAGACTTTTGGGCTTCTGCTGATCCCCTTAACGACCGTCAAAGATTCAGGAATGACAACCGGGACCAACAGCTTAACGTGCTTACTGAGGGGTCTTAGTATGTGAAGATGGCCACCCATGCACGGACCAACCGCGGCAAGCGAAGCTTAACCTGATCGATCGAGTGTGTGGCTGTTATTACTTAGCCACAAGCCTCTTTACCTGATCTAAGTAGGACCTTAAATTACCACCTGCATCAGTTAGCTTGGAAAACTGATTCTTATTCAGATTAGGTAGGTACAAGTCAACTTGAAATCAAGCTAAAGATCAAAAAGTATGCTTTGATAATTTTTAATCGACTTCAATAAAGCAGGAGGTTCTCAATTCAACTGTATGTTTTTTTTTTTGTATGTTTGTTAAACGATATCTCCAGCAACTGTAAATCAATTTCAAAAATTCTTTTTTTAGTATGCCTCAGGGGTGGTCCCGTATAAATTTTATTAACTTTGCGTAGGTAGTTTTTGAGCTAGCTTCAATAACACGTATTTTTGCCAGTTAGTTTATATTGATGATGGTACAATTATTAGTTCTTCCTGTCACTGATATTTACATGGCAAGTAGTGTTACACGAATTTGTGTGGGGTAGGTACAACTTAAAAGTGAAAAATAAATACTTTTTTACAAAAAAAATAACAACCAACTTCCAGAAGACAGTACAAAATAAAAAATAACTTGAATTTCGGAAGTCGGTGGTAAACAACCAAAATGCGATCCCAACGACACCGAATTCCGAAATTAAAGTAATTTTTTACTTTTTAGTGTCTTGTTTCGAAGTCTGTTGTTATTTTTTTTATAAAAAAGTTTGTATAATGTTGGAAGTTAAAAACATTTAAACGTTTGAAGAAATTATGCGTACAATGTTAATTTTCTTTTAAAAACAAATTGATACTAATCACGGTTTTTGTAAATAGTTATTCAAACTCTAACGACATTTTAATTAGTTTTATAGACAAACAAACCGATCTCTACAAAATATAGATAACATTTATTTTTTTTCGCTTTTTTGACCTTTCCACGTTTTATAAGTTATTCATAATAATTGTCTCTTAGAAATAATATTGTTGGAATTGTTGGAAGAATAAAAGTAAAATTTTCCAATTCTGACATTTTTAAAGGAAACAATAATTGGATCACGTAGGTACATAATTATGACTAGACAGTCCTTTGAAACAAGTAGGTATAGGTTCCACCAGACCACATTTCAATTCCACGCATTTTTTTCATATCCAATGAAAACGAGAGAAAGTGTATAAAAAAAGAAATAAATTGTGAAAATTTCATGTAAAACCTATAATCTCATTCCCATATCTTTGAATAACATACCAACCAGTTATCAAGAAGCACTCCGATACAAATAAAAAGAATCGTTTGTTATTTTATTACAAAAAAACCTCGTTTCCAAGAGGAACACAATTCGCCCTAATCGAATTTTTGTCGTTCAAAACGAGTTTACCATTTTCTTCGACGAATTCAATAAGCCCTGTGAGGGTAACTCGAAAAACAAGCCGACCTAAATCTGGCATTGACGGCGAACTCAAAATTTGACAAGCCAAGTCATTTAACTTTGTTTATTTCCCTAGGCACTTGAATTCAAAGGCGTTGACGGGCCGAAAAATCTGGAAAGCGCGTTTTGCTGACGAGAAAAACAATAAGGCCCGGCGCCCATTATCGGCATCGGCAAGGAAAAGGATCCTTCGGCATCCTACATGCAAGCGCACACTATCGGCAATTATGCTTTGGCATGCTGCAACGTTCTTAGGGATGACGAGGCGTCCTTAAGGATGCCGCACCGTCCTGTAGCTTGCCGAAGCGTCTCAATATCGTATTTCTCAAACTATCCCCCGAGTGTTGCCTCGGCGCCGGCGGCGTACCGAAGGTTGCCGAAGGATGCCGAAGCATCCCGAAGCATTCTCAAGGCTGCCGATACACCAGCCTCAAGCATACCGAAGCGGTATTTTTGTTATTACGACCACATATCACGGAAATTTCTACTTTATTGCCATTATGTTATAGTATATTGCTATTTGCCACCTAAAATCCTCAGTCGTACCGATGCCGATAATGGGCGCCGGGCCTAAGGGTTCATTCGCCAGCAGTATTTGAACACCCGTTGGAGAAATCTAATAACGTGAATAGCTGTTATGTATGTGTTTTCTTGTTTGTCATTTTTAACAAGAATAAAGACAATCTTCATGACTAAAAACTTTGTGTAAGCACTTAGTAGACCGCGAAATTCAAAATTTCTCACGTTTTTTTTTTGCAATATGCAGGTCAATGTCAGATTTTATGTTGATCACAATATGATTTACGACAGAAACAAATATGTATTTACCGAATTATAATCACCAATACTAATATAACTATCTATATAACTATCTAGTCAGAATTGGCTTTTAATATCATGATTTCATGAAATCATTCAATAGTGCAAAATTTTTGTTTTTTTTTTCTTATAAAGACGTTGCCCAAACTAGGAATTTCTCCTGTATTGTGGGTGCGTTTACAAACATTTAAACTCACATACACAAACAGCCAGACCCGAAACAACTACTTGAAGGTCATACAAATATTTGTTCCGTGCGGGAATTGAACCCGCGACACGCAGCGCAGCAGTCAATAGCTTAACCACTGCGCCAACCGTGCCGTCGAATTTGAACTTAGAAACCCATTATTATTTTATAAAAGCATATTTTTAACGGTCCTCAATCATAATTTGATCAACTTACAACTAAATTGCAAATTGCAAAAATCTTAAGGAATTTTGGATTTCGCGGGCTCTCCTGGCCCTTCCGACTCAACTTCAGAATTAGTCGATCAATCCCGAACATGTACGAGAGTAAAACCGTTAACAATCATAAATACGAATGTCTCTCCAAAAAGTTTTAATCCAAAAGGTAACTCGTTTGACTCCGTCGCCAAAAATAACAAATAACAAGTAATTTTCGTATAGGTAAAAGTCAATCAGGTCTCCTTGTCACGTTAATACGTCTCTAACTTTTATGGCTTGCTTTCATTAGCAGAGAAGAAAAAGTATACATAATTGATTGGTCGTCTGTCTCGCCAGTTATTGAACGTGGATTGTAACGTTAAGAAAAACAACAGTAGTGCTATTCTGTAAAAATGTCACCGTGATAACTTGGGTGAAGTGAGCAGGCGGTCGATTCTGTTAGAATCTCACCATGAGAAGTTAGGTCGAGTGAGCTGTCATTCCATGTGATGCTAAGGATTGGCACTATCGTCAGCAGTGCGATTCTGTAACCATCTCAAATAGTAAGCAAGTAAATGTATTCTTGGTCAATCCCTAGTATCAAGTGGGATGACACTGACAGCTCACTCCACGCTTACTTCACCCAAGTGTTCACGGTGAATGGTTACAGAATCGCACTGCTGATGATAGTGCCAATCCCTAGCATCAGATGGAATGACGGCTCACTTCAGCTAACTTCTCACGGTGAGATTCTAACAGAATCGACCGCCTGCACTAACTGTATGTTTACGTTCAAGAAGATTGAGAAAACGTGTTAAGATACTTTGTGTGTTGCCAATTAAAAATCAATCAAAGAACTGACGAAGATATTGTTTCAATAAAACACTTAACAAGTTTTGTACTTCAAATGCTAATCAAAAGCTTCCAAAATCTGTATTTTTGTATATTTTTTTATGTATATTTTTATCTGCCAATCAGCCATGATATCACCATTTTTCTTTTCGGGACTCATATTTTTATACATTAATTATACGTACATACGTATTAAAGTATTAATGGTTAAGAGATATTCAAGAATGGAAACATGACCTGAAGGCCGAGTCCCGTAATTAAAAATGTTCAAAATCTTGTCGCTATCTCATCTCAGCGACAATCGAGTCAAAAACTGGTCAAAAATGTAGGGTAATCAGAGGTATTTTTGACAGATTGAGACTGAGATCAGAATGCGAACGTTCTTAAAATAACGAGAATTGCCCCTCAGAGCAAATTTTTGCAAGCAAACATTTCCCTTAATGTGAAAACAACATCTCCATTGCTTAATTCACCTTTACATTTATGGCTGCGTATTTCCACGATCCGTATCTGCTTCTGTATCAGAAGCTGCAACGCAACGCAACGTAGCGAAACCCAAACGATCGCGATGTGGTTGGCGTTCGCAGATAACTACGTGCCTTTCGCAGCGCTGCGCTTTTGCTCTTTATTAAGGTATTTTTGCTTCGCAAACCAATACGAGACCAATCCGATACTGCGTTGGAAAATATTCTGTGGTGTTTGAAAGGGAATACGTTACTTTTGTGTTTTTGTCAACGTGTAATGTACCGAGATTTTTGTGGTTTAAATGGTGCATGTCAAAGTGATGAGCCGGGTACCGGATAGAATTTCCCATCGGGAAGAATGACAAAGAAACTTTCATCCTTTTAACGAGCCGAATGTCCTAAACCGAAAAATTGGAAGATATGTGACATCTAGCAACCCGCACTGGTCACGCGTGGTGGATTACGTCCCACTTTCTCTCAGAGAGAGGAGGCCTGTGTCCCAGCAGTGGGAACATTTTAGGCTGGTTATGAAGACGTGCCGAATTTGCAGAAATTCTTCCTTAGTGTGCTCACTTTTGTTAAGGAACCCTTGGCAAAAAAAATATTCCTATAGGCCCACACATTTGGGCTGTGTGACGCTGTCAGTAAATGAATGATTTTAAGATTTTTATTAACTATTTTACTTTTTCAAATACTTTTTTAAAAGGTAGTTTGACTACATACCTGTCATAGTTAAGCGCAATACTTTACTTATTTTGCTTACATTGCATATTGCACAAATCTAGGCTCACCAAGAACCGTATTAAGGAATAAATTATCAAGTGTTAATTAGTTACGAATAATTCATAAGCACTGGCAGGATTCTGGTTCGTCGCTTTGATGTAGATACCATCTGTTATTAACATGAAGGTCAATGTAGGTCAATAGTATGAATGTAGCTATATAATATGCTTTGTAAGAAATAAGGAAAGAAATAGGAAAAGAAGCATAGATACATTGCATAAAAGTTTCATTCGAGGAGATTTCAGTCGTATATCCTTGGAGTGTTCCGGGGTAACATAAATAATCCGTTTGTGCTACAGGGATAGGCTTCTGTGTGCCGGATGGGTACGTGTGTCGCCGAAGACGGCCCAACTTGTTCGCGGTGCCGCGCGGTTGGATAACATCCCTCTGACGCGAACAATGCACACACTTTGGTTGCAGAAAGAATTGATATTTTCTCATGTTCACTGAGCGAGTTCGCAAAGGTAACGTTATACGTGATATGTTTGTGATTTGTAAATCTTATATTGGAAATTATTCCATGTACTGTTAATTAACTACACACTACCGAATTAGGACACTGTAATGGTAGCGTATGCATGTAATAAGTATAATAAAAATTAAATTAATAAAAAACAAGTCTTCTTGTCGCCAAAAAACCTTTGGAAAAGACAAAAATACTTGACCTTCGAAAAATTGGAGGTAAGTACAGCCTGATTCAAACTTTATGGCAGTTCACTCACCCCTCACTCCCGCTGACAGGTGAATTTGTTACTGCACAGCGACTCGCCTCTTAATCTGAGTCGCCATAAAGTTTGAATCGGGCTGTATGTCGGTTTGGTCAATTTTATTCCAGTTGGGTAAAAAGTACAAAGCCTAAAAAAACAAGTTGGAAGAGCCAAGCGTCAGTCAGTTAAATCGTTATGGTAGGTATAATTACATTACTTAAACTAATGGGAAACAGCAGTGCTATTCTGTAAAAATCTCACCGTGAGAACTTAGGTGAAGTAAGCGAGAAGTGAGCTGTCATTAGGGATTAACACTATTGACACTGCTCACTTCAAGCTCACTTCACTTATGATTTCACGGTGAGATTTTTACAGAATCGACCGACTGTACATCGTAACCAGACAAAACTAGCTAGATGTCTACCTAACCTTATACCGTTGTGACTTTCGGTTCCCAAACAGTTAACGAAGATTAGTTGCAGTGTTCACGCTGCTAGTTCGAAAGCTCGCATAATTTATTGTTCTATTTTGGGCAGGGACCTAAATTAGTATTTGTAGTTTGGAATATGCACATAAATAATGATTTCTGATTGGAATAATGAAATAAACTTTATTTACATATATTTCGACTGACATAACGTTCTTAACCTGAAAATAGTTTGATCAGAATAACGAGCAGAATTAATTGAACCACTTTTTAATATAAGTCACATTTAAAAAAAAAATCTTCATTAAAAACGTTACCGTGTCTATTTATTAATAGGTCAAGCAAGCCAATGTCAGCGCGGCGAAGCGGCCCGGTGACGACTCCTCCCTCGGTAGAGCGTTGTCGCAGACGCAAGAAACGATCAGAATGGCCAGTAAAACTAAAACAGCACATAAAACCTTTACAATTTTTTTAATGACTTATTTTCTCTCTGAAATAGGTCAATTGAATTAAAAATCAGTTGGGGTGTCTGAGGTTTTGCGCATTTAACGTTACGCGTTGTATAATGGAACAATTTCTTAGAATTTTGTGACTTTTTGTACAGTATATAAATGCGTTTATTAATAATTGTAGTTACCTCCCACCTTCATTTCCGCTATATACATAAAATTATAATGTGTTTTATCTATATTGGCCAAAAGCAGTCATTTTTACTGCATTTGGGCAATATAGGTATATACTTTCTAGTGTTAAAACAAAGTTGACCACTTAGACTTGGGTTTAAAATCAGTTTTTTTTTTTTATTTAGAAATTAAACCTTGTCGATATGAAGTTCAAAATTCGACAATGCATCGACGAAAACTTGTTTTGTAATAAGACCGATGTGTGTTAACATTGCGTTACCAAACTAGAAGCAAGAAGTAGGTTTCTTGGGCTATTAATGAATCATTTTGCTAACTGCAAAACACAGTTTCATGTAGATTTATTTGGAGTAGTTCGACTTAGACCTCGATTGGCCCCATTAAAAATATGCACGAAAGCATTAATAATAATAATAAAACCATTTATTTTCAGGTAACAAAGACCCATAGACAAATACCTTAACTTAAGTATACATATAACAATTGCGTTAGTAAATAAAACTTAAAAACTATGTTAGTATCACTTAGTTGCACTAAGTCTTTGTGCGCTCCGGTGGCACTTGTCCGCGAATACGACCCCGGCCCCGGCCCCGGCCGTATTGCCGTAAAAGGACGTCATTCACGAAAGATTTCTAGCGTCATAAAAAATATTCATTCAACACCACCCAAGCCAATTCCCAACTACATAAGTTAGGGCTCTTTCCCACGGCAAGATCCCGTTTTATGCAGGTATGGATTTTAACCAGGATCCCGTTTAGTAGTGTACGTGTTTAAATATATATATTCACACAAGCATACTGTTTGCCGGATACTGCAAACAGGATACTTGTGAGAATATTAATATTTAAACACGTACACTACTACTAAACGGGATCCTGCAAAAAACGGGATCTTGCCTTGGGAAAGAGCCCTTAGTGTTGGCATCCAGTCTAACCGGGTGCAGCTGAACATCAGGATTTTACATGGAGCGATTGTCTACTTTAACTCCACAGCTAATACAAGGTGTAATTTAAATAACGCAAAACCTCATAAAGGGTCATTGCAGTCATCATTATGAACTACTATGGGCGAAAAAAAATCAACTGTTCTGTACATTTGTTCCCATAACTCGTCAAAATGTAGGGAACAGCTGATTTTTTTTCGCGATTTCAGGTTAGGTCCCATAGTAAAAGATGTTCATAATGATGAGTGCAATGAACCCTTATGAGGTTTTGCGTTATTTAAATTACACCTTGTATATACTGGATTAAGACTGGTTATCAGACTTCCGGGCTTCTGACTACCCGTAACGACTCTCAAAGGTCTACAAATGACAGCCGGGACCAACAGCTTAACGTGAATTCTAAGAAATATTCATTCAAAGAGAAAATTTTATCCAATCTCGGTTAAGTTCTCTCCCAGTGCTCAGTGCTCAACAAATAGGTACCAACGACGCTCAACCTATAATAATGGTCTCCGCTGTTTGTAAAGTCAGTTCAAGCCTGAAGTTTGCTCTGAATAAATATCTCGATGAAATCGACTGAACCATCGTTTTCTAAAGCAATGCAGTTAGGATGACATAGTTCTTGAGAATTTAAAGACATGAATACAGCTTACTAGTGGTAAACTCAACATATAGAAGAGCGGTGACGGCTGTCATGTGAACAAAGAATGATGGGCGTTTTGAACGGTATTTCCAATAGAAACCACATATAAATCAAATGAGCTGTTATATCATAAGCATAAATTTTTATTATCAGCAGAATGCTGTGTAATACCAGATAAAGGACCTGCAAGTACCATGTGAACGTATTAGTTTATGATGCTAATGTTCACTGCAGTTCTCAATAATAGGTATTAGCTATTGACTCGTAACATTAAAGGGGCTTACAGCTAAGTAATAACAGCCACATGGGTCGATCGATCAGGTTAAGCACTTGCCGCGGTTGGTCTCTGAGTGGGTGACCATTTTTACATACGAAAATCCCTTTGTGCCTCGGAAAGCACGATAAGCCGTTGGTCCCAGCTGTCATTCGTGGATCATTGATAGTCGTTACGGGTCGTCAGAAGCCCGAAAGTCTGACAACCAGTCTTACCAAGGGGTATCGTATTACCCAGTAACTGGGTTATGGAGGTCAGATAGGCAGTCACTCCATGTAAAATACTGGTATTCTGGTGCATCCGGTTAGACTGGAAACCGACCCCAACATAAAAGAAAAGGCAAATGATGATGACTCATAACATTACTATACTGGTAAATAAATAAGAAAAAATAAGCTGAGCTGATTCCACATGTAAAAAAAAATGTATTGCAGTTATCTTGTAAAACTGTGATTAGTGTGTTGTACAGTGTACTTAAATGAGAATAAAGGTTCCGAAATAGTTTATTCCAAGAGACAGAGTAAATAAATCTAGATGAGGTCGGCGTTTCCTATCTGACTACTCTGAGAAGAAAGGCCGAAACAAACTCAGAGGTCACAGTCTCTTTTAAAGTCCAGACATAATCTTGGTCAGATCATGTGAAGACCATGTAGATTGGTGTCTGAAATGGTCTTTTGAGTAAAGAACCACACAGATTGAGCGGACCTGTCCAGTCAGTGCACGCATTTGTCAAAAATCGTGCAGCTCAACTCAGAACTTGAGGAGCCTTACGATTCGACGAACAATACCAATGAAAGGACATTTGAATAGGCCGCATAAATTACTCAAACTGCCAGGTCATGATTAAAACTAACTAAGAAGGAAAACAGAAAAAAGAAATGATATGATATATATCATGATATATATATGAGTATGTTTTTAAACGGTTTTATTTAGCTCACCCCGTTTGTTTTATTTATTTATTATTCTTGGGTGATATTTAGTAATTCAAATTTCACCCTCTTCCTGTCAACCAATTAATCTGAAATTTTGTATACACTTTGGATTTTGGTGACAATATAATTATGTTTATTCATTATCATTATAAATTCAAGATGGCCGCCGCTACAAAATGGCGGATAATTTATGTTTTATTAATCCCATCAATATGGGTATCAAATGAAAGGGCTCAACAAGCAGAATACAATATACTATAAAAAATTGAAATCCAAGATGGCGGCCGCTACAAAATGGCGGATAACGTAGGGTTTATCAATCCCATCAATATGGGTATCAAATGAAAGGTCTCAACAAGTAGAATACAATTTACTATGCAAAATTGAAATCTAAGATGGCTGCCGCTACCAAATGGCTGATAACAATTTTTAATTAATCCCATCAATATGGGTATCAAATGAAAGGGCTCAACAAGCAGAATACAATATACTATAAAAAATTTAAATCCAAGATGGCGGCCGCTACAAAATGGCGGATAACGTAGGTTTTATCAATCCCATCAATATGGGTATCAAATGAAAGGTCTCAACAAGTAGAATACAATTTACTATGCAAAATTGAAATCTAAGATGGCCGCCGCTACCAAATGGCTGATAACAATTTTTTATCAATCCCACCAATATGGGTATCAAATAAAAGGGCTTGACAAGAAGAATACAGTGCACTATACAACCTCAATATTTAAGATGGGCGCAGCCACCAATGGCGTATAATAATAAGATTTAAATTTAGAAATTGAATCTGTAATTTAGGTATCTGATTAATCCAGCCTGAATCCACCACCCAAGTCAAGATTTTGTATCGTGTTGAGGACTGTGTGGCGTTAGGGTGGCTAAAAATGATACGTCGTTAGCGGTACACCACCCAAGTTAAGGTGAAAGGTTAAAACGCGCCGAGAACTGTATGGCATTAGGGTGGATAAAAATGATATGTCGTTAGCGTTTTCCCCTCAAGACTCAGGCGGATCTTGTTGTACATAGCCTTGCCCCTTTGGAAATAAAAACTAAAAACTAGAAAATAAAAATAGGTAAAAAAACTTTTTAAGTTAAACGGTTTTATGTTAAACATACATTGCAATGTTTAAGATAAATGTACTAAAAACCAAAAAATAATAAAATAGATACAGTCGTGGGAATTATAAACATATGCATAGACTAGACTAAAATAAAACCGTGGGGCACGTCAATTGTCTACAAATTATCGACTTAATGTGCGATAGAAGAATCGTTTAATTCGTCGTTAAAATAGGCAGTTGGCCCGCAGACGGTGAGGAAATTACTTACTATTTTCTTGCTCATGGAAATTCCAATAGTTATACACTCCATGTAAATAAAAGAGATGTTTCAACTAGTTTATCGTTGGACATTCACACTGCTGGCTGGCGAGGTATCGTTTCACTGCTCGTAGTTTGTCTTTAATCGACAAAACATATGATAAAAGTACTACTCGCTCACCACTATGAAACCCTAAAACTCGCTTATAATCGAGCTTGCTAGCTTGTTTCCACATTCTAGCCCTACTTATCACACGTCCATCGTTGTCGGTTGAACAACTGCCTAATTATAGTGTAACATTACAAAACAAACATTTTAATCAACGATTGTAGACAATTGACGTGCCCCACGGTTTTATTTTAGTCTAGTCTATGCATATGTTTATAATTCCCACGACTGTATCTATTTTATTATTTTTTGGTTTTTAGTACATTTATCTTAAACATTGCAATGTATGTTTAACATAAAACCGTTTAACTTAAAAAGTTTTTTTACCTATTTTTTTAAACGAAATGATATGATACCTTCTGTGATATTTTCTTGCCCTCGCTTATCTATTGTATCGCTAATAATTGTTTAAATGGAATTAACTCAGTTTATTTTGAACATATTAGAACCACTCCGGTATGTATGCCATTATCTCAATTCACTGACTGTTAGGTTTCTTAGTTTCGTACGCTATTGATACACAAAAAAAAAATTGTTTTGGTACAGTCCATGTCCAAATATTTTTAACTACCTAAGGGTACTTACCAAAGTGAAAATTTTTGGCAAAAAAGGCAGCACATGGGCCCAGCATAAACCTATCAGCTATAAATTTATTTTTCACAAAAAATTATAACAATTTTTGTCCTCGACTGTACAAACCCGGTGGTTTTTTTAAATAAAATGTTTTGTTACAGTAATTGCCGGTTATAAGCAATAAATTGACATGCATTAGAACTCTATTGGTCATCCGGCCAGGCTCCATAGAAAAATGCCCATCGTTCTTTAATTAAAAAAAACCTTTTGAGTTAGTGTATTGTAAAAAAGTATAGAAATAATAGTGATAATGACATGAACTAAGTGTTTATATCATAATATCAGACTCTAAGAAAGTGGAACTGACTCGTATAAAGTACAGTCAACACTATTCTAAGTTTAAAATAATTATCACGCAAAAAGTCTTTTAGGCTAGATTGTAATTAATTATTAAGAATCTGGTTCTTTTTAATAAAGGATAAATAAATCATTCTTTAATTGAATGTAATAACTTTCAGTGAAGTCATTTGCCGGTAAATTGCAGACGCTATGACGATATAACTTTTTCATGCATTTAGTACTTGTGTTATCTTGTATAACTGTAGTTTGGGTAACCTCTCAAACGTCGGATGTACACCATGTATACAGATAACAATAAAATTTCTATTGTGTCTGCTAATTGGCGCGCGAGGGGTTGTGAATGTTTACAGAATGAGCTAACGAATTTGATGTAGCCAATTTAAACCAACAATAGTCAAACTGTTTCGATACTATTCTATTTCGCAAAAAAAAAAAATGTATAAGTAATAACAAAACGGTGGCAAAAATATGAATCAAGCCATAAATGAAAACTAACAAAAACGTCATCAATTTGAATCATAGGAACTAAAAGATTGAAAATATAGCTTAGTTCAACATCTTCTTCCTGCCCGTCCCATGTTAGGGCTCGTTCACACGGTAAGATCCCGTTTTTTTGCAGGTACGGTTTTTCCAGGAACCCGTTTAGTAGCGTACGTGTTTAAATATACATATTCACACAAGCATACCGTTTGCAGTATCCGGCAAACCGGATGCTTGTGTGAACATATACCTATATTTAAGCACGAACGAATTTTTCAAAATCCCCTATAACCTCTGTACAACAAACCTCATTGTAACAAATTACGCGGTATAACGAATATTTTTTTTAATTCCCTTGAGTTTCTTTATATCGAGGTTACACTGTATATATTCTGTTAGTCAAAATAAATCTAAGCTCTTAAGGTGAAATTCAATAAAATATTTTATTCATTCGTTCTTATTGTTAGGAACATCGAAGTTATAGCCACTATGCATTTTATCGTCATCGTAAACTGGAGGATGTGGTAAGTTCCGAAGGGTAAGCTCATAAATTCCAGATAAAGATTTCGATGTTATTATTAACTTTAAACTATCATTGCTAAGTAATGTTTACATTTATTTATTTATACACACATACTTTACACTACAAAAATACATAACAAAAAAATCTATTTTCTGTTATGTATTTTTCGAACACTACAAAACACAATAAGCGGCCTTATCGTTTCCTGCGATCTCTTCCAGGCAAACTTGGAATGGACAGTGTTATGCCTGGACATAAAATGAGGCTGTCGCTTTGGTGAAAATAATAAGCATACAATATACTAAAATAGATATACAAGTTGAATAACGTTGATATTAGTTTGGGTAGAAATCTAGACCATGTTCATACATATATGTATAGATAAACATGCCGTGGTACCTACTCATTGAGATTTCCCATCGGTAAAAATGACGAACTTCTATCCGGTACGTAACTCTTTTATAAAATGAACTTTCAAAAATCTTTATTCTCACCTTCGTTATAAGAAAGAAAGAAAATGGAAATAAGTTATAACTCTTGTTCAAAATTTTACGATACTAGAGTCAGCGGTTTAGGCTTTGCATTATGTGGTAGTGAGTGAATGAATTTAAGATATTTATGCACAAAGTGTAACTAACGTAGATATTCACAACAATCCGACAGTTATCGTATTGAAAATGACTCATTTCGATAACCTGATTTGCATTGCCCCACAAGAAAAGCGATCGTCTATTTCATTTAAACTGATAAAATTTTCGGGTTATGGACTTGTAAACAGCGTTTAGAGGACTCCTAAAATAACAATGATTGATGTTCGATATGATACAGAAGCCAGACTCCGGCGAGAGGGTGGTCGCATACCAGGCGGGCGTTAGCCCTTTCACCGCAAGGGAAGAACTGGCCAATCAAATAAGAGCCCTTCCCCACGGCAAGATCCAAATATATGTATTCACACAAGCATCCCGTATGCAGTATCCGGAAAACAGGATGCTTGTGTGAATATGTATATTTAAACACGTACACTACTAAACGGGATCCTACAAAAAACGGGATCTTGCCGTGGGAAAGGGCCCTAAGGTGTTGGGTATGACTGTCCAGGATGCGCCGAACGCTCGATTCAGTTGAGTAATTCGCGGAACAAACTGCGCTAAAATAATTGCGACAAACTATAATATCACAGTTAATAATCCTCCATCATTTATAATTTACCTAAAAGAAGAAGCTTTAGAAAAATGTTGTTTCTTTAACCCATTTGTATTGGGAGCATAAAATTCTCTTTTTTTTCTGTAAAACCTAATGGAATATCCGATTACTTAAGCGTACTCTCAAAATATCTTCCTGTCCCGAATTTTCATTCCGGAAAATATACCTTGAATTCCATTTTAGAAATTCTTTCTTGAGCACACGAAAAGTGTTTGTAATATATGTTACATTCTAACAGGGAGGTTGAGGTCCTTACAATTATTGTGAAATTACTTATTCTCATAAAAACTCCAGAAACACTTGTAGGTATTCCTCTAGAAGCTAAAATCCAGAGTGACACTTAATTAGTGTGGGACTGGGTGGCGCGGTCTGTGTAAAACGGGTTGGATAGGGCAGCCAAAACGGCTCTTTTTTCACTTAAACTTTTTACCCCTCGGACGGTAGATATTCAATTAGTTAAATTAAGCAGCGCAGTCGCTTTGCGTTCATATTTTTTTTTTATTCAGATCGTTTTGGCAAACGAAAATAGTCAAACAACATTGAGGAAAAAGTTTCTTCCAAACGCAACCTCGGTTTACATCGAATTACGGTCCTAAAATAATATTTGGTAATGTAGCGATTATTCGCCCGGTTTCGATATACAAAGAAAAGCATATCAAGTATTAAAATAATAATGTTATTTATAAAGGATTGCCAAGATAACCCACACACACACACACTCACTACGCACCCACACTCATATACCCACACTCACACACCGACCCACACTCACACACCCTCACCCACACACCATACTTTGCTGTCTAATTATTATTATTATTTTTTTGTATTTCCCTTGTTTTAGATTATTTTGTTTTCTATCTTTCATCCCATTATCATCATCATCTGTTAGTAGACGTTTGTATCAATGTAACTTGTCCGTGTAGTTTGGAGGCCTGGAAACCTGTAACACAAGTATTCCTAGTACAGGCTCCAGTCTCCACAACATCAATGTATTTTTCTATACACAATTATGTATTGTACCTACTAACTTTTCATTATGTGGTGGAGAAAATAATCGTTTTTATTATTTACTAGCGACTCGCCCCGGCTTCGCACGGGTCCAATGGAGAAACACTGATAATTTTAGAGCCATTATTTCTCGTAGAAAGTATAGGATAAAAAATGGTTATTGTGGGTTATCCCTAAGAGATAGACATATACCACTGCAATTTTTTTTGTAGACCTTTTTGAGGTGTACAATACTGTAGTACATTATTTTGATCTAACTCGACGGGTTCAGCCAGCGTTTACAATGTAAGCACAAAAAAATGTGTTCATTTACGACATTACATTAGAAACCTCTAAAATTACCAGTGTTTCTCTACTATATTATGCATGTATTATACATATAAACCTTCCTCTTGAATCACTCTATCTATTAAAAAAAACCGCATCAAAATCCGTTGCGTAGTTTTAAAGATCTAAGCATATATAGGGACAGACAGACAGGGAAGCGACTTTGTTTTATACTATGTAGTGATTATTGTGGTTAAGAATAGATTTTCATATACGACAATTAAGCTGATTTTGAGTACCGTACCGTAACTTTGAGTACCTTAGTTTCTCTCAACTTAGTTTGAATGCTTAGTAAATATTTCTCAAGAATTACCTTCACCATACCGCTGAAATTTGAGCCTCGATTTACGATAGCAACTAAGTAGTCTTCCCCTTAAATCCCTATAGACCAAAATTTAAATAAGAATAGCTGAATCACTACATAGTATAAAACAAAGTCGCTTCCCGCTGTCTGTCCCTATGTATGCTTAGATCTTTAAAACTTCGCAACGGATTTTGATGCGGTTTTTTTAATAGATACAGTAATTCAAGAGGAAGGTTTATATGTATAATAAATGCATAATATAGTAGAGAAACACTGATCATTTTAGAGGTTTCTAATGGGATGTCGTAAATAAACACATTTTTTTGCGCTTACATTGCAAACGCTGGCTTAACCCTACGAGATAGATCAAAATAATGTACTACAGTATTGTAAACCTTAAAAAGGTGTACAAAAAAGTCCACGATGGCATATGTCTATCTATTAGGGATAACCCACAATAACCATTTTTATCCTATACTTTTTAAGAGAAATAATGGCTCTAAAATTATCAGTGTTTCTGTACTATATTATGCATGTATTATACACATATAAACCTTCCTCTCGAATCACTCTATCTACTAAACAAAACCGCATCAAAATCCGTTGCTTATTTTTAAAGTTCTAAGCATACATAGAGACAGACAGACAGCGGGAAGCGACTTTGTTTTATACTATGTAGTGATAGTGATCAGCATTGCACCCGTGCGAAGCCGGGGCGGGTCGCTAGTAAATTATAATAGGAAAACATCAACACAATCTTCTTACAATACGATCTCGGTTTCGCTCATTTCCTGAAGTGAATTTTGTTATTAGAACTTTAGCTTGCGGCTATATTTAAGTGAAAGTTAAATATTCTAATTGCTTGGATCTTTTTCTGGGATGAATGAACTTTTTATGGCAGTCAGAGAATAATGGCTTTTATGTACAAATACATTAGGATAAACTGTCTTTGGGGACATGAGAGAGTAGAATAATATATTAGGCTGTGGAGAATTATTGGCGACAGAGCCAATAGCGCAATCGTGTATGTTTGCAGAACATTGTACAGACGCCAGCACATCAAGCTACTACAATAAGTCTTAATAGATTTTAAACTTTATCGCTAAAGTAACTATAAGGTTCGAAGTTGATTGGGAAAACTTGACAGTTTCGGGCAGCTTGATGTGCTGGCGTCTGTACAATATTTAGTTTTGTAACAGCTGCGCGCGAGCTCAGATTTATTAATACACGGCGGCACGTGAGTCGTTGCCCGGGATGTTACCACTGCATATATATTTCATGTTTATACCATCTTTTTGTAATATCTATTTATTTTATTTCTTATTTTCATTGTTGTTTTTTGATTGATCTTAGCATTATGCTGAGCGATGGCCGTTTTGCGTGGATGTGACGCATGTTATCTCCCAAATTGTTGCTTATTTTGATTTTTATTTTTAATGTTTGTGCTTTTTGGATGCGTCATGTTTGCCGCAAATAAACGTATTTTCTTTTACCTACTTTATACCGTAAGTACAGACGCCAGCACATAAAGCTACCCGAAACTGGCATTTTTTTGTTTTCAATCTTCTGCTTTGGCGATAAAGTTGAAAATCTATTAAAGAAATATGACAGATTGTAGTAACTTGATGTGCTGGCGTCTGTACATTACATACAAAATACCTAAGACTGAAATCGCCAATCCGTCATGAACAAGCGTGGTGATCAATGTGTATGCCTACTCTGTATGAGAAGAGACCTCTGCCCTGCAGCGGAACAGTAATAGGATACGTTTCCACAGAAGCGGAGCTGGGGGAAGCGGAGCAGAGACGTGCAGGAATCGACTAATCACAATGGTTGAAATCCTCAGCGCGTCACTCGTCTCGTCTGTGATTGGACGATTCCTACACGTCTCCGCTCCGCTCCGCCCAGCTCCGCTTCAGTGGAAGCGCACCCTTAGACTAATACATATTTGTATTCATTCATTGTATGAATGACCTGAAATGGGGTTAAAACTGAAAGCTCATCATAGGTGGCAGCACTGCTTACTTGTCTACAAGCCGCCATTGTTTTGTTTATGTTTAATTTTATGTCGATCACAAATTAAACGAAAAGAAGATAAATATGAATGACACTTGGAGTGTAGCACTATTAAAAGACGAGCTAATGAAAAGAGAAGCGTCTGTCATTGGTAAAAAAGCAGCTTGTGGAAAAGACAATACATTACTAACGTTTTGTAATTTATAGGTTATCTTGTGTTTTTAACTGGAAGTTCATTTTTTGTTGAACACTGGTGGCGGACGACAGGAATAACATGATCAGAGTTGAAAACCAACTCGAGTATAAACTTTCTGACTGGAAAACTTCAGAGATGTTAATTCTAACACCGATCTAATATGATAATATAGGTAAACACACATACACCTTTCCTATAATTCCTGTAATGTCACACCACTACCTGTAGGCAATAAAAACGGCCTTAGTTCTCTTGGGAGCATCAACTGTATACGACTTTTTGTTATAAAAGTCTTCGGGTTTAAAAAGCACATAGTCTCGACGAAAAGTCGGATTTCCGATTTTGTTTCGGTGAACTTTCTCCCACAGTTTTCGTCTATTAACATATTTGGTAAATACATGGATCCTCGTATTTTTGCAGTCAACAGCTGCACAACGGGGCATATTAATTAATTATGTTTAAATCTCTATTATCACTCCTAAATAACGGCTAATATCGTCTGTGGGTGGTTTCACTCTCTGGTCCGATGGATATTCTCGTGAAAAATATTCTCCTTCAAAACCAAGCATATCACGGATCACCTGCCAGCATATAAATAAAAAGTTCGATTAGTTCTCTCTTTAAGAAAATCTTATGATTTTACAATTATAGTGGCATATTTTTACGACATAGCTATAAGTCAATAAAGACGTATCTATGTAATATCCTTGTAACATTTTTTTAAACAACTCAATATAACTAGTATGAGTGTTTACAAAGTCGTGCGCAATGTAATACGAAAATTCATAAAAACGGCTCCGCGCAGTATGAAGTTTGAGTTTCAGTATTATGAAAATATTAGGTAGGACTCTCAAAAAAATGCTGCTGTTAGACTACTTGTCTATTCATAATGCAATCTGCAAAATTTCGTATAGGTACATTGATAAAGTAGTTTTATCAGAAATCGACATAACATAGAATAAATACACTTTCAACCAATTCTGTGTAATCATCTTTTGTTTTAAAATACAAATCTTGTAAGAAGAGCACTGTTTACATTTTATAGTATAGTCTGTTTATACAAAAACCCAAAACAGTTTACGCTAAGTGAATAGAGTCAACAGAAACTTGAGTGGACCATTTTTTGTGAGCGGGGTCATAAACATGTCGCGCGCCGCCGATAGCGGACGGCTTGACAGAAAATTTCTACGTCACGGTGAACTGGAACCTAAAGGCACGGTAATATTATAAAATATTACCGTGCTAAAGGGTAAAAGAAGTCGCTTGTTTACAAAAAATGTATGGATTGTGACAGCTAGCTGTCAAATTTTTGACCGTTGGACCGCAGAGACATCTGAAGTGAGCAAGCGACAGTTTTTATCCCCATTATGGTAATCTACGTATCGGAGTCATTATTTGACTATTCGAGAAGCCAGTGCCAAGCGGCGCTCGACAGAGTGTAGCCTAAGTTCGTTGGAGTCGAGGAGAGCTACAGTTACACCAGCGGCGAGGTGCGGTTCTTGTTCATTCCTCATCGTTCAGCTCTTAGCAACATGTGCTCAGAAACTGTCTCTCGAATGGTATCGTTGTGTCGTCTACCTACAGTGTGTGATTCGTTAGTGTGATTAATTTGTTCGTAAAATTATAATTTGATTTTAACTGCAAACGGTTTTTCCATTGCGCAATTACCAACACTACACATAGTACCTACGCCCACAATAGTTAAAATATGACTGATGATAACGAGGCACACGTACCTTCTCCATCATAAATAAATAAAAAAATGGAATGCTGTTAATTGCTGTTCGTTAGTAAGCAATAGTAGGAGCTGGTAGTCGTTTGAGATAGTAACATGAGAAAAAAAGTCTTGCAATGTCGCATAGGTATTGTGAAAGATGGCATCATTTTTATGTCCATTTTTTTATAAAATGAAAGAAAAAGAAAGAAGAAATACAGAAATGCATGCATGCTGCATGTGTACACACAGTACACATGAGACATACATCAGAGAAATGTTTTTTGTTTTTAGGAAAAGACAAATTAGAAAACTTTCCCCAAAAATTTAAAAAATGGCAAAAACTGAAAGTCCCTCGATAGGATTTTCGTACGAGGTATTGTTTGGTCAGGACAACGTCTGTTGGGTCAGTTACTTATTAATAAATAAAGTACACTATTTTATTTATAAAAACGATTTTATTTTTGTCCTTCCGCATCCGACTGTTATTCAGGTAAAAAGTCAACAGGTTTTCATACCAACAGGTAAAAATCCGCTCAATATCAACACGAAAACAGACTAATAATTCAAAGGATTAAAACCCAATTCACACATCACGTTATTGACAAAACCTGTCACCGGTGACGTGAATAAATATTGTTGCATAAATTTTGCACGATTTGTGCGGTTGCAACCCGATGACAAGCGGCGACGCATTCCGGGCACGTTCCGACTGTCGATCCCGTAACGTGTAAATACACCAAAAGTAGGGATGTACAAACTGGGATTTTGTACGGATTTCTCTGAGTCAAGTAAAGCGTTAGTTTCCTAAGAAAGCAGTGAACGGTCACACAATTACATCTGTCCAAATACAGAGCGTTTTTTCCTATATGATACCTTAATGATAAATACCAACTGGTGAAAAGTTTATTCCATAACGGCCATAAGTTATAATGTGGTAGAACCACTCTTCATAGCTTTACGAGGACGACGCATTCCTAGGCGGTTTTTAAACTTTTCACTAGTTCCATCTGTCAAAAAACGGTTAACCTATTGGATAGAGTATAATCAATGTAGACTTTTTTTGTGTTTTTTCATTGAATTTGTCCTTTTTTTTTCATGAATTTCTCGATGTGCCTTCGTTCTTGCACGAAAAACTTCATTGTATAAATTTTAGAGGAAATAATCTTACCTTTATACTATACTCCATGTGTTGCCTTGATGGATCATCGTGTGTTCGTGTTTTTTTTTTTTTCATTCTGAAAAAAAGAAAAACACGTTAAACGTGTTAAAAATGCCGCACAATTTGATATATAGTCCTCCGAACCGTATCAGCCAGGCTTACTCGTATTTCCAGGCCATGGCAGTCAATCTCAACGGAGACTAGCCTTCGGCGCGGGAGATATTATAGTGCACAAGTGTATGGGCAGACACAGGTGCACTCTCTCTCTCTTCGCTCCTTCCTTCCTTCTTTTCTCTCCCTCACTCTCATAGTCTGATGGGACGGCATGCATTCCAACACGATCCGGGAGAGAGATCAGGCGCAGGATCAATGGCTTAACGTGCTTTTCGAGGCACGAGGGTATCATACAACCAATTTCCAAGCCCAGAGCTGTTATTAAGAAAACATCCTAATATAAAAACTCAATAACGCTTATCCCGTCCAGGGAATCGAACCCAGGACCCCACGGTCAGCTCAATTTGATATACCTAGGTAATGGAATAGTCTAACCTAACCATGTTTTCTGTCAAAACGAACTCCCGAATAAAAGCAAATCGGTTTTGTGGAGTTCTTTTCTATGCAAGGTGTGTGCAAATAGAAAAGAATTCCACAAAACCAATCTAGAGTTCAACCCTCTTTGCTGTGGCTTGCTCACAACAGCTGCAACCAAAAAAGGTCTATGAAAGCGTTATAGCCGGCACTCGCGTGATTGATTTTTGCTTGAACAGTAGTATTGCTGACGGATGGTTTAACTCAAACAAACCGCTTTTGTTGTTTTGCCTACAGACTAGAGGTTTTCGATAGATTCAACTCAGTCGGCTGGATTACCTATGCTGCAACATTCGAAAAAACAAAAATTTCTTCTTTTCTTCAGTAAATTTTATTCTACCTCGGTGGTCATAATGTCATAACAATAGATTCTAGTGATTATGGATTCGATTCTCGTGTAGGGCAAAGTCATCATCACCATCACTCTAGCCTTTTCCCAACTATTTTGGGGTCAGCTTCCAGTCTAACCGGATGCAGCTGAGTACCAGTATTTTACATGGAGTGACTGCTTATCTGACCTTCACAACCAGTTACTGGGTAATACAAAACATCTTGGTAAGACTGGTTGCCAGACTTTCGGGCTTTTGACGACCCGTAACGACTGTCAAAGATCCACGAATGACAGCCGCGGCCAACGGTTTAACGTGGTTTCCGAAGCACGGAGGGGTCTTGGTATGTAAAGAAGGTCACTCATACACGTACCAATCGCGGTAAGCATAGCTTGACCTGATCGATCGACCCTTGTGGCTGTTATTACTTAGCCACAAGCCCCTCCGTGTAGGGCAAAGTGTCATGATTTTTTCGTTATGAATTTCTCAGTAGCTGCGTGAAGTGTGGTGGAATATTATTTTTAGCCCAAAATTCAGCCACGCAAATGCCGCTCGCTGACGCAGTCTTAAGATCCTCAAGTGCTCAGGTGACATGGTATGCGGCGCAAGATGGGAGGTGGGCCATTGTCTGCGGAGAGATGCCGTATGTACACCTGAGGTCCGAGTCATCCATAAACTCCCATCTGTGGAGGTTGCTCTTTGTAGTCTATTTAGGGACTTACAAGAAGTCGGTCACGGAAGGCTCTTAGGACATGAGGATAGACGTAATGTTACATTACGGAAAAACATTTATTCTAAATCCTTTTCCTGTGGCAACCCTACTTAAAAGTAAAGATAGAAACGACTGTCAAGGAACGTGTGTTACATGCACATTCAACTCTCTCGCAAACAACTAAATAAATCACCCTACTTTACTTTGTATTGTGCACGCTTTTGTTGAAGATCTACTTTATCTATTGTGAGAGGAACTTGCAATGGTGCGACGCAATCATCAAAATATATTATGACAAATGACAATGATATTATGTACACGTTTGAGAAATGAACCAGCAGGCTAATTGCGTAACACACTACGAGTATCAGTAGCAATAGGTTTCATTTTGACATTTCAACAACATTTATTGCGTTATTTACGTTGTTGAGTAGACACATTTTTCGAACATATGGAGCAGTGGATTAGCAATATGCTTCAAAATGATTGAAATTGAGAGTAATAGTGTGTTACGCAATTAGGGTACAGTTTATAAACCTTTCTTAAAGTTAGGTGACGTTTGCACGTCAAAAATTGATGGCGAACAGTCGCTAATCATTACTTTACGCAACACTTGTAAATAAACCCCTAAATATTAAAGAAAATTCACACCCTACGTTAAATTGCGTTATAGCCATGTGATACAACTGTCAAATAATAATAATAATAATATTCCACAACTTTCACACAACGCCATCTAGTCCCAAACTAAGCAGAGCTTGTGCTATGAGTACTAGACAACTGATAAACATACATATGTATATATTTCTAAATACATACATACTATAAGATAAATAACACCCAGACACAGAACAAATGATCGTGCTCATCACACAAACATTTGTCCTGGGTGGGAATCGGACCCACGACCTTGCGTATAGTAGTCAGGGCCACTGACCACTAGACCAACAGGCCTGCCAAAAGAATGATAGTTGTGATTTGAATATATGGATTTTTTTTATGCTAAATTATTACCAATCAGTCTATAATGCTCCCACTCACACAGGCCTCCTCTCTGTGAGAGGGAGTGGGCCGTAATCCACCACGCGGGCCCAGTGCGGGTTGTTAAATGTCACATGTCTTCGATTTTATTGGTTCTAGGACATGCCGGTTTCCGCACGATGTTTTCCTTCACCGTTTTGAGAGAAGTGGTGATGAAATAATTTTGCACAAAGTAGCCTGTCAGGGTTCGAACCTGCGACTTACAATTCGTAAGTTGGGGCCATTTCCACTGGGGCACCACTATTCATTAAATGATAAATGATAAATCATAAATGATTTATTTTCTGTAAGTAGGTTTGTACAAACACTTTTACATGTCAATCATATTTTTTTAAAATAGATGAGGTCGGCGTTTGCTTAGCAATTCATTTTTCCTGACATGACCTTAATGACCCTAATAACATGACGCATAGAGAAAGAGACTTTCAAGCGGGTATAAGTGAGAGAAAAGATGCTTTAAAAGTTTTTCTGAATATCGATATGCCATATTTTCGGTAGGATATTGTATGCAGTGATGCGTCAGAAAACTGTCAGTTGATAACAGTATGGCCGACAACGACGACATAACCTTGATAAGTGCTTATCGACCGCCAACCTTTAAAAGTATTAATCCGCAGAATGCATAAACTGCATCTGCTGATCTATTCTGTAAATATATCACCGTGAAAAAGTAGGTGAATTGAACTTGAAGTGAGCTGTCAATAGTGTCACTCTTACGTCACGTGAAATGACAGCTCACTTCAACTAAGTTTTCACGCTGAGATTTTTACGGAATAGGCCGGCTGTTAATTAATTAATTGGTAATGGCCGGAAACCAAACGTGGCTGTACTGAAGTGGATCTTTTACATCAGCTGATTATACTTTATGAAACGGATACTCAACCCTTTCAGGACTAGGTATTATGCCTACATATACAATGGGGCAAGACAACAGTCGATTAACTCTCAAATCAGGGTAAAAGCTTCCGTATTTACAACAGCATTATACATTTTACACTACAGCTACACCACAAAATAGAAAAGCTTCAGAAGGTTGGCTGTATCGAGCCAACAACCGGTGAGCGAAAACGCAAGAACATTCCAAAGCCTACTTGCATCGCAAATGACTAAATGAGTTTAGTGCTAAACGAATTAAAAACATAATTTTATTTCTGTGCGTAAATCGTTTGAAGATAACAGAGACAGAATGATATTTTAAATAATTGCTTTATTTAAAGGCCGCGACTTACGGGTTGTACGTGATAGGTCTGAACCCAGACGGACGCTTAATTTTTCATAAATTATTTTTAGGGTTCCGTACCCAAAGGGTAAAAAGGAACCCTATTACTCCCGCTCCGCTCTCCGTCCGTCCGTCCGTCTGTCACCAGGCTGTATCTCATGAACCGTGATAGTTAGACAGTTGAAATTTTTACAGATGATGTATTGCTGTTGCCGCTATAACAACAAATACTAAAAAACAGAAAAATAAATATTTAAGGGGACTCCCATACAACAGACATGATTTTTTTTTTTGCCGTTTTTATAGATAATGGTACGGAAATTGCGCGAATCCGACTCGCGCTTGGCCGCTTTTTTTTACCACTGCTGTCAAAACTTAATGGCACGTACAGTACGTGGATTACGCTCATTTCCTCTCATAGAGAGGAGGCCTGTTTCCCAATAGTGGGAATATTATAGGCTGATTGATTATACTTAATAAATGCATTTAGTGATTTGCGGTAGAGAGTGCAAGCGCACTCGCAACTGGAATTTGGCCAAGATCGCCGCGTATACCTATGTCACGAGCACCAATATGTCAACACTAGGCAACTTTCAATTGCGATTTTTTTGTGCAATAACGAATGCAACGTTGAAATACGACACTTAACATAAACCTATGGGTTCGAAAATACTATGTTCGTAATAATATAAAACTTAATTCAATAAGAAAGGAGAAAATCGCCTTTGATTAAAGCCAAGTGTCTACATACTTATGCTCATGACTGTACGTGTCTTTGTGTGCGTGTGCCTAGTTTTACTCAGTGTATGGAGCTGACCTTCTGTAATTACATATTTTGTGGATACACCATCAGACTCCCACTAAGTCTCACACTTATCTCCATTTATCACAGGAAGCAATAAAGACGCGCACAGTTATATATTTTCGTCTCTCTCCAGTATATTGTTGCTAATGATGACACTGTTCGCAAATAAAAGAAAAGCTTTTAGAAATTGTGGACACGTTCTTTTTTTGCTGGAGGCTCTAAATAGCACGTGTTTATTTCGGTTTTGACAAATCGTTTCGTACCCATCGTCTCGAGCGAGTGATGTGAGGCGAAACGTCATGATAGATATGGTGAAATGCAATACGATTTCATACAAGTAAAAGGTTATAAACCGTTTATAGCCCAACGGTTAAGGCATAAACTAGTTGTAAATTATGTTTCCATAACACTAACATACACACTTATCCATAGATATCAACTATCTATACTTTTTTTTTAGAATAATTTATTTAATAAGAACGTTTACAAAAGGTGTAGGTACATTTAGCCAACCATGTACACCTTTTTTAAACGTTTTTATTAAAACTATTATTCAAAACAAAAAAAGTATTGATATATTATATCTATGAATATTATAAAGAGGTTTTGTGAGATTTTATGTAATCTTCGAAACTACTGATCCGATTACAGTAATGCTGACTGTCATATGATTTATTTTGTGTTAAAATAAGAAACACGCGAAGCTGTTTTTTTATATAGGTACAACATGTAATGTTAAATGCGCAAAACCTGAAAATAGTTTGATCAGAATAACGAGCAGAATTAATTGTCCCACTTTTTAATATAGGTCACATTTTTCAAAAAATCTTCATTAAAAACGTTGCCGTGTCTATTTATTAATAGGTCAAGCAACCCAATGTCAGCGCGGCGCAGCGGCCCGGTGACGAGTCCACCCTCGGTAAAGCGTCGTCGCAGACGCAAGAAACGATCAGAATGACCAGTAAAACTAAAACAGCACATAAAACCTTTACAATTTTTTGAACGACTTATTTTCTTTCTGAAATAGATCATAATACATTATGTCCTCTCATAATAAGAAATATCCACTTATTAAGAACTAGCTAACAACCCGCCCCTGTTTCACACAATAAAAATAAAAAACAAAAACAAACAAAACAATACATCACATTGAGATCTCCGTATGAAATCAAAATGACATGCTCTACATTATGGTGAAAATTACATCAAAATCCATTGTGTAGGTAGTTAGAAGTTCTAAACGGTTACACAGACAGACACGAAAAGTAACTATTATTAACACTACAACACCTAAACCCAAACCGATAGCGCACATAATCTTCTCAAAGAGATTGAGCGTTATTCTCATGTAATAAATTAATTGTTTGATGAATGCACGTTGAAATAAATAGTTGAATTTTGTTTTTTTTTTTTTATTTGTACAACGACTATGTTTTTTTGAAATCCGATGAAAAACTTCTACGCTAGAGGATCTAGAATCATGTGCTGAATTCGTGGTTACAGTTTGTGCCTCGATGTATCTCCTACACTGCATAAAATTGTCGCATCGCATTTGTCACTCACAAAAGCTTAAGATCATTTCCCGTATGCTAGGTGCTCTGCGGCAGTACATCGTCTTATACTACCTGATGCATGAACGATTAATCAAGATGAACATGGCGTAAGACAATATATTACTTAAGCTTGTCTGGTTTTGCAGAACGGATTGCTAAAGTGGATTATACAGCGTTATTTTCACATGTTGGCAAGGGTTACGTTTTGTTTTTATCTTACTGCTGATATGGTTGAGAGAAAAGTTTTGTTTGTTTGAGATTCCAATCGGAATAGTAGACGGGGTTACGGGGTTACTATAGTGCACAGTTAACATTATAGGGGGTATAATACCTTTTGAGTCCGTTACGATAAACCGTTGGTCCCAGCTATCATTCCTGGATCTTTGATAGTTGTTAGGGGTCAGGCGTCAGAAGCCTAAAGTCTGATAAGCAAGCCTTTTTTTTGTTGTAAAAATTTATCATAATATTTTTTAGTTACATTCCAAATTCAAGTCACTTTATTGACCAGTGGGTTATAAGGAAATTCTCAGTCCAGTATTATTGCCCGGCTAGACCCCGGAGCTATAATGATTTACTTTAGGTTAGGTTTGCATGATGTAATGTGACATTATCGAGCACGTAGTATCAAAAGAATATTATGTCTTAGCTACAAATCTTATATTATCTTAGCTATCATATGCATAAAATGCCAAAATACAAAGTCTCCAATAATGTTGTGTCTAATTTTAATGATGTGCAAAGTAGCAGTGTTAATCATTTAAGTCGCTGACTGTACCTCGGCCTATTCCAGACTTCAAATTGACAGTTACATTAATATGCTGTCATTCATAGATTCATGGAGCATGGTGTTTTTACTACTAACAAAAGCAATTCCAATGAATAACTAAGCTCTACGAGTATAACACACACGATAACACAGTATTTTGGTTAATCCCCATAGTTGCCATTTAATTGCTCACGCTATTAGATTATTAATATACTAAACTATTATAGTGGTTTAGCTCTTTGTAACGAACTGAAAATGATTTTGATTGTCAACACGCGAAACTAGAATTACTAGAGTAGTTACTTACAAGTGATTAAGCGAACTGTAATAAAGAACCGTCCCATAGGACTAGTAGCTTTAATCACGACTGCTGAAAGAAAGAAAGAAAAAATAGGTTTATAGAATAGAAAACTTCTATTTCAAGCAGGAGTCAGTAAGTAAGTGATTTCGGGTTTCGTAACAATACTGAACTTCTAGTGTTAGTAGATTACAGACACACATACGAGTATACAATTAAAATTCAGCGTGGAGCTGCATCCACCTCCGCAACATCGGGGAATCCTAACGATCTGCGAACACACTGAGAATACTCTTGGCGCTGCCGCGAACACGAGTCATCAGGGATGCAAATCTATTCCTAATAATGGTGGTATAAAAGTCTTAATATTATTATCCGACAAATTACAATCTGCCAAATTAATTAAAAAGATTTTCAACTTCATCACTAAAGCATTAGGTTCAAAGTTGATTGGGAAAATTTGACAGTTTCAGGTAGCTTGATGTGCTGGCGTCTGTACTACAACGCCACAGCATGCAGCCGCAGAACACTGTGACATTATTACATTGAACACCTAGGTCGCTGTATGCCCGCTGAGTGAAGATGATCCACAGACTGCACGTTCTAACGAAAATAAAAGGAATCACCACATATACATATATGGAAAATATACATAATACCGGATCGTCTACTGCTTTGCGAGTCACAATTTATTGCATACTCCAACCTAGCTGCAGAGTATTACTGCACTTCGAGTGCCGTGCGACGTTGGCTGCTGGACTTCGTGACCTTCGCCTGTATCCAGGAAACTACGATCGAATACAATTTTTTTTCTTATTACCACTTAAGCTCCTGACCATTTTTATCTCATGATAAATTAGCTAAAGTATTATATAATTGTTTTCCTTCTAATCTGTTTTAACAAGCCTAAAAATAGTTGTACCTGTCATAAAAAATAAAACTGGTGATGCTACTGATCCCAGTAATTACAGACCAATATCCCTGGCAACGGTCATAGCGAAGGTGCTGGATAGTCTGCTGGATTCATACATGGCCCCCAGGATTGACTTGCATGATGCACAGTTTGGATTCAGGCCTGGGCTGTCCACAGAAAGTGCCATTATGTGTTTAAAGCGGACTGTCCGGTATTATACGGATAGGAAAACTCCTGTTAATGCGTGCTTCTTAGATCTGTCCAAGGCGTTTGACCTTGTGCCTTATAACCAGCTGTGGGACAAGCTAAGAAATGAGAAAAAAGTAGATTTTGAGGTCACGTCATTGCTGAGATTCTGGTATGAGAACCAAATAAACAATGTTAGGTGGGCTGGGACTATGTCCGAAGAATATAGATTAGAATGTGGGGTGAGGCAGGGGGGAATCACCTCCCCTCGCCTTTTTAATTTGTATATAAACCGACTGATTGTTGAGCTCAGCAATACTGGTGTCGGCTGTCATGTTGATGGAGTTGCTATGAACAACATCAGCTATGCGGATGACATGGTTTTGCTGAGCCCATCAATCAGTGCATTAAGACGTTTGCTGAAGGTCTGTGAGAACCATGCGTTGACTCAGGGGCTTAGGTATAATGTCACTAAGAGTGAATTACTTGTTTTTAATGGTGGTGCCAGAAGATACTTAAATGTTCCTTGCATCTCTTTAGCAGGTACACCCTTGAAACAAGTCTCAAAATTTAAATATCTGGGCCACTGGGTCACTGAGGACCTGTGCGACGATTTAGATATCGAGAGAGAGCGTAGGGCGCTGTCTGTTCGAAGTAATATGCTGGCCCGTAGGTTTGCACGGTGTTCTTACGACGTTAAAATGACGCTTTTTCGAGCCTACTGTCAAACTTTTTACACCTGCAGCCTTTGGGTCAAGTATACGCAGAAGGCATACAGCGCCCTGCGTGTACAGTATAACAATGCCTTCAGGATGCTTGTGGGGCTGCCGCGATATTGTAGCGCTTCGGGTATGTTTGCCGATGCGAGAGTAGATGATTTCTATGCCAATATTCGAAAACGATGCGCTTCTCTCCGGCACAGAACAGATACCAGCACCCACGGTATGTTGAGAGCATTGAGTGACCGGTGGGACTGCCCGATACTTGGTCGATGGGTGAGACTGCACACACAGGTTGGTTAGGTAACTGTGCGTGCATTTATTTTATTTTATTTTTTTTATTTTATTTTATCTTTATTACTATTATGTTATTATTATTCTGCCTATTTTGTGTTTTTTTTTTTATGTGTGTGTATCGTGTTATTTTTATGTGTCAATGTCAATTAATTTAATTCTATGGACTTCAATGTCTGCAAATAAATGATTATTATTATTATTATTATTAAAACCTGATTGCCATCAGGTTGAAATTCGCGATGCCCGTTTTTAAATTTTATCCTAAAAAATATCCTGAATTTGATAGACTCTCCGAATTTCTCTTTTTTTTAATATGTTTTTTACCAACAATAGTTCTCAAGTAATAAACCTCAAAATATGTTATTTTTTTCAACAGGGACTGAAAGGGGGGGAGCCTTCAAAATTTGTAGTGGGGCTACTAGAGCATGTGTGGTATCATATGAAAGAGTGCTGTTTACCGTTTTCAAAATACCGTTCCCCCCTTACCTCCGATGTTTGCACAGAAAAAAATCTGAAATCATTCTATGTGATAGAAGTTTATGTAAATATTACAGGAAAAATAAAACGATGTCTCTAAACAGCACACTTTTTCAGAAAAAAATTAAATAAAACTTAATATATGTATAATGGTATGGAACCCCCAGTGCGTGAGAGTCCGAATCGCTCTTAACCGTTTTTTTTTTTTTTTATATTTAGATTTCTTTTATACATTTCATACGGAAATTGATTTACAAAAATTATACGTTCTATATTCAATGTTTGTTAAAAATAATCACTATATTTTTAACACGTATGTAAGCATATATATCAAATCCTCGAAATGATAGAATTAATTAAATTCAGACACATTCGTCTTCGTTAGCTCAATCAACATAAATTTATGGTAGGAACCACGTCCTTAGTAAACAGAACATTATCTTGTTATACACTTATACAGCTTCAAGAACAAAGACGACTTCAGTAAATACTAACCTACACACATACATTTATGTATTTATTTATTTCACATACACTATCATCACAGGCTTACTTACCTAATACAATAGTGTAGTTTTATTTCTAATTAGACTTAAAATTATACTATCAGGAACAACCAAGAGTAAGTTTACAAAATGCGGCCCGTGTGAATTCACTCAGAGTACAGTTGAAGCAGTCAATCTCGCGTGCTGCAGCAGGTTGGTACGAGCGGGCGGCACCCACAGCAGCGGCGGCCGCCTCCGCCGCCCCACGTGCCGATCAGGTACACACAACCCAACTGTGCGTAGAACGCCTGGGTTGTGTATTTTACCACGCATAACATTAAATAAGTAAGTGGCGAGAGCTACTTATTCACGCCTACCCATGGGGTTGCAAGGAACTGCAGAACGCCAACTAAGTACCTACTACGAGTCTTACATACTCCTTTTGTTTCGTTCACGTTCATACATCTGTTCATATACACACACACAAGCCTGACAGGCCTGTTGGTCTAGTGGTCAGTGGCCCTGACTGCTATGCGCAAGGTCGTGGGTTCGATTCCCACCTAGGACAAATGTTTGTGTGCTGAGCACGATCATTTGTTCTTTGTCTGGGTGTAATTTATCTATAGTATGTATGTATTTAGAAATATTTATATATGTTTATCAGTTGTCTAGTACTCATAGCACAAGCTCTGCTTAGTTTGGGACTAGATGGCGTTGTGTGAAAGTTGTGGAATATTATTATTATTATTATATACGCACGCCGGTTGCGAGTACTGCGCACGGGACCTTTCTGAAGAACATCAAAGTATTAACACTGTAATTTGAAAACATTGTAATAATAATATATATATAATATCGTTTATTTATAAAAATGGTGCAGATTTACAATAATATACCTTAACAATTATATGTAGAGGACACAGTTGCTCATTTGCCTGAACTAGGTAGAACCTGTGTTTCAGGCTAGAAAGGTGCTTAGAATTTTAAAATATAAAAATACAAAATTAAAACTGAGAAGACTAATTAAAAACTGATATTATCTTAAAAACTAACATGTTTTATTTACAGACAATGAGTAAATCCTCTGTCTCACTGTATGATAAGCTAAGTAAAAATTGCAGAATAATCTTTTTACAGACGTAATTATTTAATTTATAGATACTTAATTTCCTATTTAATTTATTGTATAGAAATGGGCCTAAAAATGTATAGAATCTGTTTACAAAAACATATTTAGAGGATGCATTTGACTCACATACAATATCATTCCGTCTCTTATTAGTGCTTTGGATGTTATAGGAAAGCATGGTGTGCTGTTTTAATACCAAGTGCGTTATGAAAAGCTGGCGAACAGTCAGCACGTTACAGGATTTGTATAGCAGAGCTGTAGGATAGAGAAAGGGATGGAAGTTTGCTACTTTTAAAATTGCTCTCTGTGCTCTTTCAAGAGGTAGTAAGTAAGTTTTTGGTGCTCCACCCCATGAAGTAATACAGTACTGTATTACAGATTGACCTAGGGCCAGGTAAATTTGTGACACTAGTTTCCTATCTGCAATTACTCGCAATTTTTTAAAAACAAATATTAATTTGCGCACTCTTGTAACCAAACTGTCAATATGTGGTCTAAATGAGAGCGACTCGTCTATTAGAACCCCGAGATATTTTATGTTACATGTTTTGAGGATACAAGGACACTTACATACGTTGACTGAGCTGAGTCCGCAATGATGGGCATACAGATGAGAGTTAGTAATATTAAGATGCGGTTTGCGGATGCAGAAGTGGATATATTTTGTCTTGTCGGCATTTAGTGTTAGTAAGTTGCTTTGAAGCCAATTATACACAGTATTGAAGCCTATTTGAGCATATTCGTACAATTCACTATTTGTTTTAGCGGTGAATATTAACGCCGTGTCATCTGCATACGATATAATTTTGCCATGTTTAATATTTAAATTACACAAATCGTTGATATAAATCAGGAAAAGGGTGGGGCCTAGAATACTTCCCTGGGGAACACCAAAACCTGTGTTTTTTTGCTCGTCGCTACTAAAATTGTCAATTTTAACACATTGATAACGATCGTCTAAGTAGTCAGCAAAAAGTTTCAGCGGCGTTCCCCTTATTCCTAAGGCCTCTAATTTGTACAAAAGCGTCGAAACGGAGACTGTATCAAAAGCCTTCGCCAGATCAAGGAAGATCCCCAGGGTCTGGTTTCCTTTACCAAGTTCTTCTGAGACAAAATCTGTTAGACTGTGTACTGCATCGGCTGTGGATAATTTGGCTCTAAAACCAAATTGCGCAGATGATAAGAATTCATTTTTCTCTAGATAGTTAACTAATCTACTGTTAATAATTTTTTCTAGTATTTTAGATATTGAGGGGAGTAGTGATATTGGCCGATAATTGTTTACTAGGTCTTTGTTTCCGGATTTGAAGATAGGGATGACAATTGCTTTTTTTTAGACATTTAGGGAAAATGCCTTCAGAAAAACACATACGAAAAATATGGGTTAAGGGAGGTACAAGGATATGCTTAAAGAGTTTAAGGGTCTTATTGCTAATGTTATCCCATCCAACAGCACAGTCATCTTTTAGTCCACAAATTATTCGGGTAATTTCTTCTTCGTCGGTGTCTAGCAAGGCAAAAGATTTTAGAGTACGTCTATTTTCACACTTTTGGGAAGAAGGTTGAACCCAGTCAGGTTTTGGAATCTGCTCAGCAAGAGTTTTCCCAACATTTACGAAAAAATTATTCACTTCGTTGGCTGACAGGATAGGTGAAGGATTAGTAAGCAGTAAACTCGAATTTGATTCGCGCTGTTTTGACATATAGGTGATGTTTTTGATATGTTTCCAAAGTTGCTTGCTATTGTTTCCCGCTCTATTTAATTCATTTTTATCGTAACTTCTTTTTAAATCCTTTAGTAGTTTATTACAAAAATTCCTGTATCTGGTATAGGTGACTTTAGTGACGAGATTATCTGGGTCCCTCCTATATCTTAGATGAAGTTTATCTCTCTGTCTTATGCACCGAATTAGGCCAGGAGTAATCCAAGGTTTAATATTATAATTTTTCTTGTTTACTGTAATAACAGTCGAGTTGTGTAATATAGCTGATTGAACATGTTTTATTAAGTACGATAAAGCAAAATTAGCGTCAGGTGTATTGAAAACTGGGTTAAAATCAATGTTGCATAAATCATATTCAAGTTTGTTTGTGTTTAGTTGCGTTTTGGTCTGCGGGCGATTTTGCTTAGGCAGCGTTAAGTTAAGGCTCAGTAAAACTGCGTGATGGTCGGTAATTGTAGAGTTAGTAACAAGCGTAATAAACGAAAAACTGGATTTGATTATCATATGATCGAGACAGGAACCGCTTTGATGTGTAGGCAGTGTATGTGCGGACAGAAAACCATGGAATGAGCAGATATTAAGATAGTCTTGGATCCCTGCGTTGCAGTAATCAGAGTTAATGTTTATATTTATATCTCCTGTTAATATTACATTTTTAAAATTGCCTACCGCTTGAAAAAGTTGGTTTAAGGAAGCATGAAAAGCATCCAAGTTTCTAGCAGAAGGGGATCTATATATAGCAATTATTGCTGCGGTTGTACCAATTTTGATAATCAAGCAATTACTCTTACAGTCGTGTAGATTAGGTTCCTCGACTGTGACCATTAAAGAATCTTTTGAATAGACAACCACACCATCGTTTTGATTGTTATTTATTCTGGTAAAAGACACGTTATACCCTGGTATTACTGGGAGGTTATCCTGGCGATTAGATAACCAGCACTCGGTTAGTATTATTATATCACAATTAAAGTTAAGTCTATGAAGAAAAATGTTAAAGCTATCCATGTTCTTATAAATACTACGAATGTTTTGGGTTAATATGGTTAGTGACTTTTGATACACGGAAAGATATTGTCTGCAGTCCTCAACCTTACATGACTTTGAAACAGTTTGAAAACTATTATCTATGTCCGTAATTAAGGTACTATCCATAGTATAATAAAAATGAAAATAAAAAGTAAAGTCTAAAATACAAACAGGTATGTGGCGCTCTTAGGCGCCTTCATAATCGATTGAGTTGATGTACCTGTTCTCGGCAGACTTTTTAGCTGGACAATCTTGATCTCCCGTTTTGTGGCTCGCTGATTTTTTGAAGCGCAGACATGTTGCACATTTTGGCGCTTCGGCTTTCTTTGTACAGTCTTGAATATTGTGGCCTTCTTCACCGCAATGACCACACGTAGGGGCAGTGGCTTTGCAGAACTTGGCTGCGTGGCCGTACTGCTGGCACTTGTAACATCTAGTTACCAGAGTGAAGTCACGTACTGGGCAGGACGTCCAATTAATAAATAGTCGTTCCTGGGTGATCAGGACCTTCCGAATGACGGCTGGAACTTCTAGTATGTAATTGCAGTTTTCAGTATCTTTTCTCCCAGATTTGTGGCTTAGTTTTATTGAGGTCATAAAAGTATCTCGGGATATAGTCGGCAGTTTGTCAGCTAAATTTTGATCATATATACATTTAAAGACCTCATTTTCAGCCATAGATGCGGGCACTCCAATTACTACAATGCGAGGTTTGCGCTTTCGGGGTTCGTCGACGGTAAGCTCTGACGAAGCAGTTTGGACAGTTTGCTTGAGCTTGTCCAGGTCATCTTTAGTCTCCGTGCTGATTATAAGGCCTCCTTTTCCGATTTTGCGTACGCCACGTACTTTCAGCTTCATCTCACCTGGGCATATGATGTTTTGAACCATGTTCCTGGTTTCGTCACTGGTTTTTGAGTTGTCACATGGGAAAATGGCCACGGAACTTAGTTGGATCGGACGAACAAAATTGCTGGATCCCTTCTTCACCATATCGGCAAACGATGTATCACTCCTCCCAGCACCTTGCTTCGTACAGGACTCCTGAATGGTGCGGTTCATCTCTGTAAGACAGTCCGCTAGGTCTCGAGCTTCAGTCATGGTCTTAAGGGCGGTATGTGTTTGTATGGCACTTGATTTCAGCGACTGGTATCGCACGGCCATTTGAGAAACTCCGTGTCCAACTTTTCGGCAAAGAGTGCTGATTCTTAACTTCTGGTCTGAATTGAGTTTTCCTTCATTAGCAGTAGCACATACCTCGTTCAAGCATTGTTCAATGGACACCATCCAGTTCTGGATTTCCGGAGTGGGGATAGGTTCAGCTGGGTCAACGGCAACTTCTTGGGTCTGCTTGGGTTGTTGAGGTGATCTTGGTGTTGGTGTCGACGGGGGGCTGCGTGGAGTCAACCCGCTTCGAGGAAAGGGGCTGCCGTCCATACTTCAGATTATAAAAATGTTTATTATTATAATCTAGTCACATCATCCTAAACATCACTTGATTTATAAAACACGCTAGTATACTAAAAAACTGGGTCAGTATTTATGCAAGTGTTAATTTATTTATTTTTATAATGCATTGATGTACACGTCTGTATGCGTCGACTCTATTCGACGCAGTCCTGTAAAAGCAAAAGCCAATTATTTTTAAAAGAGTAACTGTAGCGTTTTTTGCCAGCTCTTGTTCATAGGAAACAATTGGAACCGTGCACCTAGCTTCTAACGTTTCATAAGTGCCCATGTATGTTTATGTGAAATAAAATATTTTGATTATGATTTTTGATCTCCCTTCCATATCTAAGTAGAGAAAAAATATTTAAACTTGGTAGAAAACACTTTACCGCCAAATACCTAAATTTATGCTCATTACAGAAATGTTACCTGTCATGTCAGCACCTATCCTTGTCGTATCCGTTGATATAATAATACTAATAATGAAATACACAAGTACCGAACAGTTAATTACTAATGATGTATCCTGATGTCATACCGAATGGGGAGGAAATGTCACTACGTACAGACGCCAGCACATCAAGCACATCAAGCTACCACAATCTGTCAAATTTCTTTAGTAGAATTTCAACTTTATCGCTAAAGCATAAGGTTCAAAGTTGATTGGCAAAATTTGACAGCTTCAGGTAGCTTGATGTGCTGGCGTCTGTACTATCTGGATTTCCGGCGGTTGGCATTATTGATTGGATTGAGATTAGATGTTATTACTACATACGAACTTTTTCTCGTGGCTTCGTCCACGTAAAGGTCGGAAATTATCCTACGAGAGCGTAAAACCTGGATAAAAGTATCCTATGTATTAACCTAGATTATAAACTATCAGTGTGGTAAATTTCATCGAAGTCCTTTCAGCTTTCAGTGTGCTGATTGAATAACAAATATCCAAAGATACAAACTTTCACATTTATTTATTTACTAGTACTTCGCCCGCGACCTTGTTCCCGTGGTTTTCGTATTTTCCCCTGAGATTTTCAAAACCCCCTCAAAAATGTGGTAGAAAATTAATGATTACCTTTTACCTGTTAAAACCTTATAATTTAGTTATATATGTGTTCGGGTCAAGTTTATAGATCAATGAATAAGACTTTTCATATAAACTGTATCCCCCCCTCCCCCTTTAAAGGGTAAATTGCCAAGGACCCGTCGTATGTCGTAGGAACACACGCTATTTATTATTTGAAGCGACAAATAGGCAAATGTTCAGTCAGACGTGTATTTTACTTTGTTATTGCAAAAACACAATCGTAAAAAGAGAAACCAAATTACCGGTCCAGACAATGTTGTGTAAAAGACAATTTTTATCATCATCATCTGCCTAGCCTTTTCCCAACTATGTTGGGGTCGGCTTCCAGTCTAACCGGATGCAGCTGAATACCAGTATTTTACATGGAGCGACTGCCTATCTGACCTCCACAACCCAGTTACTGGGTAATACGATACCCCTAGGTAAGACTGGTTGTCAGACTTTCGGGCTTCTGACTACCCGTAACGACTGTCAAAGATCTACGAATGACAGCCGGGACCAACGGCTTAACGTGCTTTCCGAGGCACGGAGGGGTCTCGGTATATAAAGATGGTCACCCATCCACAGACCAACCGCGGCAAGCATAGCTTAACCTGATAGATCGACCTGTGCGGCTGTTATTATTTAGCCACGGGCCCCTCAATTGTAAAAGACAATTTTTATAAACATAAGAATTTCCCTGAAGATAAGCTTTTACGATAATAATATAACATTACCTACTTACTTAAATTACTCCGTACTGAATCAAATAATCTGAGTAAAATAATAAAACCAGCCAATTGCGAGTCGGATTCGCGCACGAAGGGTTCCGTGCCATTTTCTATAAAAACTGCAAAAAAAATCATGTCTGTTGTATGAGAGCCTCCTTAAATGTTTATTTTATTCTGTTTTTTAGTATTTGTTGTTATAGCGGCAACAGAAATACATCACCTTTGAAAATTTCAACTGTCTAACTATCACGGTTCATGAGATACAGCCTGGTGACAGACGGGCGGACGGACGGACAGCTGAGTCGTAGTAATAGGGTCTCGTTTTACCCTTTGGGTACGGAACCCTAAAAAAGAGTGAATGAAAGAGTTCTAACCTCTATTTTATTTTTGTCGTACACCCAAGACTGATTTGAACCCATTGCTTACAGAACTACTTTTTTTTCAGCTTTTCTCGTTCACACATAATTTTATTTTCACCTTGAAGTCATTATTTTTCAGAGTAAAGCCCTGGAAATTACCAAAAATAATGTAAAATAGTATATCTTTATTTTTTTTATTAAATTTTTAGTCTAATAGTCAAGTTTAGTATACTAAAAATGTTATTTAAATAATATTACAACCCTATAAATATTGTAAATCCACAGAGATTATAAACGTCCAATAACTTTTCGCTGCTGGAATTCAAGTACTTATTTGGCAACTAAAAGCGGGTTAACATAAAAATAATCAGGTAATCCCTTGTATAGTATATACAACATTATTTTTAGTATACTGCAAACCTGAGTACATGTAGTTTGTTCAGAATTAGTAAATGAATCGATTCCAATAATTTTTACAGCATGTTATATTTTGTCCCAAAAATACTTAAAAATGGTAACAAGTTGGACACCGAGCGACACTAAGTACATATCCGCAATCATATGCGCACAACACAGGCCGGTGGCGCCTGTTAAGTGGTAACCAACTTTATGTACGGACAATGGGGTAACATAACAAGCTTATACGATGTTAAGGGTGTGTTATTATGCTTGTACCTTCGTAATTTTTCATGATACAGTTTTGAAAAGACACGTGTTTCGGGTTTGCCATATACTAAAAATAATGTTGTACATCCTTGGTAGTTGAATTAGTCATTATCAACGTTATAGTAAACCGTTCAAACATTGGGAACTAGAATTTTAAATCATATTGTGGCATTAGAGCTGAAGTGTAAAAGTGTCAAAAACTTTTGGAGGGTATACATATAGCTATATACAACGTGTAACGTTAAATGCGCAAAACCTTAGATAATTCAATTGACCTATCTCAGAGAGAAAATAAGTCATTAAAAAAATTGTAAAGGTTTTATGTACTGTTTTAGTTTTACTGGCCATTCTGATCGTTTCTTGCGTCTGCGACGACGCTTTATCGAGGGAGGAGTCGTCACCGGGCCGCTGCGCCGCGCTGACCTTGGCTTGCTTGACCTATTAATAAATAGACACGGCAACGTTTATAATGAAGATTTTTTGAAAAATGTGACCTATATTAAAAAGTAGGTCAATTAATTCTGTTCGTTATTCTGATCAAACTATTTTCAAGTTTTGCGCATTTAACGTTACACGTTGTATAATATGCGACCTATTCTCAGCTGAGTAAACAGCTGAAAGGGATTGGTATATACCTAGAGATGTACCTAAAACGACGATGGAGGTACCATCTGAAAATAACACCCGAATAAAACTACTTCTTTATAGCCTTATTTACCCGTAGTCGTCTTCAAACTGAGTTCTTTTTATATAGTTTATAAAAAGAACTCAGTTTGAAGACGACTTTAGGAAAACAGAAATTTCGCCTCAATTTTAAATTGAACCTTATAAAACTATTTTTCGCCTCGGCATTAGTAGTATCCTCTAAACTCCGCCTGAACTATCTTTCGAAAGATATCGATGTAAACTTCAACAAAAGCAAACTTTGAAAAACAGTCGACCATCTCTTTGTTAACTGGAGTGTTTATTCTCTGTTGTACCAAATCAATGGAAAGTTTTCATGTAAAGTTACAAAATTTGGAAGAACTAAGCACTCATGAAATTAACTTTGTGACGGTTTTTCGCTGCCATTTCGGTCTAAGTTGATATTGATATATTTGGTGCGAAAGTTGCGCACAGCAGCTTATCCAACAAGGTTGCAAATGGCGTCAATGGAACCAAAACAATACAGTGTGAGTGATGTAGTTTTCACCCACGCAGCTCCATGTGTCGCTGCATCGGTAGCTCACCCCGCGCCCTAGCTTTCTCGCGCCACCGATAGAATGACCCGAGTACTTTCGCCTCGAGGTCCCAGGGCGGGGATCCGACCAGTATGCAAGCCGCCTCGTAGGAGAAAGTGCGATAACCCCTGATGACTCTAACAGCCATCGCTCTCTGCGGCTTTCGCAGAACTGCGATGCTACCGGCCGTCAGGTGAGTCGCCCAGACCCCCCATACAGGGCCATCGATCGCACGATCCCAACGTAGAGCCACCTACAGCCGGCACTCGGGCCCCCCAGATTGTGAAGCAGCGTTGCGAGCGCGCCAGCCGCGCTCGGCACCTTGAGCGCCAGCCATCGGAAGCGGGGGCCCGATGTCCCATCAGCTGTCAAGCACCAATCCCAGGTACTTTACGGTAGATTCGACAGCGATCCGAGCCTCCCCGACCACGATGTGGGAGCCGGGTGACGGCGCCCGCCAGGGGCCATGAAACACCGTGGCCTCCAACTTGCTGAGGGCCACCTCCAGGCCTAGGTGACGTATGCAGCCCACCACCTTTAACATGCAAGCTATCATAACTCCCTACTGTCCTATATATAGTATCCAACAATACAATTGCTATATCGGTTCTATTCGGAACCACTGAACGGATACCCAGAGCCAATGTTTATAATTACCAGCCATGTTATGTAAATTGTGGTAGCGTGGTTCGAATAGCAATCAGACGCAATAGTTTGTAGTAGTCGACTAACTTGCTCGGTTGTCCATGGATATAGATAACCGACTTCTTTCAATACTTATAGTCATTATGGCTGTATGAGTTGCATGTTGTAACCGACTTGTGATAGTAAGAAGGTTTGTGCATGCATGGTTCTTCTTGTCTGTGCGCAACTTACATGGTCTCTATGAAACAAATTGGATTTTGCAGCGCCAGGGCAAACGTAAGTGATATCGTGAATGCACTTTAATATTAAATAATAAATTTATTCTTGAAGGTAGATTTTGTGACACAGGGGATTATAGGAAAGAGGGTGAAAAGAAAAGAGTCAACGTATATAGCGTTGACTCTTTTTTTTTTACTTTTTGCATCCGTTTTCACTTTTAGGCCAAACGACAAGCACGCTGTTGGATTTGCAACGCTTGGTTCAACGCCGTAAGTGAACGAAACTGAGCCATCACGCTCTGTTCGGTGACGCTGAATTAGATACACTCGGCTCCAGTCGGTCGGTGACGCTGAATCGCGTAACTCAGCGCTGAGTTTGGTAGGTTTACTCGGCACGAGTCGTAAGTTTTCACATTATATTGTGTGGTCATAAGCACACATCCTCTTTTTCTTAAGCATTGATTAAGATGCTGCCTAGTATTAAAGAAAACCTTTAAATTCCAGCATAATACTGGCACAGATTGTAAACAAAGTAATAAATACAGTAAAAGTGCCCAAAGTCTATACAGCAGTGTATTCAAAGTTAAAATCGCGCAGTTGGCCCGGTTCCTAAAAAGACAGCTCTTATAAAAGAAGCTATACGAACCGTCATTACTAACAACTGACGTCAATTTGCACGCTGGGTCGGACATTACACCTTCTATACAAGAATTCAGTAGATTTTTTGCGAAAAGGTTACCTAAGATAAAGATCTACACTACATACTCTATTCAGATAACGAAATCTGCTTAGGAATTTATAGAAGGGAAAAAAGGTAACCTTTACGAGATCGTATGGTGATTTATTTAGGTAGGAATTTGAGTCGTTGACGAAAAACAGATGTCAAAGGGGTTATGAATCAAGACCAGCGGGGTAGATAATTGCGTAATACACATAAAATTGCAGTGCCCGTCGTTTTGACAGTTCAGTCACGTTCATTGCGTAATTTACGTTTTTGAGCAGACGAATGTTCGAAACTTGTGGAGCAATTGATTTCAAAATGAAAGGCATTGCGATCAATTGGCATCGTGTGTGTTTTACGCAACTACAGCACACATTAGAAAACCTATTTTACTGCATTAGACTCTGATTGACTAAATTATGACAAACGAACGTTTCGTTATTACACCCCGAAAAATGCGAAGCAGAATTCATATTCAGCCTCCGATCAACGCGGAAATCGCTATGCTTAATAATCACTAGTGGCACATGAATTGGTGATCCAATGTATTGGTACGAGTATAAGCAGAAAAAATGGAAATGCCTATCCACTTAGCTTGATACAATGTGATACTATGTTACATACATTTTAAATCGAGAAAAAACGTCACCTTGCAGGATTTTTTGTGATATCCTTGTATTCGAAAACCCAAATTTTCACATCCATTTACGTTTTTATTCAAACCCGGAACAAGTATGTAGGCAATCATAAAATTATGTTTACGGGAAGAAAAACAAAACTTATGTTATAGATCAAAATTTCCGTCAAAGTTTGAAATCATAAGTAATTTTGTTGCAAAAATAACACCCCTAGAGAAAACAGAACTTTATTTCTAGGGAAGTCGGATAAAAAGAAGCTAATAACCAGGTCAAGCTATAATAAGCCTTCCGTGACGCTATAACTAATTATTTGAAATAGTAAGCTTCAAAGCCAGAGAAATAATTGGATGATTATAATCTACCGTAGAAAAAACCTACCGTAGAAAAACACGCAATACTTTACCGTCGAACATAGCTCTTTGATGAAAGTAATAAACTTTTTATAAAAGAAATGATTTAACTTATTTTCTGTCTAGATGATGTGGAATGAGTAACTGGGTATTTTACTAATATAGGCTTACCACCAAGTCTTAAATTCAACGAATTGAACGTTGAGAACTTAATTTTACTTCATTTTTAGGTTGGAAAGTAGAAATGAGGGTAAAACTGGTTGAAATCTAGCATTAGATAAATTGCTGAGTCAATTCTGAAAATTGATTATTTGTTACATATTATTTATTTATTTAATTAATCAAGCACATATACGTACAGAGGCGGACTTAATGCCATATCTGGGCATTTTCTACCAGTAAACCTTTGGATGATGCAGAGAAATATTTCATTACCTACTACTACCGGTCGATTCTGTAAAAATCTCACCTTGAAATCATAAGTGAAGTGAGCACTTAATAGTGTTAATCCCTAGCGAATGACAGTTCACTCCACGCTCACTTCACCCAAGCTTTCACGGTGAGATGGTTACAGAATCGCACGGCAGCTCTCAAAACAGTGAAGGAAAACATCGTGAGAAAACCGGCATATCCTAGACATGTGAAATCTACCAACCCACACTGAGCCCACGTGATGGATTACAGCCCACTCCCTCTCACAGAGCGAGGGCCTGTGTCTCTGTCTCTCTGGTATTATAGGCTGTGTCTCTGGTATTATAGGCTGGTTCTGAAAAATTACTACTTAAATTATAAAATTCATTTAAAAATACTTAATAAATGTTCAGACTTCATTCCGCGAAGTTCAATCAGTGTTGCCTATTTTTGCCAACACGTTTCCGGGCAAAGTTATTTACTTGAAATATACTACATACCTTCTATGAATTAGGGATGCCATCGACAGTATTTTATTATTAGAGATTATTTTGTTATTTGATTATTATTAGAGTGAGGAAAGAGGGAGTGCACCTGTGTCTGCGCGCACACTTGTGCACTATAATAATTATCTCCCGCGCCGAAGGCAAGTCTCCGTTGAGATTAGCCGCCGTGACCGAAATACGGTCTGGAGGACTTTATCAGTAGATATCCTATCGGCAAAAATTACGAATTTCCATACAAACTTTTAACCCCCATTTTTCTTTTCCATCCCGATTTTAATTCCCAATTTTCAAAAATGTATCCTTATTCTACAGCTACACTATATTAGGAATTCGTACACACGCTTCTGTACCCAGCGGCTTAGGCTATGCTTTGTCTGACACTGAATTTAAGATTTTATTAAGTAGATAGATAAATATTGCTATTTCTTACATAAAACTCGCTCGAATTTAGTCTCAACCAGAATGTATTGCGTTTATTACTAAATTAAAGACTTAGGACATATCCTAAGTCCTTAATTTTGTCCACTTGAGAACACTACACGACTAAATCCACCCGCAAAGCTCACACATAGGTATTTTTAAATTCCATTTGAGAATTATGAAACTAGTGCTACAGGCAACTCGTTAAAAATCCATCCAACCCTTATTTTGTCACAAAAAAATATTTACCAAATGTATTCATAAAAGTAAAAATATAGTATACATATGTAATAGAGTAACGAAATTCAAATCTTACATAAAACGCACACTATGCAGGCAAGCATATTATAAGTTGGGGGATTACATCGCTGACAAAAATGCTTGGCTCAACGCTGGTCGTGCTCTACAAGGGCGCATAAACTAATTAATTAACATTCGAAAATATAATTGGAGCCGCCGAAGATTGAAAAAACTGTCTTTGTATTGTATAAATTCAATCTCTTAGTATTGTATAATTGCATAGCACACGTGTGAGCACTATCTAATTTTCTTAAAACTGTCAAATTTTCCCAATCAACTTTGAACCTTATGTTTTAGTGATAAAGTTGAAAATCTATTATAGAAATTTCACAAATTGTAGTAATTTGATATGCTGGCGTCTGTACAGTAAGCAAATCTATTCGGTTTGCATCCCACACACGGATAGCTGTGTCGGTATGATTAGTTACGCAAACAAACGTTAAATAAAACCCATATGTAGGTACCCATATGTCGCACCAATAGGCAATAACTATAATACCAATGTATAGTAATCATGAATTTATGTAATTGAATGAGTTATAATATTTCGCACTCGTTCATTGTAACCGGTTTGGCACAATGGCTATCGTCTCTGGTTAGTGAACAAGAAGTCTGAAGTTCAAGTCTCGGGTGCAAAAAAATTTTCGTTTTGTAATCATGGTTTTTCTAAAACATTCATTACCTTGGTGAATTTCTAACGACTCAATCCTGTTCATAGATGATTAATTTACAACATTTGAGACATGAGCACAGAATTCTCAGCCAATTTATTTTGGCCGTTTAGGATATCTATCCACAATTTTTGTGTATATTTTTTTACCTTTCTCCTTTTATAAAAAACGAGCATTCTTAGTGTTGTCAGTCTACGAGTATAATTTACACTACTAAGTATATTGTTGACTACTCATATTCCTGTGCGTTCTGATCCCAATTGTGCTTGAACTTGATCCAACCATGCAACATTTAACAATGTTTAAAAAAAGTATTATTTCTACTCAAATTTTTAACTCATCTCACCTTTCAATGTTTGCCTACAAATTGCAATACATAGTAGAATATATTAAAGTTATTATTTTGTCATAATTTGATTCCGATAAAATTTACTTGAGCCAGCCCATTTATGTCTCGTCTGCGTACGCCTTTAGTCGGAATAAAGAAAAATTTTCAATTTATGTAAATAAAATAGTTATGATACACTTTTATTATTGGTATCTAATGCCACCAATGTGAAGCGATGTTAACCTTTATTACATTATGAGGCAATATAACATAGTGTATTAGGGCCCAGAATACGTTTGACAATTGTATGGCATGCCGTCCATTAAAAAAAGGCCCAGAATTAAAAAAAAAAAGTTTTTGTCTAAGTGCCAATAAAGCTCCCTTTTAAATAAACTCAACTAAACCCACGTTCCCACTGCTGGGACACAGGCCTCCTCTCTGTGAGAGGGAGTGGACCGTAATACACCACGCGGGCCCAGTGCGGGTTGGTAGATGTCACATGCAGCTCAGTTCCCGCTCACTTCACCTGAGTTCTCACGGTGAGATTTTTACAGAATAGGACTGCAGTTGACAGTGGTGAAGTAATTAATTACACAAAGTAACCCGCAATAGTGGGTTTGAATTGAACCGATGACGTACAACTCGTAGTATTGAATGCTGCTAATTTAAAAAAAAAAACCGACCAAGTGCGAGTCAGACTCGCACATAAAGTGTTCCTTACTACAAGGCATAAAACGGCGAAAAATGTTTCTTGTACGGAGACCCCCTTTAATTGTTATTAAATTTATTTTATTTTTATTATTTGTTGATATAGCGGCAATAGAAATACACAGTCTTTGTAAATTTCAACTGTGTACCTATTACGGTTCATGAGATACAGCCCGCTGACAGACAGACGAACGGATTGAGAGCGGAACCTTGGCAATAACCGTTGGCACCCTTTGAATACGGATCCCTAAAAATGGCCTGATTCGAAGAATTTTACTTATTAGTTTTATTATGTTATAATAAAGCTCGCCTTTTAAATAAAAAATACACTAATACGCCCTTGATAAAAGCAACATTTTAATAAAACCAAAATATTATGTTGTTCACAAAACCCTAACACTTTCTATATCAAAGCAAAAATCTAGTTATCGAATCGAGTTATGAATCAAAACCGGAGACTTCCAGAAATAGAGTTCTCCGAAATTCTATTAGCTTTATGATATTTGCGACACTATTCCAGGCATGGTAAGAGATATATTATTGTGCATGCTATAAATAAAAATATTATGTAAATCTGATATTGAAAATAACACAAAATATCGTCTACATTCGACGAAGGAGCACGCAGAAGTGGATTGTAATTGTCACTTTTGAAAGTATTTAGAAGTCAAAAATTCCGGCAAGGGAAAGGCTGTCAATATTGCTCAAAAAAGAAAGAAAAAGTATTTATTGGGACTAGCACAACCTCAAACTAAATTAAATACAACCATAGAGTAAGAAAAGAAATAAGAAACATAAGTTTGTCGAAAAAAAAAAATACATTGTCTTGAATCAACATGTAAAATTTCAAATCCGTCGGATAAGAGGAAGTGGTTTTAATTCAACTTGCAAGATTTGACCAAAACATACTAACCTACAAAGCATTAAATAAAAGCTTGTAATAAAAGAATAACACTTGCGTAACATAAAAAGCTAAAAGTTTAGAAATCATATTACCTACTTACAACTTTATCACACTGGCGATTTGCAAGCGAGTCCAAAGCGAGGCGAGCGCAAATAGCAAAATGGCGTAGACGGCGCTATTCGCGGCGAGTTCGCTGCGCGCTTGCGGCGTCTTCGCGGCGAATTCGCCGCGCGCTCGCTGCGAATTCGCGGTAGGCTCGCTGCGGGCTCGCCTTGCTTTGGTCTCGCTTGCGAATCGCCAATGGGATAAGACCCTTCTCACAAAAACTATAAGCAATAAATCACCCAGTAAGTTATGTCCCTAGAGAAAATAGCTACAACATTTTCTTTTCAAACAATCTTAAAACTAAATTTAAGCGCAACCTTAAGGTTCTTCATGAGTCAGCACTTAAATTACTATTGTGAAGCTACCTTAAGCAACAATTTACTTAATTTGAGATCGTTAACAAGAAAACTAAAAGCACCATTCACCTTACCTACTTAAATAGGTAGGTATACAAAAAATTCATTATTTTACATTACACCATTTTGTAATAATTACTAGCTGCGTCCGGCGATTTCGGCCGCATGAGTATAGATCCCGTGGAAATCTCTGAATAAAAATTATTCTATATCCTAATCCAAGTCATGGTAAACCCATGTTCCAAGTTTCATCTCAATACATACAGACGTTTTAGCACGAAAGCGTAGCAAAAAACATACAAAAAAATTCAATCTTTATATATAAAAAAAGCATCCGCCCGCAACTTCGTGTGCGTAGAATTCGCAATTCCCGCCGTTTCGTTCCCGCGGTTTTCCCGTAGGAATGAAGCATTTTCCCGCGGGAAAAAGTAGCCTATGTTCATCAGGGATAATGTCGGCTTCTAATGGTAAAAAAATTTTTCAAATCAGTCCAGTAGTTTCGGAGCCTATTCAATACAAACAAAGAATCAAATCTTTCCTCTTTATAATATTACTGTTGAAGTTTAGATAAAAAGTGAATTACGGATTTCCGGATGTGGTATAAATATAATTAAGTTTAAATATTAAACATAATATACGTAAACATCGAGAGGAAACCAGCCGGTCGATTCTGTAAAAATCTCACCGTGAAATCATAAGTGAAGTGAGCACTTAATAGTGTTAATCCCTAGCGAATGACAGCTCACTCCACGCTCACTTCACCCAAGCTTTCACGGTGAGATGGTTACAGAATCGCACGGCTGGACTTACAGTGTTCAAAAGTGATTTATTTGAAATAAACGATTTGATTTTATTCTTATTTTGACTTTGTAAGAAATCGCCAAACCGTCATGAGCAAGTGTGTCGATCGATGCGCTTGCCTTCTCTGTATGAGAAGAGACTTTTGCCCTACAGTGGGACACTAATAGCCCGGTATTATATTATAAAACATGTAACGTTAAATGCGCAAAACCTCACACACCCCAACTGATTTTTAATTCAATTGACCTATTTCAGAGAGAAAATAAGTCATTCATAAAAAAATTGTAAAGGTTTTATGTGCTGTTTTAGTTTTACTGGCCATTCTGTTCGATTCTTGCGTCTGCGACGACGCTTTACCGAGGGAGGAGTCGTCACCGTGCCGCCACATTGGCTTGCTTGACCTATTAATAAATAGACACGGCAACGTTTTTAATGAAGATTTTTTGAAAAATGTGACCTATATTAAAAAGTGGTTCAATTAATTCTGCTCGTTATTCTGATCAAACTATTTTCAGGTTTTGCGCATTTAACGTTACACGTTGTAGAGTGTAACATAACGTATTCCTCTAATTAAGAGGTAGGCTGAGGTATATATATATACTTAGTACTCAGGCAGCTAAATTAAAATGTACCTACCCGAACATATTTTAATCATTCAGGCTGATAATGTAATACATAAACTTTCCTTATGGATTTACCAATAGAGCTATTCCCGAAAATTTAACACTTTGGAACCTCCTAAAATTGTATATTAATTTTCCTAGCAGGCTTTTAAATAAGGCCTTATTAGTGACTCTTGATGAGCATGTCGCACCCCTAATTATTTCTCTTCATGAAATTAAATGGCATTTAATTAGTAGACAATAAGTACTCGTACTCTAGTAAAATAAATGAGTTGTTTTCTTCTAGCCGGCTCTCCGTGTGATTAAATAAAGAAGGGGCGAATCATATGATATGAAAATTGAAAAGTTGGCAAAGCGCCTCCAGATTATAAATGGTTATCGTCGCCATATTTCAACTTGAATCTAAAGCTAGCAAAGTATGAACAAACTTCCACGCGTTGGATATTACAGTTTTCCATGGGTAGTTCCCAAAGATAAATAAAAAATATAAAAAAAATTATATAAAAAAAAACAACCGACTTCCAAAAAAAAACTGAAAATTGTGAAAAATAATTTTAATTTTGGAAGTCGGTGTCGTTGGTTCCGCATTTTGGTTTTTTGACACCGACTTCCGAAATCAAAATTATTTTTCACAATTTTCAGTGTTTTTTTGGAAGTCGGTTGTTTTTTTTTATATAAAATTTTTTATTTTTCAGTTTTTAGTTATATCTACCCCAATCAAATTCATATAAACACTACTTGCTATGTAAATATCAGTGACAGGAAGCTGCATCTGCGTTTATAGGGTACAGACGTGATGTTATGTTGTGCGATTGCGTAAAAAATGCATACATATGCGATAGCAGCAGTCGCGGTTGGTTTACTGGTATTAATTATTATTATAATAAAAAAAAATTATAACCTTTGTAGTGAGTACAGGCGTGATATTATGTTGTGTGATGGTGTAAACAATGCTTAGATATGCTATAGCAACAATCGCGGTTAATCTGCTGTTATTTATTGAAGAGTTCCCCCGATTTCTACAAGATCCCATCATCAGATATTGAAATGGTGGCAATGGGACCACACGGGAAGCACCAGCTTTCAAATAAAAAAAGAATCATGAAAATCGGTTCACCCAGTCGGTTATTATGAGGTAACAAACATAAAAAAAAAAAAAAAAAAAAAAAAATAAATACAGTCGAATTGATAACCTCCTCCTTTTTTTGAAGTCGGTTAAAAATAAACAAAACGTACTTCCTTTCTCCTTAAACATCGTCATTATATTTTCTTTGCTCCAGTTTCATGTCAAATGGTACACCGCAGACAACCTACAGTATTTTTCTCTCCTTCCCCTTTTCAATCCATTCAGAAGTTGTGTTTAAAATATCGCTCTTAGCGATAAGACCGCCCATTGTGTCACCCTTTGTAAACTTTCTATATTTTCTGTAATTTATAAAGTAATACTGCAATACGCTTTATTATGTGCACCATGTACATACTAAAGAGTATTCTATTCTGTTCTAAATGGTGATTTTATTCAGGTTTACAAACTCATTAATCTCTATAAAAATAAAATTGAACTTTCTGTTTGTATTGTCAGAATAACAACTTTTTACTAAATGCATATGAAAGTATTATTATTAAAAAAAAAAAAAAAAAAATCTGTCTGTTTGTCTGTTCCGGCAAATCCCCGAAATGAAAGGGTTGAATATAATTAACGTTTGACTGATTTTGTATGCAAAAACTGATAAAAACTCAGATGTTTTTCCCGGATCTCAAAAAAAAAAAATGGGCATTAACCTTCATGCCTACGTCTGCATAAAACGAATACCTAGAGGTTCAAGAATCCAATAACGCCTTACTGGTATGTACCTACAATGTTAGTCCTTGCCTTAGGAACAGTATAAACGTCTGAACTGTTCCCTGTAGTCATTTATCTTCGTATATGCCGTCTTTATTCCAAAGAAACGAAGAAAATAAGTCTGCGCCCTAATTGCGTACACACTATTACTCTCAATTTGAATAATTTTGAAGCATATTTCTAATCCATTAGGTGTCACGATTGAGACAAATCTAAATTATCGTAAACATATTGATTTACTATGTACAGCCCGCTTCAGAGAAAACGAACCCCCCAAGACTTAAAGAATAATCGCTCAAGCGACGGCGGGCGCGTCACGTGACTGGCCCCGAGCAGCTCCCTCCCCGCCGCCCGCGCCGCACCCATCTCTGCCATAGCATCCACCGATCCGACTCAAACATTATTTGCATGTTTTTAATAATTAGGTATTGTGGTATTTTTTCGGCTTCTGGCCGAACCGTATACCAAGAATAACTTACAAAAAGACAATACGTGTCGTATAGGATACGAACCCGCATCACCAGGCGCCAGACGATCATTAAGACCGTGCCTTATACCAATAGGCTATTGGCGCAGTTAGTAATCTCAACGAAAATTCGAATAGCATTACTCCTTTTATCGAACAAGTTTGATAACGGTCTAATCTTCTAGACATTAAGGTTTAAATTTCAACTTCCACCACGTGAGATACACCTACCGTCCACAACCTTGTTTTACAAAATGCAATACGTAACTCCTCAATTAACTAAAAGATAAGGTTGAAATTAGCATAGATTTCTTGTTTCGTTGAATAGAATGTGCTTGATTCCGATTGTTGCACTACCGTCATTTTACTTCAGAAACTTAACTGCTGTATGAACTGCGAGTTAAGGTTGAATTTAGAATACTTCTTCGCCCTATTTACTAAACTGTGATTGAGGGTATAATTATTTTTCAAATCGTTTCGTTTTCATGCCGATCAGCTTGTGTGTAATGTCTTCGTCGTAAAATTATCCAATTTACGAAGTTTTTGAACAGTTGATTCTATTAAGCGATACTATGGTTCGATTAACAACTTTTTGAAGGCTAAAATAATTGTTGTTCTCTGGGAACAGAAACAAAGCATATAGCACGAGAAATATGGGCCTATTATAACGGTAAGATTTACGTTAAACACATATATGTTTATTGTTACAACCATGTTGCATTATTACTTACAAGGTGGATTTTTTATGTATTTCTAATATTATCGTTTTCATTACAGAGAAAAATAGTTCGTAGATGGATACAAAGGTATCAAGCGACGGGTGATGTGAAATGCGATCTCACCCAACTGCTTACACTAATGAATCGGAGCGACACCTTGGGACACACAAAATCTGGGAACTAATTCGAAATAGTGCTGCAAGCTTCAATATGGTTTCGGGCACGAAAAGTCTTCAAGAAGTGATAGACAGTGACTGCCATCGTCTGCGCTATTAATAGACAATTTACTCGGCAGATTGATTGTGTAACTTATCTGATAAAATTGCATTGGAACGTTTGAGCAAGTGTTAATAATTCCCAATATTTGTGGGATCATTATCTCGTAGTTAATCAAAAATAAACAACCTTTATTATTATGAATCCAGTTACTCTTGTTTACAAGTAGTCTTGTAATGTGCATCGACCTTACATACTTTTCTAATGCTGTGTTAAAAGGGTTATCAGAAATTGTGATAAAAGAGAAAGATGTATATTGCTATACTGTTGTAGTTTAGCATGTTGGTTCTTCCTCTGTAATTCACAGGCACAAATGACAACATTTCATTTTTTAATCAGGCTTTTTTCCCCATAAGATCATACAGAGTATAAAAAAATAATGTTTTTACAACTTTGAATAAATAAATATTGTAGTTATGTTACTAGAAATATCTATCAACGAACCGTTATCTAATGTTAAACGTTCTACACCTCACCCAGGGTTGTATTTAGTTAATATTTTAAGTAAATAACCCTAATTTAACAAAGATAGAAAACTGTATACTCGTAATAACTGTATATGTGGATTCCTAGAAATGTAATTAATGAAATAAATAAATATTGTTTATGCAACATGCCTGGCTGTTCTTACAAACCCCATACTTAACATTTGTTTTCTTAAATATGGATGTTTTCTGAAATAAAGTTACGAAAATCACCTAATCAAGTATTAAAGAAACTAAAAAAAAGAAAAAAATAAATCTCATCCGCGAATTTGAACTCGTGACCATCGAATTGCTAAGCCGCAGTCCGAACCACTAGACCAACACGCCATTTACATTAGTCTACGAAAAACTTAAGCGTATGATATCACTACCTAAGGGGGGTCCGGTTTCTTTGAAGCTTACTGTACTAGAGTGCGGAAATTAATATATATTTTTAAGAACTTACGTAGCGTAGCCAACTATAAATTAATTAAACAGGTTTATTTAGCTTTGTGTGAGGTACTAACAGTACGTCAATTAGGTATTCTAAAGATTGTATTGCATCAGCACACTGAACTTCCTTATGACCCAGTACCTTCAGACAAGAGAAGGAAAGTTTTGGTTTGTATAAACTCTCAAACCAGACATGCTTTTGCTAATAAATTTTATGTGTTTTTAGGACCTTACCTTTATAACAAACTCAACAAGTTACTTAACATATATAGTTGAAAGAAAATGTAGTATGACGCTCGCAGAATATTTATCTAAACTTAATTACACAGACACAGAAAAATTGCTAGAAATTCTGGTATGATAATAATATTACTTCGTAATTATTTATATTTGTAAATAGCTTCATTTTTAAAGTTGTATTTAAAATCTTTTGTAATGTTTGCTTGTTTTTATAGTCGATGTAGATGTATTTTTATTGATCTAGTTAAGATACCTGACCCATTTAATTTACGATGAAGTGATGGTTATTTTTCTTTTTGCTCGATTTCTAAGGGGCATAGCGTGATGTTGAATAGCCTATAGCCTTTCTCGAGAATTGGGCTATCAAATCCAAAAAGATTTGTTTTAATCTCACTATTAGTTCCAGAGATTACCCCCTACATACAAACAAACCAACAAACAAATTTTACGCCTTTTTAATATTAGTATAGAAGTCTGCCTAGCCTTTTCCCAACTATGTTGGGGTCGGCTTCCAGTCTAACCGGATGCAGGTGAATACCAGTATTTTACATGGAGCGACATCTGACCTCCACAACCCAGTTACGGTGTAATACGATACCCCTAGATAAGACTGGTTGTCAGACTTTTGGGCTTCTGACGACCCGTAACGACTGCCAAAGATCTACGAATGATAGCCGGGACCAACAGCTTAACATGCTTTCGGAGGCACGGAGGGGTCTTGGTATTTAAAGATGGTCATCCATCTACAGACCAACCGCGGCAAGCATAGCTTAACCTGATCGATCGACCCGTGCGGCTGTTATTTCTTAGCCACATGTCCCCCATATTAATATAGAAGTATAGATATAATTTTACGGTATCGTGTGACGTCATTTCTGAATTTACTTTTCAAATACTGCCAAGTGTGGCGTGCATATATGAGGTACTTACATTTAATACAGTTGCATTACATTTAATTTTATCCCTTTCCAAGCGAGTTGAAGTGATAGTGAGTTTCGACTTTACAAAATTCTGAGCGCGATCGAGCGACTATCAAATTATTCCTGAACCTCACGTATGTGAGGATCTGACTGCTGAAGACCAGGTTGCATGGGATTTTCTCCAGTATTCTTCCCAGCACCTCTGAACACTTTCCAAAGGATTAATAAGTTTTTACTGATCTATGCGAAATTTTTACTCCCGGTTGCAAAGGGTTATGCAGATTATTACGTTGGTATTAGCATTATTGATTGCATGATTACGAATTAAAATTACAATTTGAAGTATGTCGATTAAAAATAATATCAAAAACACACAATTTATTTAGGATTTCAAAGGAACATTAAATGTCAGAGTAACTATCAAAGTGTACGATGTAGGTAAGTTGTTGTGTAGATAGTACACGGAGAGAAAAATCTTAGGCTGATTTTAGTCTCACGCTCACCGTCAGCGCTGATAGCTCAGCGCGTAGTTTGTCAGCGCTGAGGCTCAGCGTGGCTCGTTTTAGTATCGTACTGTCCGCCTTACTGTACAGACGACGACCAAAATGCGGAGTGTATTAATTATTGCTGCTTTGTACTATCTATCCCAAAAAAATAAAAACCGGCGGCGACGAAGACTCTATGTTCATCCATTAATTGAGCAGAGAGCCGTTGCAGGAGACTTTGTCTTGTTATATGGCAGTTTGAGGGTTGACGAAAGTAAATTCTTTAATTACTTTCGAATGTCAACTAGAACTTTTGACGAATTACTGGCAAAGATACAGGATAAACTGGTCCATTGCAGCTTACGACGTGTACCTATACCACCGATTGAACGACTAATGGTGACTTTAAGGTAAGAAAAAAACATATTTACTCGTTTTATCATTATGTTTAATTATAGTAAAGTAAGAGAACAACATATTTAATATTATAAAGTTTCATAAGGACAGATAAAAAAAATATAATAAGTAATTGAACACATATAATTATTTATTCATCAGTAAGTCTCGCTGTTTGATAACCAGAGTAACCAGGATTCGCATTGTTGGTTTCGTACTCTGGGTAAGCTGGAATCTGATAATTGTATGATGATGCATATCTTGCGTCGTTGGAGTAAGAGCTATTTGATCTGTTGTAATTTCGAATATCCATGGCTTCTCGTAGCACTCTCGATCTAAACTATAGCTTTTGTCCTACATCAAAACTTTTTAAAATTGAACCTAAAGAAGCGAAAAAAGCCAGGTCGTCAGCGGCAAGATCTGGGGTTTGGTTACTTAATAAAGTTAATAATTCTTTTTCAAATGGAGAACTTTCTGGATTTGTTTTCGGGGCCCTTCTTTTTCTCTTTTCCAACCAAGGTTTTTGTGATGATGCTGAATCAACACCACGGTCAATGTGCTCACTGTGTTGAGTGTTTGAAAAAACTTGCTGCATTAATATATCAGAATCTTGAGTATTTTCTGAAGTCCCCATACTATCCAATGTATTATCTATATTTACTGAGGGTGAGGGAAGGGAAGAGTCATTCAATGATTCATCAACTTCATTCTCAACTGTTGGAGCTAGGAAGCTTAATTCGTCATAATAGATGTACCATTTGTATTTTGGTGCAGCACTTCCAGAGGGCGTTTTTTTAATTGTGTTCTTTGTTCTAAAAAACGCGTCCCGGGCTGTTTTCCACCTTTGTTGAACCAGTTTTCCTGAAATAATAAAAACGTTTTTTTTTAGATTTCTTGCTACGGGTCGAACATATACAGATTTGCAGTATTCATTTAGGATGGGAATCGCAACAATCAGTAAGATCGTGGACGAAGTGTGTAAAGTTATATGGGAAACGCTACACGATGAATGTATACCATCAAATACTCCTGATATGTGGCAAAATATTGCTAACGGTTTTCTACAAAAGACCAACTTTCCAAATTGCATCGGAGCTATTGATGGCAAGCACATCCGAATCGTAAATCCAACCGGTGGTGGATCAATATTCTACAACTATAAACATTTTTACTCCATAGTTCTGCTAGCTATGTGCGATGCAGATTATTGTTTTACATATGTAAACATTGGAACATATGGAAAAAACTCGGACTCGACTATATTCCAAAACAGTACACTATACAGGAGCCTTGAACAAAACACTTTAAATATTCCAGGACCAAAGCCACTGCCTGGAACAAATACTCCAGTTGAACATGTAATTGTGGGTGATGGTGCGTTTGGAATATCAAATAAAATTCTGAAGCCATATGCACGATCCAATATGACCCACAAGAAAAAAATATTTAATTATAGACTGAGCCGCAGTAGACGATACATAGAATCGACATTTGGTATCATGTCAAACAAGTTCAGAGTGTTTCATACACCTATTAATGTGAGTTTTGATGTTACAAAGAAAATAGTTAAAGCATGCTGCGTATTGCATAACTTTATAAGAATTCGAGATGGTTATCGTATTGAAGACACACTTACAATTGAGGGTATGGTGGACTTGCCAACTGTACCTACGAACAGGTCTGGACACGCTCTGCGAGAACATTTTGCCGAGTACTTCGTGAGCCCTATTGGAAGCGTGCCCTGGCAAGATTCGTGTATATTTTAACTTGAAAAGGCTTTGTCCTGTAGTGTAGGTATTCAGATAATAAAATAAGAAAGTAAACAAACCAAGTTGTTGTTTTTCTTCTCCTGAAATATTTTCGAACAATGCGTCCACAATATCCTCCCAGGCTTTGTTTCTTGCATCTTTATTTTTGTAGAGTGGATCGGATGCATCCCACAATATCTTCCTCAGGCGTACCTCATCGATAACTCGACCTGTATCCACTTCGCGATTTGCCATGACTGTACGCGCTGACGACGTCCGCTCCGCTCGACACAAGAACGCTCACTGAACGCAGAGGCGCTCGTGCGATCGTCAGCGCCGACAGCTACGCGAGGCCGACGCGCGACGCGTACGGCTGCGTAGCTATCAGCGCTGACCACCGTGCGCGCTGATAGCTACGCGTTATTTAAAAACGCTTCCTAGAAGTCCATATATCTCGGGCATCAGCGCTGACGGTACGCGTGCCGTCGGCGTAAGACTAAAATCAGCCTTAGAAAAATTACTGTGCTGTCTCATAATCTGAGTGCATTTGAGTGGTAATGGAAAAATTACCATGCTAGCACAGTAAAAATTCTTATGCTGTACAGTAAAATTTATTGGACAAATAGTGAATTTTTCCCAATCTCACTCAGAAAATTGTCTGTAGATGTCACTTGCACTCACTTTATGCACAGCACAGTAATTTTTCTAAGAATTTTCTCTCCGTGTAGTAAGTATTACACTGGTCCATAAATTAAAGGTCGCTCAGCGCGCTAAGCAGCGCGCTGTGCTCGGAGTTTCTTTGAAGGATGAAATCAGAAGCGAAGTTATCCGGAAAATATCCAGAGTTACCGACATAGCTTGCAAAGTAAGCAAGCTGAAGTGGCAGTTGACTGGCCATGTTTGTCGAAGGACCGACAGTCGTTGCAGCGGATGAGTCCTGGAGTGGAGACCGCGGAACAGCAAGCGTGGACGCCTGTTAGCTAGATGGACAGACGACCTCAAAAACGTGGCTGGGACAGACTGGACGAGGCAGAGGACAGGGTGTTGTGGCGCAGCATGATTGACCTATGTCTAGAAGTGGACTGCGATAGGCTAAGTTGAAGTAGTACATAACGAGATGTATGTATGATATGACCCCACTGTATTCTGTTTCCTAAAAGAAAACAAGTGCTTGCGAGGTCATTGACTCCAAAGAACACTTCAAGATTCACCAATACACGGAATTGCCCATAAAGTACAAAATAAAGAACGCACTTACATCGTCACACGAAAACACTTTTAAAATAAGTGGTTCCCAAAAAAGGCATTACAAAACTCCTTTGTCTTCCGAAGCTAATTTGGCATCCGTAGGTACGTATTAAAATGGGTGCCGGGTTAGTGCTGATTCAATAATCCTTATAAAACAAGTCTGAAACGAAGCGAGTCGAGGGGGAGCGGGGGATTATCAGTTACTATCCCATTGTACCGCGGCCAGCTACTGAGTAGCTGGGACTCAATTAAAACAGGATTTAATTTAAGTTTACTACGTATAGGAGGAAATATCCTATAATGTATAGCTGATTTCGAGGTTTACTTTATGTAGAGTGAGAGAAAATAATTGGGTATCAAATTGACACAACTACGTCTATTTGCCTGGATTCTAGGGCCAGTTTCTTAAAAGAACGTATTCATACTTATAGTAGAACTAGCTGCGCCCCGCGGTTTCACCCGCATAAGTGTCGATCCCGTGGGAATATCGGGATAAAAAGTATCCTATGTGTTAATACCGGTTATAAACTATCTGTGTACCAAATTTCATCCAAATCCGTTCAGCCGCTTGAGCGTGAAGAAGTAACAAACATACAAACACACAGACACACACAAACTTTCGCCTTTATGATATTAGTGTGATATCTGGTTGATTCATGATCACATATTGATGTTGTACAACAATAAATCACAATAAGAACGTCAGCTGTCAAATGATAATGACATTGACGTACGGTAACGTTCAATTTCAATAACATTTGAATATTTAAATTCACAAGTACTTTCATGCATACCTATTGAATAACTAGTAACCATTCTGACATTCGAAGCTAGCTAATTAAGTGGATATCAATACCTATAAATGTAGTTTTCATCCACTTTCTAACACGCGCTTAACAATTTCCCAAATTAATTTTACGAAAATTTTCGTTCGAGAAACTGGGCCGTAGCAATTTCACACAACTGTCAAAGAACGACAGTTGTCAGTTGAATATACGAACAACTTAAGTAGGTACTCAGTTTGTTTAACAATTCATTTTCCTGGCGTTACAACACAATTATTCAATTTCTATTTGAATTATATTTTCTGTTTGTGGAATTTATGTTTCACTGCCTGGCAACGATTTTCCCTTTTCGCCAAACCTTTTGTAAAACTTGAGTAATTTTAACAATCTATTAAATAATATAATTCAATGTATTCTGTGAAAGCAGAAACGATAAAGCCCTTACGTATGTAATTCAAGATCACCCACGTGTGGCTAAAGAACCTCTAGTCCGCCCTTTAGTTTCTACTATCCATAGTACATATACGTACTCACTCCTTATTTCCATGGGGTAGGCAGAAACGCCAACTGCATTGATCCTTACATACTGCTTTTGCTTCGTTTATGTTCAAACACATTACCGGGCCGCCCATATTAGCCGTAGACCCGTTGACCGTTGGGGTAAACGTGTTCTTAAGTGGAAACCGCAAATCGGCAAACGTAATAATTATAAGATTAATTAATTATAATAATAATAAGATAGGACGCCATCGGGCTAGGTGGAGCAACGATCTTCGCACGGCGGCTGCTAGCTGCTGGATGAGACATGCCGAGAACCAAGCCAAATGGTGTGCAATTGGAAAGACCTAGGTCTAGCAGTACTTATGATTTCAGTGCTTGTCATTATGACGGCCATACATCCCACGCCGGTTGTGAGTACTATGCACCGGTTCATTCTGAAGGACACACCCATCATAATCTTTTCGTAATAAAGTTATCAATTTACGTTAAATCAATGAGATGTTCTCGTTATATATTTTATGTATTCAATCCTCAAGGTGCCTACTTCTTATTTGTTGAAAAACAAATCAATCACGAAGCCAGAATGTAATTGTGTAAAGAAAAGACCCTGTCATTTACATTTTACGTAACTTGTTCTCAAGCCCTCAGTCAATTTTCTGGAATGAACATGTTAGTAGAAAACATTGTTCCTTTATTTCATGTTTTCTTCTTGTGACATGTGCGGAATATGTAAGTTGTTTTCCCCTTATTCTGTAAAGAAATTGTAAAGGAAATCTGGTTTTAATTAGTCACTAGGAAAATACATTTGACCCAGTTTTATTACAGGTTTAAAAGCGTGTTTCTTTTTTTACAGATTCCTGTAGTTTGTAGTAGTTTAACTATTTCAAGTTGTAGGTATTCGAACTTGAAAAACATATACGGTAAGCCGCAGCACACAATTTAGGGCACACTCTTTTAATTTTGTAAAATACACAATTGTTGATTTTCCTATTAAATTGTAGGCAGTTAAAAACAGACTGCTGCAAGCAGTTTTTCAAATCAATGAGAATGAAGTGACGGGAGATTAGGCCTTTTGTACACGTCACTGTTTCTTTGCGGTACGGCATATAAATTGCACCATAGAAAAACCGTGTCCGTATACAAGCTTCCATAGTGATCCATACAATACTGACGAACCGTGCCTACAGACGGTGTATAGGCCGCGCCGTAGGGGAAACGTGTCTGTCAACAAGCTTCTACTTCCATAGTGATCTATACAACACTCACGACCATGCCTACACACGGCGAATAAACCGTATTTTCTCACGGATAAAAAAACGTGTGTGTACAAAGGGCTTTCGTCATTCAAATCAAATTTATAAACAAAACTTTGGTAAAAGAGCAAAAACAACAGACTATAGGATTCAGTAGACAAATATTCTGAATGATATAACAGAAATCTGAAGCGGTTATTTGATCGAGACCAACAATTTTCGAATAAATCATTCCAAAATATAGAAATTACGGGAAAACATATTTGATATTTCGCACTCTCTGCTTCCGGCCTTATGTTCCCATATGAAAACATCCTGTGTCAACATTTACCTATTTTGACAACAGGCAAAGATGACAACAGTCTGTTTTCGGCAATAGATTGTACAGACGATAGCATATCGATCTACCCAAAACTGTTACATTTTCCCAATCAACTTTGAACCTTATGAATTAGCGATAAAGTTCAAAATGTATTAAAGAAATTTGACAGATTGTAGTAGCTTGATGTGCTGGCGTCTGAACATTCCGTTTACGGTTATTTAAGCTCTAATTTTGGATTACTGTCCAAATCACAGTGATCTTTGTTCTCATTCTAATAAAGTTGCTGTTAGGTTGCCGGTACTGACGTGTCTCTTAAAATCATTGTGATTTTTATTATTGTTACTACGTATAAAGTTGCTGCTGTCAGAGATAAAATAACTGTGAACGAAATGTAGAGAAACAGAAAATAAACGGCTTTTGACGATCGAGATTCCACTTGCTACGTGCATAGTCAGATTCTTGCTACAGGGCAAATGTTTGTACGTCTGTCTATTTATGTAGTCGACCAATGTTTATTCATGTCTGTGTATTCTTCCATTTCTCGTAACTGCAGGATTGTTGCTACGCTTTTTAATGGAGACCAGCTTGGCACCTACCGAAAAGGGAAGAAAAAAGAAAGGAAATTTGCGGCAAACATGACGCATAAAAAGACACAAACACAAGAAAAAACACAAACACAAAAAAAAATAATTTCTAGCGAGAAGTCTCTAGCAAAGCAAAAATATATCTACAGTAGACATATTTTTGACTTCATTTCGCTAGAGTCGACATTGTTGTCTGGTGGGACCGTATTCTAGACGGATGGCTCCGAATATTACTTTCACTCGTCAAGTGAAATAAATGAAAATGAACTGTAATGAAAAAAAAACTCCGAAGGCCTCCGGACCGATACAGGAGAAAAAATCACAATTTATTGAACAAGAATATGGTACCTACATTATTCATGTCAGGATTTTCGGATCTAATAGACTTCCAATAGGTCAGGCTATGCTGCTGACAAATGAAGCTGAACATCGGAATTGATAAAATGTAGATTTACGGAGGCCTTTTGGGTTGGTTTAATAAACACACGCTTAGTACCCGCTGACAAGGACTTGTGAGTTTTAAGCAGCATTGCTATTCAATTAATCAATTAGAAAACGAAGCCATCAGATCAGTATTTCAAGTATTATAGTGTACGTGAGTACTACACTCCCTTAAAGTATGTCCCACATTTAACTCAACACCCAATATAGGCTTCCACATCATGATTCTGTAATTATGATGTGGAAATTATATGAGACATTTAATTAGGGCGGACTAATGGCCCCGGATTAAGAGTTGTAGGTCGTAATTTCAAACCCAGACAAGCACTTTACTTTGTGTATTTAATTTCATCAGCACTGCTCTCAAAACGGTGAAGGAAACATCGTGAGGAAACCAGCATGTCCTAGAACCAAAAATTCGAAGACATGTGACATGATCTACCAATCAGTACTGCCCAGTACTAGTTGGTAGATCATGTCACCTGTCTTCTTCTTTGTCATGAACCCAGACAAACGGCTTACTCTGTGTAAATTATTTCTTCAAAATGGTAATTGAAAACATCGTGAGGAAACCGGCATGTCCTAGAACCAAAAATTCGAAGACATGTGACATCTTTCAACCAGTACTGGGCCAGCGTGGTGGTTACGGATCACTCCCTCTCACAGAAAGGAGGCCTGTGTCCCAGCAGTGGGAACTTTATAGGCTGATTGTGTAGGGAGACCAGGGTCAGGAAGACTACTTTTAGCTCAAGAAATTTTATGCCTTCTCAAAGCTAAGGGTGCGTTTCCACAGAAGCGGAGCTGGGCGGAGCGGAGCGGAGACGTGTAGGAATCGCCCAATCACAGACGAGACGAGTGACGCGATGAGGATTTCAATCATTGTGATTAGTCGATTCCTGCACGTCTCTGCTCCGCTTCTGTGGAAACGCACCCTAAGCTTGCTCCTCCTCAGGAGTGGCCCCACCCACCTTGTCTTAGTATAGCACTGTTGACGCTTGGCCTAAGAATTTAGGTCATTATTTTTACGAAAAAACTACCTTTAAGTCTGAAAACCAGTTAATCGTCCTCCCTTTTTCCTTACAATACAGCAAGAAATGCAGTCACTTCCAACAAAGGATGTTTTCCATCCGTTTAAAGTCCAACTTAACAAAAAACTTACTAAATTGAATTGCTAAAGTGCCTTACTAGTGACAATAGTCCATTTCTCTTAGCGAACCCCTACAACTTGAGAAGGAGCAGCTGTCGCATCCAGTTTGTAGATGTTTTAACCGACTTCAAAAAGTAGGAGGTTATCAATTCGGATGTTTATTTTTTTTTTATGTATGTTCGGGCATAACTCCGTCATATATGGACGGATTTGCAAAATTCTTTTTTTTTTTGTTCGATACAGGTTTGTTCCGAAATGGTCCAATTCCATTAAATTCCATTGAATTCCATTAAATTTCGTAAAGATCATGTGATGAGTCTCGGAGACAGACAACGGAACTCTTCAATAAATACCAGTAAAACAACCGCGATTGCTGCTATCGGATATGTATGTATTGTTTACGCAATCGCACAACATAACATCACGTGTGCACCCTATAAACGCAGATGCAGCTTCCTGTCACTGATATTTACACAGCAAGTAGTGTTATATTCATTTGTTAGGGGTAGGTATAACTAAAAAGTGAAAAATAAAAACTTTTTTATAGTAAAAATCAACCGACTTGGAAAAAAACGCTACAAAGTGAAAAATAACTTTAAATTTTGGATGTTGGTGTCGTTGGTTCCGCATTTTCGTTTTTTGACACCGACTTCGAAATTAAAGTTATTTTTCACTTTGTAGTGTTTTTCTGGAAATCGGTTGTTTTTTATTATAAAAAAGTTTTTATTTTTCACTTTTTAGTTATACCTACCCCAAAAAAATGAATATTTAAATAATAAAGTTTTTTTCTTTATCTGTTGGTTAAGCATTGAAATGACGTTATGAAGTTGAAAAATTTTACGTTTTCCTAGAAGAGGAGTTTTCGTCAAAATGAATTTATGAACAATAGAACCCTTTTTACCTTTTTATTACATTATTTTTTAGGGTTACGAGTTTGAGTTTTTTTTACTTCATAAAACTTTATGCTTTTATTATTAAAAGTAAAAAAGTATGTTTAAAAATCAAGCTTGTTTATAAAGTAACTGTTTTAAAATAGTTAGCGTTAAGAAACTTAAACGAGACTATTATAGGAAAACTTTTTAATTACTTGGACATTTTTATAACATTATTTTTTGTTTCGTACTTTTTTTTTTAAAATACACAATGTACAGACGCCAGCAAATCAAGCTACCCGAAACGGTCAAATTTCCAATCAACTTTGCGCTTTAGCGATAAAGTTGAAAATCTATTAAAGAAATTGGAAAATAGTAATAAAGGAATATTACTACATACATAAGCTTAAGCTTAGACATTAAGTCCGCCTCTGTAAATTTATGTACTTGAAGTATTAAATAAATATACGTTCATATATCTGCAGTGCTATTCTGTAAAAATCTCACCGTGAGGACTTAGGTGAAGTGAGCGGGAAGTGTGCTCTGTCATACCCTAATGCTACATATTAACACTATTAAGTGCTCACTTCACTTATGATTTCACGGTGAGATTTTTACAGAATCGACCGGCTGATACAATTCTCATAATTTTAAGAACGTTCACAGTCTGATCTTAGTCAATCTGTCAAAAATACCTCTAATCTCCCTACATTTTTACAAGTTTTTGACATAGATTGCCGCTGAGATGAGATTGCAACTACATTTTGAACGTTTTTAGTGACGAGAACTGGCCTTCAGATCATACATACTACCCATAGCATACTATGCATACTACGCACCTGACATTTCTGAAGAACATCACCAATAAGGTCCCTAATATTACTACCACAATTACATGGAAATAAAAATATATCCAAACGACGACGGCACGGTTGGCGCAGTGGTTAAGCGATTGACTGCTGCGCTGCGTGTCGCGGGTTCGATTCCCGCACAGAACAAATATTTGTATGACCTACAAGTAGTTGTCCCGGGTCTGACTGTTTATGTATGTGTGTTTAAATGTTTGTAAACGCACCCACAATACAGGAGAAATTCCTAGTATGGGGCAACGTTTTTTAAAAACAAATAAATAAATAATTGCTAATTCAACATAACATCAATTTACGTAAAGTCAAAAGCCAGGTGCACATAACATTGAAACTTATGATTACTTTCAAAAATATCCAGAACATTCACTGTAATCTCAACTAATTTCCTCGATACGCACCGAGATCATAAAGTAAATGTCTTGTCGCGAGTGTTAGGGACTCTCATTGAAGTTGGTAATGCCATCACGTGTGTGTAATACCCTTTAATTGGACTTCGGTGGCCATTACTTTTTATTGCTTCAGTAACTGTTCTTAATTTCTTTCGCTTCTCCTATTTCTCCGTTCCTAAGTCCAGGGATCAGATAGACAGGAAGGTCCAGGGGCGGTGAAAGGCTCAGTAATTTATAGTTTCTCATAAAAAAGAAAGATTTATGGGTCAGTTCTTGGCCGTACAGTTTCCTTTGTCGCCCGGTCACATAAGTGTTATAACATCAGAATTCATGTATTCAGTTATAACCGTTATTCTTGCAAAAGGATGACAATATCAGGTTTTTATGTTTATCACTTGAACTTTGACTGATATTGGTCATCTATCGCCGAATTATGTCGTACGAAATGTCTGGATTCTTTCATCGGGCACTGTTTTATGAGTTTTGAACTGTCTTCGTTGTAGTAATTCTGTAGCTGTCCATAAAACTGCCCATTAGGTTACAATTATAAAAAAAAAATCTCTTTACAATGTTAACTTCTTGCTTCGCTCAAAGCTAAAAATTTAATTATCAAAGAAAATATGCAGCAAAAGTTATAATTTAACCGCACACCAGAGAATATGAAAACAAATTCTCTCTCAAGTTTCGTCTCCCTGTCCAATCCAACCGTTTTAAAACAGTTGAATAAAATTAAAAAGTTAGACCTTGTAAAAAAATCATATTCGAAATTCAAATAGAGGTATCTATTTTAAAAACAAATCACGTAATCCATTTCGGTAAGGACGTGTGGAGTTTCATTTGATGCTGATCAGCTCAGTACACGGTGTGACCGGGTTTTCAAGACCAAATTTAGTTTTGCAAGTCAAATTAGAAAGCTCACGCAAGAAATTAAAAAAAAATCTGGGTCGCTGTCGCCGGATACCGTGAAGTTCCATAACATATGTGAGTTCCATTTATCAATCGGGTCTTTCGTTTGTTTTACTGACCAATTTCAATATACCCGAATGTCGAATGATATGATTTTGAAATGAGAATGTTTGTTTTTGGCATCTAAAACTCTTTTTTCATAGCATCCACTTTATAATATAGAATAACTTCATAACGTACCACTATTACGGGTAAAAGCCCTAGTTCATCCTGCCAAGCACATCAACCAAGTTAAGAATGTTGATGTTTTCTTTGAGAACACAATTCCATCGGATGTCGCAAGATGAGTACAAAGCCTACACGCATTCCTGAACAAACAACGGTCGTTGGAAAACATTACCCTCTTTATTCGAGTATTAGGCTGTATACACAAGATATTGTTACTACTGGACTTAGTGTACTGTACGTTCTTTTGTATCCAGTGTTCTTCAAACAATTAAGTGTGTGCATTTTTGAAGTGAAAACTTATTTATGTGCACATTGCTCTCTTTCTGAAAAGTGAACGAAACTGAGTATACCCGATTCAGCGTCACCAAACCGAGCATGATGGGCTCGGGTCGGTAAAGCTGAATCGGATATACTCGGCTCAAGTCGGTCGGTGACGCTGAATCGCGTATACTCGGCTCCAGTCATAAGATTTCTCTTCTATTCTGCGGTCATAAGCACACATCCTCTTTTTTGGTTATTATTTTTGGAGTCTACACTACAAAAAGAAAACCTATCATTATATAAAATAGAAGGAACGGATAATGTAACAAAAGGATCAATCGCGGGACAAATTTGGCTTAACTGGACTTGTCGCTCGATTGCTCTCATAAGGGTTCCATTTTATATTTAATTTACTTTAAGCCATTCGGGAACACATCCCTAAGAACATTGCTGTAAAAAATTATCGTTTCACCCCTCCTTAGTCCTTACTAGGTGTAGGTTATGTGCAGACGCCAGCACATCAAACTACTACAATCTATCAAATTTCTTGAATACATTTTCAACTTTATCGCTAAAGCATAAGGTTCAAAGTTGATTGGGAAAATTTGCCAGTTTCAGGTAGCTTGATGTGCTGGTGTCTGTCTGGAGTTTCACGTACATAATCGGGCTATACACTAGTGGGACTCGGGTCTCCTCTCTGTCAGAGGTACACCATATTCCACCACATGGTAGGTTACATGAGTCAGTTGCAGCTTTTCAATCACATATCTATCCGCTGTGTGTTCACATACCAAATATTGAAAAGCGTACAGTTCCACGTTCCATGCGATGTGTTTTGTGTACCTAGCCTTAGGCACGAATCCACGCAATATCATGTTTGGAGTGAAGTCCAATAAAAGCGTTATTTGCTTAATTCATGCCATCCAGTGTTTAATTAAATGCGTTTTTCATACGAATTAGTCGCGTTCAGCTGTTTCTACGATTTAGAATTTAATTGAACTGTCAACTAGTTTGTTGCAGGAGATATTTTAGGTTAGAAGGCAATTTCGGACGCTATCGATTTGTTTGACAGTAAAACTGTTTGTATAAAAATAATACAGACTTATTTTTAACCGACTTCCAAAAAGGAGCGGGTTATATGTTCGATTTTATGTTTTTTTTTTTTTATGTATGTTCACCGATTTCTCCGTCAATTGTGGACATATTTTATTTTATTTATTGTTTAAATATGCTCTCGAGGTGGTCCCACTGTCACCAAGTCGAAATCTGGTTAGGGAACTGGGTTTCCCTAACCAGATTAAATTGTAAATCGAGGGAAACCCTCAAATTTTATAGGCTCACCTATAGCGATTTGGGTATTTTTTATAGTAACCCGTACATTTGCTCTCGAAAGCACCATTTGGTGAAGTGGAACTGGTGATGAAGACCACAGATGCCCATTGGAACTACTCAATAATAAGTATTTCACGGGTTGTGATTCGATTAGGTACTTTAATGTGGTTGCTAAGCAATTTATGCTCGTTACAATGCATATGGTGAAGTGGAGCTGATGGTGACTTCTCAATCAGCTACATTTCTCCTGGTTCTTACTAGAACAAATCCTCAAGAATTAACGTCCATGCATCGGGAAAAGCAATATTTTGTAAAAGGTGATGAGTTGACAACTAAAATACCAGCTTTGATATTATTTAAAATTATCAATAGAATTAGCATAAAAAACATTATTAAATCTCGATTATAATAATTGTAAATGTATGCTTGGTCAATCCCTAGCATCAGTGGGATGACACTGACAGCTCACTCCACGCAAGTTTTCAAGGTGAGATTTTTACAGAATCGACAAGCGGGCCATACAAAAAAGAACAACAGCCGGTCGATTCTGGAAAAATCTCACCGTGATAACAAAGTGAAGTGAGCTGTGAGTCATGCTGATGCTAGAGATTGACACTATTGACGACTCACTCCACGCTCACTTCACCTAAGTTTTCACGGTGAGATGGTTACAGAATCGCACGGCAGTATCTTAAATATTTGCTTGTTCAATATTCGTGGATAACTTAAATTTAAATTTTATCATTTTCAATAAAATAGCGACGAAATTTACATATTTTTTTTTAATATGGTGTATACAATAAGGAGTATTCTATTCTATTCTAAATTCAAACTAAGTAAGTTTGTGACTGAGTCAATAACCGGACCGTTGAATTTATTCAAGCAAAGAGAGGTGAAAGCGGTAGGAAGACGAGGATTTATTTGATTTATTTCAATTGAGCTCGAAAAGCTTTATTACTAAGAGAGGAATAAGTATTCCTCAAGCGACTTACAGCTAGTATATTTATAAAAATCATCTAATTTTACAATATTTGTAAATATCGCTACGGTGCAAAAACGTCACTTATGCAATTTGGGAGGGTTGTAAATTTTAAACGTTTATGTTATTTTATTACAAAATTGTGAGATGTTCGCTTTAACTTTAATATGAAGTTCAAAGTTGTAGTTTAAGTATTACTAGTTAATTTCTTTAGTCAAGAAGAGTAAGAGAAACATTATAATAGGATGGCGAATTTTTAAACGCTTCTCCTGAAATATTACGTCATTTGCATAAGTGACGTTATTGCACCGTAGGTGCGATATGTGACGACCGTGTATCTATCACATACGTAATTTACCTGTCATTGGTTTATTTTAAAGTATTTTTACCTATTGTGGTACACTCATTGTATTTTAAGTGGTCCTTCACATATAATAATATAATTTATGTATACAAAATATTGCATAACGTTTTTAAAAAATAACGGTGGATTTTTTGTCCATTCTTCTCCAAACGAAACTACCTTGTGGAATGGGTGACTAGAATCAATTTTATTTTCTTGTAAATGTTGACGTTCAAAAATGAGTTTTATGTGCCTATTTGAAATAAATGATTTAATGTAGGTCATCGTCATCGTCCTAGCCGTGTTAGCTTCCTATCTGACCTCCACAACCCAGTTACTGTAAAAAACGATACCCCTTGGTACGACGGGTTGTAAGACTTTCAGGCTCCTTTAGATGTAGCTTTTCTATCTGAATTTATTTTATAATATTTATAGATATCAGTAGAATGGATACAGATATCTATCAAACAAAATCTATTACCGAATATTGGAAATAAGTATTGTATTAACTTTACAGTACTGACGGCTAAATGAGTTGTCATTAAAACTTCTGCTCACCTACATACACAACACATTATTGAGAACCAAGCACCGAAATGGGCCATGTAACTAAGAATTAAAACAATAATTTCTCAGAACAATTTAATGAAAATGTTTACGTGTTTCTCCTCCATGTGTAAAGACTCATAGGTAAAAAGCTAATACTGTAAATAACTAAAACTAACGCCGTACGTAATAACTCGGCAACTCCGCCGAACTATAACAAAGAGAAACTTCCCCTACAACAATTACATAGTAATAAATCTGAAGAACAAAGAATCTACGACAGTTATTGGAATGTGAATATTCATGGTCCAGAGTTTGTCTAGAATACACTTAATGAGGTTAATACTGCGAGTTCTCCCAACTTATAATGTTCCGCTGTACATTCCCTGCATTGTAGTTTCGGAGTGTATTTTAATAATTGCAGTCGGTATAACGAGTCCTTGTCTTGAGAAAATTAATTGCTGCTACCTATGCTTTCTTAACGAGACAATTGTCTAGTTTTTGAGAATGTTTCTCCATTGACCAAGTAGTAAAAGATAAAGAATAAAATCTCAAATCATTATTATCAACAATCGCACTCGGGCTGGCAGTCCTATTAACGTTGCTATTGCTGTTTTCGTAATAGCTCCTGGAAATACAACACGACCCACCTTCCCAGAAAGTAGTACTTCTGGGAAGGACCGTTAGAAGCAACTGAGTGATAATCTAACTAAACGACCGAAAATACCCACATCAAAAGTTAACTAATAAAAAAAAATTGATTACTCCTGTTTCGGGTTTTGAACAAAAAGTTCCGTACAAACAAAGTTGACATTTCAGAACGCAACGACAATTTGTTATTAGTTCTAATACTCGTATGTCACCGTCATTTTCTCGACATGTCCATGTCAGGGCCAATTTCACCAATGAAACAGAACACAATCAGCAGATCTAAACCACGTTCAAGAGCTGTTAGTGTCGAAATTGTTGTGAAATATTGACACTAACAGCTCTTGAACGTGATTTATGCTAATCGCGTTCAGTTTCATTGGTGAAATTCATCCTAAGTTAGTAAGAGATGTTAATTCTGCAATTTTAGTTTAGTTCAAGAGCAAAGGAATTGGCGTCAATCTAGATCAAAAAACAAGAAAAAAACTTAAAAAAAACAATTGAAATTATCTTTCGCACCAGTGTCTGCGGTCCCTCCCTACCTAGCTTAAGCAGCAATTTCAATCTATTATATCTTCACAAAGTATGAGCATGAGACTATGGCAATTTTCCCGTAAATAATAGATTTGATCAGCCGGAAAGCGCTCCCTGCAAAGTCCATTATTGATCAGAACCCGTTCAATGGTCACTGTTTTCCACGTGATGCTACGCATAACTTGGTCTTGTGTATTACGTTATTGGGAAATCGCCGTGCTATCTTAATTGGTATACAGGTCATTTGTCATATTAGATGTAGGACAGGAAACGTGGAATGTGGTGTAATTAATACCTAAATAAATAATGATCTCTATCAGATTGACAAATTTATTCTGTTAAGCAACGAAATTGACTTAAACTATTTTTGAATTCATAATTCGGTGATTTCAAAATTTTATATAAAGATATATATACAAAAACAAAGAAAACGGATACAATAATGTTAATATTAGTAGGATATCCTACTAATCCTACTAATATTATTATAAACGCGAAAGTTTGTGAGGATGGATGGATGGGTGTTTGTTACTCTTTCACGCAAAAACGACTGAACGGATTTTGATGAAACTTTACAGTAATATAGCTTGTACATCAAAATAACACATAGAATACTTCTTATTTCGATATTCTCACGGGATCGACATTTAAGCGGGTGAAACCGCCGGGCGCTGCTAGTCTAAACTAATATTATAAAGAGAATAGTTTTGATTTTTCTATGTTTGTTTGTTACGCCTTTACTCTAAAACGGCTGAACGGATTGGTATAAAATTTGGCACATGGGTAGACCATGACCTGGATTAAGACAAAACATACTTTTTATTCCGATATTCTTACGGGTTTGAGACTTATGTGGATGAAACCGCGGGGTGCAGCTAGTAATATATATAAATATGACGGAGCGAGCGTGGACGATATTATATATCTTGATACACAGGTACAATAGTTTGATATATGTAATGTTAGCTCACTTTTCCTGCTTCACGCCCGTGGTTAGAGCTTTTAACGAAATTATTGGCCCTTTCGCATCGTGATAAAATACGAATATATTTCATTTTGAATCCCTGGGGGCATATCCATCGTAACGGGGCTTTCTGCGGCCTTTTCAGTCATGTATATTTCTATACAGGTAATATGGTTTAATGGATTTGGTGTTATATGTCAAAACGAAATCGTTTGCTTTAAATAAAAGTACTTTGTGAAGGATCTAGTACATAACTGAAACAAGGATTGTTAATGTTCTGCTAAGTAGAAATAATACAAAATTAATACAAGTTAACAAAAACAAATATTACCTACGGACACACATTAAGGCCCGGCGCCCATTATCGGCATCGGCAAGGAAAAGGATCCTTCAATTATGCTTAAGGAAAAGCATGCCAAAGCAATTATGCTTTGGCATGCTGCAACGTTCTTAGGGATGACGAGGCATCCTTAAGGATGCCGCACCGTCCTGTAGCTTGCCGAAGCGTCTCAATATCGTATTTCTCAAACTATCCCCCGAATGTTGCCTCGGCGCCTGCGGCGTACCGAAGGATGCCGAAGGATGCCGAAGCATCCCGAAGCATTCTCAAGGCTGCCGATACACCAGCCTCAAGCATACCGAAGCGGTATTTTTGTTATTACGACCACATATCACGGAAATTTCTACTTTATTGCCATTATGTTATAGTATATTGCTATTTGCCACCTAAAATCCTCAGTCGTACCGATGCCGATAATGGGCGCCGGGCCTAAAACAAAAGGCTAGCCAAATGGAAATAACTGAGTCTTTTAATCAGCCTATCGCAGCCCACTGCTGCAAATAGGCATCTCCCAAGCTACGCCACAACACCCTGTCTTCCTTCCGGGTCCAGTCTGTCCCTGCAACATTTTTAAGGTCGTCAATCAATCTAGCTGGGGGCGTCCCACACTACGCCCCTATTTATTTTTTAATTCGACTTAAATCCAGTCCCAAAATAATTGTCATCTGAGAAAATATAAATTCAGTCTGTATAATCAAGCACACCTTAAACTTATATCATTTCAAGAATTTAAATTCCCGTAGGGGTGACTATCGTAGCAGCTAAAAGCAACAGTTCGTTGAAAAGTCAATTGGATTGTACGTCAGCGTCGCTCGCTTTAGCAGAACCTTTGATATAGCCGAAACTGCAATATAGAGGAGACTGTTGGGAATTTGAATAATTTTGAAACTTTATTATGCTTTACTGGAGATGAATGAGCGGTCTTTTGTAACTCGTAGCGGTGTGGTGATCGATATTATTTTAACATAGTCGTTGAAATATCCGCGTGAATTCTCCTTCAGGGGATGAGTTCTTCCTCATACTGCTCTTATTTTGTCATCATCCTCTTTTCTTTTTTTTTTTCAATTAGGATCTGATCAGCATGTCTTCTCCTTCCATATATACCATATATATATATATATATATATATATATATATATATATATATATATATATATATATATATATGATATATATATCTCTATCAGTCATTTCCTCAGTCACCAACGCCTTTCTAGCCACATCTTATTTTAAATATCCATGCACCGTCGTTCTTGCCCTATAATTGTAGCTATTACTTATATCATAAATATAGGTTCCAGCTGTTAGTATTAAATCTAGGAATACTATTAAGACTCACCCAAAACTACTAGTTTTACCATTGCAATGTGGATAACAGCTTTTCCAATCAATTATTTACAGTCAAACTGTCCATGTATAGATAGCTTCCTATGACTTAAAACCTCCTTGAACATAACAATAGACACATCGTTCTTCTTTATTTTACTCATATGATACCCTAGTGTCGTAGTACATCGCCTCAACATATTGACACACCCTCCTTTGCAATTTCTCCCCTCGTTATCACCTATTTTGCTTCGTTAAATTCATTAAACTGTTACTCATCTTATTACTACTCGTATTTGAGAGTATCTTGTAGCTTGTGATGTGCCAAGGAATAATTTTTCATCCCCTAAAAGGGTTAAATAAGGGATGAGGGTTTGTATAGAAGTTTGTCAATTTTGCCGATGGGAAATCCCATTGGGCTCACGGCTTGTTTTAAGAAAAAGTAACCTATGTCCTTCCCCAGGATGCCATTTATCTGCTTGCCAAATTTTATCGAAATCCGTTCAGTGGTTTAGGCGTGAAAAGGGTACATAAAAATTTCGAAACAGCTGGTTGACACTTCCCGTGATCTAAGAGCTGGCTTTTACCTTGGCCAGAGGAGAGGCTAAGCATTGCCATACGACGTGGTAATGTCAACAGTCTCTTGGGTACATTACAAGTCGACAGCGATGCGGATGATTTTTTCGACGCCATAGTTTAGTTTATGTATAGTTTTAGTTAAGGTAGAATTTAATATTGTTGTTTGTATTAATTAATTAGTTATTAGTTGCTGTTCATTTATTACGTAAGACGATTTCAGGGGGAGGGGTTCCAAACAAGTCTTATTTTTTCTAACATGGGGTGGAAGGGGTCTAGATTATTCTTACATAAGATCACAAAAGTAAGCAAAAATTATATCTAGTCAGGGGGTTCATTCAAGTCTTATTTTTTCTTACGTAGGAGGGAGGGGGGCCAGAAATTGTTTAAAAATGGCTTACGTAATAAATGAACAGCCCATGGCTTGTTATATGATGACTTATTATTTAAATTAACAGGATTACTTAAGAATTTATAATATTAGTAGGTACAGATTGAATCGCCTATTATAATAGGTATATGATTCCTAAAAGAAATAAAAACATAATTGAGTACCTACTTTAAAATCCAAAAATATACAACCTCCATCCAATACAAACGTCAAAAAGTGATCAAACACTTCCTGATTTGGATTACCCTTCACATTGTTTATATCCTTATAAGAGAAAAAATACACGAAAACATGGATACACGCTCACATAAATTCAAATAACCCAAATTTTGCCGAAGAAAAAACAACTTTTCACTTGTCTGTCACGTTCTGAGGAAGATCAAGGAGTGCTTGCTGACACGGCAAGATAAATGCGTTTCCCTCGGAACGATCGGGGGTCTTTGCGAGAATATTCTATGAGCGACGACACTTTTACGAGTTGAATAGTAGATCTCATTGCATCGGTCGGTAACAGTCTGGATGGGTTCAACCATCTGTCAAACGGCTGTGTGATCTTTGATACTTTTTCGTTTTGATCGTAAATCGTGGATGCATTAAGTACTTACCGATTATACTTTTCTTTTTTTTTTGCAAGTATTTGTAACATACGGCATGTACCAGAAAGACATGGACATGGGACATGGTCTGACACGCCCTCCGGAGAAGTTATTTAATAAGTTCCCACCCAAAAAAAAAGGGTGGTGTACAGACCATCATACTGAACAACTTCCTTACTGAGACCAACATCGTAATCGCGAAAGATTATCGACGGTCCCATACAAAACTTCAATAACTACTCGTCCCAAATGTATGGGACGGCAGATAATTTTTCCGCGATTACGATGTTGGTCGCATGGAGAAAGTTGTTCAGTTTGACGGTTTGTACCACACCTTTAAATATGATATACCTTTCTGATACACTGTATACTGTTTCTAGGTCTACCAAGTAGGACCTTTAAGCCGGTAGGTAAGTACTCGTATTATATTAAGTTTTTTTTTTTTGCTGATTTTTAATATTAATAGGAATTCTATTTAATATAACGAGGGGTTAAGGGTGCCTCAGTCAAGGGTACTCGATATATCAAATAAGGATCCCAATCTAGTCGATAGAGACCGTAAATACTGATTGCCAAACATAGCATTCCTAATACTCGTAGACTATTATAAAAAATAGCCCGGAAGGAATTTTGGTATATTTGGTGAACTGATTAGTGGAACACCAATCAGTTCATTAAATATAGCAATATAATCTTCGAGGCCATTTTTAGTAGTCCTAATAATACTCGTACATGTTATTATTAGTGCAATGATTCTGTTTACATCATCAAATTCTCGATACAACAGTACATGCTAAATTACACAATGCTGTCTGATCGTAAGAACTTTTAACTCTTGTTTACAGTCCCATAACGAAAGGGTACCAACGGAACTATCACTAAGCATACGCTGTCCGTCCGTCCGTCTGTCTGTCAGCGGGCTGTATCTCATGAACCGTAATAGGTAGAGAGTTGAAATTTTCAGTGTGTATTTATGTTCCTATATCTATAAAAACAAATAATAAAAATAAAATAATGCTGAAAATTAAAGGGGGTCGACAAGAAACGTGTTTTTTTTTTTGGCGTTTTTTGCCTTGTGGTACGCAACAGTTCGACTTTCACTTTTAATTCATTGGTTCAAACTAAAAATCACTGACACGAGTTAACGACCAACCCCGCTTTGGACAGACATTCACTCAGTAAAAACTTTTACTGGAAAAGTTTCCAAGTGTTATTAATTCAGTTACTGATTGGCAAACTACCTCAAAACATTGTTTGATCGAATTAATATCAATTTGAACTTTGATAGCCATTCCATGGATTCCATTTTGCTAGCCGAAAGTTGTTGAAAGTCATTCATTAGCTAAACTATTACCCGATAGTTTAATTTAACGTGAAACAATAATCATTTTGTATGAACCAACCATTCAATGTTCAAAAATCATTGTGTTAATTAAAATAAAATAAATCTTCCGACCGTTTTTGGTCCCGGTGGCCAATCTCAATTGAGATAAGCCAGGTACGCGGGAAATATTATACAAGAGTATGCGCAAACACAGGTGCATTCTCTGTTCTTTTACTCGCATTGTTCGATGGGACGGTAATCCGACACGACTAGAGAGAGATCAGGCGCACGACTGTGTAAATTACCAAGTACCTAACTACCAACGTAATGATTATAACGATGGCTTTATTTACCATTTTCTACGTACAGTAAACGCTCAGAAGTCCATAAGCACGCTAAAGTTCACATTGCCATGAACAGTACGAGCGCGATACAGTCAGTGCGTGTGCGAGTGATGTCTCAACATTCCGCAGATAACACACACTAATGAACTGTCGTCGTAATAGACGAAATAGCATGATATTTCTGTTGCATTTACAATACGCGTCTGTTCTTACCATAGCATTGCTAAAATTCGCAAGCTTCTAATATGTGCTGCTAGCTATTTGCGCTAAGCAACAGGTTCACGATCAATGAGGTCTGAGTTCGAATCTGTATTGTTAGCCGTTTTTTTGTTTCTTTGAAACTATAATAATGTTATATAAAAACTTATTAGGTTTATGTTTATTTATAATGTATTCATGCTTATTATCATTTTTATAAGAAGCAAATATTAGTTATTGTATTATTATTTAAGTATTTATGTGATATTTAATTTATTTTTTCGGTTTTGGAAGGTGGAACTAAAATAGTCGTGCTAAATCATAACAAAAATGTTTATTCGTTTTATTTATTTATAAAATTAACAATTTTGATGACAATAATTGTGACGTCACATTCCTACTTAGATAAAAAGAAGTTCTCTTGTAACCGTTCATAAGATTTTTTGTTGTATACCCACTTAGTCAATTCATAATGACATAACAAGGAAAGGATGTTCTAATAACACAAATATAATTGTTGATACGCACTTATTAGAGGTATCGGTATTCAGTAAAGTTTATTGAAAAGTTATATATGATTTAGACTTTATAAACATGTTTTTTTTTTTAATGTAACGTCACAATAAATGTATTGAGCTTAATTTTTCATTTTCTTGACGAAAAGAAGATTGAAACTAAACCTCAATTGTTTAAGTTCATTAAATAATACGGATATGCTAATATTACTAAATATTTAGTTACACCGTCTAATTATAAAAAACAAAACATTTAGATATTAATATTTTGTATAACTACATAAAAGCTAGTTCTCCTGGCCCTGCTGCACTCATCCATCCCCACATATTAATCGCAATTCGACCTGACTCTGCATTAGGGCATACGCTTTTATCACACCAGTGAGTGTTATCCTTGCGCCATAAATGAAGCCTACCCTTATGGCTGGATTTAAATGTCTTTTGATCTGAAAATATGGTAGTATTCCAGTCAAAATCTAAATAATCCCGTGCGAAACGTAATCGTTCTTGTTTATGTCGTTCTGTCAACAAGGGCTTCTTCAGCTAAGAAGTCTTCTGTGCAAGCCTTCAGCGTGGAGGGCACGGCGAAGAGTTTACGATGAGGTGTCGAATAGTTCAGCAAAGTGTCTCGTTGGTGTGAATCCATTAAATTCATGCTCGCCCACCATATGTCGTCGCTGTGCCTCGCTAATAAGCGCCGGACTTCCACTTCGGCCTTTCTCTGCCTCGTATCTTTTGATCCAGAGACTTACAGTATTCCTCTAAAACAAAAAAAAAGTGAAATTAGGCAGCTGTAACAAAATACTAAAGTGACTTCATTTTAATATAATATAATAATATATATTTAATATAATACCTATTCAAATATTACAACTTTGCATTTATAAATCCAATAATAAACACTAATTATTTATCTTTTAGGCCTCATGATGGACTTAATAATCAATAAAAAGAATCATCCATTGTCAACAAATAATAGGTATTTTCAAATAAAAGTTTAAGTTACAATTCATTAATAATTATTAAATACTCACATTCAGTCCGGTTTCATTAGATATTTGTGTTCTATTATGACCACTTTTATGCAGCCCAATAATCGTCGCCCCCGCCTCAATATTAATATTTGCCTGCATTTTGAGAATAATCAATACCGCTATCTATACCACACGTCACTAACCAACAACTACAACTAAAACGACAACGGTTAAATATTCATAAATCTCATGTCTACCTCACAGAAATCTAAATTCTTTATTAAGTTTTTTTACCATCTACCTTCTTAACTTTACAAAATGTGTGAACAAAGCGAACAAGATAAAGAATATTATATTTCTGTCCCATTTCTTCCAATCGAGTAAAAACTTGCAAAAAGTCTACATATTCGGCGTGAGATTCGAACTCACGGCTCACTGATTCGCGCATCTATCTGCAGGCGCTTAGCCGCTAGGCCATCTTGACTTGTGTAGTTACGTTGAAATTATGAAGTACAATCACTTGTTGACGACAATGATGATACATGTGTCTATTCTTGAAAATAGAAGGTCGTAAGTCAAACTAAACGTCAAGCTAATGCTTTGTGAGAATGCCTATGGACTTTTGGAGGCCACTGTACATATTAGTAGGGACATCGACGCGTAACCGCCCAAGACGAAGACACCTTTATCCCCGCGGAGAATAAGAGTATTCTCCGCGGTGTATACTGCGAGGTAATAAACACAAATTCGAATAAGTAGTAGGTATATGAAACTGTTAAATAACCGGGGAATACCCAGTTATGTGTAGTGTCATACCCTATTTACCCGACTACGTATCGGGACTGGGTTATGATTTTATGCGCACATAACTATGTATCTTTGTATGTGGAATTCCTTATACCCTCGAAGCATCGTAACGACCGGATGGATTTTAGTACATGAGGTGTCTATCGACTCGCTTGGGTCTCGCAAAGGTTATAGGCTAGGTTTTGTTTTTATAAAACCAAAATGGCGGATTTTAGATGTAAATGTAAATAATGTCTTAAAAAAAAAAATTAACATTACTATGTGTGGTATCAAAATAAAGGGCTCAAGGAGACATTTAAAAATAAAATAACACACTGAAAGGATTAAAATTAAAATAAAATGACAAAATCGAAACCCTACTGCATCTGAGGTTCAAAACTAGCTCACTTTTTATAAGCAGTCCGGTGCAGTTGGTAGCATCAAATGTTACATTGAACTAAAATAACATACCCACAGGAACCGATTATTTTGTTCGTCGACGGTGACTAAAACCTATGAAGTGTGAACTCTGTGGTCAAACTGTACATTAATAGAAAACAGTTTCGTTTTTTTTTTTTTTGCTTAATGTTTCCATACGATTTTCTCAGTTGACATTCCAAATTCAAATCACATTAATGAACAACGGATCACAATGAAATTCAGTAAGGTACAGTCGCTAAATAACGTCCCCTTTTTGAAAAAAATAAAATTTTTGAAAAAATATCACGAGTAAAGTAATAAATAAATCGTCAAAGTTTAGGTAGAACAGTCCTTTATTTTTTTATATAATCAAAAACCCGTTAATTTTATTACTACTTCTACAAAAGTAGCTCAACCCAAAAAAGTAGAAATTCTGCAAATATATTTTTGGGCACCTAATTGCGTCCCGGGGACGATATTGAGACCACAATAATCAGTACGTAAACTTAAATTGTATTTTTAACCATAATTATTAGTAATCATAATTATAATATCTAATCAGAATCAGACTTTTATTAATCATTAGTATGAGTATGGTTTAAGTCATTTTAATCAGACTTGTCTTCAGCCGCTTTTTGATTTTCTTTTGGTTGCTTCCTGTTGTATTTTTTTTTACATTTCTAGCTCTTTTTTTTCCTACTTTCTGCTGTCTGTCATCCTTTTCCTTTCTTTTCTGTTCTTCTGTTCTATGTCTATTAGTTCTTGTTTATGCGGTGAAGCTGTGACTACCATGGCTTTGCCTCGCCTAGTTGACGTTGAAGGTGGCTCAACAATTGGAATAGGCTGTATGTCAGCTAGAACTATAAACGGGAATGAAAAGTTGCTTGACCCTGGTAATGCAGTTGGTGTTTTTGGTCTTGAACTTGTGGAATCCAATTGCAATGACACATCATTAAAAAATTTGTGCTGTTTGCATCAGTTGCAAGAGGAGCATTTGGTGAGTCAAAGAAAATGTTTTCATTGAGTGGAACCACCCGGTGAGTAACCACTCGCCGTGGGTGATTTGTCATTTCCAATTTTCTCTTTGTCATCTAAAAATAAAATAAATACATTTACAACAGTTATAGAAAATTCACAAGTCACAAATGACAAAGTGATCTAAATATCGTCCCGGGGACGATATTAGGCTCACGTAGGGGGACGATATTAAGAATTTGACAATTGTGTTGGTAACCTCCATTCAACAAAAAACACATGTCATATCTTAATGAAATTTCAATTCATTTAAATCTAAGCGATGTCAACAAATTTTGTAAAAAATTTCGTTTCAATAAGTCAGACACATCAATATTTAAACAATACCGATAGTAATTCAATCAAAAACTCACCTTGAACAGTTTTTTCTTTTTTAAATATCTTAAGACAGAAGCGACGTTTTAAAGCCAAATTTATGCAATGGCTGACTGACTCAACTAACTGTAGATTCGAAGCAAAATCACTACATGGCGTTATTTATAAAAAAAGAAACCGATGGGGACGAAATTAGGTTCGGGGACGAAATTTGGCGGCTGTACCTTAAGTAATATGAAGTTTTAAATAAACACATTCATACTTAATCAATAAATAAAATCATAGGTGTTTAATTAGGAAGTCAGAATCGTCATAACTCTGTTTATCAGTAGTAAACTCTGTGATGGAGTAGTAATTAAAAAGGAATTTAAACAATGACGTCCTTAAAAGATCCTAAACACTCTTTATTTCTAATAACTGCTGGTACACTATTATACAACGTGTAACGTTAAATGCGCAAAACCTGAAAATAGTTTGATCAGAATAACGAGGAGAATTAATGTAACCACTTTTTAATATAGGTCACATTTTTCAAAAAATCTTCATTAAAAACGTTGCCGTGTCTATTTATTAATAGGTCAAGCAAGCCAATGTCAGCGCCTCGCAGCGGCCCTGTGACGACTCCTCCCTCGATAAAGCGTCGTCGCAGACGCAAGAAACGATCAGAATGGCCAGTATAACTAAAACAGCACATAAAACCTTTACAAATTTTTTAATGACTTATTTTCTGAAATAGGTCAATTGAATTAAAAATCAATTGGGGTGTCTGAGGTTTTGCGCATTTAACGTTACACGTTGTATATTTTTGGGGCCATACCTACCACACTTTTGCCGAAAAATGTAGTTTTATGAGAGGTAACATGAATGGTATTCTGATAACGGCGAGAGCAAAAAATGCAGGTTACAGCGAACAAACACTCCCATTTCATACATATGTACATAGACGGGAGATTGAACAAACTAAGTTCCTTATACAATGGTGTACAACTATCAATCGACTGTAATTTGATAAACGATCTCAAGCATTTCTTCTGAGCTTTAAAAGCAATGTCTCCGTCAGTGGAGTTGCCCCAGAAAATGATTCTGTACCTAATGCTACAAGCCACATAAGTATTCTAAGCTATTTGTACTGTAAGCATCATCATCTGCCTAGCCTTTTCCCGACTATGTTGGGGTCGGCTTCCAGTCTAACCGGACGCAGCTAATACCAGTATTTTACACGGAGCGACTGCCTATTTGCCTACCTATTTGTACTGTAAGCATGCAGTATTAAATTAGGAGCGAAAAGCTTTTAAGTTGTGAAAAGAGGGAAGTAATATTTATTATACAACATATTCATAGCGAAGTTTGCACAAAGACGTCCCATAAATAACTCAGTAAGTGTAGCCGTGAATAATTTGTGCAAAACTTCCCTTACCACCTTGACAAAGTTACTCTCAACGGTAACTAAATTTCGCGCCTGAAGCTCCTGCGGTTTATTACAACACCGTCTACACTAGGACAAAATGTTCGATCCTGTAAGCTTAAATGGAATTTGACGCTACGCAAAAATACTCTACCTACCTATTTTTTGTTTTAAAAGAGAGAATAGTTGTTTTATAGGGTTCCGTACCTCAAACGGAGAAACGGAAACCTTATAAGATCACTTCGTTGTTCATCTGCCTGTCCGTCTGTCAACACCCTTTTTCTCAGGGACACGTGGAGTTATCAAGTTAAAATTGATATAAAATACACAGGACTGCAATCCCTTGAAGCAGTAAAAAAACCAACTTCTAAGTCAACGTAATCAAAAGATACAGGCGTTTATGTTCCGTTTATGTCATGCCGCATATTTTGACACTCGCAAGGGAATCAAAACCGGGTACTTTCCGTTGACCTACAATCATGAAATTTGGCAAGGAGCAGAGTCATGTAGCACAAGTAAAGGAAAAAGACCGAAAACCGTAAATTTGTAGATAAATTATTTAAAAAAAATTAAAACTACATAGGTACCTGTTTTTCTATAAAATTAAGACGCACATTACAAAAACCGGCCAAGTACGAGTCGGACTCGCACGCGAACGGTTCTGTAACTTAAGGCAAAAAATGCCGAAAAAAACAAGTTCCATTTATAATAATAAAAAAAAAATAAAAAAAAATGACCCCTTTTATTCGTTGTTATAGCGGTAATAGAAATACACACTACCTATTAAGTTTCATGAGATACAGCCCGCTGACAGACTGATGGACGGAAGGACGGACGGACGGACAGCGGAGGCTTAGTAATACGGTCCCGTTGACACCCTTTGGATACAGAACCCTACAAAGACATGAAATACACACACTCAAACAAAGTAGCCAAAAGCCGCGTATCCAACACAGTCATAGTAGTTAAAAGTTTGACAATGTTGTCCATTGCTTGCTTGATTGCTTTGTAATCCAGTACCAAAGCCTTCAACATATAGGTACAGTTCGTTCACAATTATTTTACCTCCGAGTTTGCATCACTGTCATAATCACAGTGATCTTTATTCTCATTCTATTAATGTTGCTGTTGGGTTCCTGCCACTAACAAGTCTGTCAACATCATTGTGATCCTTATTCTCGTATAATATAATAAGGTTGCTGTAAGTTTGTTGCTGTCACAGGTAAAATAACTGTGAACGGACTGTAATCAAGGGTCTGTTTCACAATATCTGTACGGGTAATTAAGCACCATCTACCAGATAAATTCAAAGGTAATAAATTCATTTGCATGAATTCGTGGCCAAAACAGTTAACCGGAACAAACTCGGAGGTCGTAAATGATTCAAATGTTCAATTTGCAACCAAATGACATTTTTACATTTAAAAAACATCAACAATTCGGCCGATGGTCGCCTGTTTCGCCATTTTGAAGCGTTGCGTTACGTCATTGCCCGTCCTCTGTGAAATTTACAAGAGATAAATCGTTCAGCCTAGATCCAAAACGATTAAAGCGATTATTAATGGCTAGTGCTTAAAAAACAAATAAATTCTCACAAAAAACAAATACCTAATTACCCTAAACGTCAAAGAAGTTTTTAATCGGCCTTCAAAACAAAAAACTTAAACTTTACAGCGCCCCACGGCTTCACCCGCATAAGTTTCGATACCTTGGGAATAACGGCGTAAAAAAGTATCTTATGTCTTAATACTGCTTATAAACTATCAGTGTGCCAAATCGCATCCAAATACGTGCAGTCGTTTTTGCGTGAAAGAGTAACAAACTCCATCCATCCATCCTCACAAACATTCGCGTTTATAACACGTACTAGCTGCGCCCCGCGGTTTCACCCGCATAAGTCTCGATCCCGTAGGAATATCGGGATAAAAAGTGTGTATCCTATTTGTTAATACACTATACAACGTGTAACGGAAAGGGGGTATCAACCCTGAAGGAGGTGAATGTGCTCATGAAACTCAACAACTTTCCCCAAAGAACATAGGTCGAAATATGAAAAAAAAATTTGGCCCTCTCATAGTAAATCAATCAGCTGGTAGTCAGTTTTGTAAGGGAGGGCCAAATTTTTTTTTCATATTTCGACCTATGTTCTTTGGGGAAAGTTGTTGAGTTTCATGAGCACATTCACCTCCTTCAGGGTTGATACCCCCTTTCCGTTACACGTTGTATATATAAACTATCTGTGTGCCAAATTTCATCAAAATTGGTCCAGCCGTTTGAGCGTGAAGAAGTAACAAACATACAACCACCCACACACACACACCAAACTTTCGCCTTTATAATATTAGTGTGATTAGTAGTATAGTAGGATAGGATATTCTGGACCATCCAGATTTAATTTTGAATTATAGTGGCAGTTGGGCCTGTGGCCAAATAGTAACAGCCGCACAGGTCTATCGATCAGGTTAGCTACGTTTGCTACGGTTGGTCTGTGGATGGGTAACCATCTTTACATACCGAGACCCCTCCGTGCCTCGGAAAGCACGTTAAACAGTTGTTCCCTGGCTGTCATTCGTGGATCTATGACAGTCTTTGCTGGTAGTCAAAAGGCCGAAAGTCTGACAACCAGTCTTCGGTATTGGGTTTTGGGTATCGTATTCCCCAGTAACTGGGTTGTGGAGGACAGGTAGGCAGTCCCTCCATGTAAAATACTGGTATTCAGTTGCGTGTGGTTAGACTGGAAGCCGACCCCAAAATAGTTGGGAAAGGCTAGGTAGATGATGAATGACAGTTACTAATTAGTTCAGTAACGAATACGTCTTTTGCAGAATATCTGCTTCGATACTGATACAATATTTGCCAGAGAAATTTAATTTTGATGTCTAGTTGATTAATGTTAATTAAAACTAATATCAAATAATAACTTTGTAGATAGGTACGTCTATACCTAGGCATTGGAACCATTTTATGAAATTATTAATAATAATAATAATAACTTATTTCAGACTTTCATCCATAGGTAGTACATACATGAAACACGGAAAATAATAACAAAATAATGAAGGAGAAAAAGAATAAAGGAGAAACTGTCCAGTGATCACCTCACAGCGTGCAGGGTTATCCAGTGATGCAACAGTGGAGAGTCCCACCTGTCCGCGAACACACTTAGCATGCTGTTGTTGCTGGATCTAACACGATTCAGCAGCGACGCACACTGCTTCCGAATAAGGGCATGAAAGCCATTCGTATGCGCTAATGCGAAAATAGCGTACCCCAGTAGCAGATGTTAATAAAGCAATAGCCTGTTTCAATGAGTTTCCATCAAAAAATAAAGTAATTAAATTTTATTTCAGTCAAATCGAATATCGAAACAATTTTAACAATTAATAAAATCCTTCTTTTGTTTTAATTTATAATAAGGGACTTGTGGCTACTCGTTTTGTCGATTGAACAGTTTAAGCTACGCTTGCCGTGGTTGGTCCATCGATGGGTGAATATCATACATACATACATACAACACCTCTCCCAACATATCAAGACCTCTCCCTGCCTCGGAAAGCACGTTAAGCCATTAGTCCCGGCTGTCATTGGTGGATCTTTGACAGTCGTTCCGGGTCGTCAGAAGCTCAAAAGTCTGACAACCAGTCTTACCAAGGGGTTTCGTATTACCCAGTAACTGGTTTGTGGAGGTCAGATAGGCAGTCGCTCCCTGTTAAATTTTGGTATTCAGCTACATCCGGTTAGACTGGAAGTCGACCCCAACATAGTTGGGAAACGGCTAGGCAGATGAATAATGACAATGAATTTCATAAACCAAAATTCGTCGCCAAAGATTTTATCTAGACCGTATACCTACCTGCTCTATTGACTATGGACAAATTGAGAGGACTAGAATAGATAATCCAATTACCAAATTATCATTTCTGACACAATAGAAGAATAATTTTACCAAAATATGAGATGTCTTACTTGGAATAAGAACTCATATTTACGATAAAATAGCATAGATAAATTAGGTTAAATTACAACGATTTCCCTTTTTTTATCATTTTCTATTTACCACAAGATACGAATACTATTAGGCATTACCAATAAAGCATTTTCATATTTATAGTGCGAAACAAAAAACATAGCAGTGTGCACATTTTGAAACCCATAACGCCATCTGTTAACGACATCTGTAACTAAAATTCCAAACGCCACAGACGTATAAAAAATTCAATGACAGCAAAGACCCGTTTACCAATTAAACTTATTTGTCCCCAGATTGTACTAGTCGTACAACGTTCCATTTACAACACCCTACTTATCTTTTCCATGAAAATTCAGGCAACGTAAGTACCTCTTGGGGTTACGTAACGATTGTTCAGATTGTTAAGATGCCAAGACATTTTACCTACAAATGATACCGCGTCAGAACCACTGTGCGGCATGGAAGATTTTTCTTTGTCATAATGTCAATGGGAAGGAAGTAATCGCGAAGATGGTCGTTCACAGATTGAAGAGGGGGGACAAACGAAATTATGTAAGAAAGGTTATTTGTAATTTTATTACTTATTATGCACTTGTGGTGTAACTTATTTTTATTACTTTGTTTGTACTTAAATTGCGCTCATTTTTCGTTGGCTTTTATCAGCTTTTGATGTCTAAGTATTATAAAAGTAATTTATTTTTCGCAATTTGGCATCACAGATTGTACCACACTGATTTTACCCGAGGATCGCGCAGCGAATCCCGCGTGTTGGATTACGGCCCACTCCCCCTCACCGAGACGAGGCCTGTGTCCCAGCAGTGGGAATAATTTAGGAGGATTATGTAAGTATTAGTAACAAGAATAATTTTTCCCGCTTTTGCAACATTTTTCATTGATGCTCCGCTCCTATTGGTTGTAGCGTGATGTTATATAGCCTATAGCCTTTCTCGATAAATGGACTATTCAACACAAAAATGATTTTTCAATTCGAACGAGCAGTTCATCAGATTAGCGCGTTCAACCAAACAAACAAACAAACTCTTCAGCTTTATAATATTAGTGTAGGTTAAATTTCACATAAAAAACCAAAAATACTAAAATTACCGAAACAGACGGTAGAATTTTTATTTCTTTTTGCTACAGCTGGATCAAAGGCTTGATGAGAAAATAAAGGCATTACAATTTATTTTACGCAGTACCCACTGCTTATAAGCGCGAACGAAACGTAGATTAGCCCCGCGATAATCGTCTGCGTGGGACACAGAGCAAAAACAAAGTACCTAAACGAGGGAGTTTTTGCGTGGCCGACACCAAAGCAACGCGCTCAGAATTTCCCTCATTAATTTTGGCCACGGAAATCGTTTGACAGACCACTGGGCATGTCATGAAGCTATTCACATACCTTATTCAGACAGAACACTGATCCTTTTATGGTTGAAGTAAGAATAAAAATACGGGCTTTTTCAATTCTGCAATACTTGTAATATTCTTATAAAAATCACAAAGAAAAATACTTCCCATTCTGTTTGAAAAATCTTTTGTTTTAAACATAGCTTGACCGATATGACATATGGCGGAATAAGACATCAAAACTTGAAAGAAATCTAGGTCAGTGAGTTGAAAAATGACGAGCCATGGATTCAACATAATATATTTTAACGCTTAACAAATTCTTATAACTAATAGCAAATTCTTTTTGGTTCCAAAAATTAATAGGTACTCAAATACTTAGAAGCAAAACGCCTAATGTTTTCAACAAACAAAAAAGTAAAACGCACGTACCGAACTTTTATGATCACAATTGCCCACACGCGCGCCGTAAAACAAGTGAAAAACTGTCGAATTTCAACATCGATTGATTACCTTTGTAACCAAAAAATATCAACACGACTGACCGCTAATTTGTAAGTATCCTTTTTATACAGGCTGAAAAAGGCATATTCTGTGATGGACGAATACGTTTTTTATATAAACGAACACGTCCATGACCAACGCAGCTATGTCGCAAGGAATCGGGACGCATTATCGCAATAAAACATCCGACATTAACGACCATAACGCGTCTGTGGGCAGAGGCTTTCTAAAAAATTAACCATCGTGACAGTTCTTCTTAGAATTTTCCCTTCACAAAGAGCTCGTCTACTAGAAAGAATACAAAATTGGTAGGTTACTGTCATGATAATAAATGGGTAGAGAATTTTCTTGATCCACTTATCTAAACATAGGTATTATAACTTAAAATCGGGTTTCGTGTCTGTCTATATGACCGCATTGTTCTTCTAAACTTCGCAACAGATTTTGATGCGGTTTTCAACATCATTTAGAGAGTTTATTCTGTCATCTTTTGCTGTCATCTTTTGTGATGAATGATTTATTTGTAACTCGTAAAAATCATGCGAAGCACAGGCGGGTCGCTAGTTAAAGAATAAAGGATCACATAAAACGTGTTATCTTTTTGCTGAAATATCAAAAGGCATCCAATTGTAAAAGGGTCGAGTTCTTGAAAGCTGCGGCTGAACGTTTTGTAATTAAATTGTCACAGCAACGTGCCTTTGTAATCTAGGATCAATTCAATATTACAAAGAAAGAGTTAGAATTAAACTGGAGAGTATTTTATTACCATAAACTTCTACAAGTAAACAGAGCTTCTGAATGATGATAATGTTTATTCTGTACATCTGTATGTTTGTATAATATCTATGTATTTTCGTGGTATCTATCCTACCTATACATACTAATCTGTACTTTTTTTTTTTTGCGTAAAGTTTTAATAAATAAATAAGTATTGCACTTTTCTATGAAACAGCTGATTATATTTTGATAACAAACATCTATTTAGAAAGGACACTGGGACCTTTCTGCATAGCTGTCGAAATTTAGGTGACGGGTGTACGCCTCTGCCCAGCACTTTGGAATATACAGGCATGATGTTATGTTATACTCAAAGAGTAAAATTAGAAAATGGTAATACCTACTTATGTAAGTACCTAAATAATAACAGCCGCACAGGTCGATCGAACAGGTTAAGCTACGCTTGCCGCGGTTGTTCTGCGGATGGGTGACCGTCTTTACATACCGAGAACCCTCCGTGCTTCGGAAAGCAGGTTAAGCCGTTGGTCCCAGCTGTCATTCGTAGATCTTTGACAGTCGTTACGGGTAGTCAGAAGCCCAAGTCTGACAACCAGTCTTACCTAGGAGTAACGTATTACCCAGTAACTGGGTTGTCCGACCCCAACATAGTTGGGAAAAGGCTAGGCAGATGATGACTTATGTAAGTAGGTAAGTTCTTAATCCGCATTCGCGGTTTATTTGCCAAAAATGTAAACAAATATGAGTTTATGCAAAAATAACTTTAAATCCTACATGATAAAGTTCAGTTTACACTACAACTTCAAACATTTTTATAACTTTTTCAATTGTGAATGTCACTCTGAAATCAACTTAATTTCCATTACAATAAAGTTGATATTTATTTAACTTGAAATAATATTTATTTGAAACAAGTTTGAAGAGTAGAGCCCTAATCGCCTAAGACACTATCAATCAAAATCTGAATCATTTTGAAGTTTTTTGCTAATCCATTGCTTGATACGAGTATGTTCGAATTTGTCAGCTCAACAACGTAAATAACGCAATGAATGTTGTTGAACTGTCAAAATGAAACCCTTTCCTACTGTTAGTGTTACGCAACTAGGTGTTAGGTCTCATATTTGAAGTTTGTGGGTGCAAGGTTAAGGATCTATGAACTAACTGAATGAACTGAGTAAGGACTAACTAATAGTGTAGTGCCACAACGTTGACCACTAGTGTTGTGGTCCAACAGTTAGTTATGAGGATAGCCAAGGGGACTGACGGCTTCATTTATAAGCGGTGTTCCAAGACAGAGGGCGTTACGGACTTGCTGCAATAGATAGGTATGTCACTTGTCCAGTTTCCACACACGTAGGCTTATGTCAAGGAACATGAATTCGCGGACATGATAAGTAGACTCGTGGCTAAATAACAACAGCCATACGGGTTAATCGAAGGTTAAGCTACGATTGCAGCGGGCGGTTTGTTGATGGGTGACCATCCATTACTTATTGTGACCCCTCCGTGCCTCAAAAAGCACGTTAAGCCGATGGTCCCGAGTTCCTTTCGTGTAGGTAAATCTTTGAAAATCGTTACAGCAGTCAGAAGCCTAACAGACTGACAATGTCGTGCCAAGGGGTATCAACTGGGTTGTGCAGGTCAGACAGGCAGTCGCTCCATGTTAAATAGGTACTGGTTGCATTCGGGTAGATTGAAAGCCGAAACCAGCATAATTGGGGAAAGGCCATAATTGGGGAAAGGCCATAATTGGGGAAAGACCATAATTGGGGAAAGGCCATAATTGAGGAAAGGCCATAATTGGGAAAAGGCCATAATTGGGGAAAAGCCATAATTGGGGAAATGCCATAATTGGGGAAAGGCCATAAATCAAAATCAAAATCAAAAGTCATTTATTCAAACTAGGCTGAGAATCAGCACTTTTCGAACGTCAAAATTACAAAAGACAGTCCCCCAAAACGCCCGCCCTTCACCACTTCCTAGTGCTTTCGCTGGGAAGAAGAAGTGGCACAACAAACTCCCCAGCAGCACAGCTGTCTGTTCAGTTAGAAAATACTTGACTGAATACAATACAAGGTATGCAAAGTAATTAACATTACAAGACACATGACACTAAATTTAATATGTCAGCTAGCAACGCCAATATACCAAGAAATACAATAAAAAACTATACGTAGGTACTCAAGCAAAAATTAATAAATGAAAATTAAATAAAAGCCTCCAGGTATGAAGGGCGTGACCGCTAACATATTTATGCAATGCTGGGTTCTGTTTACATAGCTGTCGCTTGAAGTCACAAATGATAAACTAGGACCATCGAAGGAAACTAAATAAACAAGTTATTACTAATTATAACAATAATAAAACCATGGTCAGCAAGACGACCAGTCACCACAAGCAGCATCCGTTCACGAGCATAACGCAAAGATCAGCCATTACCCCCCTCGCCATATTTGAGGGAAGGAGGCATCATTGAGGAAAGGCCATAATTGGGGAAAGGCCATAATTGGGGCAAGGCCATAATTGGGGAAAGGCCATAATGGGAAAAGGCTTGGCAGATTGATTAACCTTGTTAGGTAGGTATACAATACTACAATCCATACTTAATATTATATTTAAAAGCTACGTTGGTTGCCGACAATACCAGTAAAAGGGAATCCATATTTAATATTATAAATGCGAAAGTAACTCTTTATGTCTGTTACCTTTTCACCCCTTAACGGCTGAGCGGATTCGGATAGGGACACGGACAGGCCATGATCTGGGTTGGGACATAAAATACTTTTTATACCGGTAGCACGTTCCCGTTGGATACTTTCCGACCTCCACACAGGCGGAGCCATGTGCAGAAGCTAGTATGATCGTAAAGACTACTTAGAAATAAACTTCCTTTTCTTAGAAGATTTAAAAACAAAAAAAAACTAGAAGGGCACTTCGTTATTTACGTCCTTCTAGTAAATTAGGCTCTTTTGTTTTTTTATGCAAAATATGGAACCTGGGCTTTTTAGGTCGCCCATTTATTGTAACGTAGAAACATAATGTAGCTGTCACGCTTAGAAAATTAAATCCATGGAGTGTAAAGAACAACGTCATCAATTTCGTTGAAAATCTATTTGTACGATGAATTTATAATTTTTTATTTCCTGTTTGTATTTTTCTTTTATATTCATCATCTGCCTAGCCTTTTCCCACCTATGTTGCGGTCAGCTTCCAGTCTAAACGGATGCCGCTAAATATCAGTATTTTACATGGAGCGACTGCATATCTGACCTCCACAACCCAGTTACTGGGTAATACGATACCCCTTGGTAAGACTGATTGTCAGACATTCGGGCTTCTGACTACCCGTAACGACTGTCAAAGATCCACAAATGACAGCCGGGACCAACGGCTTAACGTAATTTCCGAGGCACGGAGGGGTCTCGGTATATGTATAAAGATGGTCACCCATCCACAGGCCAATCGCGGCAAGTGTAGCTTAACCTGATCGATCGACCTGTGCGGCTGTTATTATTTAGCCACATTTGTTTTGAAAATTTATCTAGTTGTAAAAAGTCAGAAAAAAAGATCAACATTTCTTGTGTTTTTTGTAATCTCTATAGAATTTACTAAAGAATAGATAAAATGTTAAAGAGTAATTTTTAATGAAAATGGGTAAAACAGGCAATATTTTTTTTTTTTTTTTTTTTAATCTTTACATCTTAACACATTAAAGTTAAAAAAGTGGTGAAACTAGAAGAAAGCAAAAAAACATATTTTTTTTTAATATCCAGGGGGCAGGGCCAAATAAATTAGGGCTGAGTGAGTAGCAGATGACCCCACCTATCCACAATTTTCGTATGTTCAACGTTCTGCCAAACACCCTCTATGCAGATACGAATCTATATCTAAATCCATGCTACTAAGAAATAATGAGTGAATAATAAAAAATATGTGAGTATTTTAAATAACTCTACCTATGTTATTAAAAGTATTTGTCGTACCTATTAATCCATATTTTAATTACTGCTAAGAATTTACAACATAAAAACTAAACTAAATACATACCAGCACATTGCGACCTCTTAATAAACATTTTCATCGAAAAATTCCTAACATTTTCAGAGAGTAGAAATCTAAAAATAGCTATAGAATATCGACGTACTCGATAACTGTAGTCACCACATGATCGATTATGCGGAACCTAATCGATCTTCTCGATTAGACGTAACAAAAGGGATGAGCTTAACTTCGTTCGCGGTCACTAGACAAATTGACAGCGGGTACAACGTCGAAACTTATAGGTACTTTTTTGCTGACTTTTATGCCACTACTTTTTCATACATAATATATGAAACTACAGTGTGAGTCTTTATAAAGTGCACATATTAAAAAGAGTGAAAATATAAACAATTTTATCGACGGAAAAAATGTCAAATTTTTTTTTTTATAAATGGTAAAAAATGGTAAAAATGGTAAATTTTCTTTAAAAAATCATGAATAATTAATTTATGAGGTTTCTTTTTCAAAAAATTATGGCTTTATTAGCTTGGCCTATTATTAGAGATCATTATTAATTTTGTTTTGTTTTAATATGACATTTAGTTTAAAAGTAGTAACAGTTTGTTTGCATGGGGTACCCAGACGAGAGTAAAAAAAATTAAAAATTTAAATTTTTTTTTAGGTTTTTTTGACATTTTTTCCGTCGATAAAACTGTTTATATTTTCACCCTTTTTAATATGTGCACTTTATAAAGACTCACACTGTATAAGCTTTTTCGACGTATTCATGACTTTCGCAGTCAAGTGCCTGTTAAATGTGAAAGGCAATTTAAAACTTATCTATATTTCGTTCGGCTGTCATTCGTGGATCTTTGACAGTCGTTACGGGTCGTCAGTAGCCCGAAAGTCTGACAACCAGTCTTACCAAGGGGTATCGTATTACCCAGTAACTGGGTTGTGGAAGTCAGATACTACAGTCACTCCATGTAAAATACTGGTATTCGGCTGAATCCGGTTAGACTGGAAGCCGACCCCACCATAGTTGCGAAAAGGCTAGGCAGATGATGATGATTATTTTGTGTATTTTATCTATGGGCCTTAGTTGCCTGATAATAAAATGATTATTATTATTATTAGGTCCAGAGTTGATTGGGAAAATTTGACAGTTTAATAATAATAGACAGCTGTGCTGCTGGGGAGTTTATTGAGCCACTTCTTCTTCCCAGCGAAAGCACTAGGAAGTGGTGAAGGGCGGGCGTTTTGGGGTCTTTTTCTAATTTTGACGTTCGAAAAGTGCTGATTCTCAGCCTAGTTTGAATAAATGACTTTTGATTTTGATTTTGAGTTTCGGGTAGCTTGATGTGCTGTCGTCTGTACTACCCTTTACATATAACAATGTAAAGATACTTTTTACATGCACGTACATTTTCTACCCTTATACGATCGCTGTTGATCATGAGCTTAATAATGAACAGCTAAATAACGGATAAAGCGATTTATAGCTTTAATTACCTCGCTTGACAAGCGAGTAAGCGATGGTAGAACGGCGTAATTGCAAAAGCACAAAGGGATGTAGCACACTGACAACCTTTTACTTTTACTGATGTTTACGGCACCCTTGAGATAAGTACCTAGTTAAATATTCATTGTAGGATTTGTAGGATCCTGTGTATTAGAAAAAATCCGGTCAAGAGCGAGTCAGACTATCGTTGAAAAAAGCAGGGGAAATTCCCGTTTCTTTCCAATTCCGTTGTTTTTTTCAATGTTTCATTCGGTACTAAAACGTAAATTGATAAAACTATTTATACAACTGACAGCTAGGATACTAGACGCACAACAGGGGGGCGGAGTTAGAGCATAGAATATCCTAAGTTAAATGAAAAAAAAAAAAAACATGAAATAAATACTGGCAAATTTTCTTGACCTTCCAAATGAAAATTTGAAAAAAACAACGGTATTGGAAAGAAATGGGAATTTTCCCTGCTTTTTTCAACGCTAAGTCGGACTCACGCACCGAGGGTTCCGTACCATTATACAGGGTGTAACGGAAGGGGGGTATCAACCCTGAAGGAGGTGAATGTGCTCATGAAACTCAACAACTTTCCCCAAAGAACATAGGTCGAAATATGAAAAAAAAATTTGGCCCTCCCATAGTAAATCAATCAGCTGGTAGTCAGTTTTGTAAGGGAGGGCCAAATTTTTTTTTCATATTTCGACCTATGTTCTTTGGGGAAAGTTGGTGAGTTTCATGAGCACATTCACCTCCTTCAGGGTTGATACCCCCTTTCCGTTACACGTTGTATATTCAATTTTTATTTTTATTCTACAAAAAAATGTGCTGTTGAGAGACATCGTACACATTTATTTTTCGTACATATTTATTTTTCCTGTAATCTTTACATAAACTTCTATCACATAGAATAATTTCAGATTTTTTCTATGCAAACTTCGGAGATAAGGGGGAACGGTATGTTTTTTTTAAATTTTCATCAAAACTCGAAAACTATGCGGCCTAAAGAAATAATAAATATCTGAGAATGTGCAAAGAGCACTCTTTCATAATGATACGCCACATACAAGACCCGCCCCATGTTAGTCCCTGTTGCAAAAAATAAATAATAATAATAAATACACAAAATAGTTGGGCAAACGTTATCTAAAACTGTTCCGAAGTTCAAGTTGATAGCATTAGTACTTCTTCATATATCCAGCTGTGACAGACGGACAGATAGACAGACAGACTGAGTCGCACCATAAGGGTTTCTTTTTACCATTTTGTTACGGAGCTCTAAAAACCGCCTTCAAAAAAATTCAAATTAAGCTGTTTGGTTTGTAATTTACGTACTTTTTTTTGGGGCGGTAGCTAAATAGTTTCTATAGACTAGGTTAATCTGATACTGCAGTAAAATTTGTACCAAGTCTTCGCTCCGCAGCGCCCCTAAGACTATACTAGGAGGCCTTGTTTCTTGTTTGTTGTGGTATCTATTGATACCATCCCTTAATATAGTAAAAATGAACTATCCATAGGCTAATAAAACAATAAAGACCCCCCCACCCACCCCACTCGACTTCTAAGACAGTCAAATAACACTATTAAAAAATTGAGAACATCCTCCTTTTCACAGTCGGTCAATAAAAAGTAAAATCGTTAAAAAATAAAAGTTAAGTATATTTTCCTTCATAACCATAACGACTTTTAGCTGAAATTCGACATAAATTTTTATTTTATTTTTACTACAGTAATAAATTAGGCACTTTTTAACATTTAATGGCAATTAACTGGAATATCATTATGTTCTCTTTTTCTTAAAACCTTTCTTTTAAGTAAATGGACGGAATGTTTCATGATTATGGTTGAGAGTTTTTATGAATTATGATGAATCGCTCAGAATCTATTAATAAACCATTTATAATTTAATTCGTTTATTTTAATTGCATTGATTTTATTATATTCTTTTGCCGTATTGTGAAATTTTATTTTACGTAATATGGATTTTGCCTGAATTAAATAAATTTTATCGTTTCCGTGCCTCGGAAAGCACGTTAAGCCGTTGGTCCCGGCTGTCATTCGTGGATCTTTGACAGTCGTTACGGGTCGTCAGTAGCCCGAAAGTCTGACAACCAGTCTTACGAAGGGGTATCGTATTACCCAGTAACTGGGTTGTGGAGGTTAGATAGGCAGGAGAAGGCCGAAGAAGACGTCAGTATGACAGTCATCTCCGACTCCTCCCAGGTGGAAGCCAGCAGGCGACGGGTGCGGGGGTATCACCCTCGCCTGCATTGCACAGGCTTCCACCAGTGCCGGACGGGAATGGCCAGGTGTTCCCGGCCCATCCCGTAACCCCCCACCCGGGGGGACATGCAGGGCCCGCCAGCTAGGCGGGCATGCGCCGGGGGGATTGTGGACGCAAAGGCTGAGCCGGATTCCCATGACCCCCCCATCAAGGCGATGAGGGAACACCTCTGAGTTTTAGTGGGTATACTGCCAGTCTGGCAGGGAGTCCCACATACTCCGTTCCGTCCCCCGACGAGCGGAGATGCGTAATGTCATTTCTCAGCGAAAAAAAAAAAAAAAGGCAGTCGCTCCACGTAAAATACTGGTATTCGGCTGCATCCGGTTAGACTGGAAGCCGATCCCAACATAGTTGGGAAAAGGCAGGCAGATGATGATGAAATGAATTTTATTTTTATTATTATAGATTGCATCGTAAAGCGAACTTGCCAGTGGACGAGTACCGCATAAGTCTGACAACAAATTCCTACCTATTGCTCAATGTCTGTTTTTTTTTAAATCAGTTTACAATGTCCCCACTGCTGATGCTGAGACAAAGGCCTCCTCTCTTCGAGATGGATAGGGCTGTAATCTACCAAGCAGGCCCAGTACGGGAAGATGTCACATGTCTCCGAATTTGAATATGAATGTCTAAACAGATATATTTACTTTTTTTTTATATTTTCTCTTGTATTGAACAAGAGAAAATATAAAAAAAATATTTAGTAAAAAAAAAACAGTTTTACTGGTCAATAATAAATTATGTTTTAAAACTAGATGATTTAGGTATTTCTTAACCGATTAATCTGAAAAGAGGGACCAAAAAAAACTCAGTCTCTTTTAAACTCCAGACATAAAAATTGGTCGGGTCATACATAACGTCAAGTTTAATGTCTAATATCCCTAAAACACGCAGGAAATCATTTCTAATAAGTCGAAGTTCCTACCATTAATTAGTTAGGTTCCCATATTCTGAAACCTAAAATATGATTGCATAGATCTCTCGTCTCGGTTGCTCGTCTGAATTTATGATAAACATATCACAACATTATATGCGTTACAACGCGATTCATTATAAAAAGTCACAAAAATTTCATTATTCATATCACGTCACCTCATATTCTAATCAATCAACTCAACCAATTGCAGCATTGACTTAAAATTCTAAAAATTATTTATAAGTAGGTTCTGTCTACTTAAAAGCTTTCTAAAATTCTTGTCTGTTTCAAATTCAATCCTTCACTTGGCCCATCTAACATAAATTAATTAAAAGAGAATATAATAGAATACTCTTTATTATGTACACCATATAAAAAGAAAGAGAAAAGTGCAATTTAAAACCTTCTAAACAGGGAGAAAATACTTTGCTTGAACCATAACTTTCAAAATTAAAACAGTTCAAGTCACCACTCATCACAACGTACCTACTTATATTTTAAATCAATGTTCTATTTTCGAAACCAGATATTAAAAAGAAGTGGATGCAAAATTCTTGTGGGCAAATAAAATTGATCGTATAATTTGTCCATTTTATTTTCTTCGCAAGCTTAACTCAAGTAGCGGTACCTACAGTTTTGAAAAAGTTTGACAAAATTATGTTTAGCTCTGCATAAGTACTTACTTACACCGTACAAAAGAATTATAATTATGTACCTACTTAAGTTAATTTATCACAATGAACTTACCAGTTTCTATAAAAGTTTTTTTTACCACTTCGTACTTCGACCACAAAAACAATATTCTGCATTCAAAACACTACAGCCAGTCACACAGTAAAAAATCACTTTAAAAATGCTCTCAAACTAAATTCAAAGTTGGCATTTAATTTAAATAAAAACCCACACTTTTTTTTACGTCACTATTTTGTATGTTCCATTTTTGAACACGAATTTATTCGTAGTCGTAGTTACGTATCGCGCGACTCGAAAGTCGAAACACCCCAGTCCGCTTTCAGGCGCGTTTCGGAATAAACTGGCTCAACAGAAAGGGTGCTAGCATCGCGCATGCGTAAAGCGGCAGATGACATTCCTAACAGAGAAATTAAAAATTAAACCTACTGAACTTTACTTAGAAAGAGTAAAAAAAATTAGATAAAAATAATTGTGAGAAATATGTCTTCCATTATTTCAAATAATGGAGTTACAACTACAGTAGGTTAAAACAGCGTGTAGTTGTAAGTAGATATTAAGATTACATATTTGGGAGTCGGATAACTTGAATAGAGTCTACAATTTAAAATATTGTTCGACGAGTTTTGCCCTAGTTGCGTAAACATAAGCTTATACGAATTGTGAAAGTACCTAAGAAAATAAATATGTTCTGCGTGTGGCTTGCTTGCGTGGGAAGGATATATGAAAACTTATAGACATTATTTATAATTTCCATTATCATCATCAGCCCACAGTAGTCCACTACTGGACATAGGCCTCTCCAATTGCAAGCTATCTTACCAGAGCTGCTACCAGCCGTGCGATTCTGTAACCATCTCACCGTGAAAGCTTGGGTGAAGTGAGCGTGGAGTGAGCCGTCATTCGCTAGGGATTAACATTATTAAGTGCTCACTTCACTTATGATTTCACGGTGAGATTTTTACAGAATCGACCGGCAGAAGATTGATCGATAGTTATTTCTTCTGACAAAGTTTATTTTGTTTAGGTATTGTATGTCACCTGTCTAGCGTTTTCCCAACAATTTTGGGATCGGCTTCCAGTCTAACCGGAGGCAACTGAATACCAGTATTTTACATCCAGCGACTGCCTATCTGAGCTCCACAACCAGGTATACCCTTGGTAGGACAGGTTGTCAGACTTTCTGGCTACTGAAGACCTGCAACGACTGTCAAAGATCCACGAATGACAGCCGGGGCCATGGAAGCCATTCACGGACCGACCGCGGCAAGCGTAGCTTAATTTGATCGATCGACCCGTGCGGCTCTTATTACTTAGCCACAAGCCCCTTTTTTAATATGTACAGTAAAACGGGGTGACTAGGAATGCAGGGGTGAATCGGGACGAAACTTTAAAATGGATTTTAACATTGAAATAATATCGTTTTTTGCCAAAAGGTCTGTAATGTGTTTACTATATTATAATTAACGATTAAATGTCCGTGTTAGCAACAATATAGGTATATCAATGGCAATAACAATATATAATATTACATCAACGTTAAAATCCATTTAAGTTTCATCCCGATTCACCCCTCGGTTCCTATTCACCCCATTTGACGGTATCTATATATTAGTATTTATTCTTGAATTTTATAGTATTACTAGCTGTGGCCCGCGGTTTCACCCGCATAAGTGTCGATCCCGTAGGAATATCAGGATAAAAATTCCTATCCTATGTGTTAATCCTGGTTATAAACTATACGTGTGCCAAATTTTATCAAAATTGGTCTAGCCGTTTGAGCGTGAAGAAGTAACAAATATAGAAGAATAAACACACACACTCACAAACTTTCGCCTTTATAATATTAGCTTGATTTCAAAGTTATTTATCCCGTATCTTGCATCTGCAATGCTTTATTTCTGCACCACCCTAAGGTTGACTGGTAGAAAATGCCTCAGGCATTAAGTCCGCCTTTGTAGTAGCGTATTTTTTTACTTGTGCATAAAGTTTTATTAAATAAACTAGCTTCTTCCCGCGACTTTTTACGCATGAAATATCTTATCCCCCCCTCCCACCCCGCCGCCTGCCCGCGCTATTACTTCGGTATTTCGGTTTCGCTAAGCGTACTTTACTTCCTTTTTTTCTATTTGCTTGGCTGCTAAGAAACCTAGCGCGATGTTAAATAACCTATGGCCTAAAGAATTGGGCTGTCAAATGCAAAATCCTATTTTTAGCCCAAAGAATCAGCATTGCCATCCAACGCGGTAATGCTGCCAGCCTTTTGGGCACTTATCCCATTGACAGCGATGCGGACGAATTTTTGAAGCCCAATGAGCTCCTGACTTTTTTCTTTAATCTATTATTATACGAGTATAAGTACTTGTATATTATTTATATATATTTTACTATTACCTTGTAAATATTAATTAGTATAGATTATATGCTAATAATAAACCCAAAAGGTTTGTCAACCTTATTTTGCCCACTTTGAGATTTATTTATTTTTTTCTAGAGTCCCCCAATTTTTTTACTTACCATCTGTCGCGAATCTAAAACAGCTATTGCCACGATTATATTTAAACGTGTAATATTACAGTCGTAAGATAGGATATATCACTTACTCTGGGGCTTCGACTGCCCCCGTGAAAGTCTCAAAAATCCACCAGGGGGCGTTATCGCCCATGTTCTCTCTTCAATGTTATCTATAGAAAACCCTCTCTGAAAAATCTCTTCAATGTTATCTGTTGTCTTAGTGTGTCTGTATAAATAGAAGAATGGCGCTCTGATCTCCACTCAAGAAGAAATCTACCCCAACGGTCAGGCTGGTCGGTCGGTTTTAGTCATGTTCAGACGCCAGCACATCAGACTACCCGAAACTGTCAAATCCCAATCAACCTTGAACTTTATACTTTAGCGCTAAAGTTGAAAATCTATTAGAGAAATTTGACAAATTGTAGTATCTTGAATTCTTGATGTCCTGGCGTCTGTAGTTAGGTACTTACAAGTGGCTATTATTTGGTCGGTAGTTCTAGTCTAGTAGATCAACTAGGTTAACATGATTTAATTAAGACAGCTGTGCTGCTGGGGAGTTTGTTGCGACACTTCTTCTCCCCAGCGAAAGCACTAGGAAGTGGTGAAGGGCGGGCGTTTTGGGAGACTGTCTTTTGGAATTTCGACGTTCAAAAAGTGCTGATTCTCAGCCTAGTTTGAATTAATGACTTTTGATTTTGATTTAATCAAACGGTTTTCCGAAGGCTTAGGCAGAGGTGTAGGTACACCTCTCGTCCACCTCCGGTACATACACTCACATTTAGTCAGTTATATTTATGTGCCATGTAATAGCGGGCGAGCCAATGAGGATCTTTACTGCGATTTCTTCGCGATAGGTGGCGCATCGTCGACACGGCCATTGAAAGCTGTCACTTACATACATTTTGTAACCTATCATTCAGTTATTTTTAATTTTCTCAATAATGCCTCAGTGTGCTGTACCAGGATGTACTAACCCCGGTGTACATTTATTTCCCAAAAATAAAACTCTAATAACACAGAGAGACAGCATAGCAGTTAAGCAGGAATAATTTCCAAGAATTTGATTATGTAGGAGAGTCAGTTTATACAGGTGAGTTACTATCGATTTTATTATTATTAACTGACGTAAACGAAGCGAAAATTATTTGACAGCAGCCATCGGGCCGTTGGCGACATCTGCGCTGAGTTTTGCGTGTGGATCCCCATCGCTATCAACCAGGCGCAAATCCTCCCGGCTGTTCTTGAGAAATTCGTGAAGAAAAACCCAATAACAATTCGCTAAACCTGGGAATCGAAACAAGGACCTCATGCAGCATAATCAGCAGTAGTCTTAGCAACCACTAGGCCGACGAGGCAGATAACAATCACAACTTAAAAAAATATATATATATTTTCACATTTTGGACCCTCTTCGTTAAAGTGCACCTTTGAGACAAGTTTTTCAAAGTAATAAAATGAAATAAACTAATTAGGTTTAATATTTTATTTTTTATTAAAATCAAACATTAACTATACGGACATGGGCCACTCTTAACACTAACAAATTACTAATCAGTAGGTACTAATAATTTTATAATATTACTAATTACTATCTTAGTCTTCACAATTATTATAATAATGATATTTATTTCCTGATTTTTCTTTTCCGCTCTCCATCAGGCAATAAAAATAAAAGTCTTTTACAAATTGTAAACTTTCTTATACATCATGCAATGAGGGTTTTTTTTCGGTTTTGTTTCTATCATGGAGCTCGTTCAACTGTTGTTCTATCTGAATCTGCTTTTTAACAGTAGCGCAAAATTCGGGAGTTAGAAACCGTTCACAAGCACTTTCAAAATCTTCACGTGTGATGAGGTGGTCAGGTTTTACTTGCTTCGGCGCTAGCCTACTCGCATTTTTGCCACATCGTAAACATTGCTGGAAACATTTATTATTTTTGGGTATCTTATAGATAACTACATTATCAGTTTGAGATCGTTTGTGAAACTTAATCGCTTTCGTTTGAGATTTAGTTTCCATTTTAATTGGTGTCTCTGGTATGTTTTTCTTTCTTAGTTCTTCCCTGAGATGGATTTTAAGTCCCTCGCTTAGCTGTATGAAGTTACTAATGGACCTTTCAGATGTTTCGTGCTCCGATTCTTGTTCACTATCTGTTGATATTTGTATAACTTCGTCTATGTCTTCTTTTGTCAGTTCTGTTATATCTTCTTTTATTTCACTTTCAGATTTTAGTTTTAGTTCATCACATTGCATATCATTAACTTCAAGGTTACGATTAGCACAGAGAATAAATTCTTCAGTCTGTGTTTGGGATGTTCTAACTTCTATCTTTTTAAGATCAGGTAATTCACTTATATCTGGGGTAGGCCCTAAGAATTTGATAGATTCCCATGTCTGTGTGCCAGTATCCCGAGAATTGTCTGTCCCATGTAATGAAGGGGTAGCACAACGTGGCAGGCTTTTGTGCTTCAACATAGATTTTGAAAAATGCAAACTGCAAACAAATTGGTTTTTGAAATAATTCGTGGGTTTATCCAATAAATCTGTCCTTTTGCAAGCTATAATCCAGCCTATGCGCCTGTAAAAGAGAATTTGGGATAAATACATACAATACCAAAATATCGGTGCAGTGGCTGAACAAATCGATTGAACCAAATAACTACTCACAGTACCTACTTATACAAGAACCAGGTAGTTTAGTGTGGTGATATAGCTATGTAGTTTGAAGAATTACTTGAGTATTAAGATATTGTCGTCAATGAATGAACATGCTATAAAGGCGATGAGGAGCTTTTCTGTGGACGTTAATTTCGATCTAGGCCGTCCCTTGCTACCCTCCCACAGCGACACCCTAAGCCGAGGTTCGTACCCCACAGGGCCCTTTACGCCCTTAGCGTGTAGTCACTTAGTTTTTTTTTGAAGCGCTGGCTGGAGGCTTTAATTTATTGAGGCACGCACAGGGAGTTCCGGTTAAGCAGACGTCAACCTAGGCTGGCCTGCGAGATGACATTCCCAAAAAAAAAAATCCGTGGACGTTTTCCCAACTATGAAATATCTTGTACACACAGCGTTACTATGTGGGGTCCCCTCGCGTATTAAAATATTACATTGTGCACTTGCTCTCTAGACCTACAGTGTATTAAAACAAAGTGCTCCAAGGAATTCTTAGTTTCTGTTCGGGTCGTTTAAAAGAGCCCTTGAAAGTTTCCTGTCTCAACATCAGTAATGTTGCTATGCTAACACTCTATCTCCTCTCTATTTTTTCGTTCGTCTTTGTGTTTACATAGCTCTTACGATTCTAAAAGTAAGCATGCTTTTACAGGTACACGTATCAAAATATTCAAATTTGAATTAAATCGATATGATTTTATATGGGATTTATTTTACATTATGAACATTCCTTATGAATTTGATTGTTATTCGTCACCAACGGCATAGAGCCCAAGGTCGCAAAACGGTTATACTCGGTGAAAGGAACATTGACGGCAGATAAAGTAATAAGTTACATAAACAGGGTGTACCGTGTATAGTACCTACAACATTGACGCGCAAACTGTTACCACGAATTCAGTACTTGATTCTAGATCCGCCAGCGTTAAAATGAATCGTCAATTATTAAAACAGTTTTTTCATACATTATGTCCGTGTTGACGATTCTATGTCGACTGATCAGTTCCAGGAGCGAATAAATAAAATACGTGCACTAAATAACAATTGATGTAATACAATATGAAAACTTTAAACAAGCGCAGTGTCATTGTATTTGTAAGCAGTCATATTGTAGTACATCAAGAGCACTTACTGGAATACTTCCTTCCCCCGAGCCCGTTTGCTTTTGCGAATCTCCACTGAAACCGGCCAATAAAGGCAAGAAATAGTTGCGAGCTCTGTCCCTCGTCAGTGTTCACTCCAGCCGGCCAATTAAGGCAAGCCAGAGGTGAGGAACAAGACTACTCCTGGGAGATAGGGTCCGTGGGGTCGCTACTGTCCAAAAGCTCGCCACATGCTTCCCTGCGGATTTCTGTATCTCTCTTCGTCTGGCTCCTCACCCTAGACTAGTTTCGTCAAGGTAAACTCTTCCGGCACAGGCCTAGAGTTCGAAGCGCGCAAGCCCTACCACGACGTAAACGTAGAGATACGGCGGTGGGGTTATTATTATTATTATTATTGTATGACTACACATCGATCAATGATCATAGATCATCAATTATCATAAATATCATATTACATACTAGGATTGTTTATCGCGAGAGTAATAATGAATGTAGCCCCGTTTAACTGTCTTAGTCCAAGTCTGAGTAAGGTCTTTTGTGTACAAGGCACGGTTTCTTTAGGGCCGATCCTCACTATAAAGCCATTCACAGTTCATTCTCGGTCCAATCTCGGTTCGATAAAATATTATCAAGTAACACGTAAAAAATATAATTATGTACAGTCAAGTTTCGCTCGAATCCCATTCCAATCACGATCAAGGCCGATCCTCACTATAAGAACTGAGTCAGATTGTATAATATGAACATGATACGACTTGAACAGACCGAGATTGGACCGAGAATGAACTGTGAACGGCTTTATAGTGAGGATCGGCCCTTACGGTACGGCGGCGTATAAACCGCGCCGTAAACAAGCTTCCACACGGCGAATAAACCGTAGTTTGTTTACGGCAAGAAAAACGTGTCTTTACTCGTTTGCCTTGAAGTAACATTCAAATGAGCAAAACAAATTAAAATGTACTGAATTCCTGATAACAGATTGCGCATCAATTGTACACACGTCTACACATCAAGCTATACATTTTCAGTTTAGGCTGGCCTCTCATTGTATAGGTTTTTCGTACACTCAGAAGTCAGCTTATACTGGTTATGTATAGCTTGCTGTGTAGCCGTGCGTACCTTACACGGTACAGAAGCCAGCACATCAAGCTACTATAATCTGTAATTTTTTTTTTTTTTCAATTTTATCGCTCAAGTATTAGGTTCAAAGTTGAATGGGAAAATTTGACAGTTTCGGGTAGCTTGATGTTCTGGCGTTTGTACCTACACCCGGTACATGCAACATATTATTTTATTAGTTATTTCCTAAAGACTAAATATTTTTATTATTCTATATAGGTAATCCCTGGAAATCTAGGGATACTAAAAATATGGAGTCTTAAGAATAAATTAAAGGTTTTCCCGTGGAGGTATATCATATTTTTAACAAGTATATGTAGTTCTTGGTGCCTAAAGTATGTAAGTCTTTTTAAGGGTTCCGTACCTCAAAAGGTAAAAACGGAACCCTTATACAGGATCACTTCGTTGTCTTCTTTTTCTCAAGAACGCGTGGAGGTATCAAGTTGAAATTAATATCAAATACGTACGACTAGTTCTACGGTCCTTTGGTGCTCTAAAAAAATTAAGCTTCCAAGTCAACACAAAAAAAATACGGTCATTTATGCGACACATTTCGTCGCTTATCTTTCTAACAGAAGTATCTGTATTTAAATGTTTATGTTTTTTATCTTATAATATATAAGAATAACCAAATAATAATATAATTCATGCAATTTTGTTTTGATCAGTCGCTTATTATGAGAGTTACAATTCAACAAATATAGTGCGAAACCGCAAAAAGCTTGTCCTGACGAGTCACCTCAAAGTTAGTTACGTCAGTTAGTAAGATAAGCGACGATTTTAACACTCGCAAACATATCAAATAGGGTACTTTCCGTTCACCTAGACTCATGAAAGGCAAGAATCAAGGTCTTACAGCACAAGTAAAGGAAAAATACGAAAATCGTTAATTTGTAGTTTTATCCCATACAAAATAAAGTTTTTACCGAGACATTTGCAGTTGATAAATTGACCGTGACGTATATCACCATAGATATTTTTACAGTTTACTAGCTATTACTCGCGGTTTCACCCGCATAAGTGTCGCTCCCGTGGTAATATCGGGAAAAAAAATTTAAAAAGTTAAGAAGTTTATAAAAAGTATCATGTGTTAACCCAGGTTATAAACTATCTGTGTACCAAATTTCATCCAAATCCGTTCAGCCGTTTGAGCGTGAAGAAGTAACAAACATACAAACATGCACACTCACAAACTGTCGCCTTTATAATATTAGTGTGATGTATGTGATTACATATATTTTGGATAGACCTGTAGATAAACATTTATTTATGTTTTCTTCAAATCGGTAGGTACTTTGAATACGATTAACGAGCGGCGTATAATAATCGCAAAAAAATGATAAAATTAAAATGATAGAATTTTCAGGGTCGAAATAATTAGTAGAGGTAAGTTCATGTTCATATTTGTCATTTTACGTGTACCTAATCTTGTAATTTCATTGATACTACGTAACACATATTAACATTATAATGCATGATGTGCCATGCACAAAAACGTACGTTTCTATTGAGTTATGATTTTTCTAAATATTTTTTCGAGAAATTTTGCAGGCTAATGTATTTTTTTTTAAGCCGATAAGAAAAATCATGCACTTTAGGGTTAAATAGGTAGGTACCTACATAGGTAATTGGTTACGCGAATCTTATTTTGATCAACTTAGGTAGGTATCGAAGTAGGTCAACAACCGGCTGAGGGGCAAATTGCAAAAAAAAACACGTAATAATTTTGCGGGCTACCTTGGCGTATCGAGTTTTCGAATGAATCCGACGTGCGATGTTTTATTTGAAACATATAATACTTAACAATTTGCAACGAAAACATTCAAAATTTCAATTAATAAGTTTCAATGAGCAGAGGGCGCCACCTCGGTCATCGACCAATTACATCTAGGTACTTCAAAAACAAAACAAATATCTCCGTAATAGTGATTTTAGTACCCTAAGGGCTCTTTCCCTCGGCAAAAACCCGTTTTTTGCAGGTGCGGTTTTTTGCAGGATCCCGTTTAGTACTGTACGTGTTTAAATATACATATTCACACAAGCATCCCGTTCGCAGTATCCGGCAAACAGGATGCTTGTGTGAATATATCATTTCCATTGGCTTCATAAGGCTAAAATTAACGTTTCAAACCAAAATAAAAATATAAATACAAGGATAACCTCTAAAACTCTTACCTTTCTTCATCACACGGAATGTGATAAAACCTCAAATCCTCATTGTTTCTTGAAGACGACGTACAATTTAGTGCTATACAAGTCAAATTCGCCATTATTAGTCAACAACTTGGTGGATTAAGAGAAATAAAACAAACAAGCGTGGCCCTAAAGTCACGTCCCAAGTGACACTGCTCTATAGAAACTAGCATTTCATATTGTTCTATCTCTAGCTCCCTTTAACACAGCCGCGCATTACACCATCTCTTTTTGTTATCACGCGGACGTAACGCGAGATGCATTCGCGCGCACGTGCTAGAGAGAGATGAGACGATCGTCCAGCCGATAATGTCACGTGCCACGCTGAAGTGCGCATTATTTATATGATTTTACAGTTCATTTTTCTAAGTTGCTGACTGCGCGAATCCGTCGTCTTCTATTGTACCGTTGCTTTCATTATTTACTAGCTTTTGCCCGCGGCTTTGCTCGCGTATGTAGAATTTGACAATCAATTCAGGTTGTACTCTGCTTGTTGTTTGGCCGTTGCACTCATGGGCTCAGAACGGAACATTATTCTAGGACGCTCCTAAACACAATTTTGTATGTCCTTCTATTTGGCGCTAATACGTACAAATTCTGGGCATTGGACGCACGCATAAAGGGTTTATGACTTTTACTACCTTTGTAACCCAAGGTAGCGATATAGCTGGCCATGGGAAAAATATGGCTTTTCCAAATGCTACCTGCAATGTTTGCCCTTGTGTATAATATTATACAAGGTGTAACTTAAATAACGCACAACCTGTTAAGGGGTCATTGTACTCATCATTATGAACAACTTTTACTATGGGAGTTAAAGTTGTTCATAGGTAATGATGAGTACAATGACCCCTTAAGAGGTTGTGCGTTATTTAAGTTACACCTTGTAGTTACGAGGGTTTCGAAACTCACGCGAGTTTGTGACCGAGAACCGTACAGCGAGCGGTTGTGTCGAATTTGCTTGTCCCGTCATTGTATCGCCGTCACTCAACTAATCGACTGATTTTTATCCGACTGCTCCAGAAGAAGGGTAATGTTTTCCGAGTGTATGTATGTTTAGAATCTATGAACCTAGTCATGCTTTGTTGTGATTAAAAGTAAAAGACGTGCTGTTTAGCTTAATAGGTACTTTCACTCGAAACAAAAATATGAAACTTCAGCATCGACTCATATTTTACAAAACTTATTTTTATCCCTAAAATCCTTATCTTATTTATTGCTAGGTAGTAGGTACTAATGATCGCCTGGGAGGCTATTTTATAAATAAACCGAAATTATGTTAAAAATCTACTTACTTAGTTAATTAGACAAGCAAAAGTGAAAAATGATATAGATATACCTACATGAATGTATACAGTACCTACATAATTTTGAAAATACCTGATATGAATGTAGAAATTATTATTTAATATTTGAGAACTAGATAAGTTGGTCCCTAGGTACTGTGATAGCTACAAGAGCCCCTCAAAGTAATAAAACACCGATATTTTACCTTTATATTGATAGAATAACCTTACATATTCCCGTCTAAAACTAGCACTGACTTATCTAAACAACAAACCTAATAAAATATTTGACACCCCTTCTAAGCTTGCCTGAATGTTCGAATGGAACTATTATGCACTATACAGGGTGAAATTGAAAACATGCGACAAATCGAAATGGGAGATTGTACTCATCATTATGAACAACTTTTACCATGGGACCAAACGGGAAATTGACAAAAAAAAATCAGCTGTTCCCTACATTTTGACGAGTTAATGCGAACATAAATGTAGGTAACAGCTGATTTTTTTTTTCGCGATTTCAGGTTTTATCTCATAGTAAAAGTTGTTCACAATGATGACTACAATCTCTCATTTCGATTTGTCGCATGTTTTCAATTTCAACCTGTATATGCCTCTTTTGTTTGGCACATTCTTATATTATAATACTCGAGGGGAATGGTGCTATGCAGTATAAATACACGCTATGCGTAGTTCGGCTACAGACGCTAATCTCTTTACCTTAATTGAAATTAATGCCACATTGCCATTGTAAAGTAGTACTAAGTTTTTGGAAAACAAACTATTATTATTATTAGTAACTAAATTATAGCCAGCCTGCATTACATAAGGTTAGGCTATATAGGGTGACTGGTAATTAGTGATCGATACTTAAACACATGATTCTACTCATGACAACAAACAACTTTTACTATGGGACCAAAACTGAAATCGCGAAAAAAACATCAGCTGTTCCCTACATTTTGACGACTCGTACATACGAACACAAATGTAGGGAACAGCTGATTTTTTTTCGCGATTTCGGATTTGGTGCAATAGTAAAAGTTGTTGGTTGTCATGAGTAGAATCATGTGTTTAAGTATCGATCACTAATTACCAGTCACCCTATATCCACCAGAATCCCTCTACCAACCAGATATCCTTTCCAATACCTACTTACTTTATTTTTACTGACTAGTCTAGATCTGTGCCCGGTTGATGGCCATAAGCTCGCCCGTTACATGGGACTTAAACATAACTGGCGAAATGTGGATGTTCACATCAACTGCCAAACATAACGGTAACGGCTGTTTGTGTAGGTATGTGAGTTTCAATGTTTGTAAACGCACCCACAATACAGGAGAAATTCCTATTGTGGGGCAACGTTTTTTTTTTTTAAAACACACAAACAACAAAACAACATCCCAGCGCTGATTTGCTGGATTCGTTTTCTCCCCTACCGATCATTTTTTCTCCTGACAGTTCATTTCGTTTATATGTATGTATCATCTATGTATTATTGTTAATTCTTGTATTTTATAGTTATTTCCTAGCATCAATCCCGTATACACCTACCATATTTTGTCTCTGCATCACCCTAAGGTTGACTGGTAGAAAATGTCTCAGGCATTAAGCCCGCCTTTGTACAGCATTTTTTTATTTACTTATGCATAAAGTTTTAATAATAATCATAACTGGCGAAAAGTGACTGTTCAGACCAGCTGCCTAACATAACTGGCGAAATGTGGCTGTTCACATCAGCTGCCTAACATAACTGGCGAAATGTGGCTGTTCACATCAGCTGCCTAACATAACTGGCGAAATGTGGCTATTCACATCAGCTGCCTAACATAACTGGCGAAATGTGGCTGTTCACATCAGCTGCCAAACATAACTGGCGTAATGTCGCTGTTCACATCAGCTGCGCTTAGCTTAGACACACATTCACAGCGTGTTTCTGTAGTGGTAACCTTGTGGTTACCAAGTGTAGAGTTGTGATCTCACGAAGCGACGCACGCTTTTCTTGTGAAAAGCTCGCATCGCTTCGTGAGATATAAATACTATACTATTATCCTATTACTTACTTTTAATACTTTGCAATTGATGTGCTTACATGGTTCATGTCAGGTGCTGGACGCCATGAATGCAACAAATACTTATCTCATACCATGAACCTAGAACCAAAAATTCGAAGACATGTGACATCGACGAACCCACACTGGGGACGCTTGGTGGATTCACGCCCTCCCACCGAGAGGAGGCGTGTCCCATGAGTGGGAACATCGCAGGCTGATTATACTTACCAAATGACTGCAATCAAATATTTGAGTTTGAGTTATTAATTATGTTCCTTACAAAATACCTGGTCAAACTTACAGAACATACTCGTAGTAGGTACTTAGGTTTTGCTCAAAAATATTTGAGTCAAAGCACATAATACTAAGTAAGGAGTACAAGATCAAAGTCAAATTATTAGCTTTAAATGAAAGTGCTTTTTATGTGCCTCAAAGGCACTTTTGAACTTCATTTACAACAAAAAAACTGCCGGTCGATTCTATTAAAATCTCACCGTGAAAACTTGCGTGGAATGAGCTGTCAGTGTCATCCCACTCATGCTAGGGATTGACCAAACAAACATTTAGATACAATCATAATCGAGATTTTAATAATACTTTTTTATGCTAATTCTATTGATTATTTTATATAATTGCAAAGCTAGTATTTTAGTATAAGTATGTCTATCAATAACGGCTGCTATAATAAATAAATAAAAAATAAATCTTCCATTGACAACCGGGACTGAACTGCGCCTCGGAGACTATGATGATGATAAATTATTGTGGTCGTTTTTATAGACCAACGGTAAGAAATCTTCATTCAACGGGAATCAAACCCACGAAAATAAGTTATGTACAGTAAGTATAACATATCCCCCTTGACTCCTCTTTCATATACTCTCGGGAGGGGGTCATACCCACCACAAACAGATTTAGTTCAGGAATTAAACAAGGTAATCACAAAATTTATGAAATATATTTATTAAAAAAAAAACACAAATATACATTTATGTAGAAACCTAAAATAGTGAAACTAGACTACAAATAGGTCCTTTGTAAAGAGTCTTTTTACTCCCGACATTTAATTCCAAATAAGTTGTTTATGAAGTACCTAAATGAACATGTCTTTATATACGAAATTGGGTGGGTCTGTCCTAGGGGCCAACCACCACAAAAGAGATGGGGCTATACGTCTTGTAACACTGAAGTAATAATTAAAATAATACTACTATAAGAGGTGGTACGGTCGCAGGTGACTGGTATGGTGTTCTGCTTCCATTGAAAAGGAAGGATCCTGCGACCAAGCAGGTGATCTACCTGGTTACTGCGACAAGCAACCCGACAAGCGCTAACATTGATGCGGTTTGAGAGAATCATTTGATCAGCAGGCTAATTGCGTAGCACACTATTACTAGCAATGGGTTTCATTTTGACAGCTAAATAATAACGGCCGCACAGGTCGATCGATCAGGTTAAGCTACGCTTGCCGCGGTTGGTCTGTGGATAGGTGACCATCTTTACATACCGAGACCCCTGCCTCGGATAGCACGTTAAGCCGTTGGTCCCGGCTGTCATTCGTAGATCTTTGACAGTCGTTACGGGTAGTCAGAAGCCCAAAAGTCTGACAACCAGTCTTACCTAGGGGTATCGTATTACCCAGTAACTGGATTGTGGAGGTCAGATAGGCAGTCGCTCCATGTAACATACTGGTATTCAGCTGCATCCGGTTAGACTGGAAGCCGACCCCAACATAGTTGGGAAAAGGCTAGGCAGATGATGATGATGAACAACATTCATTGCGTTATTTACGTTGCTAAGCAAATTTTTCCAACATATGGAGCAATGGATTAGCAATATGCTTCAAAAAGATTCAAACTGAGAGTAATATTGTGTTACGCAATTAGGGTGCAGTAAGGCAAGGTGATTAATCTGATCAAAGCGTTGGTTAGGCTTGCCGTAATATTTTAAATTGACGAATTGAATTAATCGTCATCTGTCACAATATAACACAAACACAGTCATAACAGCACACCCTCACCTGCACTTACTCTCTCACACATAGTAGACACCGACACACCCTTGCAAGTCGTGGATGTGGCATGTTCATTATTTTTGTATTTTAGTACCTAATTTTATATGGATTCCCTATATTCAGGCATGCCTAAATTGGGAATCCAGTAACTTATTTATTTATTTATTTCTTACTACTGACGTTTGTAAGTAATATTTCTAGTGAGGTGATGGAGCGGCCCCAGTGTGCGTAACACAGGTTAATTCCTAGCACAGAACTGGGTTTGCTCCATTATCCACTATAATATTCCAATCCGTCGCTCATGATGTAGTATTTAAGTGAAACTGTACTCAAAGTTGTTTCAAAAATAAAGATTATTTAAATATGAATGTCAGGTGGTGAGAAAAATGTATGAACAGCAAGTCGCGAAGGCACATTATACATGATGAAAAAGGGACCATCATGACAGAATTTAAACCGCTCGATAAAATCTGCATACAAGAAAAAAGAACAGGATAATTTAAATATAAAATAAAATATAGGAGGTTTAAACCCCGTTAACATAAATCGATCATAATCTTCCACACACGCACAAAGGTATACGAAAATAACGATATTATGCAGAACACTTCCTTTTCCGACAGCTAACATTAACACTTGGTGGGAGTTTTTGGAGGGAGTGCCAATCTGACCAACAACCTTCGAAGCATATAAACTCATTGCAGGTGGCGCATGAAGAATAAACCATTTTTGAGATACCTTTACGAGAGCAAATGAAACAGCGCCATCGATCAGCGACGTTGGTGTGGTATTTGGGAACGTGAAGTATGTCCTTCCTCAGCCGCGTGTATGTTTCTTCGATAGGAGCTGAAATTTCTCCTGGTGACTGGGCACTGTTCGCCAGGAGAGAATTGGCGAGCTCTTCTCGAAAATCACGATCTGTACAAAGAGGCATACCACGACGATTCAAAGAACCCGACAGGAGAATGAAAGCGTTTCGCACACTTACATTCAGCAATCTTATGAAGAATTTTATATACCATTTCACACTTCTCTTCATTCTCTTTCTTTCGAAAAGATACTTTGAGAGTTTTTTATCCTTGAGATTAACCCCTTTCATAGTCTTGTTGTAATCCCTTATAACAATGGGCTTCACAAGTTCCTGACCAGTTTTACAATCTATGCACGTTTCGCTGGTGTGATAGGTTGAAATCATAGTCACCATTTTAGTATCTTTCCATGCAATACATGAAACGTCGCCACAATGACGAGCTATTGTGGTGCCCTTCGCCACATTCTTCGGAACGTTCTTGATATCCAAAGGTACATTTTTGCGATTTGGACGCAAAGTTCCCAAACAATCGAAGCCTAGAGACTTAAGATGCCGCGCTAACGCTGGAGAATTACAAAAGTTGTCCATCGTTATGCAGTGACCCCGAGTCTCCAAGCCTGTGAGCAAGTTCATCACGACTTGCGTACTCTTTTCAGCCAAAGCCTCACTGAGAGACGCAAAATTACCTTGTTTACTGTTCTGCTCTGTGTAGACCTCGAACTTGTGTAGATATCCAGTAGTCGAATCATAAAGTTCGTAGGACTTCAAACCATTCCAGGCAGTCTTCGACTTAATTGCTTGTACCCACGAATACCGACCCTTGGTTAAAGACTCATCTATGGCTATACCGGCATGCAAATTATACAAGTTAGAAAACTTGTTATTCAAATGTCCGACAATTGGAGCTATTTTGCGCCACTTCGCAGTGACCGCAATCCCTTCATTTTGAGGCCAATCCTGACTCGCACCCTCAAAGTGAAAGACTCTGTACAGCAATAAGAAGCGGCTATACTTCATCAACTTTCGGAATTTAGGCATCTCGAGATAGCCAGTACACTTCCAGAATTCCTGTTGTGTGGACCGTTGGTCCAACCCCATAAGTATATGTAAAGCAAAAAACATGTAAACCTCATCTTTGTCGGTGTCAGTCCAACAGCGAAGACGAGATGACGGTTTCAATGTTCCTGCTATAATTTTCTCCTCTATCAACTGTTTGGCGTAACTATTGGTTTCATAGACTATATGCTCTATGATGTCATTACTCCATATAGCAGTAAAGGCATCATAGGGCGTATCGTAGTCTTCGATAGGCCCTGGTGTAGGACCCGAAAATTCTTCGGGAACACCCTGGAATGTATCGAAGTTTGCGCACCAGTTGAAATCATTAGGGACGCCAACCAGTCCATCGATGGCATCATCCATTACTCTCTCTATCGAATTAACGATTTTACTAATAGACTCATCTAAGTCATCATCGTCCGGGATATTTCTAGCCATGCCAGCCCCGGAAGAAGTGATTTCGTCCAGATCGAAGTCATCTTCAATATCTGAATCAAATTCGCTACCTTCGGCTATTTTTTCTACAAAACGTCTTACTCTCTTTCGTTTTCTTTTCTTAATAGTGACGCCAGAGGTCTCTGAGACTGGGTGAGTTATGCTTTGGAGAGACGCTGGCGGTGAAACGTCACTCACTCCTTGCCTTACATGATCATAGTGATCATTCCCAGCCACATCCCAATCCTTTTTGTCCAGGTCGCACGCAGCAGGACGCTCTGGCTCGACACTGCAAAAATAATGTTTAGTGTTAATTAGGCAAACAAAGGGCCTTTCCTCGCGACAAAACCTTGGCGCTTAGTACGGTCGGCGTACTCTGTGCAGTGAACATCCAACCTTGTTGGCTGGTTTCACCACGTCATGAGAAGTTTCCACGGGAAAATTGGAAACTAGACAAATATAGGGTCAATGCTCACCAACTCGTGACAAGTTCACTCTTATACGTTGGCCAAAACTCGAAAACCCGAATAACTATCCTGAAAGAACGCAGTCGCGAATAACGAGACGAGCGAGCGAAGCGAGCGGTGCCGCGGCTACATCCAAGTTGGTCACAGTTACTTGGATATTTAATATCTTTACAACTCCAAAATACAAAATGGTGCCGATTCCCATGTTCCCAAACTAAACTAAATTTAAGTTCAGTGCATCTTTTTCTTTCTAGTTCATTAAGAAAAGGACAGAAGATAAATTTTAGTTTAGTCCTGTCAATTTAATCAACGCCTGACACTATACAAGTTTAGACGTGTTAGAAAACTTGCCTACTAAAATTACGTCTACGTCAATTTATGTCAGACGCCGATTAATATGACGGGACTAAACTAAATTTATCTTCTGTCCTTTTCTTACTGAAACAGCAAGAAAAAGATGCACTGTACTTAAATTTAGTTTAGTTTGAGAACAACAGAATCGGTACCATTATTTGTATTTACAAAAAGAGGCGCAATGAATTATATTAAAGTATTCAATAATATTTTTGGGTAACAAAATTAGAGATATTTGGAATTTGATCAAACATATGCCTAAAACACTTACTGTATACACTTATCCAGCTCTTGCTCGGGTTTAATGGACACGGGCGGGATATTCGTCAGCTTCGCCGCGCTGGTGATGAGTATGGGACCTTCCGGGTTCCCATTCATGCCGAGCTCTATCAAAGGTGTGCTAAAAGAGAAATTAAAAAGATAGGTACACTGCTCTAAGGATATTTTGGCGCTCAAATAATGTTCACAGGTTGTTGATGAACAATTGTGGCATTGTTATGTGAAATGTCACTAGATTTTTTTTTTTTTTTAAGCCGGTCAAGAGTGAGTCGGACTCGCACAATGAGGGTTCCGTACCATCATTATAAATATTTTGGATGTGTTACTTTACGTACAAAACCTTCAAAAGTAGGATAGGCGGACAGGTGGACAGGTGGATGGACGAACAAGCGGACAGTACTTTACTGTTATACAACGTGTAACGTTAAATGCGCAAAACCTGAAAATAGTTTGATCAGAATAACGAGCAGAATCAATTGAACCACTTTTTAATATAGGTCACATTTTTCAAAACATCTTCATTAAAAACGTTGCTGTGTCTATTTATTAATAGGTCAAGCAAGCCAATGTCAGCGCGGCGCAGCGGCCCGGTGACGACTCCTCCCTCGATAAAGCGTCGTCGCAGACGCAAGAAACGATCAGAATGACCAGTAAAACTAAAATAGCTCATAAAACCTGTACATTTTTTTTAATGACTTATTTTCTCTCTGAAATAGGTCAATCGAATTATAAATCAGTTAAGGTGTCTGAGGTTTTGCGCATTTAACGTATATTTATTGTTAATTTACAAATCTTAGCCACAACTGCTTATGGTGACTGAAAAACGTTTCAGCCACTCCACATTGCATAAATGATCCTTTTGGTGACTGGTTATAATATACTATAAGTACTACAAGTACAGGATGACTTTTAACACTTGGCATGCGGGCATACTTCGCCGCCGAATTACGCGTGCAGCGGGCCACAAATCTACTAAATGCGTTTTTTTACGTGAGCCGCGCTCTAGTGACAGACTGCAAGAAACGTAAAAATACGTTGCCCGCATGCCAAGTTTTAATGAACAGTCAAGAATTCAGCTAGGGGAAGTCTAAGTAAACACCCCTGTGAAGATTTTTTTGGAAAACAGCCGTGCGATTCTGTAACCATCTCACCGTGAAAACTAGGGTGAAGTGAGCGTGGAGTGAGTCGTCAATAGTGTCAATCCCTAGCATCAGTATGACTCACAGCTCACTCTAAGCTCACTTCACCTTAATTATCACGGTGAGATTTTTCCAGAATCGACCGGCAGATACAAAAAACATTCTCTCTTACATTATTGTCAACCAGCAGAGGCAATGAATGTATGGAAGGATGTTTTTTTTATAATTGAGGAGGTAACATGCAAATAGGCTTAAGTCACAATAATGTAAATTTTCAGAATACTGAAAAAATCTGTAGAGATTAAGATGTAGATTAAGTAGACCTACTTCGAATTTTTAATTTTCATTCCTTATTGCAAAAAAATATATTTCTTTCTTATTTGCAAAATATTAGGTGTATGATTTAATTTTTTCATATTTTTTTTTAGAGCTTAATATTATATTTAAAACAGAAATATTTCCGCGGTCTTTTGTGGTTTTGTAAGGATCGGACCCAAGATTTTAGAACACCAAACGACAAGTATAAGCAAGTTACATAACCTCTCAGAATAGTAAAATTTACGATTGATAACAGCACATTCGGCACTGCATTTTATACGAATACAAAAAGGAAAAATGCTTCTCAAGCACGGGAATCAATTTGTAGTGTTCTTGATGACGACGTCGTATATTATGAAACAAGTATTTATTGGTACAACCGTTTTAGAAGTGGTAATTTCGATCTTAGTAACCATCCGCGCCCTGGGCAGCCTCGAAAGTTTGAAGATGCGGAATTGCAAGCTTTGCTGGATGAGGACTCAACGCAAACGCAAAAAGAACTTGCAGCTCAAGTAGGAGTCACCCAAAAAGCTATTTCCAAGCGGTTGCACATTAGGTTTTTTTAATATGAAAAGTCCTCTATATAGCTTCGACTGTGGTGGCCATATTCCACGTTATCGTACATCTGTGACGGCACTTCTGGGTGGTCCCGCACGATTACGGCGCGTCTAGAGAATACAATCCCGGGATCCCGGCCGTTTTCTGACCCCGAAAATCCCGAGACTGTACTTGGCCAATCTCGGAATCTTCGGTAGTGGCAATCCCGAGATTGGCCAAGTAGTCTCGGGGATTTTCGGGGTCATAAAACGGCCGGAATCCCGGGATTGTATTCTTTATGCGAGTCTGATTAAAACGCCGATATCTCTTATGTTACGACAGGTAGCTCTCTACAAGTTATGTCGTTGGAAACGTTATTAAATTAGCTAACAGATTATATGAAGCCATAAAAACCAGAGTGGCCAAACTGACATTTTTTCAATACTAATTTTATTTGAAAAAACTGCTCTAAGCACCAGTGGCTTAAAAATAAAAATAATAATATTACATACTTACTAAAAGATTTGGGCAGCAAAGGATGATAAAATATATTTATTTACTAAAGTTACAATCATTTTAAAAACAGAAGCCCTGGCTTCTGTTTCTCCTAACAACTGAAAACTATTCTTTAAGTAGTTTAAGTAGCACTCTGGCTCTCATAGCCTCATATATGGATTAGTATAGTTTTGCCTTGTAATGTATTAGTAATTGTAATGTGTGTTCAGTGTGGGGGATTTTTTCCAAGTTTCTTGTGTCATTCGTGGGTCCTTAAAATTAAAAAAATAAACCATTATATTTTAAAAAAGTTAATATATTATTTCCATAAATACACATTATTTCACATAAATCAATCAAAAGAACATACCTCGTCGTACATTTTTTCATTCCACATGCTTATCAATGACGGCATTTACACGTGCCGCGTTCCGAATAAAATAATAGGTAGGTATGTTTTACACTTCTATTCTATTTCTGAGAACCCTTTAAGCCTAGTGGCTTGGGATAATAATTTATAATAATGTTTAGTCCACATACTTATCACAGGCAGAGTCTCAGCTGTTAGAAGTGTTTAGTTTAACAGTTTCGGCTAACCAAAACAAATATTTGAAAACAAGCGCAAAAACGCTCTCTCAAACTTTGGATCAAAGTTTAAATTCTGTTGCCTAAATTTGAAATACAAATTAACATTCTACATTTTGAAGATATGTATTTATAAATCGATAAGCACAATAAAAAGACATGCTGCTGCCTAACAAAAACTTTACACTAATCAACAATCACTAAAAACAATTTCACTAAAAAATCACAAAGGAAACACGAGTACATAATCAATGATAATAAATATGGATACGCCCAATACTGTCACATCGAAACAAGAAAAAAAAAAGTTACTTAAAATGTAAAAAAAAAAAACAGCATTGCATTTCACTAGACGAGAATCTTTTGGAAAAAAAAAGCTGCGATTAAAAGGCATCAACACGACCACCGCGTCAGAAGAAATACCATTAGATATCACGCGACACCGTCACAAAAAAAAATGTAAAACATACAACAACCCTTCCTTTGCAGTCGGGTAAAAATAAAAAAAAGCCCAAGGCCGGAAACAAAAGCTACAATGGTGGATGAACAATAACACTATTCGCAAGGTCAATGAAACGAACGGGGTGTGGTTCAAAATATTGTTACATAGTTAGGTGCATCCCCCCGCCCCCCTCCGGCCAGCCCGGAGTATGTCGTGATCGAGTCCATATAAGACGACGCGCAGTGTGACCACGAGCTCATTCCCTGAACCAGGCGGCGCGCGCTTTACTATTAATTCCCCATTTGTTCACTAAATTAAGAACTCCTCAGTTTTGTATTTTGTAACTTAATTATTTTGATGAAAAAGACTTCCTTTGTTAAACTTATATATTCTTTCATTTTAATTCAATTCCTAAAAATATATATAAAATATATATGCATACAAAGAAATATATATGTATTAATACATTTTAAATAAACTATATAATTATGAATGGAATTGAAGAAAACAGTCTTTTATACATAAAGTTTTTTTGCAACCGACACAGAACGTCTGGACGCGACGTTTGCAAACAACGCACGAACGCCGGGAGCGGCGTGCGCTGGATAGGTTCAGGTCCAGTTCGAACTCCTCGATTCGATGGGACACATCGAATCGAAGGTTCTGTGTGGTTGGAGGTAGAACAGCGAGGGGACGATGTTGGGAAAGAAGTCTTCTAATTAAAGACATACGGAAATTGCGGTGAGATAGTGAAGAAGAAGAAGAGTGACGATGGATGATGAAGGAATTCAATACGGAGACGTTTAAAAGTCTCCGAAACAATTTTTTATACCACACCCTAGTTCTTTTCCTCTCGATCGGATACATGGCGAGGAGCTGGTCTTTTTTATCCACCCCAGCCATCATGATATTGTAATCCCATATTAGCATGGGTTTGGTGGATCCAAGGACAGTTTGCTGACTGCTGCCATGGTATGTAGAGATCATAGCAACCCTGTTATTACCTCTCCATACCATGGCATCGACGTCCCCCGCGGTAAGACCAGCCATCTGTCCCTTGCGCATGTTCCGCTTGGTCAGATTGTGCAGGAGCTGCGGAACAAACTTACGATCGGTCCGCAGGGTTCCTGCACAATCAAAGCCCAAGGACTTAAGTCGTCGAGCGAGACACGGCGAATTGTAGAAATGGTCCATCCACAATGTGTATCCCTTATGCTCCAGACCTTTGGTCAGCCGCAACACTATTGACGGCGTAGATGCCTCTAATGGATCTTCGAACTGCTGCGGTGGAGACTGAGATTTTTTATGAGCTTGAATCTCAAACCGCCATAGGTAGCCGGTTTGAGATTCACAAATCTCATATGTCTTGATGCCTTCTTTTGCAGCTTTATTTGGAATGAGCTGGCCGATTTCCAGACAACCCTTCCACATCAAAAGACTCTCGTCTAGAGAAAGGTTCTGCGCCGGAGTATACATATTTTGAAATTTCTTATTTAAATGTGACAGTATTGGCTTAATCTTAAATAGTCTTGCCTCTGAGGCGTCCAGGTCTAGCCCACACATGCCATCGTTATCGTTGAAATGCAAACACTTTGATAATATTAAGAATCTGTCGATTGACATGTGTGCGCTAAACCCTGGAGTGTAAAATATGTCAGGGGTAGCAGCCCAGTACTCCTCTAAGCGAGACTTAACAACAACCCCCATCGCCAGAATGAGCCCAAAATAACTATACAGCTCATCGGCCGTGGTATCAAACCAGCGGCCGATGCGGCTTCTGGGATGGAGGCTGTTGTTAACCAGCATCTGGGTTACCACCTGCTGAGCATACTTATTTGTCTCAGAGGCAATGTGCTCCATAATTGGACGATCCCAAATGTCAGCGAATATGTCAAATGGGTCGTCCCGTGGATTTGTCGGACCTACATTATTTTGGGAAAACTTTTCCCTCCTCGATGCAGGTGGAATCGGGGAATTTGGAAAATCTTTCCATTCAAAATCATACCACCTCCAAGGCTGGTCCGTCGCCGTTGGAGGGACATTTTCGGGCTCAGCAGACGCTGGACCCACGGCAGCCGCGTCTATATCCTCCTCGTCCTCATCATCCAAGGGTGTCTCCATCGCGCTCTGCAACACCCTTGGAATGACCATCGCGATGGTGTCCTCGTTGTCGCTCTCGTCGGAACCTGGGTCGCTTCCTGTTTTAAATGATAGATTGGTTTGAAATCGGGTGGAAAACAGAAGCCACAGCCCCAAACCAAACTAAAATCAGCAGGTATTTACCATAGAATAAGTCCATAGTACCGTCATCCCTCAGGAACCGACCAGAGCGACGAGGAGCTGACGGTGGAGGAAGCACCGGTGACATAGACGCTGGCTCCGTGACTGACCCGTCACATTCCACAAACCTGGAACAAAAGCAGTTGTAATAACCATATATTTATTTAGAGATAAATAAAAAAGTTCGTAAGCAACTTACATTGCCGGCGAGGGCACCGCAATTGACGCCGGTGAAGGGCCACCTTCACGGGTGTCAGGTGAAGGTGATGGTGATGGTAGTGTGGGATCCGGTCGCGCCAGGTCTGAACTAGATGGTCATTTTAAAACAAAAGTTAACACTTGTTTACCAGTAAATATTACAACTAACATACACAAGTATGCATCTTGGATGCAAGAGGGTCTCCAGGCCTTCCGGCATGTTTCTTATATCGCCGACTGTTAACCTAAAATTCAAAACGATTATAATAACGGTAAAAGACATATAATAAAACAAGAAATTTGAGCGAGCCCGGAGCGGTTGCCTTAACAGACGAAACGAAAATATAAATTACCGTAAACGATATGTCGTTTACGATCATTGGCGGCACGGCATGGCAAGGTATTTTTAGGCGACGAATAAAAAAACTTAATAGTATGGAAATAAAGTTGAAATTGCAATGTTAACGGTCGTACAAAAACAATACCGCGGTATGCTTCGGCGTTTCGTGTAGGCAGCCTTCGGAACGCTTCGGCATCCCTTGGAACGCTTTGGCAGTCTTCGGGATACCGCGGCAAGACAGCGCCCGCCCGAACCCCGCGGCCCCGCGCGTGTCTTCAATAAGGACGCCTCGGCATGCCTAAGGACGCTTCGATATGCTTAAGGACAGTTACCGCCGGTCGCGGCACAGTTACCGCCAGTGTGCGCTTACATGTAGGGATGCCGAAGGATGTCCTGCCTTGCCGTGCATCCAGTGTGCACCGGGCTTTACATTGCCGGCGAAGGCACCCGAAATGACGCCGGTGATGGTGATGGTGGTGGCGCAGCCGATGGCGATGGTAGTCACGCAGCCGATGGTGATGTTGGTGCGGGAGTCAGGGTTGTTCTAGATGGACATTGAGTATTACAACCAGAATAATACCTTCACATAACATACACAAGTAGAGCTACTTACGGTTGCCACATGCGCATCCTTTTTGGGTGCAGGGCGGTCTCAAGACCTTTGTCTTCCAGCATCTCACTCATGTCGCGGATCAAAAGTCTAAAATTAAAGACGATTCAATTGTAATACTCAAAAAGATTTAAATTAATGAAAAATAAATAACGTTTTTGAAAAAACAAAAAGAAAGCGTTAATTCTTAAGCATAAATCTAACTCGTCAATACTGTTAGTTGGATTCGATTCCAGGGACGGGCAAAATGGTATTGGGTTCTCCATTAGTAAATTCTCAGTAGCAGTCCAGAGAGTCCGGAGTCTGGTTTTGTGCCCGGTTAGTGACAATAGGGTCGCCCCCTATCACTTGGGTCTTATAACTGGCGAAATGTGGGTTTACTCTGCCTATGGAAATGTATAGCTTGATACGTAGCGGTGTGTACTTATATATCTAATGCGGGTAACAAAACAATAAGTATCAAAATAATATCATTCTAGTTCAATCATTGATATTTTAAATTAATTAATATTATTTATTCAAACTGACGAATTTTATTTAAAGAAAAAAAAAATCTTTTCCATAAATGGCTTTCCCTTTTTTAGGGTTCCGTAGTCAACAAGGAACCCTTACAGTTTCGCCACGTCCGTATGTACGTCCGCAGCTTAGCTCAGACTCTTAGTACTAGAAAGCTATAATTTGGCATGGATATACCTATTAATCACGCCGATAAAGTGGTAAAATAAATTCTTGAAAAAAACAAAAAAAAAATTACGGTTACCTCCTGTACACGTAAAGTTGGGATGTTTTTTCTCGTCTAGCCTTGTTGTGGGGTATCGTTAGATAGGTCTTTAAAAAATATTGGCGTTTTGTGTAAACCATTTTTCGATTCAGGGATTCGTCTGTGAAATATTAAGCTTTAAATTGCTATTAAGTAATTTTAACTTAATTAACTATCTACTTACCCCAAATACCTAATTACAACGTATTTTCACTACACACAAAACAAAACAAACTGCAATTATAATTCTGATACTAAAAACTAATCACTGTTTTATACCAACAAACAATTTCCAACTGTTAAGTATACTACAGTCCGCGCGCGAGCTCCGAGGAATCGGTGGCTGAGGAAGCGGGCGGGTGTGCGCTGCGCCCGACCGTCGCTCCATCCCCCGCACCCTCCCAGTACTAGTGTCGACCTTGACGCGAGAACACGCTTATCGAGTCATTTTTAATTTTGCGATAGTAGGTAGTGTTATTTTCTACTATAAATAGTACTACACTTATAATTATGTTGTTTTGTGTCACGATGCAATGCGATTACCGCCTTATATGTGCGACTTGAACCCAATAGAGCTCGCATGGGCAAAAGTTAAAAGGCTCGTGAGGGAACACAACATTACTTCAGATTTTTCTCTGACAAGACTGAAGGAGATCACCGAAAAAGCTATCACGCATGTCACAAAAGAAGATTGGTGTGGATATGATAAACATGTTTTAGCATTAGAGGAACATTACTGTCAAAGGGATGGCTTAATGGAGAATGTTGTCGACTCATTTATTATTGAAGTGCGTGAGGAGAGTTTATTTTCATCATTTTTTTTATTTCAAGTACATAATACCCTCATAAAATGATTTCATGTAGTACACTCGCGCGGAGGCTCAAGTTGTATTAGTATCGACAGTGCAATATCGACTAAATCACAACTCTAGCTCATTACGTCAACATTCCTTATCATTCCTCGGAGCTCGCGCGCGGACAGTAATTAAATTAATACAACGAACAAAATGCAAATTAACTACAAGTGTAAACAAATTATTACGTCAAAATAATGTTCTTTCTAAACATTAATTTATGTCAATTGTATAATGATGTTCGTATTACCCGAATGCATTACGAAGTTCAGCGAAACCGACCGAATGGCGATATTGCTCCATCTCGTTCACGCGCACGCATTTTCGCGTGTCTATAGTAACCCGGTATTCATCGGCTTACTGGCCTTCAAAATCTTTGCTAGATTTTGAAGGCCAGTAAGCCGGTGAATGCCGCGTGACCCGATGTGACGTCATGACGATTTTTGTTTTGTATAGAAATTGAGCTCACAGCAAGCCGCACGCGCCTCTACGGCTTATTTTAGAGCATTTTCTTTTGTTGGGAAAGAAATACAAAAAATGTAATGTAGGCGTTTTGCAATGTTTTAATTTTATGATGTACTAGCTGTGAATACCCGCTTCGCTGGGTCATTTTTAGGGTTCCGTAACCAAAAGGTAAAAAGGAACCCTATTACTCCCGCTCCGTTGTCCGTCCGTCCGTCTGTCACCAGGCTGTATCTCATGAACCGTGATAGTTAGACAGTTGAAATTTTCACAGATGATGTATTTCTGTTGCCGCTATAATAAAAAACACTTAAAACAGAATAAAATAAATATTTAAGGGGGCTCCCATACAACAGACATGATTTTTTCGCCGTTTTTATAGATAATGTTACGGAACCCTTCGTGCGCGAATCCGACTTGCGCTTGGCCGGTTTCATTAGTTATTTTTTAATGTTAATATTCTATCACTACTTCATAATTTTTTCATATATACTAAACATTTTTATTAATGAAAATCAAATCAAACTATCAATCAAAGGTATGATATAAGCACTGGAAATCATCAATTTCTAAATGAAGTCGTTGAGACAACCGTCAGCAATAGCCCGCTCGCGCGTTCTGAGCCCGCGCGACAGGCAGCCTTTGGGATATTGATTCGTTGGTGGGAGAAGTGGTGGGAGGCGCCCGACGTGATGGCATAGTGGTGGCATGCGCGGGAGCTGCGCGCGGTACTGGACAGTACTTGGACATTGCAAAATTACTTTATTTTTCTAAAATAAAAGTAGCCTAAGTTACTCCTTATTACATCAGCTACCTGCCAATAAGAGTCCCGTCAAAATAGGTCCAGCCATTTCAGAGATTAGCCGGAACAAACAGACAGACAAAAATGATAAAAAACCTTATTTTGGTGTATGTACCGTATACATATTCATATGCATGTAGTAAAAAACTGTTATTTCAATCACAGATCGCTGTTGCTCAGCTGAGCGGCCGGGGGGCACTGCGCCGTTCAAACTCGAACTCGACTCCCGCACGCGGGCGGGGAGAGAGGTACGAAATCGCCCGTGTTGGGCTGTAGTAGTGTAGTGGCGCGCTCTTAATAGCCGGATTATTGGGTTAGAAGTTTAGAACCAAAATATTGACAACATCAGTGATCATCTTTGTGTGCTTGATTGACCTTATTTTGTGAGTCGGTTGATAAGTTGGTTACTAATTAGAATTAATATACAGGGTGTAAAAAGACCCATGACACAGACGTCAACTACGCATTCTGTACATCAAACTAAGTAACTTTGTGCAAAAATAATTGCTGGGAAACTACTTTCATTTTTGTGGTGAAATCGCTGTTTACGATAGTGCGCACCGTAACGCACGCAAAACATTGTGCTTATGGGTGCAACGGTATATGGGTCGTGGGGTATTAAAAGTTGTACTGTAACATTAAAAACTTGTTTTCGTAAAAAAAACGTCAGTTGGAATTATGACCTTCAATATCTCCGTAACCAGGTATGGTACAGCCGTGCGATTCTGTAACCATCTCACCGTGAAAGCAACGGGGCCTTGATACTAAAGCAAATTACCTTTGAGCGCAATCATTCGCACGTACTGCTGCACTTGCTTCAACGCGGTCAACAGCGTCCAAGTCAGTTTCAGCACTATCAGCAGCAGTTTCTGTACTAGCAATGACGACATCAGGCGCGATCACTTCCCCGCATCCAGTGGCATTCAATTCAACACTCTCAGGCGGACGCGTTTTACGCCGCCGCACTCTAACATTGCTTTCAGCTTTGTCTACGTCATCTAAATGCATTCTTCTTCTAACAGTGATAGCAAAGTCGGCAGACAAAAAATTACTGCAAGCTTTATAAAATTGCAGACGGGTCATGTCAAAATAATTGTTTCTTTTGCATCTGCATTCTTCAGGATTTATCGACCCTGCACTCCCATCGGCATTCTGACTCAAAACAATTACTCTATCAGTTTGAATTGATTCATCCATTTCTCTTTTCCAGGTTGGCAACGTAGTAGTAGTTATAGGGTAAGTTCTAGTTCTGTTTACGAGAGGTGCTGTTAAACCCTGATCAATATCTTGTAAGAGGTTTTTAGCCTGAGTGCTAGGTGTTCCGCCATCTTTCGTTATTTCGAGATCTAAGGATTGTAAAGGCTGCGTAGACTTCAATAAAGGTAATATTTCATTTTCAACTATTTCTGTTTTTATTTCTACATCTTCTTCAATTGCTCGCGAATCACTATTTTCATCAGCATCATCATCATATTCTATTTTTATTCCTACATCTTCTTCAACAGATTCAGACTCTTTAATCTTCGTATGAGTTTTTATTTCTTCTTTTATGTTAACGTGCTTAATATCGTATGGTAAAGTGTCTTCTGTTTGTGTGTGAGTTGTCGTAGAACTCTTTTCTACCATCGGCATGACGTATAATATTGATACATCATTTTCAGATTGTTGATTGGCGTATTGTATGGATTCTAAAGTTTGTGTGGAGGTATCGTGTTGTAAAGGTTTTTCTGTTAAATGAAGTGATGGGACTGCAGATTTTTTGAGACGATCGTTTTCGCTGTACATACCTTTCTGAAAATGCTTGCTGCATAGATGTTTGTGCTTGAAAAAATCCCAGCCTTTATCGATCACATCGAATCTTTTACAAGCGGCAATCCAGATTTTGCGCCTGCAAAAGAAAAAATCATTGAATATTAAGATAGGTTTTCCTATCTTAATTATAAATACATATACAACGTGTAACGTTAAATGCGCAAAACTTGAAAATAGTTTGAAAAGATTAACTATTATGTATTTGTGTTTCGAATTTAGTACCATATATTTTGGATAGATCTGTAGATAAACATTTATTTATGTTTTCTTCAAATCGGTGGGTACTTTGAATACGATTAACGAGCGGTAATCTTGTAATTTCATTGATACTACGTAACACACATTAACATTATAATGCATGATGTGCCATGCACAAAAACATACGTTTCTATTGAGTTATGATTTTTCTAAATATTTTTCCGAGAAATGGCATCATATTTGCAGGCTAATGTATTTTTTTTAAACCGATAACAAAAATCATGCACTGTAGGGTTAATAGGTCAAGCAAGCCAATGCCAGCGGCCCGGCGGCACATTTATGTTCGTACGAGTCGTCAAAATGTAGGGAACAGCTGATTTTTTTTCGCAATTTCAGGTTTGGTCCCATAGTAAAAGTTATTTGTTGTCATGAGTAGAATCATATGTTTAAGTATCGATCACTAATTACCAGTCACCCTATATGAGTGTTTCATTGCATGTAGATGTAGCTGTGCACCAAGCCCGGGTTTAGTGATTGCGATGTTAGAGCGTACCGTATCTTCCGCCTTTAAGATTATCTAAGAATTCGGGCCCGTTTCTCGAACGAAAATTATCGCAAAATTAATGTGACAATCTATCAAGCGCCCTTAAACTGCTCGCTTTTATAATTTCAATTGGGACGATATAATCGTAAATTATCGTAAATCGTAATATAATGGTCGTCGATATAATCGTAAATTGCCGAAAACCAGGGTAACAGATATAGTAGTGGTGTAGTAGGTAAAAACTACATTATAATAAGATTACTTAACTAGCGACCCGCCCCTGCTTCGCTCGGTGTTTACAACTTGACCAAACATTGAGTTTTCTTTATTATAAATTTAAGTTTAATATTAATGTATGTACATTTGCCCCGCAAGGCCTCCAGAATTTGCGTTTTATAATAATAATAATAATAAGCCCCCTAAAATCCTACCTTACGTCCAAGCTGAACACCTAGCTACGTGGGGGGCGGACACGCGTACTGTACAACTGTACAAATAACTTACGCGGCTAACAAGGAAAGGTAACCCTTTATGGAGATGAGTAATAAGAGAGTATATAATTTGCGGTCGCTTCCCGGGGAGCGCCGGGGCGCATCTGGAGCCGATGCTAGATGCCACAGCATGCGAACCATCGGCGGTGAGGAGCTGAGCAAGCGGGCTCCTACCGAAAAAATTGTTACAGCTGGTCCTAGTGAGTTGAACAGGCGGGCTCACTACGTAGAAGCCACAGCCGATTCCACGGGCGATGATACTATTTCATTATTTTCATCCATCCCTTCGACTCGCCCCTCCTACATGACAAGAAGAACAGCTAGCTTGTCCACCACCAGCACGCTTGATAGTGTTGTGCAGGAAGTCAACCTTGACTCTGAGCTTGCAACCACTACAAGCGCTCCAAGTACGCGCAGACGATGGACACCTGAAATGAATAAGTTCATACTGCGCACTTATCTTCAATTGACCGCACTAGATACAGACAGAAAAACTTATCTTGAACCGCTTCACCTAAAATTTATTGAAAAATATCCAAACATGCAGGTTAGTCGGCAGAGAATAGGAGATCAACGCAGAGCCATAATAAACAATTCATTACTACCACAACAAACTATAGAGGAGATACACAACGACGTAAAGAAAGAGTTAGATCATCTACAATTTAATCATTCCACCCAACAGTCACAAAACTCTATCGAACATGTACAGCAAATATTTATACCCACACAAGCTAGAACCCCAGAAACAAATAGTACTAAAAATAGAACAGAGACTCGAATGAGATGGACCAATGAACAAAACGAAGCTGTAATGCGATCTTATTATCGAGTTACAGATTTAGGTAGAAACGAAACAGTATATAGAAGACGCATGCATGAAGATTTTATCAAAAGCTTTCCTGCACTTGCTCACCTAAACGAACAACGAATAGCCGGCCAGAGGAGAGCAATTATAAACAATAAATACGTCACTAGTGATAGATTAAATTCAATAAAACTAGAAGTATCTGAAGAATTACGACTTGATAATCTTAACTTTAGCAACTTAACAAGCGAAAGGACTATAGTAAACCCAAACCACAACAGTCATTCTGACACTCAATTTATAAACAGCATTGACATCAACTCCACACAAGAACCTACACTTACTTTAAATCATACTGAAAATAACATTGCAGAAGAAATTCTACCTACCCAGCAAGTGAACTTAGATAGGGACCCACTAATAGATGAGACGTTCCAACAAGCATTCCAATATTATAAAGAAACGAGCCCTACAAATAGAATTTTTATTCCCAAACAAAAACCTTCGAAAAAACTTGCCCGTATAGTTAATTACCTAAACAAAATAATTTTACCGGAAAACGTCAATAAAGAAACAGACTTCTATACTTTACAGACTACTATATATTGTGCAGCATGGACCGCCGCTAAAGTTAACGGAGCAAAGATTACCCTCCAACCAAGAGTAGTCACCCAAAGGACAAAAAAGGAATATAAACCTAACTGGGAGACACGACTAGAACGGAAATTAAATGATTTACGATCAAAGATAGCTAGAATGACCCAATTCATCAATGGCAATAGAAGTAAGAAAATAATTAAACACGTTAACAAGATAATAGAACAATATAGAATTCACACTGTTCATGAAGAACCAAATACACAAGCAGCTCACACATTAGACACACTTAAACAAAAATTATCAGTCGTAACAGGCCGACTACAACGGTACAAAGCGTGTACCCAAAGAAAACTACAAAACACTCAATTCACCCACAACGAAAAGCTTTTCTACCGCAATATTAGACAGGTTACATCTAACGTTCAGGATAACAACCCAAATGATGATGATCATAATAACCCTGATCCAGAGACGTTACAAAACTTCTGGGCGAAAATTTGGGAACAACCAATCGAACATAATGCTCAAGCAGATTGGATACAAACAGAACTGACAAACAGCAACACAAATATTCAGGCAATGACTTTTGAGCACATATCTCCAGAAATTTTCCACAAAGTACTTTCCCGTTTGCATAACTGGAAAGCACCTGGTTCAGATAACATTCATAGTTATTGGTATAAAAAATTTACATCTATCCATAGTTTCCTATATAATCACATAAATACATTCATTCAGGACCCTAAAATAATACCACCCTACGTAACTTCAGGTACAACTTTTATGATACCTAAAGATCGTAAAGATCTCTCAAATCCAGCAAAATATCGACCTATAACATGCTTGCAGACCTTGTACAAAATTATCACATCTTGTATATCTGAACTAATATATCAACACATCGACACTAATAATATCCTAGCTGAACAACAGAAAGGATGCCGTAAATTCAGCCAAGGCTGCAAGGAACAATTAATCATAGACTCAGTAATTCTTAGAAAAGTTCAAAAAACCAAAAGCGATCTGTTTAGCATGTATATTGACTACAAAAAAGCCTACGACTCTGTCCCCCATTCGTGGCTCGTAAAAATATTAGAGATATACAAAATACATCCAACTTTAATAACATTCCTAAAGATTATGATGACAACCTGGACCACTGTACTTAGACTTACCTCCCCTACTAAAACAGTAGAAACCAGCCCAATAAAAATTCAGAGAGGGATCTTTCAGGGGGATGCTTTAAGCCCACTGTGGTTCTGCCTTGCTCTAAATCCCCTATCCAACATATTAAACGCAACTACTTTAGGAATCCCATTAAAAAATACAAATACCGAAAGACATACTGAGGTCCAAAAAATAGAGTTAAATCATCTGTTGTACATGGATGATATTAAATTATACGCCAAAAGTGAGACTCAACTTTGTGAATTAGCAAACTTGACAGAAAAATTCTCAAATGACATCAAAATGGAATTCGGCATAGATAAATGTAAAATAAACTCAATTATAGCAGGACAGAATTACCAACATCAATACATTTTAGGAACAGGAGAACAGATAGAACCATTAGAGGAACAAGATAGCTATAAATACCTAGGCTACACACAATCACGACAGATACACTACAAAGAAACTAAGCAAAAATTAACACTGCAATTTCAACACAGACTAAACGCAATTCTGAAAACACAACTATATTCTCGAAATACTATCAAAGCGATTAACACCTTTGCTATACCGGTTCTCACATATTCCTTTGGGATAATCAATTGGACCAAAACCGACCTGAAAAACCTTCAACGAAAAATTAATACCACAATGACCAAATTCCGCAAACACCACCCACGATCCTGTCTGCAGAGATTAACACTGCCGCGGAAAGAAGGAGGTAGAGGACTAACTGACATTCTAAACCTACACAATAGACAGATAAAAGCACTTAGAGAATTCTTCTTTTCAAAAACCGAAACTTCTATTCTTCACAAAATTATAACACACAACGACCAAAACTTAACACCTCTAAATTTAAAAGATACATCTGAACAAAATGAGAAACCAATCGACGACAAAATTAAGCTTTTAGAATGGACCCAGAAATCTCTACACGGAAGACATCGCCAAGACTTATGCCACATAAATGTCGACAAAGAATCGTCAAACGCGTGGCTAAATCGAGGCGAACTTTTCCCAGAGACTGAAGGGTTTATGCTTGCTATACAGGACCAGGTAATTGAAACCAAAAATTATAGAAAGTTTATCATAAAGAATTTAAATAATGACACATGCAGGAAATGCAATAGTTCTCCAGAAACGATTCAGCATATCACAGGCGCGTGCAAGACACTAGCCCAAACAGACTACAAACACAGACACGATCAAGTAGCCAACATCATACACCAAAAATTAGCACACCAGTACAAACTTATAGATTCCGTTACACCATACTACAAATACAACCCAGAAACTGTATTAGAGAACCCCTCCATAAAACTATATTTTGACCGCGCCATTCTCACCGATCGAACAATTCATTTCAATAGACCAGATATTACACTTATAAACAAGATAAACAAAACTGGATATTTAATAGATATAGCTATACCAAACACACATAACTTACAGACAACAATAGCAGAAAAACTGAGCAAATACATTGAATTAAAAGATGAAGTGGCCCGACTTTGGCATCTGCAAAAAGTTATAATAGTACCAATAGTATTGTCTACAACAGGAGTAATACCAAAACAACTTCACCAGTCTCTTAATTCCCTTAACTTACCGCCAAATACCTACCATCTGCTGCAGAAGGCAGCGATACTAAACACATGCAGACTCGTGAGAAAGTTTCTGCAATGTGAATTAGAAAACCCACATCAAAACACAAATATGCTACCATCTTCTGTGCAATCTTCTGCACGTGCCCGCACTTAATCCTACTGATAATCACTTGGCTTAGGCCCGTGTTATCAGCTCTCTCCGGCTAGCCGAGAATATAAAATAAAAACCAAAAATAATAATAATAAAACCATTTATTTTCAGATAACAAGGACCCATAGACAAATACCTAATACATGAATAAGGTGTGCAGCAATGCAATGTACTCGCCTCTAGGAGTGTACTCGTATCTACAGACGCCAGCACATCAAGCTACTACAATCTGTCAAATTTATTTAACCCTTTATGGGGCTCTGTCCATATATTGGACACCATACATTATGAATCTTCGCAGCTAAACTAAACAAATGCAGCAGTAAAGCTCTTGGAAAAAAGAGCAAAATAGTGTGTCAAATGCAAAGTACCATAAAAATCTCAATATAAGTATATTAGTATTAATATCCCGGTGTTTTATTTTAACATACAAGCCAGCACCCTAATTGCATATTAACACTATCAATCGAAATCATTTTAAGGATATTGCTAATCCACTGCTTCATATGTTTGAATAATGTGTCTGCTAATGTTAGTTCATTTAGCACGGCCCTCTATAGACTAATAAGTGTTTACTGCTCTGCACCAGCACCACTTCAAAAATTATGGTAGCATAAGTGAACTAATAGCGACCGCACACCCTGTGTACTTGTGGAAAATTAGGACAACCTTTTAGTTCTCTTCTAGACCTAAATATACTCTCGAGCAATCTTATAGGTACACTTCTTTTTCACACCCCATGGCAATTTTTAACTGATATAGTATCTGCGGGTGGGATACTCAACTTCAAAAAGCAAAACATCAACAATCAAAATATCAACACCATATAATCAAGTTTAATTTTTCAATGAATCAGAATAACATTAGCTTAAAACATAAAGTTCAAACTGTCAACACTTCAGATGAGCAAGGAATGTAAATAACATTGATTTATAACATAAATAGTTCAAAATATCAACACTTTAGATGATCCATGAATCTGAATATCACTGATTTATAATTTAAATTGGTCACTGGATCACCACTGCATTGCATTACATAAATTGCATGTATAATTTTAAACAATAGGTAATTAATATTATAGGTTTATTTCTTTGTACTCGTATGTGCATCCCTTAACAATATAAATATGATTTATTATTCCAGACGTTACAGCTATTAATCTAAATCAATGTTAAGATTAACTTGAGGGTATCTTTCAAAATTGTTAGTTATAGTTGACAAAGTTATCATTAGTTGATTTGTGGGTACCTACAATACAAGGAAATTAACTTTATTTCGTTATTTCGTGCATAGTGTTGTTTGTGTTGTATTCTCTGAATTTGAATTTATAATATTACCGAGTAGTAGGAAAGCTTTAAATACAGCACAATTTAAGAGTAGATTATGGATTTTTTGGTAGGAAAAACATACTACAGTGTAACTGAGTTCCTATCGCAGAAAAATATTGTTAGTTAGTGACATCTTGATTTTTGAAATTTTGATGTACTTATGACATTTTTGATTTTTGACATTTTGATCTTTGACATTTTGATTTCTGACATTTTTATAATGATATTTGTAATATTAGTAATGACATGTTAAATGATGTAATGATAATGGTATGATATTTGTAATAGTAATGACATTATAATCTAATGATACTCATTTATATTTTCCTTTTAATACAAACATATATTTTTAATTAAGTTGATAATTTAAAATTTTATAATAGTAATTTATAAATTGATCTAAATAAGTGTAATAATAGTGATATAAATTATTTCAAATGTTTGCATACCGATTGGTAAAATGTGGCTGAGCTAAATGTAATCTTAAGAACTATTATGTATTACCCATATTTGCAAAATAAAATTCTACTCTATTCTAATCTAAAATAATTATGTTAAGAGCAAACTTTGTTAAGTCACAGAAGGGAAACAACTTAGAAGAACTAGAAGTATTAGTAATCTTAAAAAAAATTGCCTATAGTTGCAGCAATTAACAATGTTTGCAACTAGTATTATGTTACGACTTAATATTTCACTATATTTTGTTAAACAATGATTTTCTAAAGTGTTGATCACGTGAACAATTTACATTATAAATCAGTGATATTCAGATTGATGGATCATCTAAAGTGTTGATATTTTGAACTATTTATGTTATAAATCAATATTATTCACATTCCTTGCTCATCTGAAGTGTTGACATTTTGAACCGTTTATGTTTTAAGCTAATGTTATTCTGATTCATTGAAAAATTAAACTGTTGATTATATGGTGTTGATATTTTGATTGTTGATGTTTTGGTTTTTGAAGTTGAGTATCCCACCCATCCTTTATAAGATGTCACAGCACAGTAACTGAAGTTACTGTGTTTTCATGGGCAGAATATTATGTACAGACACAGACATGTAGATTGATATGAATAGCTAATGATGACTCAGGGTCGAAAGTTAATACCCTCTGACCGGAATATATAAAAGTGACCACCATAAATCATGTATTTATTGCTACTTCTACAAAAATGTAAGTAAATATTAGTTAGTTTATCAAAACAAAATCAGACACTTACCTTTCTGGGTCGTGAGGAAACTGATGAAATTTCAAGTTCAAATCCTTGTCTGTATACGAAGATGAGAGGCAATGAAGGGCTGCACAAGTCGCATGCACCATTTTACCCCATATTTTTTGTAACAAGTAACAACCACTAGCACAAAGAGTATAGTAATATAGATGGACTAGCAACTAGCGAGATTCGATATTTTCTTTTACAGAAGACGCGCGACGCGAAGCGCAAACTCCTATTTTTTTTTTTTTTTTTTTTTCTTTTGGTTTCGCACGGTTTGTGCATTCAGCCAATGTCACTCCTGCTTACACGTCGTAACCTGTGTCGTAACTGAGGCTCACACGGTCGGCGGTCCGCACCACATGAGTAGATAAACGGAACAGAGACAAAGCTAATTAAGAACGTACAAAATTGTTACCTATTTTGGTAGGGTTGTCACAATAGGTTAAAACAAATTAAACAAAACATTTAATAAATAGTCTCATTATTCACTATGATAGAATACTTTACAAATTACTTACTCTAGTAATTTTCTTTTTATAATTTTTGTTTTTAATAATTTATTGTTTCTTCTAATGGTGTAGTAAATTCTGAATCTAACATAAAGTTTTTTCAGGTAATCTAATGGGAAACACTCACATGGCATATCGAATTTACAATCTTTAATACGTTTAAGTATTTCGGTGCCAACATACAACAATATTTATTTCAAGATCGAATTATTCTTGGGATTTCTAGTATTATTCATACACACAGTACAATAAAAAACCATTATTAATAATAAAATTCCACGTTTTTACATTAAAATATTCAAACTTGTAACTAACAAAACAAACAATGTGCGTCGCACTGACCCTGAGATTGTCAACTGGCTGTGCCAGCGTGAACCGGAACGTACGCAACAAGCGGCCAGTGGTCACGCACACATGCACCGCGTGCTTGTAGTAGTGCAACCGATTCGCGCGGGTTGTATGAAGCTTTGCCTCTGTTCCGTTTATCTACTCATGTGGTCCGCACTCCGCTCGCTCCGCGGAGCCCGCGGTCGGTAACGGTCGGTCAAACAGATGCGACCGATGCGGGGGGCTGGCGGGTGACTCTCATCTCACCTGGCTCATTCATGCCGCACAGCTCCGCGCGCTTGTTTCAGTTGTCTCGTTGTCTGACTTAAGGGCACCAGCCATGCGATCGCAAAAGTAATAATATGGATGGACTTTTATTTACTTCCTAATAATAATAGTGGCGGTTTAGCAGTCAACTTTCAAACTCACATAGGTATACCTATATCGACTGTGAACTGGCAACCGGCACTATCTCAATTTTGACAACTTTACAGGATGAAGAAAAAACATGTTAGCATCATTTATACAGCATCTCGTATGTTAAATAAAAATACGTAGTTTTCAAATATTTTTATTGCACATGTAATTAAAAACAAAAGTAACATTATATGCTTCTTTCCAATATAAAATCGAGATAAGACAATATAAACCAACACAAGAACAAACATAGGACTTTTTACTTGGAACAATATGGGCTATCTTCAAAATCAAAATAAAACAATAACGATAGGACATAATCAACACAATATTCTTTATAGGTAATAAAACGAACTAATTAACAATAAAGGAACATTTTTAGGTAAGTAGGAAAATCTACAAAGTCATTAGTGTAGGTAGGTGGGGTAGTCAAGAAAACCAAACTTATTCCTGATAAGGCAAATTATCATAAAAGTTATGGCAGTCTTGTGGACAGCTTTCAATTCTTGAAGGTGCAACCACTTCGTTTTAGGAATACGGCATCATCATCATCTGCCTAGCCTTTTCCCAATTGTATTGGGGTCGGCTTCCAGTCTAACCGGATGCAGCTGAATACAAGTATTTTACATCGAGCGACTGCCTATCTGACCTCCACAACCCAGTTACTGGGTAATACGATAAGACCCCCCCCCTAGGTAAGACTGGTTGTTAGATTTTCGGGCTTCTGACACCCGTAACGACTGTCAAAGATCTACGAATGACAGCCGGGACCAACGGCGTAACGTGCTTTCCGAGGCACGGAGGGATCTCGGTATGTAAAGATGGTCACCCATCCACAGACCAATCGCGGCAAGCGTAGCTTAACCTGATCGATCGACCTGTGCGGCTGTTATTATTTAGCCACGGGAATACGGCATCTTGCCGTAAATAAGGGTGGGTAACAGTCCGCTGGATTTAGTCTCTTTGGTCTATGAGGTAAGTCCATCCAATCTTTAGTACAAGTTGAATGAAGCCAATTTTGGCGCCAAATTTAAATGTATTTGAGTTAGGATTTCTTGCAACGATGTGGAGTATTAAATGGTATAAAATGGCATTAAAAAGTGAAATCTTCAAAAAATTGAGATAGTGCCTACCGGTTGCCAGTTCACAGTCGATATGTTATACTTTTTTTGACCTACCTAATCAAGAAAATTAAATACTGAGTAGCAGACGCTAGTTTGCTGCTCAAATAAAATTTATGTAATGATCATTGTCCAAGCTATAAATTAAGGAATAATAACATGATATGAACAACATGGCGTAGGTAGATACCTATATCCAATAAAGGTATGTACTATGTAGTACATATTACCTCAATGTATGCGTCACATGTCTTCGAATTTTCGGTATTAGGACACTGGTTTCCTCACGATGTTTTGCTTTTTTTTGTTTTCAAAGCAGTGGTGTTGAAATTATTTACACAAAGTAAAGCAGCTGCCTGGGTTCCAACTCATGACCTACAAACTCGTAAGTCGGCGTTATCTCTGGGCCACCACATCTCATCATTCATTTTGATAATATGTAATACCTAATATAGATAGTCAAGTAACGGACGCCTGTGTCATTTTTCTTAGCAAAATGTTGCTTCCACGAGTGTGTATGCCAATCTTATGTACATACCAGGCAGCTTCACTGGGATCTTTTTGAGATGTAAGGGTTCAGAAAGACATTGAATTAGTTGTTGGTCATATTGGTCACGATGATAAAGGCCTTATGAATCGGCAGTACTTTTAGTATAAACAAATAAAGCACACGGAGGGGATTTATCTTTTTTATTAGACAACAAAAAAATACATTAGGTATGTAAAAATTACTTTACAAACTGAATTAGAGCATTACTGTCAAAAATTATTTCTAAAGTCTTGTTTAAAGTATTGTTCAAAATCTTGTTTGAAATTTTGTTTGAAGTCCTGCTTGAAGTCTTGCTTAAGCTGTTGTTCGAATTCTTTCTTAAATCGTTGCCTAAACTCCGGTTGAAAATCTGGACTGAAATCTCGAGTCAAATGATCTTTTTTAATCGGATAACAGCTCATCGTGCTCTTTAATTAGGTAGTTTTTATTTCCAAATAATTGGAATGCAACGTTAACGTTAACGTTACATTACATCTGACATCTGTCAATCAGGACGACACACCAAAATTTTCCGTTTTACAATTTTAATGCTTTTATTTTGAAAAATTAATTGTATCTCAAAAAAATCGCAAAGAATGTGCGCGATTTGGATGGAGTAATGGCACCATTGGGCTAACGCTGTGTTAACTTGATCGTTTTCAGCTGACACTAGGACTTAATAAACTGATAACTGACAAGTATTTTCATTATTGAGCGTTCAACGAAAGAGTTCTTATGAAAAGTATACAATGCGATGGCCCATGGAAAAGGTTAAAGTTCGTTATCAGCCTTAGGTATAGCAAACAACTGCACCCTAAATTGCGTTACATACTTTCAATCACAATCTGAATAATAATTTTTGAAGGATATTGCTGAATCATTACTTCAAATCTTCGAAAACTATGTCTGCTCAACAACGTAAATAACAGATCACCTCGTTAATGATAAATGATTTATTTTCTGTAAGTAGGTTTGTACAAACACTTTTACATGTCAATCATATTTTTTTAAGCTAGATGAGGTCGGCGTTTCCTGTCTGACTACTCTGAGAAGAAAGGCCGAAACAAACTCAGAGGTCATAGTTTCTTTTAAAGTCCAGACATAATCTTGGTCAGATCATGTGAAGACCATGTAGATTGGTGTCTGAAATAGTCTTTTGAATAAAGAACCACACAGATTGAGTGGACCTGTCCAGTCAGTGCACGCATTTGTCAAAAATCGTGCAGTTCAACTCAGAACTTGAGGAGCCTTACGATTCGACGAACAATACCAATGAAAGGACATTTGGGTAGGCCGCATAAATTACTCAAACTGCCAGATCATGATTAAAACTAACTAAGAAGGAAAACAGAAAAAAGAAATGACCTACATAGTCTTCACACTCACAATAATAATAATAAAAAATAAGATACTTTACAAAGTAAATTTCCATGTCATTGTTTATATAAAATTCATCAATGTCAATGTGTATATAAAAACCCGGACATAATCTTTGATCTTTGAGGACCATGTAGAATTGGTTAAAAAACAACATCAGACCTGAAAATTAAATAGGTGACATAAAATTAACATGGGACATGAATGATGCTTTCCGTGATTTTGTCATATAAATGCAAATTACGGAATCTTATCTGCAATATTAAATTGATTCAAGATCATCATTTTGCAAACAAAGAGAGCCAATGAAATTGGATTTCACAACTTGAAATGAAACTGTCATTATTGCCGAATGGTGGCCGATTTTAGCTTTTTTTTTTCTGTATTAACAATGCAAATTTCTCTTTTATCCAAACTCATCCAAATAATAATTATTCTTATGAATAATAGGTATCTGGGATTCATACTTTAATTTCCGCTGCGGCGATTGTAGGACATTTTGTTGGAATGAGATTTAAATTGCCTTTTGTCGTGTTTTCGCATGATTGGGCTTATCAAGATTTGTAACGTTTGCTATATTTAATTATTAGGAATCATTGCGGCTGTAAATTCAACGAAGCTGACTTTACTAAATGGTTTTATCCATTGATGAATTTGAAACCCCGCACTAATTAGGTACCAAACGATTTTTCAAGCGTGGTGATTAGAATAACATAATTAGCCTATAATGTTGAAGGAGGGGCTTGTAGCTAAGTAATAACAGCCACACCGGTCGATCAATCAGGCTTGGCTACGGATGCCGCGGTCCGTGGATGGGTGACCATCTTTACGTACCAAGACCCCCTCCATGTTTCGGAAAGCACATTAAGCCGTTTATCCCGGCTGTCATTCGTGGATCTTTCACAGTCGTTACGCGTCGTCAGAAGCCCGAAAGTCTGACAGCCAGTCTTATCAAGGGGTTTCGTATTACCCAGTAACTGGGTTGTGGAGTTCAAATGGGCAGTCGCTCCATGTAAAATACTGGTACTCAGCTGCATCCGGTTAGACTGGTAGCCGACCCCAATATAGTTGGGAAAAGGCGAGGCAGATGAATCAGCCTATATAATGTTGGGAACATTGGACACATGCCTCCTCCCTATGAGAGGGAGTGGACTGTATTACACCACGCGGGCCCAGTGCGGGTTGGTATATGTCACATGTCTTCGATTTTTTTGTTTTAGGACATGCCGGCACCATGTTGTGCAGTGGTGGCACAGTGGCAACAACCACGTTTTAGGTATTAGGTTCGAACGCAGACAGGTGCTTTACTGTGTGTACATTATTTCATCACCACTGGTCTCAAAACGGTGTAGAAAAACATCGTAAGGAAACCGGTGATTATTATACATAGTATGTAAGTTATCAATTATTATTGTCATGTTCTAGAGAGGAGAAGGTTCTCTTATATTTATTTAAATGACACAGTGCTGAGGCACTGTGTCATTTTTGACGCGGTAACTGCCCACCATACACCATACAAACATACGAAAAACAGTATCTTACCGGAGCTCCGAAATACTCTCGCCTAGATAAAGCCGGATACGTCATAGCAGAGACATTGAAAAAATACATTCCACACAAAAGGGGCCCGGGGCGACGTTATTCAGTTTTCACCTGTCATTCGTGTCATATTTGAACATGTGTACATGTTACCCTAACCCTCTGTGTCATAGAGCATTTTGATTTTGTTTTTTGCTGCGGAAAACTTGCACGATATTATTTTTAGCCTTTATAAATGTTTTATTTGACGTTAAATTGCTTTTATTTCTTTCTTAAAGTCATGTTGGTGAATTAGGAGGCAATTTCCTTGAGGATTTCGAGTTAATCATTCATTATTGCCTACTGTCTTTAACCTATGTTTGACCCAGATAATATATCAATGTTCTCATACTAGGAGGAAAATATACCTTCCCTCCATCAATGACGCCCTCTGACGGAAATGGGAGTTCAGGTAAACCTCAGCAAAGGTCGCAGTGACTGATTGCTATAGTGTTATACATCTTTTCATTCGGTTTATGATCAAAGAGTATTCTCGTTAGCCCACAGGTGGTCGACTGGTCGGTAACCGCCGTTCCTCTTTTGTGATCTCTTTGTCACCAATAACGATACTATTACGATATTATTATTATTTGACTTAATTTATTCTTTTATACATGTTTTATACATAGTTTGACATTCACGATTAATTTTTATAATATTTTTAAATTATTGTATTTTTAAATTTTATTCATTTTATACTGTTTTTATGTAATATTTTGGATTTTTATTATCTGCAATAAATAAATTGAATTGAATTGATACTTGTGTGGGCCATCTAGTTTTAACTACCTGTTCGGTAATTTGGGGCCAAAGCTATGTGTTTTTAGGGTTCCGTATCTAAAAGTTACCAGCGGAACCCTATTACTAAGCTTCCGTTCGTCCGTCCGTCCGTCTGACTGACAGAGGGCTGTATCTCGTGAGGCGTAATAGGTAAACAGAAATTTTCACATAATGTGTATTTGTATTGCCGCTATAACAACCAATAATGAAAATAAAATAAAGTTAATTAAATTAAAGGGATATGCAAGAAACAAGTTTTTTTCGGCGTTTTTTCCTTGTCGTACGGAATCCTTCGTGTGCAAGTCCGACTCTCACTTGGCTAGTTTTAATGGTTAGTACTTTTACGAAAATATTTCGGTTGAAATCAACCAATACCAATGTTTTTACTTTGACGTTACGTGACTGGGTAGTGGGTACCTAGGTAGGTAACTAATAGGTATAATACCTATTTGTTCAATTATTGTTTTTTTTTTTTTCATAATTATTATCTAAGTACATTAGGTACGTGGTCTAGGAAACCGATCTAAATTAAGTAAGTAGGTACCTAAAATAATAACAATATTCTTAATCTAAATATTCTCAAAAGATCGAGTTTCTTTTATCTATGACTAGCTTCACCTCGCGGTTTCACCCGCGTAAGTTTCGATTCCGCGGGAATATCGGGATAAAAAGTAAGAGCTTTAAGTAACACCTATGCACCTATCAAGTTTCATCGCAATCTGTTAATTAGTTTTTGCGTGAAGAAGTAACAAACATAGTTATTAGATATACAAGTTGTAACTTAAATAACGCACAACCTCTTAAGGGGTCATTGTACTCATCATTATGAACAACTTTTACTATGGGACCAAACCGGAAATCGCGAAAAAAAAAATCAGCTGTTCCCTACATTTATGTTCGCATAACTCGTCAAAATGTAGGGAACAGCTGATTTTTTTTTTGCGATTTTCGGTTTGGTCCCATAGTAAAAGTTGTTCATAATGATGAGTACAATGACCCCTTAAGAGGTTGTGCGTTATTTAAGTTACACCTTGTATATTGCCCGCTAAGCTGCGTGGGGCCGGATAGACATTTTTAAATTCGTAATATCTTTTGAATGGAATGACCGATTTCAATAATTAAAAAAGTAATCTACAGGTATTGAAACAGTTTTGAATACGAAATGATTTAGTTGGATAAGGATTAATACGAAGGTATGGATAGCATGGTGTGATTTTGGTCAGCATTTCTATCAACTTTTAAACTGTAAAAAAGTAGTTATAGTGACATAACTACAATTTTTTGTAGATATTGATATGTTCTTTAATATTGTAGAACATATTTTTTTTGTTCTACTCGTATCATCAATAGTTTCCGCAGCGCATTTGATGAAAGACATTTAATTTTTGTGGATATTTTTTTACGCCTTGTGTTACATTATTGAAGTTTTAGTAGGACTCCTAATTTTTTTTAGTAATAAATGTAGCCTATGTCATTTTGGGATAATGTAGCATTCTAATAGTGAAAAAAATGTTGAAATCAGTCCAGTAATTTCTGAGTTTATTCGTTACAATCATTAATACATACAAAAATACAAATCTTCCCTCTTTATAACATTGGTGTAGATGTAGATGTATTGGTGTAGATAGCACCTGTGGGGGGCTATAAAATTATACATTTTTATATTTATTACGTTAATTCCAAGCGAACGTTTTTACATCAATGCGCTAATACTACGATACTCGTATCACTGTGTTTCGAAACAAAAAACCTACAATAAATAATTTGAAATGTTCGAATGCAACCAGAGTTATTTTTCGACACATTATGGCTTCTGACATTTCAACAAGATTCATTTCATTTCATTTTTCGATCATACGAAGCAATGGATTTGCAATATCCTTCAAAATGATGCCCAATTAGGTAGTTGATAGTTGAACCACTTTTCTGCCAGGCTACACAGCATAAGGTCGACTTTTGCAGGCAACCTTTACAATACTTACTGGAGCAACGCAACTTCTTTGGACAAGGCCTGTTCCAAATTGGAACGATAAGAAATCATTACGCGTCATTAGCATTTTAATTGGTCCAATTTATTTACTCAAGCCCATTCTCCTAAGCATCTTCCTTCTGAAAATAATTGAGCTTAAACAGCATCGGTCGTAAATGTTCGCTTTTATCATTTTTAGGGTTCCGTAGTCAACAAAGAACCCTTATAATATGTAGTTTCGCCATGTCCGTCTGTTCGTCCGTCCGTCCGTCCTTCCGTCCGCAGCTTAGCTCAGTGACTCTTAGTACTAGAAACTAGCGTTGAAAAAAGCAGGAAAAATTCCCGTTTCTTTCCAATTCCGTTGTTTTTTTCAATGTTTCATTCGAAAGTTTCAAGAAAATTTGTCAATATATATTTCATGTTTTTTTTCAATAAAACCGAAAAAAACCGAAAAATATGAAAGAAACGGGAAACTTTCATGTTTTTTTTTATTCAAATCCGTTCTCACTATATTTCACTTAAGATATTCTATGCTTTATCTCTTTCCATAATAATACGTAGGTACTAATAAAATGGAGGGTAGAATGACTTTTCAAAACATCAAGCGAAACATTTGAAAGAATCCTGTTTCTTTCCAAAGGATACCTTCCGTCAATTTTTCTATGTAACATGCGTAAAAAACGGAAAAAAACCACAATTTGTTTTTTTTCGTGAAAAAAACAAATTGTTATTTTCGGCATTTTCAACGCTACTAGAAACCTATGATTTGGCATGGATTATATTGTGTAGTTGATGATTATGTGTATTTTCTTTGCAAACATCTATTTTTGATGTATTCATTTTAATGCATTAACTAAAATTCTTTGATAGAAATTACCCAAATATACTAAAATTTAGTAGCAAACAGGTGACCGCGATTTTTTTCCAAAAGGTACATACATTTTATTTGAGCCCTACCCAAGTACGCAATTATTATTCACACCGACAAAGTAGTAAAATAAAATCATGAATTTTTGTTTTTAAAGTTCCTCCAGTACCTACACGTAAAGTGGGGATGTTTTTTTTTTCGTCTACCCCATGGTGTGGGATATCGTTGGATAGGTCTTTCAAAAATATTGTTTGTGAAAACAATTTTTCGATTTAGGAATCCTTTTGTGAAATATTAAGCTTTAAATTCAACTATAGGTATCTACCAACCCGCACTGGGCCCGCGTGGTGGATTACGGCCCACACCCTCTCACAGAGAGGAGGCCTGTGTCCCAGCAGCATTTAAAGCTTACACATAATCAGCCTGTGGCGATCCTTTACACAATACAGTTACTCGTATACCTATACATATTACATAATAACATAACATACACATTACACAAATACACACTAATACCTACAAATCATTGTTTTGTATGTGATTATTTAAATAGATATGTTCTAACGTGCAAAGTAGTATTGTGCTTATCATAGTGTCTTCTATAATTCTGTGTTCTGACATAATTTTAAAACCTGCTGTCAATAAGACTTTTCGTCCTTGTGCATTTTATATCGTGTATGTAAAAACTACAAATGCTTTCCGTCTGTAAATGTTTCTATTTCGTGTGTATGAACATTACAACCGTGAGTAGTAAGTAAGCATCTTTTATTTACCACACGAACTCGATCATTAGTGTACAAAACCACTAAAAGCCTATAACGTGGGAACCAGTGGTGTAGCGTGCCTTGGAGGGGCCCTGTATCAAAATTAGTTGGGGGGCCCAAATGAAGGGTAAAGATTTCTCACAAAAGAAACAAAAATGCTTGCATTAAATTAAAATAAATATTTATTGATTATAAGTTATCGCTTCCTCCTAGAAATTGTCATTTAGAATTTTGTCATTTCTGAAGTGAAAACTCTATAGGCACGTATGACAGTTTTTTTAATATGTTTTTTTCCCGGGAAGCACGAGATTAAGTGACTAACATTTTACTAATTTTTGCTTACACGCGTTAGGGGCCCCTGTAGCCCGGGGGCCCCGTATCATTGATACGGCTGATACGGCGGTAGCTACGCCCCTGGTGGGAACGTTATAGGCTGATCACGGACTAGAAAAAAAAGAATAATTAATAATTAATCTTTTTTTTCTAGTCCGTGAGGCTGATTATGTGTAAGCTTTAAATTGTTGATTTTTGTGTTGTGGTGCGACCTGCTGAACCTGTGTGTAATTCCTGGGTCGGACAAATATTAGTTAGACGCTATTTAGTTTTCCATCTGGAATTTCTCAGTAGCCGGAGTCTGGATTTGTGCCTAGTTGCTACAGGTTCGCCCCCTATTACATGGGACTTAAACCCAATTGGCGAAATGTGGGTGTAAGTACTATGTACCTATACCTCTGTTTAAACCTTTTGGGATTACGGGCGTGATGTTCTGTTGTTTATTGTTTATTCTTCCTGTAGTCCGCATAAAAAAGTCGCTGGGAGAAAATTACAGCCACAGTAATTAGATATAAAGATAACAGAAGTACCTTTTTAGGGTCCCGTGGTCAACAAGGAACCCTTATAATTTCTCCATGTCTATCTCTGTCCGTCCATCCGTCCGTTCGCTGCTTAGCTCAAAGACTCTTAGTAGGTACCTAGAAAGCTATCATTTGGCATGGAGTACAAATTAATCACGCCGATCAAGTGATACAGTCGGCGGCACGTAACTTGGCAAGGTTTTGCCGTAGTGGGAATAAATTTGCGCATGTACACTTAGTGCAACAAAAAATTATCAGTTTGATTGCTTGTAATTATTCTATAGTTATTTCCATAATATATTTTAAACACGTCTGTTTAGAAGAAAGTTAAAGAAAGGAGAGGAAAAGGGGAGGACTCTTGCCAAGTTACATGCCGGCTACTGTAAAATAAAGTTAGGAAAAAAAAAATTAGGGTACCTCCTCTACACGTAAAGAGGGAATGTTTTTTTCTGGTGTGGGGTATCGTTGGATAGGTCTTTCAAAAATATTACGGATTTGTGAAAACAATTTTTCAATTCAGGGATCCTTTTGTGAAATATTAAGCTTTAAAGTTCTAATTTTTGTTAGAGTCACGTGGACCCCAGTCCCCTGCCAGCTAAATGGTTATTTTAGGAAATATGAAAAAAGTCACGGTAGTAGTAAATATAACGAAGTTAAAAGGGAAACTATTACAACTAAGGATAAGAGTATTTCTCACGAAAGATGTACACGTAACGAAAAAGTTGTTATGAAATATTGTAACGAAATAGTTTACAAAGTAACGAAATAGTAAACTAAACTTTATAACATACTATTTCGTTACGTGACGAAAAACAACGAAACAGTAAAAGGAATTATAACCCATAACCTGTAAAGGAAGTAGATTTTTTGTCCAAAATGAATTTTAATAATGTAATTCGCTTAAACAATTATCCTAACATACATTTTTATTAACTTGATATATAATTCAGAAGTACTACCCCGAAAAAAGTAATATTTTTCTTTCGTATCGGAACAGTAAAACCGCCGGCGCACTAAGAGAATCTAGTTTTTGACTGAAAAAATATATGGCGCTGATATTTACCATCGCCCAATAAGAACGCTTTTAGTGTTTCCAGTACAAAATACTACAGATTCATTGAGAAATTAAAAAAATTACTGAGAAATGGCGTGACTAAAGAGTACGTGACTAAAAAGTAAAAAGGTGAGACATTTTGTTTATTGCGTGAAACGTAATATATTTTAAAGAAAGCAGGATGTAATCAACTTTGAACCTTAAACTAGATTATACGAAGGTGCTAATTACAGAAAATTAGAACGTTAGACATACGTCCATTTTTTGAAGCGGCAAAGTCGTTGGTACCCTTTGAGACAAAAAGATTTTGTATGGAAAAGTAAATCATGATAGTGACAACTTGAAGCGTTACACAATTTTATGAAGTATTTTCGGTCTTTGCGATATCTAATCCTAATCAGGAGTATATTTCTTCATCCCTTCGCAAATATCTTGCAAGAAGTTTCATCATTTTATTTTAATACTAGCTGATCCGGCGAACTTTGTTCCGCCTTAATTGCAATAAATAAGCAGTTTTTTTTGTTTTTTAATTGGAAAAAATACAAAAAAATTAAATATCTACATTAATCATTAATAATTATTTCTGTATTTTAGTACATAAGTTGCTCTTCATTTAAGTACCTTGTGATACACGACATTTTTTGTTTTATTATCAGGCGCAAAAACAAACAACGCAGATGGTCTTCCGACCCGTGAACATGCCACGTACAATTGACCATGGGAAAAACATGAATGTTCTAGATTTAAACCACAAACTTTTAAGGATTGGCCTTGTGATTTGTTGATGGTCATGGCAAATGCAAGACGTATCGGAAATTGAAGTCTTTTAAATTCAAACGGCATATCGTTTGGGATCATCGGTATCCTCGGAATGAGAACTTCCTCACCTTTGAATTTTCCTATCATTATCGTAGCGTAAATTACATTGTTCATCAATTTTCTAACCACCAAACGCGTACCGTTGCACAGTTTTGGTTGGTTTATGTTTCGAAGCATGATTACTACGGAGCCAACCTTTAGGCGTAAATTGTGCGGTGGTAAGCCAGGCACGTCCAAAGAGTTTAAAAATTCAATTGGATAGTTGGTGGCTTCATCTTCATTTGTGACGCAGTCAATAGATTTGAATGAATGCATTGTTCCAATGATCTTATTTTGAATTATGTAGTTTAGGTAGAAATAATTTCTGGAAATACATTGTTGATAAGTTCGTCTTTTGATGAGACAAAATTACAGAAATTATTTGGAAATGATATTAATCCGCTCGATTCATCGACAGGTACTTGACCATTACCGATAGTCAGCAATTGCTCCGAGAAATATTCAGCAGATGTATTATTAAGCAATGTAACTCTCATGTTTGTTGTCAGTTGCAGTTTCTTCACATAGCGCCATAGATTTGACGATTTGAGGCAAGCGTTTATTTCGTCGGCAGCCGTAGATCTTGGAATTACTGGCAGTATTTGTTTTTATTTTTTTATTTTATTTATACATGAATCATATTAGTAGTAACAACATCATGTAGGTCTGGATCGACTTCATTATCAGGAATCTCGGGACATATGATATCATCTATTTGGTCACGCTGAATTCTTTCCACTAACCAAATAAGAATGTGTGCGTGCGGCAGGCCTCGCTTTTGCCATTCGATTGAATACATCCAGCATCGAGTATCTCCAAAGACGCGTTGTTTAACAATAAAGTTCATCAGGGACCGAATTTTTTGCCTGAATATACGTGCTGTGATGTCGTGTCTATCACTTGATGTTTGTCCGGGAAGCAGCAATTGAGTAATTTCTATCCATTTTGGATTACATGTAAAAGTAATAAAGAGATCGGGCCGACCGTAATGACGAACATATGTCATTGCATCTTGTGCATATTCATGCATATGACGTGGACTACCAATGTATGTCGCCGGCAGAATAGTTAATCTACCAATATTAGCTGCATTTCCTTCAGTACTAACTGCATCACGTAAATGGATGTACTCCTCAGAACGCAGTTTGGCTTGGTTCAACCTAATGAATGTTAAACGTTCCGTTTCTATTTTTACATACATGTCAACGATGTTAAAAAGTAAAAAAAAAAAAAAAAGTATCCTATGTCCTTCTCCTGGCTCTCAACTACCTCCCTGCCAATTTTCAGCTAAATCGTTTCAGCCGTTATTGAGTTATAAGTGGAGTAACTAACACGACTTTCTTTTATATATATAGATTTTGACTCAAACTTTTGGGACATGTTTTTTTCCACAAATGTACAACTATTTTGAGAAATACTCATAAGCTTTACAAGTTTACGAGTAATAGTCGACCAACTTACATTTGCAGTTGCAATGAATGGGAGTACATGATTTTCAACTACAATGTTAAGTTTGTTCTTGGGATAAATTCATTCCAACTACGGCACCCTTCGTTTTGCGTGGTCCGACACGCACTTTGCCGTTTTTTAAACTAGTGCCAGGAAATAGCTCTGAGGAGCATCTAGAAAGTCGCAGAGAAAAAGTTAATTTCTCAAAGAGCCCGCAACGAATTTAATCAAAAGAAAGAAGTCTAAAAACTTCCAGCATTTGAGACGGAAGATTAAAAAATTGACTTAATAAAAAAAGACAGCATTTTTCCGCTAAATAATTGAGTGGTTTTAGCCGAGTGCTGATCTATTGATCCTCTTTGTATACGATTTAGAATTCATTTAAAAATAATCACTACATAGTATAAGACAAAGTCGCCTCCCGCTGTCTGTCAGTTCCCTATGTATGCTTAGATCTTTAAAACTACGCAACGGATTGTGATGAGGTTTTTTTAATAGATAGAGTGATCAAGAGGAAGGTTTATATGTATAATACGTGCATAATATGGTATAGAAACACTGATAATTTTAGAGGTTTCTGATGTGATGTCGTAAATAAACACATTTTTTTGCGCTTACATTGCAAACGCTGGCTGAACCCTACGAGATAGATCAAAATAATGTACTACAGTATTGTACACCTTAAAACGTCTATAAAAAAGTCCGCGATGGTATATGTCTATCTCTTAGGGATAACCCACAATAACCATTTTTTATCCTATAGGACTTTTTACGAGAAATAATGGCTCTAAAATTATCAGTGTTTCTCCATTGCACCCGTGCGAAGCCGGGGCGGGTCGTTAGTATAATATAATATAATCGTTTATTGCGGATCACACATAAAAATACACACAATCCATATAGTATATATCAGTAACAACGACATAAAAACTATGTTAGTAAAACTTGCAAACTAACCTACCGTCAACTAATAACTACGAGATACTGAACACATGTTGGCACGTGCCTCTGCACCCAGTGCTTAATAAAGGGGCTGTCCACCTTGTCAAACAATGTCTTTAGGATGCTGTTGAAGCTTCCGCGCAACCTACCCATTTGACGCCGCCACCCATTATTTGATTAGAGTGAAATGTTTGGGACAATACTCGTACTGTATTGTCCCAAACATCGATATGGCATGGTATTCAATATTTGTATAGTCAATACAAATATTGAATACCATGCCATATCGATGTAGTTAATTAACAGGATTGAGGGATTTAGCCAGTAGCATCAACCAGTAGGGGTGGCTAAGCTAGGAAGGGACTGGCTAGATGATAGACGCACGGGTCGATACTAGCATGTCGGTTTTTGAATGGATGGTCACCCACCATCCATTACATAAGTGACCTTTGACAGTCGTTATGGGTAATTAGAAGCCCGAAAGTATGATGACTCTGACCAAGGGGTATCGTGTTACCCAGTAACTGGGTTGTGGAGATTAGCTAAGCAGTCGCTCTATAAAGAGACGTCGTCGTCGTTGTAAAATATTGGTATTCAGCTGCATCCTGTTAGATTGGAAGTGAACGCCGATATAGTTGGGAAAAGGGTATGCAGATTGATATTGAAGTTATGTAGGGCTTTTTGAGTACTGCCGGTCGATTCTGTAAAAATCTCACCGTGAAATCATAAGTGAAGTGAGCTTGAAGTGAGCAGTGTCAATAGCTCCCTGATGACAGCTCACTCCACGCTCACTTCACGGTTCACCCAAGTTTTCACCGTGAGATGGTTACAGAATCGCACGGCTGGTATACGAATGGATATTATGGTGATGCCGCCAATGGGACGCTATGCTGAACTTTATCTATTTAATTTCAAGAAGGCGTGTTCACTTTTACGTGTTACAACTTACAACAGTCGTGTCGTACTATGAAACAAACGCTTCTCTTAAATTAGCTTGAGAGCTCGAATGCAACCAGAACCGGGTTCTATTTGGCGGACAATAAACTGCGTCACCAGTCAGTCTGACGGGTGTTTTTGCCGTTCCAAGGGCATTATGAAGTCCAGCGGGTTAGTTGCGTTTATCACTTGGAATGGCTTTTTGACAGTTCAAGCACATTCATTGCGTTATTTACATTGTTGAACAGACAAATTTTTCGAATATGTGAAGCAATGGATTAGCAATATACTTCAAAATAATTTTTTTCACACAACGCCATCTAGTCCCAAACTAAGCAGAGCTTGTGCTATGAGTCCTAGACAACTGATAAACATACATACCTATATATTTCTAAATACATACATATTATAGATAAATTACAACCAGACAAAGAACAAATGATCGTGATCATCACACAAACATTTGTCCTGGGTGGGAATCGAACCCACGACCTTGCCAGTAGTCAGGGCCACTGACCACTAGACCAACAGGCCTGCCAAATATATAATACCTACTGATTAAGAGTGTGTTACTCAATTAGGGCGCACAACATTTTTTTTCTGCCAGCCTGTATGATGTAGGGTTCTATTTTGCAGACAACCTTTAAAGTAGATACAATAAACTACGTTTTTGCCATTCTAAGGGCAGTCCTGGTTCAGCTGTAAATATTTCCGATATCATTATTATAAGAAATATTTTGTTAGGCTTAGCATCCGCGGGCTTCTTTCCTCTTGTAATCCACATACGGGGTGTCCGAAAAGTCATGGATTACCTTTTACCTGCTGATGGGCCACATTGAGATCTACCAATAAAAAAAAATGACCTACCAATAATTTTTTTTTTCACCAGGGCCGATCAACTATCAGGTACATTTTTTTTGGTGAAAATTTTAAGTTTGGACCTACATTTTAGGTATTTAAAAGATGGTATCTGTAACTTTATTGTATTCAATCGATAGTAGGATGATTCAAGATGAAAATAAAAAAAAAAACTTGTATGTACTCGAAAAAGTTTTCATTCGTAGAAATGGCATGGAAAAAACTGATCAAAGGTAGAGATTTTCCAAAATTTCATTAAACATCAAAAAACTCAGAAACCATAAGACTTTTACCATGGTAATTTTTTTTTATTGGTAGATCAAAATGTGGCCCATCAGCAGGTAAAAGGTAATCCATGACTTTCCGGACACCCAGTATACATTATAATATACTTACCAAGCGTGTTCATTTTGTTCTTTGTCTAGTTATTAAGTAGCGATTTGAAGTCCCTTGTACAGCTTTAGATGATATTGCAGGCTGGTACACACGAATAATTTCGAAGACCAGGCCTTCGCCAGTGGATATGTGATATCAAGTCTATGTTTGCCTGTTTTTACGAAATCTCCAGTCTAAATTCCTTTAAAGGCACCAAAACTATGTAAATCAAACCATTTGAGATACAAACACGTCAAAAATAAACACCAGCACCACAAAATATTGCGAAAACAGGCGTCAGTTACCTAAAAGGGCACACATATACTTAGTGCTATCTAGTTGTAATCCGATACCACTGTAAAATGGCGGCTGCCTCCTACTCAACTACCGGAACACATCAACAATACGACGTGACGTACCCTTCATATTTGCTGAAGGACTTTCGTGGTTTCCCAGATTACCAAACCCTCACCGAAAATCAAACTTTATTTTGAAAGCAACATGGTCTTTTCTTCCTCGATGGTGTACCAGTTTCGGTCATCTTAGTCAAGGCGTACTTTAACTATGTAATCTATAATCCAGCCTGCTTCCGTTACGGGCTCGCCGGATAAAAGTTGTGTTCGGACTTATAATGAGCTCTCGACATGGCTCGGGAAACTCGTTTTATGCAAATACAATTTGAAAATATGTGCGCTCAAGTGTGTATTACGTAACCACTTAAGTCGTTAGGATTTATATTAAAAAGTAACTTAAGGAGGTTTACCTGGATTAATATTTCGACGACGTTGCTTGTAAAAATCTGCGAAAAAAAAATACTTTCGACCGTTATTAGGATAATCTTCTGACATGTAGGCACAATAATTAATAATAATTTCTTAGTAGCAGAGAGTTTGGAAGTTGGCGGTGTGATCCCTCGTGCCTCGGAAAGCACGGTAAGCCGTTGGTCCTGCCTGCGCCTGATCTCTCTCCGGTCATGTCGGATTGCCGTCCCATCGGGATGTGAGAGTGAGGGAAGAGAAAGTCCACCTGTGTCTGCGCACACTCTTATGTACACTAAAATATCTCCCGCGCCGAAGGCTAGTCTCCGTTGAGATTGGCTGCCATGGCCGAAATACGGTCTGGAGGACTTTATTTTTGTAATATTATTGTGGTAGATAATGAATAATGTCTAGACGAAGAATAACGCGCCAACTTTCACGATAGTAGGTGGATAATGAAAAAGCGTCCTCCTTTCTACTAATTAATACCGATCACCAACATTCGCTGTAGCTACTGTTCTTAGAAGAACGGTGGCCGTACTTAACGATCGCAGTAATAGCTGCCATGAAAATGGTGACAGCGGCAAAGATTTAAATCGTTAGATTGGCCCTGCCACCTCAAAAGATACCAAGTCACGTTTTTGTTTCGTTTAGATACCACTGACACACAATGACGCATTGACTTAGCATGATTGTCATAGAAACGCTATTTAATAAAGTGTGACCTCACTTTTCTCAGTATGGACATTTTTTGTTTCCAACTGTGGAGATTTAAATCTTTGGGCAACGGGATTGGGCTTAATGTCAAATAAGAATGTAAATGACAGATTTTCATGACGATCATTATAATACCGCTTTCCTAGGACACCAAATGTTTACCGCCAGCCAAGCATGATTCAGAGCTAGAGCTCTGAATCATGCTTGGCTGGCGGTAGGCCTAGAGTAGGTAATGGTATAGACGCCAGCACATCAAGCTACCCGAAACTGTCAAATTTTCCCAACCAACTTTGAAACTTAGGCTTTAGCGATAAAGTTGAAAGTCAATTAAAGAAATTTGACAGCTTGCTGTAGTAGCTCGATGTGCTGGCGTCTGTACCTATAGGTAATGGTGATGCCTGATATGGGCTCTTTAATCAACATCGATTCTTGAAATATTTTTTAACAAATCTCATTTTTTTTTATTAAAAAAATATCTACTTACCGGATTATAATCATGAAAAGCCATAAAAGGATTACTTACCAGATGACCCAATTTCGTTTAACAACCACAAACACATTCTGCAAATTGTACACGCGATTCCGAGCAACGGCTTTGGGGCAAGATTTAATTAGAAAATATCTGACACATGTGTGTAATTTGCAATAAAATTTCCATTCAGTCATTAACGTTTTTGGAGCAAGTCCCAGTTTCATAACGAGAACGGCTAAGTACGTGCAACGTTACCATAAACAATGATTACAGATTTCATTAAGGGTAACTAAATACAATCCTTTTACAGTTCCTCTACCTCTGAATTTGCATCACTGTCAAAATCGAAGTGATCTTTATTCTCGTTACAATAAGGTTGCTGTTGGGTTGTTGCAACTGACTAGTCTATCAAAATCACATTGATCTTTATTCGCATTACAAAAAGGTTGTAGTTGGGTTGCTGTTGTCAGAGGTAAAATAAATATGAAAGGACTGTATACTAAATCTGACAATACTCTACTTAGGGCAAACTTCTAGCGCGTTCAAGAGTTGTCAGTGTTAATATTCCACAGCAATAATGACACTGACAGCTCTTGAATGGCGTTTAGATGTGCTGATCACGTTCAGTCCATTAGTGAAACTCGCCCTAAGACTTTTCAAGCAAATACTATTGATTTTTAAATCTTTTCTATTTTAAGTTGTCCTTTGATTTCTTCCATTTGGTTGCAGCTAACCCAGACAAGAGGGACTAAACAGTTCAGCAGGAAGACTTGGCCAGGCCACCTACAATAGAATGACACCAAAGGCAATGTAGATAAATCCAATAAAACAAAATGCAGACACCTACTGTCCCAATACTGAGCAAAGGCCTCTTCCAAGTTCTTTCAGGAACTCTTTTGCTTACCTATAGGTATTTAATGAATATTTTTGCAGATTGCAATCAGTCTTAATTATTTTATAGTGCATCTTGGAGAATGATTGGTACGGCAAATTGTCTCCCTCATGAAGTATTTTATGTTTCAACTGAACAACATAATACCGTTGTTTATATTACATGTTTGGATGTCTGCCAGATGTATTTGGTACTACTACACTTCAACTGTCTAGGAGAATGCGAAACTGTTCATATTGTAAGATAGGAACCGCCAGCGCCAAGTGACATATTAGAAAAAGTTGGTAATGATAATGTTGGAAGATAAAGAATTTGGATTAAAATAAGTACAGAAATGAGTCCTAGGACAGTAACAAATTTGTTAATCGTACAACTTTGAGATATTGCAGAAGGTGTTGGAGAAATAGAAGAGAACTGCCGGATGTATTCAGTAAAAAAGTCACCGTGAAAGTTTCGGTGAAGTGAGCTTGAAGTGAGATATCATTCCACCTGATTGATTGACGTCATTGACAGCCACTTCAACTACTTTCTCACGGTGAGATTTTAATAGAATAGATCAGCTAAAATAGGACCTGGTGTCCTATAAAGTGCTATGTAGCTTCGTAACAATAAAAGTCGAGGATGTCGGTAACTATATGAAAGTATTCAATTCATAAATTAAAATACACGAATCCCCAATTAAAATTTTCCTAAATTAAACGAAACTGAAACTCCTGAAGCACGTTACCAAAGAGTTCTTAATAACTTTGTATATACAACGATGCATTTTAATTGGAGCCAACGATAACGCTACTTCAAAATGAGGCAACTATGTATATTCAAAGTCCGGTTTTCCTGAAGTAATATTATTATGGCTCGACTCGCTAAACCGAGAAGTTTGGTTAAGTGGACGAGTTAACGAACTAACAAAAATAATGTAGGCAGCTCTGCTGGTGTTAATCTGAGGGTTAATTTCGTAACCCACTAACTTACAGTAGCAATGGCTTTCATTTTGACAGTTCAACAACATTTATAACGTTATTCTTTTATTTTTATTTTTTTAGTTTTAGTTTTTACCTTTGCTTTTGTCACGAATTTTGGAGGTGGGCGTTAATGATTGCGACACACAGTTTTATACTAATGCAGTTGCTATCGACCACACAGTTCCTGTAAACTGAGTTTTTTTTCTCCATTTTTTGGGATGGATAAACGGAATAACCCTTACATATTTCATCATCTTCTTAGCCTTTTCCCAACTATGTTGGGGTCGGCTTCCAGTCTAACCGGATTCAGCTGAATACCAGTATTTTACATGGAGCGAATGCCTATTTGACCTCCACAACCCAGTTACTGGGTAATACGATACTCCTTGGTAAGAACTGGTTGTCAGACTTTTAGACGTAACAACTGTCAAAGATCCACGAATGACAGCCGGGACCAACGGTTTAACGTGCTTTCCGAGGCACGGAGAGGTCTCAGTATGTAAAGATGGTCACACATCCACAGACCAAGGGGGGCAAGCGTAGCTTAACCTGATCGATCGACCTGTGCGGCTGTTATTATTTAGCCACGGGCCCCTTCATCCGTACCATATCGTACCGTATCATATTAGTTCATATTTACAGAATTATAATAATTATAATCATCAGTTCAGTACAAACCCTCTAAGTTCAAATAATCTTATTGATTAATACATTAATATATCAAGAGCTTTTAGATTTAAACGACGTTCCCAGCTCAGTACCATACCTATATCAAATCAGAAAAGGTAAGATATCAATCACTGACCGATTCACTTAGACGAAATCGCATCTACAAACTAAAACTATCACAGGTACGGCATCTCTGTCTTCTTAGATAGATATTTTCAAATTCAACCAGTGGTTTAAGTGAAGTTAGAAGCGAGCGAAGAAGCAGGAAAGCCACTTACTATTTCATATTTCCGAAGCTTCAAGTACCTTGTTAAACAATACTTAGATACTCGTAAGCTGTAAGCTTACTGTGTGCAGTTTTACTTACAAGGCGCGATCGTTAGCGAAACTTTGACTATGTATCTCTTGTATTGTAATGTTTGTAAGCATCAACGTACTCGCAACGAGCCGGTTGATTCTGTAAAAATCTCACCGTGAAATCATGAGTGAAGTGAGCACTTGGTAGAGTTAATCCCTAGCGAATGATAGCTCACTCCACGTTCACTTCACCTAAGTTTTCACGTTGAGATGGTTACAGAATCGCACGGCAGGTCTCACTTGATGTAGCGTACGTACTACCTGAAGTATTCAAGCGAACTTAACGAGTTTACAAACTATTTTCTTTCATCTTTATCATGTCACTCTGCTTCCATAGTCTAAGTACTTTACTAGACTTATTACTGGTATGTCCGTCCTATCCTACTTCTGACTAATATTATAAACGCGAAAGTTTGTGGGAATGGATGGATGGATGTTTGTTACTCTTTCATGCAAAAACTACTAAACGGATTTGGATGAAATTTGGCACAGAGATATTTTATAACCAGGATTAACTTAGGTACTTTTTATGCCGATCTTCCCACGGAATCGAAAGTTATGCGGGTGAAACCACGGGGCGCAGCTAGTAGAAATATAAAATATCTACGGATATGTCACACTTAATCCTTCAACTAAAATAATGCAACTAATACTGCAGAGTCATTGCGTAACACAAATAAAATTACACTTGGTTGCAGTAGGTTTCATTTTGACAGTTCACCCACATTCACTACGTTACTTACATTGTTGGGCAGACGATTTTTTCAAACCTATGAAGCAACGGATTATCAAAATCAAAAGTCATTTATTCAAACCAGGCTGAAGATCAACCGGTCGATTCTGGAAAAATCTCACCGTGATAACTAAGGTGAAGTGAGCTTAGAGTGAGCTTTGAGTCATGCTGATGCTAGGGATTGACACTATGGACGACTCACTCCACGCTCACTTCACCTAAGTTTTCACTGTGAGATGGTTACAGAATCGCACGGCAGCACTTTTTGAACGCAAAAATTATACAACGTGTAACGTTAAATGCGCAAAACCTGAAAATAGTTTGATCAGAATTACGAGCAGAATTAATTGAACCATTTTTGAATATAGGTCACATTTAAAAAAAAATCTTCATTAAAAACGTTGCCGTGTCTATTTATTAATAGGTCAAGCAAGCCAATGTCAGCGTGACGCAGCGGCCCGGTGACGACTCCTCCCTCGATAAAGCGTCGTCGCAGACGCAAGAAGCGATCAGAATGGCCAGTAAAACTAAAACAGCACATAAAACCTTTACAATTTTTTTAATGACTTATTTTCTCTCTGAAATAGGTCAATTGAATTAAAAATCAGTTGGGGTGTCTGAGGTTTTGCGCATTTAACGTTACACGTTGTATAAGACGGCAATATTAGCAATATCCTTAAAAAATCTCGGACTGTGATTGAAAGTGAGTTACGGAATTAGGGTGCTGGGTAGGGATCGAATTCGTTAGTCACGACGACGACGTCCCGCTCACCAGTCCGAGATACTTTGTATTAGTATTCAAGTCCCGTCAACGATTCTGCACCCTCGGAAAAGGAACACTCACTTTTTGTTGGGATTAACACTGAACGAAATTCAATAGCGAGATTCTCCAAAATATCCAAAAATATCGAAATTAAAGTTGCTTAAAATTCGTCCACAAAGTTTAATTTACCTTCAACAATTGAAACCTAGGATCTTCAGCTATCTCAATACATATTATTTTCAAACAAAACTAATCCACGTTCCTCTTCCATTATCTATCAATTACCACTATTAACTCAACAAATAACTACCCAATAGTGAATTACGATACGGCCAAACTATTGAAACAGCCACTTAGCGAACAAACTGCAGAACTTCCATCAATATTCCGACCAGAAATAGGTGGATATTAGAAAACGATTTTCTTAATCCGAGAAAACATTAGCCATGAGCCACGAGCCTCGAGCAACGAGCCATGAGCCATGATTCAACAGAGTTCTGTGAAAGAGACTGTAGAAAACATTAATCTTTTGCAATGGAAGGTTTGAATATGTCGTTATTAGGTCTGGATGGTCGCCAGCGCCATTTTTATTGATCTATTAGTAATGTTGGTATATGCGTCTGACTCTGCTGTGACTGATTTTGTATTGTGGGGCAGTGATTGATACTCCTTGGTAGTTCAAAGGTCAAGACAAGAGACATCAGTAGTTGTGAAGGCCGATTACTGCTTCATATGTTTGAACAACATTCATTTTGTTTCTTTCTGAATTTCCCTGTAAAAACTTCAGGTTTCCATTGATTTGATATTTGAAAAGAACATACAGTCATGTGAGTGAAGCCGCACAGAAGATGCAGTGGGTACAGCTAGGCGTGGAGTTTTGAATTTTGGGATGCAAGAAGAAGCCTCTTCATGTAGCGCAGTTTGTTCCGCCAGTTACTCAACTGAACCGAACGCTCGGCGCATCCTGGACAGTCACACCCAACACCTTATTTGACTGGCCAATTCTTCCCTTGCGGTGGTAGGGCTAATGCCCGGCAGGTTTGCGACCACCCTCCCACCGGAGTCCGGCAACAAGCAGCCTGCTGTGTTTCGTCAATGCGTGAGAGTTCCAGTGCCTTAGGCATCTTCTGCGTACGTTCGTTCCATCATAGACCTCATCCATCGCTTTCCATCAAGTGTGATCGAGGTCCAGAGCGGGCCCATTCAGCAATAATAACAATAAAAAAGAATAATGCAATGAATATTGTAGAATTGCCACAATGAAAGGCAGTTTTCAAATCGACACAACAGTCTCATACACAAATCAAAGGGGTGACTTCGCTCACAGACAAGTTTAATCAATGTAAACTTAACTTACAGTTTGCTTCTAAGATTGGAGTACCCGCTTAGTACAATGTCGTATCGCTTGGCATTCGGTCCTGCAAGGTCTCATTTGTGTTACTTGAAAAAATATAGCATCTTCTAAGGAGTTCAGATGCAGTTTTTTTATAGAGTTCTGGCAAAGTTTTACATACTTATTTTAAGATCAATTACTCGTATTAACAATCAACTCAGCCAATCGCAGTCCACGGCCGGACATAAGCCTCTCCCAGGCCGCGCCACGACACCCTGTCTTCCGCCTTCCGCATCCAGAAGATGATTCTTATTGACGATTTTGACCTCTAATCACATAGTATAAGCATAGTCAGCCTTAAATGTTCCCACTGCTGGGACACAGACCTCCTCTCTTCAAGAGGAAATATGCAGTAATAAACCACGCAGGCCCAGTGCGGGTTGGTAGATGTCACATGTCTTCAAATTTTTGGTTCTAGGACATGCCCTTTTCCTCACGATGTTTTCCATCACCGTTTTGAGAGCAGTGGTTTTGAAATTATTTACCAAAAATTAAGAGCCTGTCTGGGTTCTAACCCAGGACCTACATCCCACACAAGATGTGCTGTAATAGAGAATAATATTCTGAGACTAATTAGATATAATTAATGGTTATATTCCAAGGTAAACTAATTGCGAGACGTAAATATCCATTATAATAAATATTTATTAAGTAAGAAGGCTCCCTCCGCAGATTTATGTAGAGTTCATACTTCGTCTACTAGCTAAGGTTATTGAACTTCAAGACTTTAGTCTTTTGGGGACTGCAGCGGAGATTACTAGTAGGAACTTGTGCTGTGCAAATTGCAATGTAAGAGTCTTGAGTGTACGTATTTCTAGCCAAAGTACTAAATTATTTGATTTAGAAACTTTAGTGTACTACATCGGATTAAAATCCGTTGATGTAAGCACACTTGTGCGTGGGTGAAATTTTAATAATCTGATTTTATACGTTATCTGAACATCAACTGCCTAGCTTTTTCCCAACTATGTTGGGGTCGGCTTCCAGTCTAACCAGATGCAGCTGAATACCAGTATTTTATATGGAGCGACTGCCTATCTGACCTCCACAACCCAGTTACTGGGTAGGTAATACGATACCCCTAGAGAAGACTGGTTGTCAGACTTTCGGGCTTCTGACTACCCGTAACGACTGTCAAAGATCTACGAATGACAGCCGGGACCAACGGCTTAACGTGCTTTCCGAGGCACGGAGGGGTCTCGGTATGTAAAGGTGGTCACCCATCCACAGACCAACCGCGGCAAGCGTAGCTTAACCTGATCGATCGACCTGTGCGGCTGTTATTATTTAGCCACGGGCCCCTCTATACGTTATCTGAACAGTGTTCCCAAAAATAACCAATCCAAGCAAGAACCAAGCGCCTTCTTTCAACGAAATCCACAACCTACAATCAACATCCACATTTAACTCATAATCACTTATTTCGTCTTTAAAGTATCGGATATACCTAATATTAATAACAGTTGATAATCACACTATCGAATTAATGTATAATTTTTAAAGATAAAAAAAAAATTAAGCCTACTCAAGCACATACATGGGTAGTTACAATTCGTACATATCCCCTGATGAGGAGTACTATATTCGTTGTCTGTATAAAACAGTATTGTGACGCCATTTAAAAGGTAAACGTGTTGTAAAATGTCTCGAATTCCACGGTTTTACAGAGAGGGGAAAAAGCCGTAACGGCTCAACGAATATCACATTAAAAGGGTGATTCAAACGCTTGACATATTTGAGTATATGGAATCTTCAATCTGGAATGAGAAAGTGGTAAAGGAGTCTAATTAATTATGTAAAATTTGGAGAGTGTACTGAACCAGTTATTTAATATTTTCTGGGCTTTTCTGGCTTCAAAGCATGATCCGTCTTTGTTTGTTAACGAAAGACCACCTTGAATTTCCAAATGCATGAAATATATAGGTAGGTACCTAATTACGTACTCTGGTACTCCATATATAATTAGGTTTATTATATCTGGAATACTTAGATACGTACTTCAAATAATTAGAAAGCTCAGTTTGCTCAGGACCCACGCCCTTACGTGTCATTTTCGAGACAACACTACTTATATCTTTAACATGAAAATACACCTGCCTCAAATACGTTGAAATTCTTAGATATTCCAGTCAAACAAGCATTTCTACGAAAATAAATGATGAAGAATTTTTAGATATTAGACATGATTGATAAAAAGTCTATATTTATAATAATAACAATAATTATGACAAACGCCTACTACAAATCTACAAGCAAAACAATGCCAGACAGCCAATTAATGAAGGTATTAACACTGTAGGTGTAGTCGAACCCAATTTCTTTGCCCTTTTTGATACGAGTGACAGTTCCCAATAAATTGAAAGTTCACTAAGGTTGAAACTATCTAACAGTCACATAGATAAATATTCTTATATAACTTGTTTTATAACGTGGAATGCCACGTTAGGGTGATATCTAAAGCAATAAAGAGATCGACTATCCCTATTCACTATATTAAAAAGCAATCAATTCGCCTTTTGTGCCTTTTCCCAACTATGTTAGGTCGGACTCCAATCTAACCGGATACAGCTGGATGCATTTTACATCGAGCGACTGCCTATTTGAGTTAGAACTTCTACTAGGCAACACGATATCCCTTTGGTAAGACTGATTGTCAGTCTTGAGCTTCTGACTACCCGTAAGGACTGTCAAAGATCTAAATATACAAATGAAAGCCGGGACCAGCGGCTAAAAAACTTTATTTTGTTATCACTTGACAGAACCACAAACGTAATCTAAAGGCGTTGCTGCGTTTTAGTTTGAAGGGTCTAAGTGCTGGGCATAATTACAGGCACATTAAATATTGTACTTAAGTATTCAATTCAATTCAATCTTTATCGGACACATAATGTACAGAACATTATGTGTCCGATAAAGATTGAATTGAATTGAATTCACAACACGCTTGCGACACCTCTGGATTGGAGATGTCTTTAGGCGTAAAAATCAAGAATTGTTTTCTTTGCGGAACATACAGGTTGCCAGTTGGTGAAGTTAGTGGTTCATGTACACTTTGCCTGTTTAGAACATGGAGTACTCTTAGTAGGTACATTTTGATGCAAGTTTGCAAAGACAAACGCTCAAGTGTATCAAACGACCTTCTTAAACACGCTTGCAAGGAAAAATTATACAAAATTTTGTTATTATTTTTATACTTATCTATTTAATTATTTATGACAAATGTAGTCACTATGGGTGAAATGTATTTATGTACAGACGCCAGCACATCAAGCTACCCGAAACTGTCAGATTTTCCCAATCAACTTTGAACCTTATGCTTTAGCTATAAAGTTGAAAAGCTATTAAGGAAATCTGACAGAGTAGCTTGATGTGCTGGCGTCTGTACAATGCCTGAAATAAAATGATTTATTATTAATTATTATTATTATTTAAATAAATTAAATAATGTAAATTTATGATTCGTGGATTGATTACTTAACATCTACCGAGGCAGTCTAATGGCCGCGACTTACGAGTTGTAGGTCGTAGGTTCGAACCTAGTCTGACGCTTTTATTAGTGTAGGTCTCAAAACGGCGAAGGAAAACGTGGTGAGGAAACCGGTATGTTCTAGAATAAAAAAAATCGAAGACGTGTTATCTACCAACACGCACTGGGCCCGCGTGGTGGTATATGGCCTACTAACTCTCACTGAGAGAACTTCTATGTCCCAGCAGTGAGAACATTATTGACTGATTAATGCTTATGGTTAACCTGGGCCGTACGGTTGTTTGCCATCAAATCAGCATGGTAATTGCGTAACACACTATCAGTGGCAATGTGTTCTATTTTGACAGTTCAACAACATTCATTGCGTTCTTTACGTTGTTGAGCAGTCACATTTTTCGAACATATGAAGCAATGGATTAGCAATATGCTTCAAAATTATTCAAATTGAGAGTACTAGTGTGTTACGCAACTAGGGTGCTGAAAACAAAATGTTCCTCTCATTCAAGCCTGGGAAACAAATCCAATCACTGTCTCTTCTCCACGAGCATTTAGAGCATATCAAAACAACAATAAGTACCTCTCAGCTGCCTACAACACATAATTAATCACACAAAAGACAATTTAATCCATCGTCAATTAATAACGAGCTAATTAAAGCTATTAGGAGCATAGCTCTACAGTCAAATGTAATAGAAGCGGCAGCCTGATTGCGTAACACACTATCAGTAGCAATGGGTTTCATTTTGACAGTTCAACAACATTCATTGCGTTATTTACGTTGTTGAGCAGTCACATTTTTCGAACATATGAAGCAATGGATTAGCAATATGCTTCAAAATTATTCAAATTGAGAGTAATTCTGTGTTACGCAATTAGGGTGCTGATCTAATTGCTGCGGTTGACGGTCGCACTGCGCTCAATCCTAATCTGCCTATTTTACTGCACTTTAAAGGCTCGTACACATAGGCGCGACACGATTCTGCGATATATATCCGTAGAACAATTTCTATGGAAAAGCGCGCGACAATTCACACAGGGGCGACCTGTCGCGCCGCAACATGGTTGCGCCGCGACTCCAATAGGAACATTTTGTATGGCGACGCGGCGATATCGCGGTAGCGGCCGCGATTCGCATCGCTCTAGTGTGAAAGGTGTTGCGGCCCACGCCACGTCGCGCGACAAGTCGCGCCAGTCTGTACGAGCCTTGCATCCTATTAGGCTTGCGCTGTTTTGAAATATTTTAATTCTGATTCTAATTTCATATGTCTAATCGTAAACGAAGAAAAAGGAGTACCTATGAAAAGATTGCAGCGGGTTTCGTTCTATCGTTTCTGCCTATTCTCATGGGAAGGTTTACGTATGTATAGGGGTGTCTCATAAATAATGTCGGTTTTTGGTATAAACTTTTTCATTACATTTACAATCTACAATATTATAAAGAGGAAAGTGTTGATTGTTTGTTTGTATTGAATAGGCTCCGAAACTACTGGACTGATTTGAAAAATTGTTTTACCATTAGAAGCCGACATTATCCCTGATGAACATAGGCTACTTTTTACCGCAGGAAAAATGCTTCATTTCTACGGGAAAACGGGTATAAATATGAATAGGATATGAATAGGATTTAAACGGCGGGAATTCCGAATTCTACGCAAACGAAGTTGCGTAATCCTTAGAATTCGAAGTATAGTCAATCGTATTCTACTGTCTAAATGATTTTCATTTAGATAGTGACATATTGCAATAGAATAAATACGTACAAATAAGGATGCGTTCGTTTCATTACATGATCAAACCAACATTACTTATGACACCCCAATATTTAATTAAAATTCATTGTTTTACCTTACACATAGTTCCAAGTAGAGATGTCCGACGGGTAAACACCCAAAGGGTAAATATCCAAGTAAATTCCCATTTGGGAAAATACCCAAACCTCGGGTAAATATATTCAATAACAGTAATGTTAATTTAACATTTGTACCCGTGTGTTTGTATTTATACTTCTCGAACTTCGCCTATTTAAAATTGATGTGAAATAAAAAAAAGTTATCTGTGATCAACTTAGTAAAAATCTTAACCCTTAAATGCATAATGTTGCCATATGGCAACAAAGTACGTTATTTAATTTTTTAAGAATGTGATAGCTGTGAGTGTCTGAACGCAACTCTTTATGTCAAAACAATATATATACTCTATGAATATTAATATTTATTATATATATCACTACATAGTATAAAACAAAGTCGCTTCCCTGTCTGTCTGTCCCTATATATGCTTAGATCTTTAAAACTCCGCAACGGATTTTGATGCGGTTTTTTTTAATAGATAAAGTGATTCAAGAGGAAGGTTTATATGTATAATACATGCATAATATAGTAGAGAAACACTGATAATTTTAGAGGTTTCTAATGTCATGTCGTAAATAAACACATTTTTTTGCGCTTACATTGTCAACGCTGGCTGAACCATTCAAGATAGATCAAAATAATGTACTACAGTATTGTACACCGTAAAAAGTTCTACAAAAAAGTCCGCGATGGTATATGTCTATCTCTTAGGGATAACCCACAATAACGATTTTTTATCCTATACTTTTTACGAGAAATAATGGCTCTAAAATGAACAGTGTTTCTCTACTATATTATCACTCTTTATCTATAAAAAAAAACCGCATCAAAATCCGTAGCGTAGTTTTCAAGATCTAAGCATACATAGAGACAGACAGACAGCGGGAAGCGACTTTGTTTTATACTATGTAGTGATCAGCATTGCACCCGTGCGAAGCCGGGGCGGGTCGCTAGTTTTTTCTAAATTCTATAGATAAATACCTATACAATAGCATTTTTTGCAATACGATACAATAAATCATGCATTTAAGGGTTAAATTAAAACATATAATATACCTATGTTACGTATGTAATATGGCATGGAATTTTAAGAAAGACTGATCTTACAGCGAGTCCCGAGCTAGGCATCCTACATCTTGGTGTCCCAAACACAGACAAAATCAAAATCAAAAGTCATTTATTCAAACTAGGCTGAGAATCAGCACTTTTCGAACGTCAAAATTACAAAAGACAGTCCCCCAAAACGCCCGCCCTGCACCACTTCCTAGTGCTTTCGCTGGGAAGAAGAAGTGGCGCAACAAACTCCCCAGCAGCACAGCTGTCTGTTCAGTTAGAAAATACTTGACTGAATACAATACAAGGTATGCAAAGTAAATAACATTACAAGACACAGGACACTAAATTAAATTATTTGCCATATGTCAGCTAGCAACGCCAATATACCAAGAAATACAATAAAAACTATACGTACTCAAGCAAAAATTAATAAATGAAAATTAAATAAAAGCCTCCAGGTATAACACAATACATAATTGTAATTGTGGTATACTTAAATGAAAAGTAATTCGTAGTCACACAGCTAGTCAACAGTAAATCCCAACTTGTAATATTCTCTGAACTGAATACATACTAAACAAACACACGTCTGTACCGATTAAGGCTATGAGTACACTGTAAATACGATTCTAGAACTAAGCATTTACCCGAAGCCTTACAAAGGGTAGACTTAGGTACCTTCGACTGCACCGGTTCAATACTATGTCGTGTTACGAGACAGAAGCCTAAATAAACAGTGTTGGGGTGGAGAAGCTAAGAGGTTGAAACACTAAAGCGTTTATTCCAGACAAAAACATTCTTAGTATCTTATGTCCTTTTGTAGCCGACTTCAAAACAGGAGGAGGTTCTCAATTCGACTGTAGGTATGTTTTTGTATGTTTATTTTAAACGTTTATGTTTCTTTTCTTTTGTAAACCAGGTCTTTTCTCACGATTTTTAGATCCAGATCTAGGTCCAAAAGGTTACAATAATAATCTGCGTTTATTGTTTTACCAGTTTGGAGGTAATCCACAAAGAAAATTCCTTTTGCATCCCAAAAAACTGTTACTAATCAAATGACAAAACTTATTGAAAGCACTAGGAAGTGGTGAAGGGCGGGCGTTTTGGGGGACTGTCTTTTGTAATTTTGACGTTCGAAAAGTGCTGATTCTCAGCCTAGTTTGAATAAATGACTTTTGATTTTGATTTTTGATTGAACAACCTATTAAATCAGGCGGTAGGTATAGTTAACAGTAGGCCGCACGTCAGTGGTAACACTTTCACCTTAAATTGGCCCAGTGTAGTACGGGCTTTCAATAGAATAAGAGGCCAGCTTATACTGGTTTCCTTATCCGATCCAGCCTGTCCCTTACTGCCCTTCCCAACGACGCCCTAAGCTGAGGCCTGGATCCCACAAGGGTGGGTGCCCTTAGCGTGTAGTCGCTATGTTTTTATGTTTTTTTGAGGCACAGCAAGTCCGCTTTAGTAGCCCACAAACTTCTAGGACCCTAGGTTGACCTGCGAGATGACATTTCTTTTTTTTTTTTTTAACTGTTTTTAATCTCACTTACGTGCGGCTTACTGTACGATCAGTACTATCATTAATCTTCTGCACCAGCTTTTTTGTTGCGAATAAGTACTCCTTAAATCGCATTTTTCTTATCATGTTATCAAGCGTAAAAGTAAGCTTCCAACTCACATTCTGCCCTTAAAGTAACGAACAATAAAAAAGACAACAAATTACTTAACGTCGCAGATAAATCCTTTATCTTAACTATCTTTAGACGTGAAGTAAGAACTAGTAAAAGAGTTATTAAGGGTCAAAACACGTTTCCAACATACCATGTGACAAAGTGATGTATGTCCTAGAACTGGATTCTTCCTTCATGGATTGAATTATTTATACTTCCAGTGTTGAAGACAGCAAAAACAAGGTTAGATTGGGAACATACAAAAGAAATACTTGCAAAGTGGCACATGATATGAAAACTTTGAAGTATGAATGAGACAAAGTAGGATAAGGACGCCCGTCGTCTGCAGAAGTTTTAATCAGGGCTCTGAACCGGTTTAAAAAGAGCGGTTAATTTCGATGAAATACCGGTAAATATATCGTTCCCTCATTAACCGGTTAAACAAGTGAACTGTTCATATGTAACCCAAATGACAAAGGTTACCGGTTACATAAGCACAAACGGTTTTGACACCCAAATTAACCGGTTAATTCCGTAAGTCGTAAATATTTTTCGTCTACTTTTTTAACACTTCCAACAAGTTATAGTGACATTAGTACATTTAGTACCCCAGAAAACATTAGGAAAAAAAATGTTTGATCTGAGGACGTCAAATACAACCGGAGAACTTAAATGGTGCGGGTAGATTCATGTTGCGACTTGCTTAGTTAGGGGGCGGGGGGTGTTTAACCGGTTAATTTTCACTTTCAAAACCAAAATTCATGAAAAACCGGTTTCCCGCAAAAACCGGTAAAAACCGGTAAAGTGCAAACCTTAACCTAAATCGATTTCGGTTTGGGGTCAATGACCGTAACCGGTTAAGAATTTCAACCGGTTTCCGAGCCCTGGTTTTAATTGCTGCACACACTAGACTTACTACGCACGGTATTGGTTCACGTTATGTTACCATTGCATGTAAAACTCTAGCAAATACCTTGAGTTTACCAGATTTTAAGTAAATAATAAGTTTTTAACAAGCTCGCGAGAGAGAGAAGAAAAAGGGGAAAAACTGGCTATTACATTTTCATGATTGCATTATCTCTATGTTGATAATAATAACAATATTGATTATGTATCTACCTAATCTGAAGTTATACGGGAAGTAACAAGACCCATAACGTGGCTGTCAACTAAGCATTCTGTGTAACATTTAAGGTTACACAAAAATAATGGAGGGAAGAAAGTACAAATGACTCTTGGCTTCATAAAGCGTCTTTCTTCACGCGTTATTTACGTAACACAGTATTCATAAAAAGTCATTCGTCTTTACAGGCCTTGCATAGATTCCTCAATATACCTTTATAAGGGTACCTTTTGGTTTTAAATCCTCAAAGAAATTATTTAATCACACTAATATTATAAAGGCGAAAGTTTGTGAGTGTGTGTGTGTATGTTTGTTACTTCTTCACGCTCAAACGGGACCAATTTTGATGAAATTTGGCACACAGATAGTTTATAACCAGGATTAACACATACTTAGAATACTTTTTATCCCAATATTCGTACGGGATCGAGACTTATGCGGGTGAAACCGCGGGGCGCAGCTAGGTTATATAAAGGTTGGCCCAAGTTCCGCTAAACCCTTGGCTTATTCCTACTCAAAGAACTCATGAGATAAAAACATTTGATCTGGACGACATCGTCCGTTATTTTCGCGTTCCAAAATCTTCGCAAGGGAAGCAAAACGCTCGAAATAGTTCAGAGATAGATGATCTTAGGAATCCATCTTTATAGGCGACCCCGTTGCCGCCTTAGCGCATTGGCAAAAGTGCTAGCTCGTACGTCAAGATACTTTAGTATTATCCTGTATCATAAATTGTTTATTTATGACTTTGGTTTGGGTGCATTCTTCACGTGATTGGTTTTGTAGAAGGGAATTTGAAAAGAAGGTCATCATCATCATCTGCCTAGCCTTTTCCCAACTATGTTGGGGTCGGCTTCCAGTCTGACCGGATGCAGCTGAATACCAGTATTTTACATGAAGCGACTGCCTATCTGACCCCCACAACCCACTTACTGGGTAATACGATACCCCTAGGTAAGACTGGTTATCAGACTTTCGGGCCTCTGACTACCCGTAACGACTGTCAAAGATCTACGAATGACAGTTGGCGACCAACGGCTTAACGTGCTTGCCGAGGCACGGAGGAGTCTCGGTATGTAAAGATGGTCACCCATCCACAGACCAACCGCGGCATGCGTAGCTTTACCTGATCGATCGACCTGTGCGGCTGTTATTATTTAGCCACGGGCCGCTCAAGAAGAAGGTCAAATCCAGTAATTAAAAACGTTCAAAATCTAGTCGCAATCTCATATCAACGACAATCAATGTAAATGTAGGGAAATTAGAGTTATCTTTGAGATCAGACTGTGAACGTTTTTAAAATTACGAGAATGTCCCCTCAGGTATCCCTGCTATATACAACGTGTAACAAAACCTGAAAATAGTTTGATCAGAATAACGAGCAGAATTAATTGAACCACTTTTTAATATAGGTCACATTTTTCAAAAAATCTTCATTAAAAATGTTGCCGTGTCTATTTATTAATAGGTCAAGCAAGCCAATGCCAGCGGGGCGCAGCGCCCCGATGACGACTCCTCCCTCGATAAAGCGTCGTCACAGACGCAAGAAACGATCAGACTGGCCAGTAACACTAAAACAGCACATAAAACCTTTACAATTTTCTTGATGACTTATTTTCTCTCTAAAATATGTCAATTGAATTAAAAATCAGTTGGGGTGTCTGAGGTTGTGCGCATTTAACGGTACACGTTGTATAATTATAATACGGACAATGAACTTAATTGCCATATTGAGCAAATTTACTGCCAACTATTTCCGTACCGATATTAGAAACACAAGTGTCATTTTTTGACAGGTTTATGAAACGGCTATAACACGGCAAATTGATGTAGGATGTAAATTTATTAAATAACTAGCAGCGCCCCGCGGTTTCACCCGCATAAGTGTTGATCCCATGTGGAATATCGGAATAAAAAGTCTGTATGCCAAATTTCATCAAAATTGGTCCAGCCGTTTGAGCGTGAAGAAGTAACAAGCATACAAACACACACACACTCACAAACTTTCGCCTTTATAATATTAGTGTGATTAATTTACCTGACTGGACATTATATTTATTGGGATTATTTGGTACGAATAGTTACTCATATAATCTGACTATCTATACTAAACGGAGAGAAAATTTTTAGAAAATTTATTGTCTGTCTCATAATCTGAGTGCATTTGAGTGGTAATGGAAAAATGACTCACTCAGAAAATTTTCTGTGGCTGTCACTTGCACTCACTTTACAGTGACGAGCACAGTAATTCTTCTACGAATTTTCTTTCCGTGTAGTGAACAATGTATAAATAGATAGATCATATATCAGAAAAGGCACCAAAACAGAGAACACTATATGGCCTAACGATTATGGAACCGTATCAGTAACATAAAATTAATCTTGTTGCCCAAACTGACAGGCCATTAGTCCCTTTTAGCGACACCCACGGAAAGACACTGAGATTAACACTATTCCATTCATTACCGACTTTAAGGTCATTGAAATTTTTCATTTGAATACTTTCCGAAAAGGGATTAAAGTATTTTTTTAATACTTAATAAAGTAATTTATTTAAAAAAATACTTTACTTTTTTTAGGGTTCCGTGCCTCAAAAGGAAAAACGAATCCCTAATAATATCACTTCGTTCTCCGTCTATCTGTCCGTCTGTCAAGACTCTTTTTCTCAGGAACGCGTAGAGGTATCAAGTTTAAATTGATACAAATACTCAGGGCTGCAAAACCTTGAAGCAGTGAAAAAATCAAACTTCTATGTCAACGCCAAAAGACACGAGCGTTTATGTTCCGTTTATGCTGCATATTTTGACACTCGCAAGGGAATCATAACCTCTAGGGTACTTCCCGTTGACCTAGAATCATGAAATTTGGCAAGAAGCAATGAAATGTAGCACAAGTAAAGGGAAAAATCCGAAAGCGCGAAATTTGTAGTTACATGCCTACGTACGGAACCCTCGGTGCGGGAGTCCGACTCGCACTTGACCGGTTATCTTTTCCTAAGTAGAGACTTAATTTTTTTTAGGGTTTCCATAAAGGCTCTTTCTGAAAGTTGGCGCCAGTAGGTATTAACCAAAGGATTAAGCCAAAGTCAAGCACAGGTGTTCTATGGTAAGTACAGACGCCAGCACATCAAGCTACCCGAAACTGACAAATTTTCTCAATCAACTTTGAAACTAATACTTTAGCGATAAAGTTGAAAATCTATTTATTAAAGAAATTTGACAGATTGTAGTAGCTTGATGTGCTGACGTCTGTACACCCAGTGCCAGTGTATATATTATAATATAAGCAACGAAAATAAAAGAAGACTGTAGACTGTGACTTTTTGTACAATATAAAACATTTTTTTTTAGTGTATTGCAAACCTGAATATAATTTGTTGGAACTGAATCGATTCCAATCATTTTTACACCATGTTATATTTTGTCCCAAAAATATTTACAAGAAAGGTTACAAGTTGGACACCGAGCGACACTAAGTACATATCCGCAATCAGTTGCGCACAACACGGCCACGGGTCACGGCCGGTCATAGGTGCACTAGGCGCGGGCGCACAGCAGACTGGAGGCGCGGGCTGCGCGGGGGCGCCGAGTGGTGGGAGCATATTTTTGTAAGGACATCCAGGTAACATAACAAGCTTATAACTTTGTGATTTTGCATGATACAGTTTTGAAATTTTGTACAGACGCCAGCACATCAAGCTACCCGAAACTGTCAGATTTTCCCAATCAACTTTGAGCCTTAAGCTTTAGCAATAAAGTTGAAAATCTATTAAAGAAATCTGACAGATTGTAGTAGCTTGATGTGCTGGCGTCTGTATATAGATTCTTTACATAAAAATACTACAAACTTGTTTCGGGTTTCGCATATACTAAAACTAATGTTGTATGTAAGTAGATATAGATGACAGAAATAAACTTTACAGCCTACAAAAGGTTGTTACATACATAGTTATGTCAACACTGATAAAGACGCCACAATAACCCTCTACATAAAACGTAACAATCTGCAAATCAGTTTATAGTAGAAAATATGGCTGGTGGCTGGTATGGGAACCGCAGCGATTTATGAACCCGCTGAATAGCGCAACTTCTAGTCGGATTAATTTAATTTATGTCTTGTTTTACCATGCTTAGATATCGATACCCAACACATTTGTGGAGTTTTGCTAACTAATCTCGATAGCGATCTGGATAGGTTATTGTACTTAAATACTCATTCACCCTGCAATCAGCTGTACACTCGAAGTACCTACAAGTTTATTTTATTTTATTTTATTTTATCTCGGGATAAAAAACAGGAGTACAATTAAATTTAAACATACTATCTTACTAATTAAACAAAATACTTATCATACTACTAGCAACATTATCCACTTATTACTAATTCATTGTTAATGCTACGCGAGATAAAAACGAAAACAATACACGAGTGAATCGAGTGAAAGATTAAATTATTGCTGATTGAATGAGTGCTTTATAACAACGAGATTTATAGGATAGAAAAAGAAAAAAATAAGTAAAAAATACACCACTTAATAATTTATAAAGCTAAGATAGAATCGACTACAGATTTCCTAAATTGATGCGTTGTTAGATTAAAAATATCAATGTTTTCGAATCTAGAGTTGTAGGAATCCAAAAGTTGACGCAGAGGAGCGCGAAAGCCAGCATTGGAGTTACAAATGTGCTTGATATTCAAAGATAGTAAGCGGTATGGCCGCGCTTGTCTACGCACTACTGTCCTCGGAACGAGGTAACAAAGTTTATTTATTAAGTCAGAACAGTCATATTTGTTATGCACGATACCATGTAGAAACATTGTTCCGAGAAGCAGTCTTCTGGATTCTAGGGTTAACAATTTGTAATTCTTGAGCAACATATCATACGAACCGTGGCTGTGATAGCATCTGTAATGCAAAGCTCTTAGGAATTTACGCTGTACAGTCTCAATCAAGTCAATATATTTTACGTAATAGGGATTCCAATTCCATACGATAGTAGCAAACTCCAGACAAGGCCTAACTAGCGATATATACAACGTGTAACGTTAAATGCGCAAAACCTGAAAATAGTTTGATCAGAATAACGAGCAGAATTTATTGAACCACTTTTTAATATAGCTCATATTTTTCAAAAAATCTTCATTAAAAACGTTGCCGTGTCTATTTATTAATAAGTCAAGCAACCCAATGTCAGCGCGGCGCAGCGGCCCGGTGACGACTCCTTCCTAGATAAAGCGTCGTCGCAGACACAAGAAACCATCAGAATGGCCAGTAAAACTAAAACAGCACATAAAACCTTTACAATTTTTTAATTACTTATTTTCTCTCTGAAATAGGTCAATTGAATTAAAAATCAGTTGGGGTGTCTGAGGTTTTGCGCATTTAACGTTACACCTTGTATAAGTATCTGTAGGTTGATGGACGCTTGAAATCTTTGCTGTTGCGCGTAACAAAACCGTACATTTTAAGGGCTTTGTTGGTAATGTTGTCTACATGGATATTAAAGTGAAGTTTAGAGTCTAGTGCCACACCGAGGTCACGCAATGAGTATAATCTTTTTAATTGTGTATAAGTGCAAGTGATAGCTATAAGTGAGCTGCTTTTTGTTTTTACTGAATGTAATCGAATTACATTTGGATAAGCTCAACGAGAGTTTATTAATGGTGCAGTAGCTAGACAGTCGGTCCAAGTCACTTTGAAGCATCAAACAGTCATCAGTAGTTTTTATAGTTTTGTAGACTTTTAAATCATCCGCGTATAGTAAAAAGTTCGAATGCTTAAAACAAATATCATTTATAAATAAAATAAATAATAAGGGCCCCAAAATTGAGCCCTGAGGAACCCCGGATGTGACGGAAATCGACTCCGATTCGAATCCGTTAATAAAAACCTTTTGAGTACGGCTTGTTATGTAAGAGGTGAACCATCTCAATAGATTTCCGCGAATACTGTTGAAGGCAATTTTGCGTAAGAGTAATTCATGGTCCACCCTGTCGAAAGCTTTTTGAAAGTCTGTATATACTGCGTCAGTTTGTAAACGATTGTCCATATTTTCAAAAACATAGCCCACAAAAATAATCAGATTTGTAAAAGTAGATCTTTGTTGGACAAATCCGTGCTGTTCTTTAATTAAAGCCTTGTGTAAAGTGGGATATATTTCGTTATAAGCCATTCTCTCAAAAAGCTTCGACAAAGTAGACAGAATCGAGATCGGACGGTAGTTCTCTACATCATCCTTTGATCCCTTTTTAAATACGGGGGTTAAGTGGGCTATTATCCATACATCGGGAAAAACGCCTTCGCTGATACATTTATTGAACAGCAGGTGTAGGGGTTCACATAAGTGATTGGCAACACTTTTGATAAACGAGGGAGGAATGCCATCAGGTCCAGGTCCTTTTGAAGGATCTAACGACTTTAGCTCCTTATAAACTTTAGAAGACTCGATATAAATACTGCTGATAATATCACTATTATCATGAAAGCTAGAAGGCGGTTGCCATTTATTGATATCAAGTGTTGATGGCTCATACACTGATTGGAAATAGTTAGAGAAAAGTTTACAAATATCACGTGGATCACTACCGGAAGTATTTTTATATTTAACATGGGATGGAATTCCTGAGTTATGCCGTTTACTAGCCACATAGCCCCAGAAGTGTTTGAGATTCTTGTTTACATTTTCTTCTACAGTTTTTATATAGTTTGAGTAACATAGGTAGCATTCTTTGTTGAATCTGCGACGAAAAAGGGAAAATTGCTCATAGTAGATATATTATTGTACACTTTCCATTTGGTCCAGGCGTTGCTCTTATTTTTGAATAACCTTATAAGGGGCCGAGTGAACCAAATGGGGAATTTAGAAGTTCTTTATGATTTTTGGGGAACGTGCTTTCTAATAATACCAAATAAGCTATTATAAAATGTGTTTACAGATTCCTGTGCTGGTAAATTCTTAAGCAGGCTGTTCCAGTCAGTGTCCGATAAATCTGCCTTTATAAGATCGTAATTGCACTTATTATAGTTAAATTTGATGACTGGGCAGCGTTTCATAGATGAATATTTCAAATAAGGAGAAGTCACAGCACAGTAAGGAGGGTGATGTAGGTCCACGGGTACTAAGTAATCGCTCGGGTGGTAAACTGTATGACAGAGTTCATTGGAGATTAGTAAATCCAATGTTCGGTTGTTAGCATCTGTAAAATTATGATATTGCGTAGCGTTAAATTCGACAATGAAATTTTCTAGATACCTGCAACTGAAAGACCGTGACCCACGGGGCTGATCGCATGCACCACTGTCACAGGAAGACCAGTCCAAGGTGGGTAAATTAAAATCACCGATTATGTAGAAACAATGTGTCATGGGACTACTTAAGATTGCCGAAAGCATGTCTAAATATGTAGAATAAATATCGTCTGGTGTGTTCGGCGGTATATACACCGCGCTGATAAAGTGTCGTTTCGCACGGGCACGGCTGGGTAGTTGTATAAGTAGATATTCTATGTGGGTGTGCAAAGAGTTACCTACCATACTGTTCAAATATATGCAATATATATAGTTTAGTTTGTTTTTTGTTTTATCGTTTTTAGATATCGATACCAATCACCTTTGGAGTTTTGCGATCTAATTTAATTTCCTAATTAATTAAAATTACTATTATTATTATTTTTTTAATTATTATTTTTTATTTTATTATTATTTTAATTTTTTTTTACCCTAAAATACGCAATCGCCCAATATGAAGATCGCTGAGTTGCTGCCCTACATTTTGTGCAACAGGTCGAAGTACAAATGCAAGTGCAGTGAAAGTGACGTCAATGAACATTTTCTTGTAGAATATAATTTAAATAATCTATTATTCCATAATCATACTTCGATTAGGTCTCATCTCTTTTATTTTATAAGTAATTAATGTACTTTTAATAATTAAATCTTTAATTAAATATTTTCCTAAGTAAATTTGGTTTTTTTTCGATCCTCTGACTGCAGCTAACGTAATTGGCGCAGTCGGTAGGATACTCGCGGGTCGGTTCGCGAGATCGGGAATAGGTAGCTAGGCTTCGTTACTAATTCGCGTCGCGAGTCACCCGGGTGGCTATCAAGTCCCGACACCGAGTATCCAGAATCTACGGACCTGCTGCAGACCAGGAGGAGAATCCAGCAATCGATTCACGAAGAGAACCAGATGAAACCTATGTGAGTACACTTGAATTGATCTCGTGTTGCTTTCCTTTATCTTAGTGTTATCCTTAACTTGCCCTTTAGTGTGTTAGTCTTACCACTTCAAGATTTATCACCCTAGGGCTAACAGTTCTCGCGAGTCTGAATCTCGTCAGGCTCGCCGGCATCAATTAGATAGTTGTAGGGATACAGATTTAAACCAGTCTTTAAGTGATTTAATCGACGAAATGTCTCACGACCCCGATACGATATTTAAGGCTCTCCGCCTTGTTCCGGATTTTGATGGAAACCCTAACGTACTGACAAGGTTTATTAACGTTTGCGATCAACTAGCAATTAAATATCTTAGTAACGCCCAAGGTAGTGAGTTTTCAAATCTTTGCCTTATCAATGGCATACTGAATAAGATAACAGGCCCCGCGTCGTGCACACTCAATTCCAACGGGATACCTGAAAGTTGGTTAGGGATTAGATCTGCGCTGATAAATAATTTCTCCGATCAAAGAGACGAAACGGCTCTGTACAATGACCTCTCACTTGCTACTCAAGGTAATCGGACACCTCAGGAGTTTTATGACCAATGCCAAACGTTGTTCAGTACTATTATGACTTATGTGACGTTACACGAGACAGTGCCTACAACCATAGAAGCTAAACGCGAACTCTATAAGAAGGTCACCATGCAGGCATATGTTCGTGGACTTAAGGAACCTTTAGGATCTCGTATACGTTGCATGCGTCCTCCCACTATAGAGAAAGCCCTGGAATTCGTCCAGGAAGAGCTCAACATAATTTATCTTCAACAACGCAATGAACCTTCTAAGTCTCATGTCATCCCTAAAGCTGCGCTACAACCCCTACCTTCAGTTGCCCCATTACCGCGGAATAATTTCCCAATGCCAGTGCCCAATTGGCCTGTTCCCGTGGGACAGCAGCCCATGAGGCCTCCGCCTCAACCCTTTAGACTACCACCGCCAGGCGCGCATAATATGCGTAACCCTACGAACACCCAGAGGATGTTTAGTGCACCACCTCCTAACTACAACCCCCGTAGTAACGTATTTCGTGTTCCACCTCAAAATAATCCGCCACAATTTCAACACCCTCAACCAATGAGTGGCGTCCAACGTTTCACCCCAAAGACATTACCGCCATCCCAAATGGCGACTGGACATGACTGGACTAAGTCAGGAAACCCACCTCCAACAAATTATTTCAAAAGCCGAGAAATGAACTTGAATGAATGCTCGACACATGACGACGGCTACTCATATTACAATAACTGTGGCTGTTATCATGACCCCGTTTACAATTACTACGGCGATTATTATACTAGTGATTCACCCGAGTTCACTTCTGACGTAACCTATTATACGACTGACGAACACCATTTGACTGATGAAAATCAACCACAGCCAAGCTCTAGCAAGGCTGAGCAGGATTTTCAGGAGACATTGACATTAAAAAAGCCAAAATAGAAGTAAACCTCCAAACACAGAGGCAGTTGCCGTATATTCAAATAGCCCATCCTCCTCTCAAATTATTGGTCGACACGGGTGCGAACCAGTCTTTTATTAGCCCCGAAGCTGTCGAACAGTACTTTTCAAGTTATCCCTTAGATTTTGATCCATTCGAAGTGACAAACATACATGCAACTAGTAGAAATGATTTTTCCATTACATTACCGTGCTTCCCTGAGTTTCTTGATAAAGATAATATGAAGCTATTTGTATATAGATTTCACGATTATTTCGACGGCCTCATCGGTTTAGATCTATTAAGTAAGTGGGAAGCGCGAATTGACCTGAAAGATGGCCAACTACTTACTCGTTTTGCCTCAAACCCTATTCACATGTATAACTCGCGGAACGTGAACCTTTACGAGGACATAATACCAGCAATGTCATCTAAAGTAATTAGAGTTCCCTTAGATACGACGGACGGTGACGCTTTTATCCCGGAACAAATCATTTGTAACTGTATAATCCACGAGTGTATAACAACTGTCACTAATAGCCGTGGTTACTTAGAAATAGAAAATACCACCGCGAACGATATTATTTTCTCACTTGATAGTCCGGCGCACGCAGAAATATTTAACATCGAGTGCGCGCGCACTCAACAACCGGTCTCACGTATTGACGACGTCATCTCGCGCCTACGTACCGAACATTTAAACGAAGAGGAAAAAGCCAACCTAGTCACTCTTTGCTCTCGCTATGCGGATGTTTTTTATATTGACGGTGAACAACTAACTTTCACCAATAAGATCAAGCACCGGATCAGGACCACCGACGAGGTCCCTGTGCATGCTAAAACGTATCGCTATCCGTTTGTCCATCGAGAAGAAGTCAAGAATCAGATAGAAAAGATGTTAGAACAAGGCATCATCAGACCCTCCGACTCAGCCTGGAGCTCACCCATCTGGGTTGTGCCCAAGAAAATAGACGCTTCTGGCAAACAGAAGTGGCGACTAGTAGTTGATTTTCGTAAACTAAATGAAAAGACCATTGACGACAAGTATCCCATTCCTAACATAACTGACGTCCTGGACAAGTTAGGGAAGTGTCAGTACTTCACCACCCTGGATTTGGCCAGTGGATTTTACCAGGTAGAGATGGACCCCGACGATATTCCGAAGACAGCCTTCAATGTAGAGCACGGACACTTTGAATTTCTCCGTATGCCGATGGGACTGAAAAATTCTCCATCCACATTTCAACGAGTGATGGATAACGTCCTTAGAGGTCTCCAAAATGATATTTGTCTCGTCTATCTTGATGACATCATCGTTTTCAGCACATCCCTCCAGGAACAAATGGTAAACCTAGAAAAAGTTTTCCAGAGGCTTAGAGAGTCTAACTTCAAAATCCAAATGGATAAATCAGAGTTTCTTAAGCTGGAAACGGCTTACCTTGGTCATGTGATTAGTAAGGACGGCGTCAAACCGAACCCTGACAAGATCTCCGCTATCCAGAAGTACCCAATTCCTAAGACCACCAAGGAAATTAAGCAGTTCCTAGGACTTCTCGGTTACTACCGAAAATTCATCCCGGACTTTGCACGTACAACAAAACCACTAACTAGTTGCCTGAAAAAAGGTAGAAAAATAAGTCTCACCCCCGAATACGTAAACTGCTTTGAAAAATGCAAGACTCTACTGACAAACGATCCCATTCTTCAATATCCTGATTTCACTAAGGAATTTAACCTAACAACAGACGCTTCAAATGTGGCTATTGGAGCCATACTATCTCAAGGCCCTATAGGTAGCGACAAACCCATATGCTACGCTTCACGGACCCTAAACGACAGCGAAATCAACTACAGCACGATTGAAAAGGAGCTTTTGGCTATAGTGTGGGCCACCAAATACTTTAGGCCCTACCTATTTGGAAGGAAATTTAGGATATTGACTGACCATAAACCTCTCGAATGGATGATGAATTTGAGAGAGCCAAATTCACGTCTGACAAGATGGCGACTAAGACTGAGTGAGTACGACTTTACAGTGCAATATAAGAAAGGCAAGATCAACACCAACGCTGACGCTCTATCGCGAGTAGAAATCCATCTAGGCGATACTAAATCCCTAATGGAAGAAATAGATGAACTGAATTCTTTACTAGGCAACCCGACTGAGATAGCCCTCTCTAAACCCAACTCCTCTACTGAGACTGTACATACTAGCCACGAAAATCCTATATTAGAGATTCCAATAACAGACGAACCTTTGAATAAATTTAACAGACAAATACATCTTACTATAGTTAATGACATCAAACGGAAAGCTATCATGACTAAACCATTTGACACACACACACGCATAAGCATACAACTGTCCGAGTCCAACCTGGAAGAAGACTTGGTAAATGCCATCAAGGAATACGTCAACCCCAAGGTTAAGACAGGCCTTCTCATTAATCCCCCCCTTGCAATGTACTCTGTTATTCCTATATTACAGAATAAATTCAAAGGCTCTTCAATGAACTTAGTGTTAACTAAATCCGAGATAGAGAACGTGAAAGAATATCTCCGTCAACAAGAGATCATTCGTCACTATCATGACGGCAAAACGAATCACCGTGGCATCCATGAGTGCTATTTGTCCTTATCCCGCAAATATTACTGGCCTAAGATGAAGGATCAAATCTCTAAATTCATCAGCGAATGTACCATCTGTGGTCAAGGCAAATACGACCGAAATCCTGTTAGACCCCGATTTCATGTTGTACCTCCAGCTACCAAACCCTTTGAAATAGTTCATATGGACCTATTCACAGTACAAAGTGAGAAATATGTAACTTTCATAGATGTTTTCACAAAATACGGTCAAGCATATTATTTGCGCGACGGTACGGCCCTCAGTATACTTCAGGCTCTGTTACAGTTTTGCACTCATCATGGGGTACCCTTGACGATTGTTACTGATAACGGCACTGAATTCACCAACCAGCTGTTTTTAGAGTTCACCAGACTACACGAAATCAACCATCATAGAATCTTAGCCCATTCTCCCAACGACAATGGCAACATTGAGAGATTTCACCTGACTCTACTGGAACATCTACGACTACTTAAACTAAAGCATAAAGACGAGCCTGTTGTGAACCTAATGCCATACGCTCTTATAGCTTACAACTCGTCCATACATAGCTTCACGAAGTGTAGACCGTTTGATTTACTAACTGGACATTTTGACGCTAGAGACTGTCTTAACATGGATACAACTCAGCACCTCTTACAGCAATACCTTCAAAACCACAGGGATAGAATGAAAACGGTTTATGATATAATCAACAGTAGATCCTTAGAAAGCAGAACCGCTATAATAGAAAACAGGAATAAAAACCGGGAACCAGAACTAGAATACGCCCCCGAGCAACAAATTTTTGTAAGAAACCCTTTAGCTCAACGACAAAAGTTAGCCCCTCGTTATACTCAGGATACTGTACTGGCAGACTTACCCATACATATCTATACTTCCAAAAAACGCGGCCCCATTGCCAAGTCTCGCTTGAAACGTATCCCTAAAACAGCTAATTTGTTACAGGATACTTCTAATAATGATCCTTCGGATCATCCGGCCTCAAGAGATAAAACTTGAAAGTTTGGCTGACGGACCAGGACTACTACCCCACAAACTTGGACCTATGAGACTAACCACTCACCATCATACGTTTATACAGAATGTTCAACTTAACGATATCAAAGACAAGGTAGACTCTCTACATAACCAACTGACAAGTTACAAGACACGACTTATTAACGACACCTACCTACTCTATGAGACACAAATCGACTATTTAACTGACAAACTTGGCAAGGTTTTAAAACAACTAAAATCTTTAGAACCTAACAGAGTAAAAAGAGGTATTGTAGATGGCCTCGGCTCCGTTATCAAAAGCATAACTGGTAATCTGGACCATAATGATGCTGTAAAATACAACGAAGCAATTAATCTTTTAAAGAGCAACCAGGATAAGATAGTATCTGAATTTAATAATCATATTAGCATAGATAAAGAATGGATATCTGAACATAATAAAATTTTGACACAAATTTTAGATAATCAGGGTAGAATTAACAAAACTATTGAATTGATATTAAAAAACAATGTTTATAATGAGAATAGCTTGATAAAATACGCTAAGCTTGCTCAACTCTTAATTATTGTAAGCGAAAATGTTGAAGACCTTGCCCAGGAATTAATCAAGTTAGAAAATAGTTTAGCATTCATCCGTGCATCTAGCACACATCATTCTATGATAGATGTAGACACTCTTAAAACTATGATAGGAAGACTTAAGAACATCTATGGTGATGAACAAATAGTTAATCTCGAACTTAGGCAATATTATGATATAATCAAACCAGGATCATACTACACAGGCAATCAAATAGTTTTCATATACAAATTCCCAATCATTTCCAGAGAAGTATACAACCTTTATCATCTATCCATTGTCCCTAATAGAAATAACCGAGCTCTTATCCCGACATATCCCTTCCTAGCAACAAACGAGATTTCATTCTTGTACATAGAGACAGAATGTCCGAAGCTCAACAACTGGTATCTCTGTGAAGAAGCTACTCACCACCAGCTCCGCACCAAACCTGATTGTATCACCGAGCTCATCAGCAACCAGATCCTGAAGGGAACCTGCGAATTTTCCACAGTCACCCTGAAGAAGGAAGCCATGGAAAAATTGGACGACGAACACTACGTCCTATCTTTTCCACATCCAAGTAAAGTCCAACTTCTCTGCGGAAGGCGAGATTACACCACACTTCAAGGAAGCTACCTCATCACCATCCCCGTCGGCTGTCACCTCAAGACTACGGAATTCACCATTAGCAACGTCAACGACGAAGTGAAAGGACAGCCCCTAAAGCTAACAGAAATCCCATCTGATACAGAAGGGCAATTCAAGATTGCGTCCCACGTCAAGCTAAACTCCATCGATCTGCAGGGACTACACAGCATTCAAGACAAAATTATGATGGAAGCCCCGATCAATAACGCCGGCGCCCCACTTGACATATTATACCACACAACGATACCATTTTACCTAATGCTGTCTGCTGCAGTCATACTACTAATCTTCATTTTACATCGACACTACAACGTCTGGACATGTAGAGAACGAGCAAAAGAGGAAGAGCAACCACCACATTCCGGAGATCAGCAACACCATGACGCGATCCCGGCAACATTTTCACTCAACGTGCTAAAATAGTTGCCGTTCTAAGGGGGGAGGAAATACGCAATCGCCCAATATGAAGATCGCTGAGTTGCTGCCCTACATTTTGTGCAACAGGTCGAAGTACAAATGCAAGTGCAGTGAAAGTGACGTCAATGAACATTTTCTTGTAGAATATAATTTAAATAATCTATTATTCCATAATCATACTTCGATTAGGTCTCATCTCTTTTATTTTATAAGTAATTAATGTACTTTTAATAATTAAATCTTTAATTAAATATTTTCCTAAGTACATTTGGTTTTTTTCGATCCTCTGACTGCAGCTAACGTAATTCCTATGTAAACAAACAATAAACAATATTTATTTGTTCTAGACTTAAACCTATTACAAGTTTTGAACCTTATTAAATTAAGCTATTGTAGTTCTATGGCAAGATACAAGACAAAATGCAACTGGGCTTAAACTAGGAGGACTCCTGTGCTATAAGCACCAGTTACTTCCGCCACCACCGTAATCGAACTGCTATTACAAGTTTGGTGCGGTGCAAAAGTAAGTGAAAGTATTACTTATTGTTATTATTAAGTAACGTGTGTGTGTGTGTGTGTGTGTGTGTGTGTGCGTGCGCGCGTGTGTGTTTGTCTGTGTGAATGGGCCTGAGTGGTTCTATTTTATAATTTAGTGTTATTTTATACTTTTTAGTATACTTTCAGTTTCTACATAATTTTGAGAGAGAAGGAAGTTATCTATGGTAAGTTTTAGTTTTTTTATCGGTAAGTTATATAATTGTGTAGTTTTACTTATTTTATTATATAGGTAAGGACCCATGTAGCAGGGTTGTCTCCTGTAAAAGTCTGTTTTATATACGGTTTCAGGTCAAAAACCAGGTTACCCTTTCCGGGTAGTATGTTGAGCTTTTATGGCTTATAAGCAGGACCCTCCTGATATAAAGTTGTCGAACCGTTAGAACCTTACACTCCCTATAAAGCTGGTCCGTTGGATACTGGAAGTTTTTTTTTGTGTATTACTTTAAGAACTGCTCGCTGGGCTCTTTCTAGGTTTAATATATGAGTTTTGTGTGTACTTACCCAGACAGAGATACAGTATTCCAGTACTGACTGGCACAGCGATAGATATATTGTTTTCATGTCGCACACCCTGCGTAATTTCTTAAAAACGGTTATCAACTTTCTAACCCTAGAGCTTAGTGTTTTTACGTGGTGGTGGAAGTTGTACTGGTCGTCCACTTGTATTCCAAGGTATTTTATACAGTTTGTTTTTTCAATAGGGAGACAGTTGCATTCACAGATATTGTTTTGATTACAGCTATGTGCTAGGATTTCAACCAATTCATTAGCAGATGGTGGAGCCTTCTTTGTAGAGAACATGAGGTATTTTGTTTTATGTGTATGGTTGCGTGTGCACTTACAGCGCTTCTAGGCGCGAGTGCTTTAGAATTGTGTGGTTACGTGGTAATTGTGTAGATACTAAAACTTACATACGTCAATTCTAAGAAATCTTATTTTAATTTATTTAATTTCTGAGTTGTTCTTTTGTTTTTATCTTTTTTAGTACGGACGGTCTTTCTACATCGTTTGTATAATTTCGACATGAATGATGTAACCAATATTTTGTAGCAATTTTATGATTTAAAAGAGTGTCCGTGGAGTTTCTTGCCCGTTCTTCTCCATAGGTACCTACTACGCTTTGGAATGGGCAACTAGCGTCATCTTTCTGACTGACCGACCCCTTGAGAATTCAAAAGTGCCTATAGTTGGTATACCTAACGAAATAATCTTTTTGAGTTTTAATTTTCCACGTAGATAATTATACGGAATAAAAAAAAGCCTCATTATTATTTAATTGTGACTACCTCGTTGAAATTAAATGAGAACTTTAAAACTGACACGTACTTTTTACGAACGTAAACTCCGTCGCTCTTCGGGAAAAAGGCACCTTTTACTATAATGAACCGGTAAAATTCGCACAATGTCCGCTCAAAGAAAGATTCTGCTTTATTTACTCCGACCAAACATAATTATTTAATTTCTGGTTGATTGAAATGTTGCCAACATCTACTGTGCTTTGTTGTTAATATACAACTGTAACGTTAAATGCGCAAAACCTCAGACACCCTAACTGATTTTTAATTCAATTGACCTATTTCAGAGAGAAAATAAGTCGTTAAAAAATTGTAGAGGTTTTATGTGCTGTTTTAGTTTTACTGGCCATTCTGACATTTTTAATGAATTCTGTTTGAAAAATGTGACCTATATTAAAAACCGGTTCAATGAATTATGCTCGTTATTCTGATCAAACTATTTTCAGGTTTTGCATTTGCATTTAACGTTACATGTTGTATATTTTTTTTTTATAAACTGAAAGCTTGTAATTAGTTGTCAGTTATACTTACTACTTTTATTCTGCTCCCTAATTGCGTAACACACTATCAATAAAAATCTGCAGGATAGTTGCGTAACACACTATCAGTAGCAATGGGTTTCATTTTGACAGATCAACAACATACATTGCGTTATTTACGTTGTTGAGCAGACACATTTTTCGAACATATGGAGCAATGGATTAGCAATATGCTTCAAAATGATTCCAATTGAGAGTAATAGTGTGTTACGCAATTAGGGTGCTGAATCATGTTGATGGATATTGCTAATCCATTGCTTCATATGTTCTATTTGTGAACATTTCAGTGAGCTTTTTTCGTGGAATGTCGACCATATTTTCAAGCAATTTTCTCAAAATAACAAATTTTGTGAATATCGCTTGGATGTGTGAATATTCTTATATGGTTATGCTGCCCTCGATATGATTTTATCAACTAAAACTTTAACCCAGTTTCAGATATCTCAGAAACGCATTCATTCTGCCTAGCCTTTTCCCAACTGTGTTGGGGTCAGCTTCCGGCCTAACCGAATGCATCTGAATACCAGTATTTCACATGGAGCAACTGCCTATCAGACCTCCACAACCCAGTTACTGGGAAATACGATACCCCTTGGTAAGACAGGTTGTCAGACTTTCGGGCTTCTGACGACCCGTAACGACTGTAAAATATCTAGGTACAAATGACATCCGGGAACACCGGCTTAACGTGCTTTCCGAGGCACGGAGGGTCTTGGTATGTGAGGGTCGTGTTCCGTGGATGAGTGACCATCTTGATCACCCATCCACGGAACAACCGCGGCAAGCGTAGCTTAACCTGATCGATCGACCCTCGTGGCTGTTATTACTTAGCCACAAGCCCCTTATAAACGCATTGTATTAACATGAAAAAAACTGAAGTATGGAGGTTAAAGAAACACGTCTGTTCAAGACAAGCGTTTATTGCCAACTACTTAAAGGTATGTTGTTCACTACTAAGTACAGACGCCAGCACATCAAGCTACTACAATCTGACAAATTTCTTTAACAGATTTTCAACTTTATCGCTAAAGCGTAACGTTCAAAGTTGATTGGACAATGTCGGGCAGCTTGATGTGCTGGCGTCTGTACATTTATCCACTTCAAAACATTCAACTTAATATTAATAAATTACTTTTACTTTACTGCTAAATAGAACGGAACTACATATTTTATCTCAACAATGCCGAAGGTGCTAACTTGTATCATTTTTAAAATTCCAATTAGGACCATCCATTCTGTTACAAAGATAAATGTCATTCGGATAGCTGTCAGGCGAAAATGAAAATAGGGTGGACACATCTGCCGTATGTCAGACGACCAACGGGCCAAACTCACGACCCAATGGGTCCCTCTTAATGGCAAGCGACATCGCGGACGGAGATGGCGGGATAAATTGGACTTTGTGACGAGAACATCCTTATCAGCTTTAAATAGAAAAAAGTGGGAAGAGGGGGGGTGGGAGTGGGATGGTGGGGTGTGGGTGTGAGAGTGGGTGGTGATGCCTTTGCTAATAATAATAAATAGTCTTTCGTTGGGCCACTGGCGGACTAAGCCCGTCAGCGGCCCGGGGCGGCAAAGCTGAATGAGGCCCCCACGATTTAAAAAAAATGTAGTTTTAAAATCTTTTTATTCAGTTCACATTTGTATGTATAAATAAGTGTTTGTTGTATGTTTATTTCGTTAAAATCTGGCAAGTAAAATTTAAATTCGAATTAAATTTATTTAGGCTAAATAAACATACATACCTACAATATGGAATGGATATGGGTGAGGAAACTAAAATTCGAATCGATCGACAAAAAAACATTAGATAAAATAAATCAAAGATAGTTTATTTTTATTTTTTGTGGCGTGTTTTCGTGCCTTCAATTTACTGAACTCCTCAATAACTTCTGTGAAATAAATAGATTTCTCTGGATTTTTTTTCTTTTTATTGAAAGCACGGCTAGGTTAACAGGTCGCTCTTGACCCATTTTACATCGAAGATATTTTTAATTAGTTTAAGTTTCGAAAAACTCCTCTCGCATGATGCAACCGAGATGCAAAAGGTCAAGAAGTATAATAATTTGATGAAATTATGTAGGTACTAAGCACATTTTTAAAGTCTTGTTTAGGATTTGATCAGGGGAACGCGGAGGCATTTGGGGGCCCTCCAAGACCGGAGGCCTGGGGCTGGCCGCCCCTTCCGCCCCCCGGTTAGTCCGCCACTGCGTTGGGCAGCTGGATCAAGGGCTTGACTCAGAAAGCGGTACTTCTGGATACAGCCCGCATTGTAAGGAGGTTCCTCTCTCTGGAGCCCTGACTGCCGGTAGCTTGAACCCAATACCGGTGGGCTATATTTTTTATTTTTTTAACATAAAAATATTAATATTTAAAAGAAATAAAGGAGATAACAATTAAATTAAACTAACAACATAAACATCGGTTAATCTATTAAAACTTGATAGATCAGCCGTGCGATTCTGTAACCATCTCACCGTGAGCTTGGGTGAAGTGAGCGTGGAGTGAGCGGTCATTCGCTAGGGATTAACACTATTAAGTGCTCACTTCACTTATGATTTCACGGTGACATTTTTACAGAATCGACCGGCAGCTATTCAATTTAAATATACAGACGCCAACACATCAAGCTAACCGAAACTGTCAAATTTTCCCAATCAACATTGAACCTTATGCTTTAGCGATAAAGTTGAAAATCTATTAAAGAAATTTGACAGATTGTAGTAGCTTGATGTGCTGGTGTCTGTACAAGAGATAACAATGAACGTTGATGTAACAGTTTTTATCTAAACACAATCAAAATCGTAATTTTATCCCTAATGTTACGTCAAACCAGGTCGTTGGTCTGCTAGCCACATCAAACGGACCACATCAATCAAACATCCATTATCTACATAACGCTAATGTAGAAAAATAATAAACTAGCCGCCATTACGTGATGCTATGCCATGGTAGATAGTGACGCCGAATCCATTGTTCACAAACTAAACTAAAATTAAATTCAATGCATCCTTTTCTTTCTATTTCATCAAGAAAAGGACAGAAGATAAATATTAATTATCCTGTCAAATTAAGATTTTTAACCCTAGCAAAAGATTAAAAAAAAAGCACAATTTTGTTGAACACCACAAACGAATCACATAAACTTATCATTCAGCATAGCAAGGCAATCAGTTCATTTTATGCAATACTCAAGGGCCTTACATTTCCACACCCTTTGACAAGTTGCCACAGCTAACTATATTACGACTCGACCAGTGTTAGCATCTCACAAATAGGTAGTTTCCATGTGTTCTCAGAAACATCACGTCGTATTAGCTACGCTACACTTCAGGTTGACATTAGACTGGATATTGATATTGCCTTCTACATCTGTGGGAAATGGCATAATTGAGCTTACAGTCCTTTCACAGTTCGTGTACCTCTGACAGCAGCAACCCAACAGTAGCTTATAATAATCAAAATAAATATCAGTGATTTGGACAGTGATGCAAAATCAGAAGTACTTAAAATAACTGTGAATAGGAATAGGAAGTCCTGCGTGTTTTCATTAAATGGCCCAAAATGTAGGTACTGGGGCAGAGAAGATTAAATAAAATAGATTCATTAATTATGAAACAAGACTCTGTGGTGTCTTCTGACACTATGCTGAGAGTATCAAACGCTAAACCTTTTGTTCATTTTTGGTTTTCACTCGGAAGTGGTTCCACTTCCGAGTGACGTTTGTCTGAATACAAAATGAATTAAAAGTGAAAAATGAATTTATTAGTGAACCGATCTAACGACGTTCACTTGCACTTCTTCGTGTACTTGGTGCCTTTCACTAGCCTACCGAACGATCGAAAAATGAAAGGAAAGGAGCAGATGAAGTCCTATGTAATTTTGTCGGTCTCATGTGAATGAGGAATGAAATAAATGAACATTCACTCGAGTGAATCATACACTCGAGTGAACCGTCTGATATCCTCTTTAGAACGCATTTTATTCTAGTACTGTAGCTGTTCTTCTAACAAGGATATTATGTAAGACCTACGCTGATGGCACTGAATATTTCAAAAAATGACAAAATGTTATAGCCAGAAACAAATACCATGAATCCTGTTAGTTGAGCTGCATAAGAAACGGTGCAAGACCTTACATCTTGTTTTTCATTCAGATCAAATTAATTCTAGCCAATAAAATCTCGACGCAGTCAGTATACCCTGTATCTCGATGATGTTATTATCTTCGCGCAGAGAGTATAAGTTACGCTTCTGGAAAAATCTCACCGTGATAACTAAGGTGAAAGTGAGCTTAGAGTGAGCTGTGAGTCATGCTGGTGCTAGGGATTGACACTATTGACGACTCACTCCACGCTCACTTCACCCAAGTTTTCACGGTGAGATGGTTACAGAATCGCACGGCTGAATATAGTTGGTTCAGAATAAGTAACTGAAACGATTCCAATAATTTTTACACCATGTTATATTTTGTCCCAAAAATATTTTAAAAACCTAACAAGTTGGACACCGAGCGATACTAAGTACCTACATATCCGCAATCATATGCGTACAAGACAGGCCGTCCGTTCGGTCGGCGGCGGCGCGTGTTAAGTGGTAACCAACTTTTTGCACGGACAATCAGGTAACATAACAAGCTTATAACTTTGTGATTTTTCATGACACCGTTTTGAAATGTTGTACATAGATTCTTTACACAAAAATACGTACGTGTTTCGGGGGTTTTCCATATACTAAAAATAATGTTGTATATATGGACTCGCGCTCGCTGACCGGTGCTCGTGCTATACTAAACACGTCCATCTATCGTCAGCGTCATGGTATGTGTGACCGACGGTAAGCAACTGACGTCAGTGTAATACTAAATCCAGCCAAAGACCACAGAGTCGGTAAAAAAAAAAGTTTCTAATTTCCACCAACAAGAACGGATTTTCAAATATTTACGCTACTATCAGATTAGCAATTGAACAAGTTAATCGTGTTGGAACGGTGCTGTACTTACTGGCTCCCGTGATCGCACTACTAAACGAGGCTCCCGGAGGTATGAGTTATAGTGCCAACGTGATGGCGTAAACTGTATAGTTCTGAGTAAATATTACATGGATGAATCTTACTATTTCAGGCGAATATTTGACTTAGATTTGGTTGCCTTCTATTAGGAATAGGATAGACTTTTAACTGAAAAAGTAAGTGTAGTAACACACTAACGACTTTCATTTTGACAGTTTAGCAACATTCATTGCGTTGCGTTTGTTTGGTTATTTACATTGTTGAGAATGAAGCAATGGATTAGCAATATCCTTCAAAATGGTCCAGATTGTGATTGAAAATGTTTTACGCAATTAGGGAGCTGGTTTTTTGGCACGCAGTATGCACACCGTAAGGCACCTCGCGCACTAGACGGCCACGACCACGACCAGTCGTGCCGGCCCGCTGTGCGGACAGTTGGCCGTTGCGGCCAAGTGCGCGACGTTCATATGGTTTCTTTAGTTAATCTGGTCGTTGCGGCCACTGGTCGTGGTCGTGGCCGTCTAGTGCGTGAGGTGCCTAATGGAAGGACGTACGTCCGTGGGATAGGCCGCACCTAGTGATGGGGCCCCGCTAGGCATGGCGCGCTGATCTGATACCAGTCGGGGTTGCGGCGAATGTACAGACGCCAGCACATCAAGCTACTACAATCTGTCAGATTTCTTTAATAGATTTTCAACTTTATTGCTGAAGTATAAGGCTCAAAGTTGATTGGGAAAATCTGACAGTTTCGGGTAGCTTGATGTGCTGGCGTCTGTACAAGTATCTCCCGGGCCCCCGACTCATGACAATATTTCCAGTTATTTCAATCAACTTAGCCTATTGCAATCCACAGCTGGAAATAGGTCTCTCCTAGGCAGCGCCACAACACCTTGATCTCCTCAAACAACTCTAGCAGCGTTCTCGTTAGTAAGGTCCATAACAGATAATATAGATAAAAAACGCTCTGTTTCAGTAATCTTTCTAGATATGAGCAAGGCTTTTGATCTTGTTAACCACAATACACTCCTAGATAAATGTGAGCGCTACGGTATCAGAGGTCCAGCGTTAGAATGGCTGAAAAGTTATCTCAGCCATAGACAACAGTGTGTTGAAGTATCCCGTATTGATGATAAACTTGTTGCAATGGTATATAAATCTTTATTTAGACACAATGGGTCCGGAGTGCCCCAAGGAAGCATCCTTGGGCCTCTTCTCTTCCTTTTATATATTAACGACTTGCCAAATATAACAAATCATAAGTGCGTACTATTTGCAGATGACGTGTCAGTAATAATACCGGAAAATAACAAAAAATTACATGAACAAGAAGTAAATGAAACTATCAAAGTTATAATTAATTGGCTAAACGAAAACAACTTAAAAATAAATTTATCTAAAACAAAATTCATTCAATTTGCAAACTACAAACAAAACCCCGCAAAAATTATTTTAAATCATAATAACCAAATAATTAATAAAGAAAATACTATAAAGTTCTTAGGTCTAACACTAGATGAAAATTGTAATTGGGGAATACACATTGACAACATATGTAAAAAAATAAACAGATTTGTATACGCACTAAAAGAACTACGCAAAACAGCGAATGAAGAAGCTGCACTCAACGCCTATCACGGCTACGTAGCGTCTGTGTTGAGGTACGGCTTACTCCTATGGGGTAACTCATCACACATACAAAGAGCTTTCATAGCGCAAAAAAAATGCTTGCGAGCAGTAACTGGGACGCCTCCATACGAGAGCTGTAGACCAATTTTTAAAAAGCTAAAGGTTCTAACTCTATCTTCTACTTACATTTTAGAAATAGCCATATTTGTCAAGAAAAACTCTCACTTCTTCTCCACAGTAGCCGAAAACAATAGGTTTGCAAAAAGGGACCCCACCAAGTTAAAAAACCAATTTTGTAATAGCACTCTCCACTACAGAAACAGCTACCTTATGTCCATTAAAATTTATAACCATATTCCAAAGGTAATAAGAGAGCTACCATTTCATTTTTACAAAAAAAAAAAAAATCTAAAAAATTGGCTTCTCCAAAATAATTTTTACACGCTAAAAGAATTTTTTGAATACAAGTAAATAATATGAATATATACATTTTTTAATAAGTTAGATTTATTTAGTTGTATAATAGAAATGTTATTATTGTTGTGTTTTTATTTTATATAGTATATTAGAGTACAATGTCCATATTATAAGTGTTTTGTATTGTTTATTAGAGTATAAGTAGAATAGTTAGGTTTTTATATCCACGTGTACGTTAGGTTCACATTGTAAATATTCGTATGCCGCTATTAGCGGCGGATGTGTCCTGAACTTATCCATATATACCAACCAACTTTGTACCTACCATATCCAACGAATAAATGTCTTTGTCTTTGTCTTTGTCCTCCTTCCGCATCCAGTATGTCCCAGCCAATTTCATAAGGTCGTCCATCAATCTAGCTGGGGCGCCTTCCACACTACGCTTGCCGATACGCGGTCTTCACTTTCATGAAATTTGACACAAAAGCAAAACGAGCATTTGGAAATGAAAAAAAAAAGTTGTTATTTTCACCCATTTTAATTCATTCAAGACCATAGGAATCGAAATTTTGTTTATTTTTACATTCTAAAATATTTTTTTTATGAAATTAGATCAACCATTCGAATATTCAAGTAATTCGAAAGCGCGTTCAAATTCATAAGTTTTCATAAGTAAGGCAAGCTGAATTAAGTAATTATCTGCTCAATATCCTTAATTATCCTTTTGGTCAAATATTGATTTGATTTAAGAATATTTAAATGTGGGTACGTTCACACCGCGTCACATAAATAAGACCATGATGATGTTCTTGACTGGCCATCGCTTTCCCCTGACTTAAACATCATAGAAAATGTGTGGGGATGGCTGTCACGTGAACTTTAAGAATGGCAAACAATACAGCGTGTAACGGAAGGGGGGTATCAACCCTGAAGGAGGTGAATGTGCTCATGAAACTCAACAACTTTCCCCAAAGAACATAGGTCGAAATATGAAAAAAAAATTTGGCCCTCCCTTACAAAACTGACTACCAGCTGATTGATTTACTATGGGAGGGCCAAATTTTTTTTTCATATTTCGACCTATGTTCTTTGGGGAAAGTTGTTGAGTTTCATGAGCACATTCACCTCCTTCAGGGTTGATACCCCCCTTCCGTTACACGCTGTATAACAACAAGCAAGAACTCGAGAAGATTATAAAAAAGTGTTGGAGCAAACTGCCGATTAAATACATAAAAAGTAGGTATTTATTATTCAATGTCATCTCGGATTTTTAAATTTAATTCAACAGAAGGGGAAAACCTTAATTACTAATCATTTTTTTCTTTTAAATAATAGTATTCATAACTGAAGTTTTTGTGTTTTATTTAATGGTCTTATTCAAGTGACGCATCATAATTGCCACCAACATTGTCAAAAGTGATCACTGAGTATTTAAGAAGTTCGATTGTTTATAGTTAAACTTTTTGTGGCCAAAGACGTTTATACTTATCATTCTTATATATTAATTTTGTCTCATATCCTAAATAGCAATAAAAAATATTCTGGTCTTATTTATGTGGCGCGGTGTGTATATTGTCCCAATGCTGGGCAAAGTCCTCCCCCATATTCTTCCACCTTTCTTTGTGCTGTGCCTTCTCCGTCCAATCAGTTAGGAACTAGTGGCACAATATACTTGTAGTTTATCGCAAAAAAAAAGAAACAAAAAGTTAGTTTCATTGATAAGAATATTACAAATCAAGCCACTTCATGCTAACCGAATTACCCCAACCTGTATAGTTTGTAAAATATCAATTATTTAGCAAACTATACAGGTTGGGGTAGTTCGGTTTCCAAAAATAATCCCCATCCATTTTCATTTTTCCATTAAGAATAATAATATAAAGTCTGGCAACTAGTCTCATTTCAGAATATCTATTAGATATTTTTTTTTTTTTCAATCAGATACAATATAACAAAAATAAGAATCAAATTCACTTCAGTATCTACACTGAAAGAAACAAAATGAAGAAATTACAAACATTAGAACGGAAAGAAATTGTATGTGCATATTTTGTCGTTTTCTTTTGTAACTTGCGTTTTGTTTGTGCAGAATAAACATTTTTTCTTTCTTCTTTCTTTCAAATTACAACCATTTGAACGGAACAAACGATGGTCTTAGTTATCGTTCATTTTGTGACGAACGATAATAATAGAACGTTGAACTTAAATAATTTACTTCAGATCACCCTGTATAACAGATCTCAATAAATATTTTGTGGTCGAATGGGCACGCAAACAATATCAGATTAAAAAAAATATCAGTCGACATTTACGCATCATAAATTCGAGCAATTCATTGCCTCTATTCGCTTATTGTCACAAAATTATATGTTTTATGGAATCGTTACTTTATACATAAATTATCTTAGAATCTAGGGCTACTATTAAAAGAAAAAAAAACGTTGTTGGCCTTTTATAATATTAAAAAAAAACTTACAGTAACATCATATTTTTTGAATATTTCTCATAATTTTTTTCAGCAGTTCAAGCTAATTTTAGCGATTTTTTTTCCATTAAAATAGAAACCCAATATCATATCAGTATGAATCTGAACAACAATTTTTTATCAGAATCAAAACATGCAGTGGTTTTCCCTCTAAATGCCTTGAACACGAATTTCTTATCTATTTTAACACGCTTTTATTAGTGCCACCTGTATGTTTGTTTGTTTGTTTGGATGTAACTGACTCGTTTGGACTCGATTTTGCCCCACTTTAAGCGATCAGATTTACTTTAAACGTTGTAGACTTATTAACGACTGACGACAATACAATATTTTGATAAAAAAAAGTTGAAAAAAAAGTTAAAAAAAAAACAGAAATACATAGTTTGAAAAAAACTAAAAAAACACGCTTTAATAGCAAATTGAACTAAAAATCATAAAATAACTTAATTTAAAATTCTAAAATACAAATAAAGTTATGAAAAGAAAATTAATTTCATTGTAAAAAACGTGGGGTGCTCGATATTGATTGTTGTAAACATATAATTAGTAGTTATTTTGTAAACGTAGAGTTAGTATAGACATATTATGATAAAAAGTACTTCACGCTTTTTTACAATGAAATTCATTTTCTTTTCATAACTTTATTTTTATTTTAGAATTTTAAATTAAAAGTTATTTTCTGGGGTAAGACTGGTTGTCAGACTTTAGGGCTTCTGACGACCCGTAACGATTGTCAAAGATCCACGAATGACAGCCGGGACCAACGGCTTATCGTGCTTTCCGAGGCACGGAGGGGGGTCTTGGTATGTAAAAATGCTCACCCACCCAGGGACCAACCGCGGCAAGCGCAGCTTAACCCGAACGATCTCCCCGTGCGCGTGGACAACGAAGTGATTCAATAAGGGTTCCGTTCTTTTCCTTTTGAGGTACGGAACCCTAAAAATTAGTTTCTATTTCAACAAACTCGCACAATATTTATAGCTTCTCTCACTGTAATGCAAACTACAAAGTCTGTGCTATCTCTAGTTAAATAATAATTATATTCTCCTTGGCATTGAACCGTTCTTAATCCAGCATATTATATATATAATATTTATATCTATATATAAATATTATATAATATTAATAGTAACGAAGTCAAAACTGTGCATTGAATAATAAAAAAAAGCAATTGCTATGAGATGTGGGAAGATTATAATCTGGACAGTTTATGGTACTTTTAATTCCGGTAGTACGTTCCCGTGGGATATTTTCCGACATCCACGCAGGCGAAGGCGCAGACAAAAGCTAGTACATGTATACAATACAACGTGTCTTCAGAATTAACGCACAGCCTCTTGTACAGACGCCAGCACATCAAGCTACCTGAAACTGTCAAATTTTCCCAGTAAACTTTGAATATTATGCTTTAGCGATAAAGTTGAAAATCTATTAAAGAAATTTGACAGATTGTAGTACCTTGATGTGCTGGCGTTGACTCATCATTATGAACAACTTGTACTCGCGAAAAAAAATCATCTGATCGCTACATTTATGTTCGCATAACTCGTTAAAATGCTGGGAACATGTGATTTTTTTTTCGCGATTTCAGGTTTGTTCCCATTGTTAAAGTTGTTCATAATGAGTACAATGACCCCTTAAGAGGTTGTGCGTTAATTCTGGGACATGTTGTATAATATAAATTAATATTAAAAATGCGAAAGAAACTCAGTCCATCTGTCTGTTACCCTGTCACACCTTAACGGCTGAATGGATTTCAATGTTTAGCACACAGATAGCAATGACCTGCGCTACAACACAGAAAACTTCTTATCCCGCTCGGTGGTTTGGGATGCATGAAGAAGCCTCCTTGTGTAGCGCAGTTTGTTCCGCAAGTTACTCAACTGAACCGAGCGTTCCTGGACAGTCACACTCACACCCAACACCTTATTTGATTGGCCAATTCTTCCCTTACAGTGGTAGGGCTAGCGCCCGCCTGGTTTGCGACCACCCTCCCACTGAAGTCAAGCAGCCTGCTGTATTCCGTGGATGCGTGGGAGTTCCAGTGCCTTAAGCATCTTCTGGGCACGCTCGTTCCATCATAGAGATCATCCATCGCTTTCCATCAGGCGTGATCGAAGTAAAAAAAAATACGTTCCCGTAGGACAACTTCAGAACTCCATGTGAGCTAAGTCGCAGCCAAAAGCTAGTGCTCAGTAACCAATATATCCAAAGTACTAGCGTTATTCTCACTAGCGTTAGTTACCCACGATACGTCTGATAACTGTGACCTTTGTTATCAAAATTGTTAGTCACTTCAATTACTATTATATCAGCTAGTATAAACAAATTAATCTGTAGTGATAAGTCGTGCTCATTGGTCAGTTCTTAAATATTCTTCGTTTAGCCAGTACTCCTGCAACATGGCTGTTTATAGGACCTTCTTATTTCTGGCGTTTGCGTGTTGTGTCCTTTCGGAAGGAGGTATGTTATTTCCTATAATATTGTTGTTAGAATTACTATGTTCATCAATAGTTTCTTTGTTCAGTTTAGCGTTATATTCCTTTGGATTGACAATAGGTTATTTTTTGTGAAGTGGAACCGTTCAATCGTTTTCCTTGTAGGGACTTATCAGTGCATAAGAAAAGTAAATATTTACATTAATTTATTAATTATGGAAGAAAGTAAAAGTAGTTGAAATTTACAAATTTTAATAAAATCGCATAACTGATTTTAAAAAATCAGTTCACATTCACACTTCACATTTTTTAACATTAATACGGCTTTGCTGATACCACGGTACTAAACAGAACTTCTGAATATTCATATTTTTTTTCTAAAAAATAATCTTTATTACCAATATTTTTCTAAGCGACGGCCTTTTTGCGTGGATGTGACGTATATTTTCTCCCAACTTCTTCTTTTTTGTGTTTGTGTTCATTTTCTGCGTCTGAGGGGCCCGTGGCTAAATAATAACAGCCGCACAGGTCGATCGATCAGGTTAAGCTACGCTTGCCGCGGTTGGTCTGTGGATGGGTGACCATCTTTACATACTGAGACCCCTCCGTGCCGCGGAAAGCACGTTAAGCCGTTGGTCCCGGCTGTCATTCGTAGATCTTTGACAGTTGTTACGGGTAGTCAGAAGCCCGAAAGTCTGACAACCAGTATTACCTAGGGGTATCGTATTACCCAGTAACTGGGTTGTGGAGGTCAGATAGGCAATCGCTCCATGTAAAATACTGGTATTCAGCTGCATCCGGTTAGACTGGAAGCCGACCCCAACATAGTTGCGAAAAGGCTAGGCAGATGATGATGTTCATTTTCTGCGTCATGTTTATCGCAAATAAACATATTTACCTTTTTTCTTCACTCTTTATAGAAAAGCTGTTCGATCCATGCAACAAAAATGACATCAAATGCTTGAGCGAGGCTACGCAGAAGTTTTTGGAAAAGTCCTGCAATGGCTTACCAGACTATGACATCAAACCTTTGGACCCCTTGATAATCCCCGAATTAAGCGTCGATGTCGACCCATCTATGGGACTAGCCTTTGATTTCAAGAACATCAATATCACTGGATTGAAGAACCAACAGATTTCCGACTTCCAGTAAGTTATTTTCGTTTCTAGCAAAAATTTGTCATCATCATCAGCCTATACCAGTCCACTGCTGGACATAGGCCTCTCCTATTGCACGCCATTCAACTCGATTTTCGGCAACTCTCATCCACTGCTACCATCCTGCAAAGATCATCACTCCACCTAGCCTGAGGGCGTCCTACCTTACGCTTTCCAATTTGCGGTCTCCACTCAAGAACACGCCAACCAACCTAAATTTATAATGTCACATTGGTAACTTTTGTACAATAATAAGAAGCAAACCTGTGCAAAATATGAAATAGAACAGAAGAATGCAGAATTCGATTTGGTAACAAGTTGATAAATTGTTATCCGTGCTGGCGCCCTAACCACATATGTCTTCCTGTATATACAGCATACATTAGATGCAGTGCAGTTTTTCTATAGTGAGTTTTAAGAATCCTTTGAGCTTGCTCCATCATTTTCACGGTTCCGATTATGATTTGATCAGCAACACCAACTATGATTGAAACACTACTAGTATCTACGAATAACAATAGTCCTTACTCTAAAATGAGTCCTAATTTTAAAATGAGTGGTGATGAAGTAGGAAGGAGTGGCGACTTTAATGCAGTAGTGGGTAAAGTTTTTTTAAAGATTGTAAGATTTGGTGGTACTGGCCTGACAGCCATAGTAAATTCATGCCCTTTTTTTATCAAAACTTTTGACCTAACGACTTTTAGTATGAAGAATACACAAATATAAATTAATTTGGTTTAAAGTTTAATCTGCATTCTTGTTGTAAGAAAAACCAGTTGATTAATACAGAGAAGAAATCTTTTTTGGTTTGATTAACTAAAAACGTGGAGAACACTCAGGTCAGAAACATCGTAATCCCGTCTATGAGATATGAGAAAAAGTCCGATATCAACCGGAGGTTGTCCTTGGGTGCACTTGCATAGAGTGTACAGGTATAATGGACGTTTGGTGCCTCTTTTCACTGAAAGTGTCTAACTTCCCTGTTAGCATCAGCCCACCTGTACTCCTCCCAAAGTTTCAGGACACCTGGGACCCGAAATATGTCAAAAGTAAATACAATATAATAATAATAATGATGGTGACAATACAAATTAACTCACCACAAAGTTTTAAACAAACCTGTGGCAAAGTTCTGATACAAAAATCTTAAAATAACACCACTATCACCAAGTCCACAAATCACATAACGCGAGCTTTATCAAAGAAAAACAAGAACCGGAGATGCAACATTGAAATCAACTTTATTGATAGCACTAATTACCTGCCTACCTCGTTATCTTATTGATAGCCTTTTTTTATAATTTATTTGCAGAATGGATACGGACAAGAAGTCGGTAGTATTAAAAACGAAAGCTGTTTTGAATATCGTTGGTGATCTTAAAATCACATTTACAAAGAAGAACAAGGTGTTCAATGGAGCCTACACAGCCTCTGCAAGTAAGTAGAACCATCTTACATTTGCAGAAGTAGGTAACATGAATTTGAGTTTAAAATCAAGAAAAGAAATACCGGGTTATTTTTCAAAGACCAGCCAAATTTAAGGATGTGGTACATACCATCAAACTGAACAACTTTCTCCATGGGATCAATATCGTATTTGCGAAAAATTTATCAACTGTCCCTTAGAAAACTTCAATACCTACTTGACCTAAACGTATGGGACGGCTGAATTTTTATTCGCGAATACGATGTTGGTCCCATGGACAAATTTGTTCAGTTTGGTGGTCTGTACCACATCCTTATATTTTGCTGGTCTTTGAAAAATAACCCGGTATACTAAAAGCAAACTAAACCATACAGAAGGCAAGGACAGCATAAGCATAAGACAGTAATGTTTCCACTGCTGGGACACAGGTCTCCTCTTGCTGAGAGGGAGTGGGCCGTAATCTACTACACCGGCCCAGTGCGGGTTGGTAGATGTCACGTCTTCAAATTTTTGGTTCTAGGACATGCCGATTTCCTCACGATGTTTTCAAGGCAAGGATAAAACTAGGAAAACAGTTTAAGGTATCAAATCTAAAAAACTGTATATTTTTGTTGATAGTTCCTAATGAATATATATATATATATATACAAAGTGATATATACAAAGTGATGAAAAAAAAATATATATACAAAAATATATATACAAAGTGTAACGTTAAATGCGCAAAACCTCAGACACCCCAACTGATTTTTAATTCTATTGACCTATTTCAGAGAGAAAATAAGTCATTAAAACAATTGTAAAGGTTTTATGTGCTGTTTTAGTTTTACTGGCCATCCTGATCGTTTCTGCGTCTGCGACGACGCTTTATCGAGGGAGGAGTCGTCACCGGGCCTCTGCGCCGCGCTGACATTGTCTTGCTTGACCTATTAATAAATAGATTAATAAGATTTTTTTGAATTTGACATATATTAAAAAGTGGTTCAATTAATTCTGCTCGTTATTCTGATCAAACTATTTTCAGGTTTTGCGCATTTAACGTTACACGTTGTATATGGTCAGTAGGCCGCACGTCAGTGGTAACAAAGTCAGTATAAGCTGGCTTCTTATTAAATTGAAGCTCCGTACTTCGCTAGGCCAGCTCAAGGCCAAAGTGACCACTGACGTGTGCTGACTATACTATGTATTCCTATTAAATTTTCGCTTACATATAACATGAACCTTTACCTCGTCAACAGCTGCTGTGGGAAGCTCACAATACGGCTACAGTCTGACAAAGAAAGGAGATGAAGAGTACTTTGAAGTAGGTCCGGAAACCAACACTTGCGAAATTATTGGAGAGCCAGTCGTGAACATTGCTGACGTCCTACAAGACGCTTTGAACAACGGTACGTAGAAAAAAAAAAAAATATGTTGGTACTAGTACGAATATACAGGGTGGCGGGGGCAGGGAAATCTACGCGCAACCGGTTACGCGTTATCGGCTTTGCAATTTTTCGTCAGTTATTAAACCGACGACCGAAAAGTTAAAGGAAATTCGATTTTTTTTTAAGCGTAGGTTCATGTACCTAGCTGTTGTTTATGCAGTATTACTTACTTTTGATAAAATATACGAATGTTTCCTTCGAGTGAAATTTTGAGATATCAATCAATATGTAGGGTACTTCTTCTTCAAAGCCCGCTTCAACTCTCCACCCTGTATGCTCGTATTTTCTACATAACAAGGAGTTTCAAACCTATTGTGAGTGCAAGGAGGCATAAATCTACGCAATAAGGAAAACTGAGTCCGGAACTTCCCAACCTAATGCCTTTTGACCTTCTTTGTGTCGATCGCATTCACATCATAGGTCGGCAGGGTAGTTGCGTAACACACTATCAGTAGCGATGGGTTTCATTTTGACAGTTAAACAACATTCATTGCGTTATTTACGTTGCTGAGCAGACACATTTTTGGAAGATATGGAGCAATGGATTAGCAATATGCTTCAAAATTATTCAAATTGAGAGTAATAGTGTGTTTCGCAATTAGGGCGCTGCTATAAGTGATTTTTTTACTGCGTAGCGACTCGCCTCAAGTTCCGAGCCGCCATAAAGTTTGCATCGGGATTGCACTAATTTCACAAAACATACTCGAAGTCTGTCTTCGCAAAACAAACTTAATTATTAAAACCTTTTCAAGTTTTATATTATTTATTTATTTAATACTTCAATCACATAAATGTACAGAGACTTAATGCCATAGGCATTTTCTACCAGTCAACCTTTGGGTGATGCAGAGACAAACAGTAGTAGGTGCAATCAGGAAAATTGAGGAATAAATATTTTAAATATAACATATATACCTAATTACATTAATATAAACACAAATAAATATACTTAACTACATAAATATACTAAAAAGAAATATTAAATTGTTTTTTTTAGAATACCTCTGAACACTCCAGAGTTACGACGTCCCTCCTAGTTCATATAATTATTCTGTAACTGCTTTTTTGAATCAACCTTTGTAATAGCTACTTTATCTCGATAATTGATAAAACTTACAAAATGACGATCAGTTATGTCATCAAAGATCACACCAACTTGTATAAAACCTATTTTTAAAATTTTACTTATTTGCTAACAGACTCAGACGCAAGAGACATGAAGCCAGATTATGAGACCAACAAGGTTTCATTGAGGAAAAAGACGCTGTGCCAAATAGTGGAGACCGCCTACATCACCGTCATTCACAACATCAGGGCTTCGGCGAAAACCTTCCCGAAGTCTGCCTTCTTCATAGACATATAAATAAACTAATTATACAGCGTGTAACGGAAGGGGGGTATCAACCCTGAAGGAGGTGAATGTGCTCATGAAACTCAACAACTTTCCCCAAAGAACATAGGTCGAAATATGAAAAAAAAAATTGGCCCTCCCATAGTAAATCAATCTGCAAGCTGGTAAATCAAGCTGGTAGTCAGTTTTGTAAGGGAGGGCCAAATTTTTTTTTCATATTTCGACCTATGTTCTTTGGGGAAAGTTGTTGAGTTTCATGAGCACATTCACCTCCTTCAGGGTTGATACCCCCCTTCCGTTACACGCTGTATAAACACTACCTACTGATGGATTTCATTAAGGACTGATTTTTCAATCGACAGATATTTTTTATTCCTAGAATAAAATTCACGTCTGGCAGTTGTTGTATGGAAGTATTGTCAAAAATTCAATATTATTTCTCCGATAAAATTATCTGGCGTTGGAAAAATCAGCTCTAAGTCCTTTCCCTTACGATGTTTTCCTACATCCTTATGTAGGAAAACATCGCCCTTTCCGCAACATTTTTTTTTAACATTGCCCTTTCCCACGGCAAGATCCCGTTTTTTGCAGGTACGGTTTTTGCAGGATCCCGTTTAGTGGTAGGTATGTGCTTAAATATATATGTTCATACAAGCATCCGGCTTGCAGTATCCGGAAAACAGGATGCCTGTGTGAATATGTATATTGAAACACGTACACCACTAAACGGGATGCTGCAAAAAAACCGTACCTGCAAAAAACGGGATCTTGCCGTGGGAAAGTGCCCTAACACCATCACAGGATTATTTTTACGGGTCCCAAGCTAAATAATTATACTTAAATGTTTCCCCTGCTTCGTTGGTATAGTGGTCGCAAGTGCTAATGCGGAGCATGAGGTCCTAGGACCAGATCCCGGGTCGGGAAAAGTGTTATTGGGTTTTTCCATCTGGAATATCTCATTAGCAGCCTGGAGTCTGGATGTGTGCCCGGTTGATGACAATGGGCTCGTCCCCTATTACATGGGACTTAAACATAGCTGGCGAAATGTGAATGTACAGACACCAGCGCATCAAGCTACCAATCTGTCAAATTTATTTAATAGATTTTCAACTTTACCGCTTAAGCATAAGCTTCAAAGTTGATTGGGAAAATTTGACAGTTTCGGGTAGTTTGATGTGCTGGCGTCTTTACTATAGGTACACGTCTGCTTAATCTTTTGGGATTAAAGGCGTGATATTATGGATGTATGTATATTAAATTGTTGGTTCCTTCTCTGCTTGGAAAAAAGTGGAAGAATATTAAAGATGTAGTCTTTAATATTCTTCCACTTCTTACTACCTACTGTCGGATTTTTAACCAACTGCAGTAAAATGACAGCTTGGATTTACCACTTTTTAACGAAATTTAAATAGTGATTTGACAAAAGAATCGATTTATTCAAATATCATTCAGTTCAAAATTGATCAATGTTAAATTGATTTTACAAAAAAGGACAGTATTTTTAATAAAGTCGTTACATATGACATTGGCATTTTATGTGGAAAAAACAGAACGAATTTTTTTTAATAAAATGATGTATTTAATCAATCAAAGTATCTATGTACAGACGCCAGCACATCAAGCTTCCCGAAACTGTCAAATTTTCCCAATCAACCTAAAGCCTTATGCTTTAGCGATAAATTTGAAAATCTATTAAATAAATTTGACAGATTGTAGTAGCTTGATGTCTGTACCATTGTTATCTATGCACTTTCGCGACTAGAAAAACGATCAAAATCAGCCTGTCTTTGTAATTTTGTATGATCGAGTAAAGTTGTAAATATCGTTTTGAACCATAAATAATCAAGACTGTGAATGAAACTACAACATATATTTTTATCCGATCAATACAAAAAAATTTTGATTGCTAAATCAAAATTGGTAAAATTCGAATGTCCTGAGCTAAAACGTTTTCAAGAAATGACAGTAAGAAATGTCATTTTACTGCAGCTAAGTATAAGTCGCACCATAGAATAATAATATAAAATTACCTACTTGCCTTTTCACATACCTAGCACGTTTTAATATGATTCAAGAACAATGTGGGAATTCTATAAAGCTTTTATATAACAGTACCCTAACTGCGTGACACACCAACAATCTGAATAATTTTGAAGGATATTGCTAATCCGTTGCTTTATATGTTCGTAAAATGTGTCTGCTCAACAACGTAAATAACGCAATGAATGTTGTTGAGCTATCAAAATGAAACCCATTGCTACTGGTAGTTTGTTACGACCGCACAGCTTCCGATGTATAGTTTTTAACGTGAAAACGTGGGCTTGTATTTTATCGAGAAACTATTAAGTAGAATATAATGGAATATTATGTGTATACTCTTTATTATGTGTGTACATAATAAAGAGTATTCTGTGTAAACTACAGACAAATATAGAAATCATACAAAGAGTGACCAATGGGCGGTCTTATCGCTAAGAGCGATCTTGTAAAGACCACCTTCAGATGGATTTAAAGGGGAAGGAGAGACAAATACTGTAGGTAGTGTGTGGTGTACCATTTACACGATACAATGAATACATACATAAAGTATATTATACTTATCTAAATAAATATATACATATAGTAATAGACATGAAACAGGAGTAAAGAAAATATAATGATGATGTTTATGGAGAGAGGAAGTGCTTTTTTATCATCATTTTAAAAGTGAACAAAGATTGAGCACGTCTTACCGACACGGGCAAGTCAATCCATAACCGTACTGCTTGAACAGTAAAATATTTGTCATAGAAACTGGTGGAAAGCATCGGCATCTCTAGTCTCAGTTTTTCCGATGGCCTCATATACCTATTATGTGGTGTAATGAAGGAGCTTGAAACGTTCTTTAAGATAAGAGGGGGTTTTAGGATTAAACAAAATACTGTAGAGCTGAATCAAGATATGAGAATTCCGGCGAAGACGTATCGGAAGCCACTTGAGCTTTGTACGAAATTTAGATATGACGTGATTCAAAAGTACCCAGTGTGTAAAAATTACACTACGTTACTGCACACTAAACTTTACTCCTTGCAAAAAAAAGTGTGTGCTTACGACCACACGATAGCTTTCCGAGTATACGCTATTCAGCGTCGCCGACCCGTCAGAATGAGCGCAAAGTGCGCCTAAATAAGGTTTCACTTTTTATGAAAACTAATCATTTTGTGTTTGATGTAATAAATAGTACGTTTTTCTTTTCTTTACTTCTTTACATTCATTCATAGAATCACGAGTTCGATATTTCCCTATTCGGTAAATAGGCAACATTACAGTCAAAGGTACTATATTCTATTGATGTGTCGTGACCCTTAAACTTCTACAGAAGGCTTTACTTTAGTTCGGCTCCATTTTATAAAAGGAAAAGGTCAACTTTGACAGGAGCCCATATTTGTTCCGCATACTGCATATTAAAAATAACTTAGCGACAGGTGTCGTCAAAAGGTAACTGCCGGTCGATTCTGGAAAAATCTCATCGTGATAACTAAGGTGAAGTGAGCTTAGAGTGAGCTGTGAGTCATGCTGATGCTAGGGATTGACACTATTGGCGACTCACTCCACGCTCACTTCACCCAAGTTATCACGGTGAGATGGTTACAGAATCGCACGGCTGCTAACCTTATAGAATTACGGGTCTTACTAATATAGAGTACGAGTACCTACTCGTAAGAAACGAAGAAAGAATTTATTTCAACTTACCTAAGTTGAAATAAATTCTTTCTTCGTTTCTTTTTAGAGTAGGTAGTCAGAAAATTTGATCCATTATCTCCTTCATATTTGTTTGCAAATGTTATTATGTCTATTATGTAAAGCGTGTCGATAGCAAATTGTTATTGAGTTTTTCCAATAGGAATTTCTTGATAACAGCCCGGAGCGGAGCTTGGAAGTTGGCCGTGTGACACGGGACACCCCTGTGTATCGAAAAGCACGTTAAGGCTGCGTTTCTACCAGAAATGAGCAAGGATGTGTAGCGAGGGATAATATGTGTGAAAGTAACGAATAACATCGCTTCATTTACGCAGCTTGAGCTAAACTAGTGTTGTTATTGGTTAGTTTTACGCACATCCCTCGCTACGCATCCTCGCTCATTTCTGGTGGAAACGCAGACTTATTCCATTTCAACGAGGAAATAATGCATCTACGCGCATTTTTCTAATAGGCGTCAAGCGGTCGGCTCATAGCCTTAGTAAGAAACTGAAAACTTAGTAATCGTTCCAATTTTTCAGGTTATACTGCCCTGCTAAGCCGAAAGGCGTTATCTCTGAGATACGCCTTTTTATATTTTTTTTTTTTATATACCATTCAATAGCTAGAATAATTTCGCATGTAATGATATAAGCCAAATAGCACTATCTAACTTAAAACATAACAAAACCACTAAGAAGTTTTTTTTTAATCTCAATTTTTCCTTAAATTATTAAGAGATTTGACGGCATGTCGTTTTTATGAAGCCAAATAACCGTATATTGACATAGGCTAGAAACGCTTAAAAAAATGTTAATAAAGACGTAATTCAATTTCTAAAGCAATGAGCGGTAAGTTCATCTTTCGAAAAATTTTCGTAGTTAGCGCTTTTGCGCTATGTAAAATGTGGGTATTATTACCTATCTAGTTCGCTAAGGTTTGAGATACGGTTATACCTAAGTAAAGTATATTAGGTAATTAAAATAGTTAATAATAGTGTTAAAAAAAAAAAATTAAATGAAGTTTATTACAAATGTATTCGGTATTTTTATCAAATACGAGTATAATGTATGAAACGTTCTGTGAGCAGATTAAGGCTAAAAGCAGTATCTCAATTTTGGAAGCCTTTCCTTTTAATAAAAAAGCGGTTTATGAATTGGGTATGTCAATAATATCTATGGTAAAAAATACGTTAAATAATTTTAACATTTTTAAAAACTGTTGTAACCCCGTTTGAAGGTGGGAAAAAACAATTTTCAAAAAGTCGTTTTTCTCAAAACTTCTCTGAATGAGTTAGCGCTTTTTGGCTTATCAGTCTAGTAAATAGATCATTGTTATCAGAATTCCTTTTAGATACTAGTATATAGTTAGTACTAAGCAACCCCTAATTTAATGGCAAACAAGTCTAGGTAATTTTCTAATTGTTTCATCACTCACAAGCCCGCCTTTAGGCCAAGTGGCAATTAGTAACAGATTCCCTCGTTACATAATGATATTCGATCGATCGTGAAGTACCTTTGAAGCACGATGAAACCTTCCTGCGGCCGTAAACTGTTCATATCCACAAAAGGTCAAAGTTACATAACAAAGCGACTTGGACTATACAGGATGCTTTTTTTTTAAAGGTTCCAAATTTTTACAGGGTGTTCTACTTATGAATATGAACAACTTTTACTATGGTACCAACTCTGAGATCACGAAAAAAAAATCAGCTGTTTCATACATTTTGGTCAAGTAGGTAACTTTTGTATTAAACAGCTGATTTTGTTTTCGTGATTTCAGAGTTGGTCCCAAAGTGAACGTTGTTCATATTCATGGGTAAAACACCCTGTAAAAATTTTGCAAATCCAAAACAAAAAACGACGTCCTTAAAATTGATTGGTGATCAAATACCAAACCTAAGCAAAAAAAAAATGGATATCTTCTTTTCATAAGAAATATAAAACACAATGTCTCTCTCCGTCTATCTTTTAGTGCACTTTTAACTTGGGAATCACTATCCGATTTACATGGTTGTTATTTTCATTCATACCCTCAGGAAAGTGCACCCATATCTACCAGCCACCATGACACAATTTTATGAGACTATTCTTATATTCTTTGGCCAAGATCCGAAACACACACACCTTTCGAAATTAGGTGACGAAAAATACGGCGTGATATCGCTTGCAATTCTTTTAAAATTACGTTGGACGAGTATTCTGTACCTATAATTACGTCGAGTAATTTTCAGAGAAAACATCATCACAGTCCGACTTCACCCACAGCTAAGCTTACGTCTATCTTGTTCTGTGCCAGTCTCCAGGTCCTACTCGCGATGGTAACAACTCCGGGTAAAAATGACTTTCGGTGTGATTTCGGCCTCATTTCGGCATGTTTTTGGAGTGTGTCGGCGTATTTTCGGCCTATTTTCGGCGTGTGTCGGCGTGTTTTCAGCCTGTTTTTGGCGTGTTGGCGTGTGTCGGTGTGTTTTCGGCGTTTTCATCATTACCTCGGCCTGTTTTCGGCGACGAATACGGGCCGAAAATAAGCCAAAAATAGGCCGATGTAGTGAACAAAACGCCGAAAACACGCTGACATGCCGTAAACAGGCGGAAAACACGCCGACACGCCGTAAACAGGCCGAAAACACGCCGTAAATAGGCCGAAAATACGCCGACACACTCCAAAAACTCGCCGTAATGAGGCCGAAATCACACCGAAAATCATTTTTACCCTGGAATGCCTCCCGGGCGATGCATCTCACCACCGGACGACCGATTCATCTTCCAGAGAAAACATAGCACGCAGTATTTTCATCCCGTAACTTTTAGCAGGTGAGTCTACGCGAGCAAAGCCGTGTACAAAGCTAGTATCTTTACAAGTAGAGCTCATACATTTTTGAGATAAGATGTACCTTTCTCATTTGATGACTCTGTAAATAAATCTTGGACTTTACTGCCTTCGATTTAGAATCGCATGATAAGATCTGGCGCTATCAAACGATTTCAATAAATATGGATATGAATAGGGTATGATAATAATCTTGCGTATATTGTACTTATAGGTAGGTCAGGTTCGAACACAGACAGGAGAATTAAAGTAAAGACTGAGTAAGTTATTTCAACACAACTGTTCTCAAAACGGTGAAGGAAACATCGTGAGGAAACCGGTATGTCCTAGAACCAAAATTTCGATGAAATGATTCGCGGGCCGGTACAGGTTGGTAGATGTAACCAACCTGCACTGGATCCGCGTGGTGGATTACGGCCTACTTCCTCTCACCGAGAGGAGGCCTGTGTCCCGTGTGTGTGTGTGTGTGGGGCAGTGGGAATATTATTGGCTGATTATGTGTTTATGTTATGTGTTTATACTGTACTTAAGCGAATATTTTTGAGAGCTTTTTTGGTGTGCAAGGTCAAATCAAATTATCTAGCGAAACTTCATACACGTGATGGATATCTAATGGCGATTACATAACAAAAAAAAAAGTTCTTCCAGACCCATATTTCAAATAACTAGTCAACTACAGCTGACTATGTAGGTAGGCATATAGTTGACCCTGTGTACAAATGCTTTAGTTCTCGTAGGGGAAGCAGTATATTTATTGGTCATTTAATTTTAGTTATTGGCACTAGTTTTATCTCACTCTAAGTCACGTCATTTTCATTTAATATGCCAATTAGGCAAGGCTTGTTAGTCTAGTGGTCAGTGGCCCTGACTGCTATACACAAGGTCGTGGGTTCGATTCCCACCCAGGACAAATGTTTGTGTGATGAGCACGATCATTTGTTCTGTGTCTGGGTGTAATTTATATATAATATGTATGTATTTAGAAATATATATGTATGTTTATCAGTTGTCTAGTACCCATAGCACAAGCTCTGCTTAGTTTGGGACTAGATGGCGTTGTGTGAAAGTTGTGGAATATTATTATTATTATTATTACTATGAGGAGGCCTACAACTGTCAGGTTTCCCCTATTTGTGATTAAGTCAGATCTTAGTTGACCACCAAGAAACGTTCATGTCTTTGAGAGATGTCTTCCAGCTAAAATCCGAAAAAAAACAAAACAAAAGAAAGCTGGTAGCCATAATAGCCATGGGCAGAGAATAAACCGTTTATCATTTAACTTTGATCAAACGGCCAAATTCATCTTTTCTTTTTTAAGGCTTTATCCCTCTTCGCAGAACAGTTTCCGTACGAAAAGCTTCTAGATAATTTCGTATTTATCGTTTAAATTTTATTTCTCCGACGTTCCTAAGCCCATTACGTTACAGTACGGCCCGCCCGCTGTCTCAGGTAACTGTACCTACCGATAAACAAAGGAATCTTTTACTTTGATTAATGTTCAGTAAATATTAGAAAACACCATTTTTCCTCAGTCAGCTGAATGTCAGGTGAAATTAGTGTTACCTATCGTGGAATAAGGAAAATGTGCTGATATGGGGAAGTTGTTGGTTTATTTTTTGTTATGAAACATAGTACGAAAAGCGTGACTTTAACCCTTAGTAGGTATCGTGGGTCAAATTTGACCCAGAAGCGAACATAGCGAACATGAAAGTTTTTCTTACATTTCTATTTTTTTTTAATGTTTTAAGTTCACACTAACCAAAAAGTGCCAAAAAATTAGGTTAGTTACAAATGCGTGTAAAACATGATATTTTTTTTATATTCTAAAATTAAATCAAGATAATTTTGTAAAAAACTGTTTTTTTATTTCATAACTAACCATATTTTATACAAAGAATAAAAAAATCTGCGTTCTACAACAGATTTTTTGGTATGGGTAAAATATGACCCACGATACCGGTAGTGTTGCCAAAAAAGGCGATACCAGCTAACATCTGCTGTATTAATGCTGAGTACTTAAATGTTTCTATTTCAACGTGCAAGAGAAGAAAGGCGTGAGCTCAGTGTTTATTTGTGTGTATAGGAATGGGTGTGAATAGGAAAGCACTAGGAAGTGGTGAAGGGCGGGCGTTTTGGGGGACTGTCTTTTGTAATTTTGACGTTCGAAAAGTGCCGATTCTCAGCCTAGTTTGAATAAATGACTTTTGATTTGATTTTTTGATTTTTGTATGCCATTTTTATTGTAGTTTTTTTTTTGTAGCAACATTTTTTTTTTAAAGAATGTTTTTTTTTTAAAGATCATATGGTCTACAATAAAGTAAATAATTTTATTTATTATTATAAGTATTTTACTACCTACTACACAGCTATGTATAGCTGTCACCTTTGTCTACTAGTAAACAAGCCTTACGTGACACGTTGCACCGGATGTTCGGTGAGGTACCTAACGTCCGGTACAACAACGTCGCAACGTTGAATGTGAGGTGTATTAGAGATGATAAAAACATATGTATACACTAGATAAGCTTCTTTAACTAACAAACTATAGAATAGAATAGAATACTCTTTACATCTTTTAAAGATAACCTTTGGATGGATTGAAAAGGGAAGGAGAGACAAATATTGTAGGTAGTCTGTGGTGTACTATTTACACGATAAAATAAATACATACATAAAGTATATTATACCAATCTAAATAAATATATACATATAACAATAGACATGAAACAGGAGTAAAGAAAATATAATGGCGCTGTTTAAGGAGAGAGGAAGTGATTTTTTATCATAATTTTAAAAGTGGACAAAGATTGAGCACGCCTTACCGACACGGGCAATCATCATTCCATAAGCGTACTGCTTGAACAGTAAAAGATTTGTCATAGAAACTGGTGGAATGCATCTTTAGTCTAATGTAAGGAAACTATTTAAATAAAAATATAATATTCTAAGTTTATTAGCTCAACTGTCACTAATGAGACACAATTTACTTTTAGGGTTCCGTACCCAAAGGGAAAAACGGAACCCTATTACTCCCGCTCCGCTGTCCGTCCGTCCGTACGAAGGTCTGTCACCAGGCTGTATCTCATGAACCGTGATAGTTATACAGTTGAAATTTGCACAGATTATGTATTTCTGTTGCCGCTATAACAACAAATACTAAAAAACGGAATAAAATAAATATTTAAGGGGGCGCAAATACAACAGACATGATTTTTGTTTCTATTTTTACCGATCTTTAGGAGATTTCGCGACATCGGAGCGGATACTGTCATAACTGTATTTTTTCACATATAAGCAAGTCTCCTTTTCAATGGGTGTCGGCCAGAAAGCGGTGGTGAAATGACCAGGATGTGTACCGCGACGGGTGGTTAGAGGTGGCGCAGGAAAAGAGTTCCCTGAAGGCTTTGGGGGAGGAGTTGGTCCAGCAGTGGGACAGTGTAGGCTAAACCACAAAATAAGAAAGGAAAACCTGGGCATCACGTTGTTACCACTGTCTTCAACTTCTCACTGCGTATCTTTGCAGTATTTCAGTACAAAGATTAATTGAAACTCTGCCCGCTTTGGATTATGATTAGACTCTTGTTGCGTCCGACTACCAGCTGGGCCCACGGCGAGCAGGTGGACTAAAAGTTTGGAAAATCTATGTACAGTGGCTCTCCTGAATTTCGCAAACAAACCTAAATGCACGGAACGTGTTTTCAATGTTTCTCTGCAGATTAGGAGTATGTTACTCTGGATTCTACGGCACAAAATGGGGCGTCGGGATCTATCTATCAATAACTGTCAAAATACGTATATTCACAGTAGTTTCTAGCTGATACTCCGTTAGTGCAATCTGCAAAACCATACATCATATGAAATCATACGAGAACATCTCGAAATTGAAACATTTTCTGTACGTGGTTTTGCAGTCTCTACCTAACACTCGTAGTGTTGAAAGCACTGATAAATTAATTGGGAGATGGCAGAGTGATAAAATATGTAAGTCCTCAAATTTTAATGGATGCTTTGGACTGCTAATCTGCGTAGATTGCCTTCAAAGACACCAATATTGTTTTAAAAATTGTTGATAGGTAAATGTTATTATTTTTGTTGGAAGGACACAATATCAGCGTTTTACCTTCGAACAAAAAGCTTGTTGTTTCCAAAGACTCATGAGTGGTCATAATTTTAAAGACTAGCTGCGGGGTAGTTGCGTAACACACTACCAGTAGCAATGGCTTTCATTTTGACAGTTCAGCAACATTCATTGCGTTATTTACATTGTCTAGCAGACAACTTTGTCGAACATATGAAGCAATGGTTTAGCAATATCCTTATATGTGTTACGCAATAAGGGTGCAGGTTACATAGATATGAAATGAACTGAAATACGCCATCATAGTGTTGTCACGGAGATAGTTGCATACGGGGTGTCCGGAAAGTCATGGATTACCTTTTACCTGCTGATGGTGGGCCACATTGGGATCCACCAATAGAAAAAAGTTACCTCACTAAAAGTCTTATGGTTTCCGAGTTTTTTGATGTTTAATGAAATTTTGGCAAACCTTTGATCAGTTTTTTCCATGCCATTTCTACGAATGAAAACTTTATCGTGTACAGGTTTTTTCTTATTTTCATCTTGAATCATCCTACTATCGATTGAATACAAGAAATTTACAGATATCATCTTTTAAATACCTAAAATTTAGGTGCAAGCATAAATTTTCACTAAAAAAAAATTTACCTTGTTTTTGAACGGCCTTGGTGAAAAAAAAAAAAATATTGGTACGTCATTTTTTATTGGTAGATCTCAATGTGGCCCATCTGCAGTTAAATGGTAATCCATGACTTTTCGGACAACCCGTATACCTATACATATGTGACACGAAAACGGAAGATGCTAGACTATATTAGTCGGGATTTGCCAACGACCAGCAGCTTCTTTATGGAAGTGGTTGATAATTGCTGCCTCTGACGGGCACTAGCATTACAAGCGGCAGTACAATTTAATGGCGACTTCAGATACAAAATTGCCACAACAAAGGTTGTTGACGCCAAAAGCGATATTTAAAGGTTTTGTTATTTCTTTGAAGTTACCATAACAATGTATGAGGTCTTTAAATAGACTCCAGAATCAGGTTGCCTGAAGCAAGGAAAACTTGTTCAGGTGGAGATTCATAGACGACTCCGCCTTGGAGTGTAAATGTGGTGATGTTCCATAAACGATGGGACAGTTAATATCATGTCCTACGTGTCTGGTCAGCTGCACGTTACAGGAACTGATAAGCACCAGTGATGGTTCTATGATTACAGTGAAAGCATTATTTTGTCACTGATGGTGTGAATACAGACGCGAGTTTGGTAATGAGCTTCTACAAGATCCAGCAGATGTAGGTAATCAAGCTTCAAAGCGTGTTTAAACACTTGCATGCAATTCTTGAATGGTAATACATTGACGTGCTTTATGACATTGCGATTATTGCTCTTGTACGTTCCAAAAACTTGCACGGTGTAAATGGAGCTTAAGGGGAAAATCAATCGGACAAGAAAAAATAGTTATTTTAATAGATAATCCAGTGCCTGATAGAAGGATTTTTTTTTAAACTTCGATTTTTTTATAAACGGTTATGAGACAGCACAGTAATTTTTCTAAGATTTTTCTCTCCGTGTACTACAAACATAAGAATACTTATAAACGAGTACATAAAAAAACATCACAAATACAATAGGTACTATAATAAAAGTGTGTACAAGTGTTTGAACGACTTTTAACATAAGTAGATCTACCTGTCATTATTCTGATGTAATAATATTAAAGCTAAATATAACAAAACACGGAATTTCATAAACATTTCGAGGAATATTCTACTCTTACCAAATGATACTTACTGGCGACACAATTCTTTCAAGGAAGCATTAACGTCAATTATATTATATTATATAATAATCTTAAACCGAGTCTGGCTCACGAATAAGAAATTAAACAATTCCCAATTTAGCTTATCTTCGAATAATTAAAGGTTTTAGCGATCTCAGTAAACATAAAATGATCACCACCTCAATACTGGTTATTTCTTTGTGGAGCCACAAACTCCATTAATCATTTTCAAAGTTTCATAGGAATAATTTCTAGACTACAATACAGAGGTTTGTAAACCTCTATATATAAGTACCATAGCAGGCGCAGATACTCAAAGAAAAATTGAAGACATTTTTATTCCTTAGTAAGACGGAAATTGGAATTATAATTTAATCAAACTCGAAAGAAAATTCTCACCAGGTATTGCCTTGTTATAAAAACAAAACTCTTTTGTTATTCTTTTTTTCGCGACTAAAGGGGACCTAAAAAATAAAAAGAAACCCTTTTTGGCAAATGCTTTTAAAGGTAATGTTAGTTGTGTGCCTAAACAAAGATTTTCTGTGTACACTGAAGTGGATTAGTTTTATGAATCACAAATTAAAAAAAAATAATAACTGAAACACACATTGTTCCAGAGTTGATGTTTCTGTTAAGGTGAAATGTTTAACTGCAAACGGGCAATATTTTACTACAATATGTGGCTGCAACACAGTGGCCGGTAACATTTCCAGCAACATTGCCAACAGCAAAAATCAGTTGTTTCTTGCATTTATGTTCACATAACTCGTCAAAATGTAGAGAAGAACTGATTTTTATTCGCGATTTCAGGTTTGGTCCCATAGTAAAAGTTGTTCATAATGATTTATTTATTTATTTATTTATAGTTAATTAAAACGGCACAGGTCCAATTACATTAATTAACATAGAATTATAAAAAAATAGAATAAAATAAGCATTCAAATAACATACAATACAAAAATTAAATTAAATTCAAAGATATACAATTCGTGGATAAAATTACTGATGTTTGATTAAGTAAATGGTTAAATAAATTAAATCACTACATAGTATAAAACAAAGTCGCTTCGCTGTCTGTCTGTCCCTATATATGCTTAGATCTTTAAAACTACGCAACGGATTTTGATGCGGTTTGTTTTAATCAATAGAGTGATTCAAGAGGAAGGTTTATATGTATAATACATGCATAATATAGTAGAGAAACACTGATAATTTTAGAGGTTTCTAATGTGATGTCGTAAATAAACAAATTTTTTGCGTTTATATTGCAAACGCTGGCTGAATCCTACGAGATAGATCAAAATAATGTACTACAGTATTGTACACCTTAAAACGGTCTACAAAAAAGTCCGCGATGGTATATGTCTATCTCTTAGGGATAACCCACAATAACCATTTTTATCATATAAGTACTTTTTACGAGAAATAATGGCTCTAAAATTATCAGTGTTTCTCCATTGCACCCGTGCGAAGCCGGGGCGGGTCGCTAGTACATCATAAACTAACATGTAACGGTGGACACCCTCGCATATTGTCTCTCACAAAACACCAGACAAGCACGCATTATTTTCTTCCATTCATCAGCAAACACATCACATTCAGGGTCGGCAGTCAGGAGGGCGTTTAGCATCCTTAGGGTTCGACATGATGAGTACAATGACCCCTTAAAAGGATGCCCATGAATTCTATTTCACCCTGTATATTTAGTTACGATTATTTTACAAACACGAATCTCTGAAACAACAAACAATTATAACAACTATTTGTACCTTTATTATAAATAATTTTAAGGGGGAAATGCCAAGATAGACCGCGAAATTCCAATTTTCAAGTGCATTTTTTGCATTGTGCAGGTTAGTGTCAGGTAGTATGTTGAAAAAATATATCCCTATTGAATAACTATTTCAAGAAATACCAAATAGGGTTATATTGGTTATATTGAGGGGCCCGTGGCTAAATAATAACAGCCGCACAGGTCAATCAATTAGGTTAAGCTACGCTTGCCGCGGTTGCTCTGTGGATGGGTGACCATCTTTACATACCGAGATTCCTCCGTGCCTCAGAAAGCACGTTAAGCCGTTGGTCCCGGCTGTCATTCGTGGCTCTTTGACAGTCGTTACGGGTAGTCAGGAGCCCGAAACTCTGACAACCAGTCTTATCAAGGGGTATCGTATTACCCAGTAACTGGGTTGTGGAGGTCAGATACGCAGTCGCTCCATGTAAAATACTGGTATTCATCTGCATCCGGTTAGACTGGAAGCCGACCCCAACATAGTTGGGAAAAGGCTAGGCAGATGATGATGATCAAATAGGGTTATATGAACTTAGAGGGTTGTATTGATGATTTTAATTATTATAATTCTCTAAATACATACTTGTTACAGTCGCGAATCGTATTTTGTTCAACATACCTAACTCAAACTTAAAGCATTTATTTCAGATAATCAAATTACAGGCACTTTTGAATTGTCAAGGGGTCGGTCAGTCAGAGGTGAAGCTAGTTGCCCATTTCAAAGCGTAGTAGGTACCTATGGAGAAGAACGGGCAAGAAACTCCACGGACGCTCGTACAACCAATAGGTCGAATGTTGGTCGACCTATTATTGACGAATGTATAAGTCTGAGCCCTGGGGAGACTGTAAAGGGGGCCCCCCTGAGCCTCGCTATGCAAGACATCACGTGACCACTGTGCCACCGTCTTCCATGGGGTCACTTTGTGTGCGGACTGAGTACCCACTCTAGAAAAGGTCCACCAAAGTTCAATAAAAGTCCACCTGCCTTGATTGGTAAGCGGGTTTCGGGGTATTAGGCGCCAAGGCGATTGCCTCCCTGACGCCTCCTTCTCCAAGCAGGATCAGCCCTCTCCCGATCCCGCTCAGCGGCTTCCTTCTTGACCATCACGGTCTCACAGAAGGAGGCTACTTCCTTCCAATTCTATCCAGACACATCAGTGTCTCGTTTGCACATCAGTGCAAATTGCAAGAAAACGTACAGACTCCAGCACATCAAGCTACTACAATCTGTCAGATTTTTTAAATAGATTTTCAACTTTATCGCTAAAACATAAGGTTCAAAGTTGATTGGGAAAATCTGATAGTTTCGGGTAGCTTGATGTGCTGGCGTCTGTACATGGACGTTTAAATTTCGTGGACTATCCTGGCGCTTCCCCCTAAATCCTCTAATTAACCTCAAAGCGTTCTGATTAGTTATCAATAAGATTAACAGACAATGAAACCAATTGCCAGCAGATTAGAATGAAAGCCTTCGTAGAATTTCTGATATCCGTTGTTAATTATCTCAGATATCGATCGATCCGGTTTCTCTTCACAATAACATCTATACTCTTATTATAAAGCTGAACAGTTTGTTTCTTTGTTTGGTGGAACGCGCTATCTCATGAACTACTCGTCGGATATAAAGACTTTAATGTGATGAATAATGAAGGACCTTTGAAAGAAAAATAAATATCTATTGAACGCAGAATAAAACCTTCGTCATCCATTTCCCTGACCTATTTACCTGGGTACGCTTGGCTTTGTCTGAACTAACTTACTCAGCCCATTAGCGGCACAAGACGTTGTTATTATTTTATATTTTGTTACAGAAGGACTAACCAGATTTATAAATGACTAGCAGCGCCCCGCGGAATCACCCGCATAAGCATCGATCCCGTGGAAATATCAGGATAAAAAGTATTCTTTGTGTTATTCTGATGTATAAGCTATATTATTGTAAAGTTTCATCAAAATCCGTTTAGTAGCTTTTGCGTGAAGGATTCACCGTCCGAGATGTCCATTTGATCGATCCATCCTCATAACTTAGAATAGAGTAGAATAGAACTTTCGCGTTTATAATCTATATTTTTATTGTTGTTTATACTTTTATAAACGATTGAAGTAAGTATTTTATATCGCGACTTCGAGAGATAGGCAGGATCCCGAGTGTTCATTAATGTCGTCCAAAATTCATGATCGAAGCTATCGTTTGTCAATATTTTTACAAAATCCATACCTAAGTGACCAAAGGCATTAGCAACATCCAATGTAATGGTATCGATACATCGTACTGATCATCGTATCGGCTAGTCCAATCTGTAAAAATCTTACCGTGACAGCTTAGGTGAAGTGACTTGTCAATTGTGTCAATCCCGAGCATCAGCCTGTCTATCCTGTTAAAATCTCACCGTGATAACTTAGGTGAAGTGAGCAGTCATTCAACCAGATGCTGGGGATGGACACCAATGACAGCTCACTTTAAACTCAGTTAAGTAAAGTTATCACGGTGAGATTATAACAGAATAGCACTACAGCCGGTCGATTCTGTTAGAATCTCACCGTGAGAAGTTAGGTGAAGTGAGCTGTTATTCCATCGGATGCTAGAGATTGACACTAATGACCAACTACTTACTTTAAGCTCACTTCACCCGAGTTATCACGGTGAGATTTTTACAGAATAGCACTACAGCAGTGCTATTCTGTAAAAATCTCACCGTGAGAACTTAGGTGAAGTGAGCGGGAAGTGAGCTGTCACTAGGGATTAACACTATTGACACTTCTCACTTCAAGCTCACTTCACTTATGATTTCATGGTGAGATTTTTACAGAATCGACCGGCTGGTGGAATGGCAGCTCACTTCCCCTAAGTTATCACGGTGAGATATTTATAGAATAGATCGGCACAATGCATATAGGTACAAGTATCAACCTATTGATTTATTAATCAATCTCAGCCTATCACATCAAAAGCTCGACAAAGAGACCTTTCTCAATTCGAGCCATCCAGTCCAAATCGAAGTAGGTTCAGTCAACCTCAAATTGATGAATATATCGACAAGAATTCATTTGAATGAAATTTGTGGTAACGTCTTGTATTCCATATTACAATTATTAAAATAAACAATTATTTTACCTCTGATTAACCGACTTCCAATAAGGAGGAGGTCATAATTATGTTCGACTTTATGTATGATTTTTTTTATATATACTTATATTAAAAAAATATTTATTACTATTTTAAAAATTATTTTTTTGTTTGAAAGAGTATGTTCTCGAGGTAGCCCCATTGTCACCAAGTCAGAATCTGATGAGGGAATCCCATGGAAATCAAGGGAAACCTTCAAATTTTTTAGCCATTTGTGTATTTTTTATAGTAACTCGTGCATTTGCTCTCGGAAAGCACCATTTGGTGAAGTGAAACTGATGACAAAGACTACAGATGGCCATCGAAATTACTCAATAATAAGTATTTCACGGCTTGTGATTCGATTAGGTACTTTAATGTGGTTGCTAAGTAATTTATGCTTGTCACAATGCGTATGGTGAAGTGGAGCTGATGGTGACTTCTCAATCAGTTCCAGTTCTCCTGGCTCTTAATAGGAGAACTCCTCAACAATTAACGTCCCTGGATCGGGAAAAGTAAAAGCTGATGAGCAGTTGACATTAGGCTATTGTAACTTAGACAAATTACAAACTGACCCACTAAAAAGTTAAAAATAAAACTTTTTTACAAAGAAAAAAATCGACTTCCAAAAAAACACTACCGAGTGAAAAATAACTTTAATTTCGGAATTCGGTGGCCATAAACTAAAATACAGATCCAAAGATACCTACCATGTTCCAGTCCGTTCAAAATTATTTTACCTCTGATTTTGCATCATGTCAAAATCAAAGTGATCTTTATCCTCAGTTTGTTAAGGTTGCTGTTGGGTTGCTATCATTATGATCATTATTGTCATTATTGGTCGCTTTTAGGTAGCTGCTACCAAACAGCTACCTTAAAGATTATAAAAGTAAGTGGCGAAATAGGGATGGACTACAAAGTACAGACGCCAGCACATCAAGCTACTACAATCTGTCAAATTTCTTTAATAGATTTTCAACTTTATCTCTAAAGCATAAGGTTCAAAGTTGATTGAAAAAAATTGACAGTTTCGGGTACCTTGATGTGCTGGCGTCTGTACACCTCTGCCCAACCCTTCGGGTAATTGGTGCAGGCGTGATGTTATGTCATATGTAATAATGTGATTGTAGACATTTAAATGAATTATTTTCGTTGTTTACATCCTTTTAACAAGGCTGATGAAATGCAGCAAATCATGAGTCAGCAAATGAAACGAAGTTCTTTACAAAAAGGTAACAAAATGCCAAAGAAAAGAAATCCATTTAAGGCATTAACGTTTACAATATTCATATTTCTTCAGCATTATCATCGTACAATGTATATGTAATAAAGATAAATAAAATGCCATTAGCGTTATGCCATTATGTGTACGTAAGAACAAAAAAGTATACAATAATTCTCGCGTGCGTGATAAGCTCTTGCGTGAAGTCGACGAACTTTGGTGAATCAGTAAGCCTATTACGCAACTGGCAATTTGCTTAAATTGTACAATAATTTTGCGATCGTTGCTATCAGAAGATGAATGGGGGTTCCTGGATTGTCTTTGGCATGTTAATTTAATACTGTAACAAATGAACGAAATATTGATGATTCAGGTCCAGAAAATTCAACTGAATACAAATGAAGTTTAAAATTATTGCGACTGCCTATCGGACATCTACTACTAAGATACTGGGTAAAACGATAACCCATGGTAAGACTGGTTGTCGGGCTTCTGACGATACGTAACGACTGATGATGACGCCAAAGATCCACGAATGACAGCCGGGAGCAACGGCTTAACGTGCTTTCCGAAGCACAAAGGGGTATCGTTATGTAAAGATGGTCACGCATCTACGGACCAACCGCGGCAAGCATAGCTTAACCTGATCGATCCACCCGTATGGGTGTTATTACTTAGCCACAAGCCCCTCGCCCCTCGTTATCAGTAAACTAGTAAAAAGATATAACAGCATATTCTCAGAACAGCCAGTCTAGCTAGATAGGATAACTGTTACTTCCATTCTGCAAGAGGTAAACTGATGAAGGGCCTCTGTAAATAGTATATATTGGTCACAACGATATGGGACATAAATATAGCACTAAATAGGTATAATGGAAGCTAAGCCAAAAGGTAACAAAACGTAAAAAATCAATAAATTGCATGGTCTTGAAAGAAACTTGACGGCACGGTTGGCGCAGTGGTTAAGCGATTGACTGCTGCGCTGCGTGTCGCGGGTTCGATTCCCGCACGGAACAAATATTTGTATGACCTACATGTATTTGTTACGAGTCTGGGTGTTTTTCTATCTATAATATGTATGTATTTACAAAAAAAAAATTGTATATAAGTAGTTTATCAGCCATCTTGTTACCATAACACAAGCATTAGGTTGCTTAGCTTGGGACAAATGGTGCTGTGTGAAATGTCTAGGGATTTATTTATTATTTATTATTTATAAACTACATTTAAGTTACCTAATATAAATCAGATTGATCATCACCAGGCAAGTAGACAGGAAGTCTACAAACTGGGGAATACCCATAACTTAATTTAGTAAACCAGCAAGCAGACATGGTGCCATTATAAAAGAAAAATGAGGACAATAATGATTACCGACATAATTGTTCAAGCCGACAACCGGTTGCTCGCCCCATTTGCACCGTAAGTCCCCTCGAGCATGAGTAACGGGGTTGATATGTGCAAGAAACATATCATCACGCTTGTGATCTCCAAAGGGTTAGACAGAGGTATAACTACAGTACCTACATCCATACTGGTAACTAGTGAACCCGTTATGTTAAAGTCCTATGTCGTAGGGAGAAAGCCTAGCTTTGCACAAATCCAGACTCCGGTCGGTTACTGAGAAATTCCTGTAGGAAAAACCCAATGACACTGGGACTCGAAGTCATGCTCAGCAGTCTGTAGACCTGCGACCAGACCAACGAGACAGTCAAGAGAATTCTAACAATTTGGACTGCATCTCTTATAGTTTATTATCAAGAAATTGTTTAGTTATTGTACAGACGCCAGCACATCAAGCTACCCGAAACTGTCAAATGTTCCCAATCAAATTTGAACCTAAAACTTTAGAGATAAAGTTGAAAATCTATTAAAGAAATTTGACAGATTGTAGCAGCTTGATGTGCTGGCGTCTTTACTAGAGAAGTGAAACTCAAGGCGTTCAAGGCGTTTTTACTTTATTTTATTTTATTTATTAAGGGATAGTAAACAACTACAACATGTACGTATAGAACATAAGATTAACCAAATTATAGGCAGTAATGTTGCAGTCCACTGCATTATCCACAGATAAAACATATTTAGAGACCAGTGGTTGCCACTAGATGGGTTTTGGCAGTCTTTCTACACGTGCATCCTATGGGTTAGACATACGCAGACAGAGGGCCTACAATGTTCTTCGTGTACATTATAATAACGCTATTAGGGTGCTGTTGGGGCTCCCGCGGTTTTGTAGCGCATCGGGCATGTTTAAGGGGCCATTCAAATATTACGTAAGCACAAGGGGGGGGGGGGGGGGTCTTTGCCTTAGTTATTTTGATGAGTTGTGGATGAGGGTCTGGATGGTGATGACTGACGTCAGCAGTATTTATTTATTTCTTTACTTTTTCGGATTTTCAACAAAAGGCAATTTTGGTTTGAACACAAATATTTGAATACAAAGTTAATAATTGCAAAAAATCTGCTTGCGTAATACTTGAACGGCCCCAAAAAGAACAGCATCCCTGATGCGTAGGATTCGGTGGAGCACCAACAGCATTTTAAAGGTGATAGTGAACAAACCAGATTGCCCGTTCCTGTGGACCCGTATGCACAGCTGCAGGTCTGGTGCAGCGGGAAGCGGACATAGTTATAGCTTCTTGAATTCGTTTTATTTTAATGAGAAATAAGAGACAGGCTAGTCTAGTGGTCAGTGGCCCTGACTACTATACACAAGGTCGTGGGTTCGATTCCCACCCAGGACAAGTGTTTGTGTGATGAGCACGATCATTTGTTCTTTATCTGAGTGTAATTTATCTATAATATGTATGTATTTAGAAATAAGTATACAACGTGTAACGTTAAATGCGCAAAACCTCAGATGCCCCAACTGATTTTTAATTCAATTGACCTATATCAGAGAGAAAATAAGTCATTAAAAAAATTGTAAAGGTTTTATGTGCTGTTTTAGTTTTACTGGCCATTCTGATCGTTTCTTGCGCCTGCGACGACGCTTTACCGAGGGAGGAGTCGTCACCGTGACAGTGCGCCGCGCTGACATTGGCTTGCTTGACCTATTAATAAATAGACACGGCAACGTTTTTAATGAAGAGTTTTTGAAAAATGTGACCTATATTAAAAAGTGGTTCAATTAATTCTGCTCGTTATTCTGATCAAACTATTTTCAGGTTTTGCGCATTTAACGTTACACGTTGTATATGTATGTTTATAAATCAGTTGTCTAGCACTCATAGCACAAGCTCTGCTTAGTTTGGGACTAGATGGCGTTGTGTGAAAGTTGTGGAATATTATTATTATTATTATTAAATGTAACTGACATAGTTTTATAAGTGTAACTAACAACAATATGAATTATTTGTGTTCGATTTCAATAAATAATAAATATAATAATTTTTCCTTAAAACTTCACGTTGTTTGCGAGCAATATGCTGACCGGAAAACTTGTAAAGCGGACTTTCCCAAAGTCGAGACTGAAATGAGATGCCGAGTAACAAGCAATCTCTCTCCACTTAGCCTGGAAGAAGCTACTCAATATCAGTGCCGTAATATTTTGAAGAATAAGAACATTATGCTTACAGGTACTAGCAGCCCCCGAGGTTTCACCCGCATAAGTTTCGATCCCGTGGGAGTATCGGGATAAATAGTATCCTATGTGTTAAATTTCATCCAAATCCGTTCATAAGTTATTGCGTGAAAGAGTAACAAACATCCATCCGTCTATCCTCACAAACTTTCGCGTTTATAATATTAGTAGGATAGGATAGTTTGCTATGTAAGGGATATTGATGCCAAACTGTTACCACGAGGGCATAATCATGCGAAACCGCTTAATGAATTCCGCTGCGCAACTTTATAAGAAGGGCTTTAGCACACCTCCGACGCGACAAAATTGATAGGAAACCGCTTAAGGAATTCCGCTAAGAATCATTACTACATTATGTCGCGATTCGAGTAGCGGAACATCATGAGACTTAGTTGAATTGTAGCATTCGGAGTAAAATGTCATCGCTGTCGACTTATTAAATACAGTATAGGTCTACTTCGGTCCTCTTTGATAAGTATTTCCGTAAAATCAACATTTATTTTACAAAAAAATGGAAGTTTCGCTTTATAAATTACGCTGCGATGCCTTCAGGCAATCTTCAAATTTTACAATGACAAGATTCTAGAACCTCAGCGTAGTTTTTTTTATCGGTAATTAAAAAAAAATAGCTGTCACCAGTGATAAGCACTCATGATCCCAGTATTAAAGGCAGTCTTAAAACCAGTCTAAGGACTTGCTTTTTAAATTTAGAATTAATAAGAGCGAATGTTTTATTTGTCATTATTAAATCAGGACCTGACATTTAAAAGAATGCAATAAAATTTTAAAAGGTGTTGTGAGGAAGAGAACCGACCGATGTAGCTAGAAATGAGTCAGCTTTGGAGTTGATGGAACTCGTACTGCATCAGTGCTGAACTGCTGGAGTACGAGTTCCATTTCTCTCCATATTCGTTCCGAGTTACGAGTTATACGAGTACAACATTAGTGTTACTAGTGTTAGATGTGAAAAACGAAATACGTGTCTAGTATTTATATGTAAAGAATCTATGTACAAGACTTCAAAACTGTATCATGAAAAAATCACAAAATTATAAGCTTGGTATGTTACCTGAATGTCCGTACAAAAATATGCTCACACGACGCAGCGCCCCGCGCCGCCCGCGCCTCCAGCCCGCTGTGCGCCCGCACCCATTGCTGCTATGACCGTGACCTGTGTTGTGCGCATATGATTGCGGATATGTACTTAGTGTCGCTCGGTGTCCAACTTGTAACCTCTTTTAAATATTTTTGGGACAAAATATGACATGGTGTAAAAATTATTGGAATCGATTCAGTTACTTATTCTGAACAAACTATACTCAGGTTTTCATTGTAATAAAAATAATGTTGTATATCTGTGGTTCAAAACCAAGCGGACAGTTTACTTTGTGTAAATTATTTCATCACTACTGTTCTCAAAACGACGAAGGAAAACATCGTGAGGAAACCGGCATGTCCTAGCACCATCGAAAGCGACTGCCACCAACCCATGTGGGCCATAATCCACCACGCGGGCCTTTTGCCCGCGTGGTAGATTATGTCCCACTCCCTCCTACAGAGAGAAGGCCTTTTTCCCAGCAGTAGGAACATTATAGGCCGATTATGTTATGATTTAAATACGTAGTGCAGAATGATTAAATTATTAAGGATCTGCTTACCAATATAGAAACGAAGGATCAATCTGCAGGTACCGTCTCTCTTACTCTTACCTATTCACTTATGTCCTATCTTTTTCCAGTCAAGTCCAATTGCTGTCCCATTTCTGAGAGAGAGAGAGAGTTTGGAAGAGGGAGTAGTTCGGAATAAAATAAAAGATAGCGCAAAAGCAGTCGAAAAAGGAGGTTCAATTAAACACCAAAATTGTAAACCACTAGACAAGACTATGAGAGGAGCAGTTCCAATGCAATAAGCATGTATTAGATAAATACTGCGACAAAACTAAAGAAAACATCCAATAGAATCTCTTAAACCCACCCCACCTACCTACATAGCAGGAATGTACAAAATGTTGCCAAACCTTACCTCATTATTTACAAAGGATACGTATGCTATGCATAATAATGCACTTTATGAATGGAACGCTGCACATAATATGCTAATATGTCATCCTCTATGTTCGTTGATTCATATCTCTTGATATACCATCGTGTTTTGCGTTGTTTTGGGTCGTATTTAAACTAGTTTGCGTTGAGGTTATATTTTACGATTCCTGTATAAGGTAAAATTAAATTTATTGGCAAAACTTCACAAACCTGGTGACCTGGTGGGTATGTATGTCGAGCTAATTATGATAAAACAGAGTATGTCCCATCTGCCTGGGTCTAAAATGTGTGTTCACCTGCACTCTTGACGATCTGTACAATTCTATTTTTTTTATTCGATTCAATTGAAATTTAAAAAAAAAATTCAAAAATGAATTGAATTGTTCAGATCGTTAACGTCAGAGCAACGCCTCTGACACCGCAATAAGCGTCAACGATGTATGGACGCCAGCACATTAAGCTACCCGAAACAGTCAGATTTTCCTAATCAACTTTCAACCTTATACTTTCGCGATAAAGTTGAAAATCTATTAAAGTAATTTGCCAGATTGTAGTAGCTTGATGTGCTGGCGTCTGTACTGTGGAATCTAAAAGAAGAAAACTATAAAACAAAAAAAAATCGTCTCTTTACCTTGTTTGTAATTTTTTCCTTTATTGTAATTTTTGACGTTCACAAGTACCTTTTATGTGCCTATTTGAAAAAAATGACTTTGAATTAATAATTCAGAAAAAACACAATAAAATTTACGAAAACCATTAGCCATGTAAAAAATGATCATTACACATAGAATGCCATACAAGTGCCTGCACTAATGAAAAAAACATTGTAACAAAACATTGCAATGTTTTTTAAGAGAGTAGTCTTGTAGAGGTGTTTGTAAACTTTTAGTTGGAAAAATAGTACCTATGATATAAATTTTCCCAAAATATAAGTTAATGGAGCTTCCATTAACTATTATCCATTAACATTAACTATTCATGACATTATAAGCCGTAGGCCTAATGACGAAAATATAATTATTTTCGCAAAATAAAATTACATTTAGTAAATCCGCTTTGAGGTTTTTATTCCTAGAACCACAATAAGCTCTTTATGGGATCGTCTATACAACCAATAAGGTAACCTTATCTTTTTTACTTTTACTGCCTCGATGGTCTAGTGGGCTACAGCGCTACCGCTAAGCATGAGGTCCTGAGTTAGATTCCCTGGTCAGACAGTGACATTGAATTTCTCAATAAAACTCAAACTGAAAGCATTTATTTCGGGATCCCTTCTTTACGCATAATGTTTTTTTTTTCTCTAATATGTACGTACTTTGGCATAACTATTTTGGTATAATAATACTTTGCCATAATTGTTTTTGGCATACCGTTTATGTTGACATAATAGGTTAGGTTAGGTTAGAGAATTTATGCTTAAAAAAAACTTGCGTAAGCTGTTATGCGTAAATATAATTAGGATAAACAAAGTGTGCCATGATATATTATGTCTAAAAATTTTATGCAAATGGATAGTGATCCATTTATTTCAAATAAATCAATTACCTGCAGGCACTTTTGAATGGTCAAGGGTTCGGTCAGTTAGAAAGGTGAAGCCCATTCCAAAGAGTAGTAGGTTCCTATGGAGAAGAGCCGGCAAGAAACTCCACGGGCACTTTTTTAAATTAACAAATAAGATCCCGGAGCCTGGATTTGTCCCAGGTTGATGGAGATATACTTACCCCTATTACAAGGGACTTAAAAATAATCAGCGTAAATTGTGTACTACTAAGTTACACCTCTGTTTAACCCTTCGGAGAAACAGAGCTACATTCGCGACTTATTTGCCAAAAATGTAAACAAATATGTGTTTATGGAAAAATAACTTTAATTCCTAAACAATAAAGTGCAGTTTACGCTACAACTTCAAACATTTTTTATAACTTTTTCAATGGTACTAGTTACTCTGAAATCAACTTAATTGCCATTAAAATAATTTTGATATTTATTTAACTTAAAATATCAATTTGTAGCATACATTTGAACAGACTCTTAGGTATACTTATATTACGGTCTAAAAATACCCGGTAAATGTTTTAAAGCGAATCCCACCCACTGAACAAAGGGTCCCCGTTGTCTGTTCATCTCTCAGGATTTTACATAAAGAGCGATCATTAAATTTGCACAGATCATTTATCAACAAGCCACAAACCTAATTAAGGATGAAGGAAATAGTGAAATTCGTCTCTTTTTCAACGTACTTCTTTGGTAAAAAGTCTATGGTCCAACGGTTTTATTGACTTTCAAAGGAAATAAAATCGCTGTTCGTTGCGTAGACAAGTTTAAAAGCAGGTTTATAATAATCGAACTCCTTTTTTTTGTTTGAAGGACTCTCTGGCTATAAAAATGAAAGTTGTTGTCATTAAAACAAATCATCACTATCTGTGCTGATCATATTATGCACTGCAATCTTAATCACATCAAAAGCTTAAAAAAAAATGAAAACTGTTTTAAATGTCCGCCTCGTATATTTAAAAATCTTTTTCATTTTTACCCTAGCAATTAGCAATTAATTCATTTCTGATTCGCTCGGTAAAAGCATTTAATTTTTATAACCAAGTTGTTATACGAACACGGGCTGTGTTCGTTTTTTTTTCTTTATTGATTTTTTGATTGATTTCTTTACAAGCAACTTAGCATCCATTTATATTAGGTATTCCATCTGAAAGCTATTATACTGTATCTATCACAGATACTTATTTTTTTTTAGGGTTCCTTAGTCTACATGGAACCCTTATAGTTTCGCCATGTCCGTCCGTCCGTCCGTCCCTAACATAGCTCAGAGACTCTTAGTACTAGAAAGCTATAATTAGACATGGACATGCATATTAATCACGTTGACACAACAATACATATTAATCACGGTGAAATAAAATCTTGAAAAAAAAAAAAAAAACAGAATAAGTACCTACATACTCTACATGTAAAGTGGGGATGCTTTTTTTCTCGTCTACCCCTTGGTGTGGGGTATCGTTGGATAGATTTTTAAAAAATATTGCGGGTTTGTGCATTTTTCGATTCAGGGATCCGTTTGTGAAATTTTAAGCTTTATATTATAGTTACACAACGCTTTGTCTTCTTCTTTCGAAAGTCAAATTACTGACGACTGAAAGAGATAAATCGGTGTGTGACTATTCATCTGATATAATACGTTTGTTAGTAAGGGGGTTCTACAACAATTCTCTTTTTCTAACTGTGGAGGCTTGTAATAGATCGTCGTAATTGACTTTGCAATTACATACTTTATGTAAGCTGTGCTTAGCAAATGCTTATTAATGCGTTGTGTTTAGCTTAAGCTACCCAAGTACGATTAAATAAGCTTCAATAAGCTTAGATTTATTAAGCTTCGTCAATCTAATAGGAAAGAAAACCATTATAATATCTACGTCAGAAAACGACCATAGATGATCCCTATTACCTAATAGAGATCAACTGACCCTTCCTATTGTTTGAATTAACAAAACAATACATATACATACCGTTGAAGTATGCCATTTTATTGCCATCTTTCTTGTATCTGCTGGATCTATATGAATCAGTAGACTACATAGAATTCCACAGAATACAATAGTTATATTGTTAAAAACAATAACATCACAAGAATTAGGTACTGATAGCAATTGATTTCAGTTCCTCATTCAAAGTGGAAAAAGACGGGTGCAAATGTTTTATATAAAAACGTTTCGCACATAAAATTTTAAATCTTAAATAACCGAGTGAATCGACACATGCGGGTCGAAAACACGAAACATAATGTAAACTAAACTTAAATTCGCTCCAACGACTCGAATCAGGTTTTTTGTTTTTGAGAAAATAAGTCCCCTATATAAAACGTTGGTGCTAACAACGGACTTTTCTTCGCGTTTATTAGTGCAAGCAAGATGGTACTCGGTCGTGTTCACTTCACCTTTTGTGTTTTATTTGTGTTCCAAAGTTTATTGTATTGTGACGGTCAGATTGCACATAAAAGTTATGATCTGAGTGAGTATTTTTGGCATTGTTATGACATTTTGTGCGGACAATATTGTACTTATAAGATCTTGTGGACTTGCGGTCCATTTTATAGGTATAAAAGAGTCTGGCAAATAGTTGTTGAAAATAGCTCAACAATAGAACAAAGATCTTGTGCTTGTTTTCGGGACCAATTTTCTGTGCCGATAGATTTTTAATGGGTTTATTGAAGTCCTTATTCTCCTTTGCGTTTGCCTAACGATGGTTATCCGGAACCTTATTCTCTATGACACAATGAACTAAACCGCGCGAAATGAACGTGAGATAGGCGCAATTTGCTAAGGAATTGACATGGTTTCGAAGTAAAGAATCGTTAAGTGGTCATAGTTAATTAGAGCCCTGAAGGGCAATTCTCCTTATTTTAAGAACGTTCGCTGTCTAATCTCAGTCTCAATCTGTCAAAAATTCCTCGAATTTCCCTCCATTTTGACAAGCTTTTCCATTGATTGTCGCTAAGATGAGATTTAAACTAGATTTTGAACGTTTTAATTACGAGAACTTCATGGCGTTTTTATAGAGAACAATTATTTTTTAATTCCACAAAAAGTTAGGAAATATCATGTAGGTACTTAGTTACTAACATTATTTTTATTTTATAACTAAGTTTTAAATCTACATTACGAATGGCAATTTTTGTTTGGTCCCGCTCTTTTAGTCATACTTTACAAGTTACTATCATCTTGGGTTAACTACCCAAGATGATAGTAACTTGTAAAGTCTTATAAGATAGTAACTTATAAAGCCTTTTCCCAACTATGTTGGGGTCGGCTTCCAGTCTAACCGGATGCAGCTGAATACTAGTATTTTACATGGAGCGACTGCCTATCTGACCTCCACAACCCATTTACTGGGTAATACGATACCCCTAGGTAAGATGGGTTGTCAGACTTTCGGGCTTCTGACTACCCGTAACGACTGTCAAAGATCTACGAATTACAGCCGGGACCAAAAGATAAAGATGGTCACCCATCCATAGACCAACCGCGGCAAGCGTAGCTTAACCTGATCGATCGATCCGTGCGGCTGTTATTATTTAGCCACGGGCCCCTCACAAGTTACTATGTAATGACTTTTTATCAACCCTGTTGATTTCATTCAGAGTCTCAGTTTCCAAGACGGTTCAAAGAAACAGTGTTAAAAATAAAAGTCGTAAACAAACATCGCTGGAATTTAATATTACAAACAACAAATGGTTTAATTTTATGTAAATCGCGTAAAAGGTACTAGAAGAGGAATTCATTTGTTATTTCTCTAGTAGATACTTCCTTTCTGCTTTAATTTCAACGAATCCCAACAGAGCTTCTTTTCTATCTCTAAGTTGACCCAAATACTGAATTGTTTGTCACAGTTCGTTCTATTTATTTTGATTACTAGATACTGTATCTTTTATAAGGAATTTATGTAAATATTAAATATAAGCCATATACCTAAAAAAAGAAACCCATAAAAGGAATGAATTACTTCGTCCTCGTATTTATTGTTGTATTATATCTAGGCTGAAGGTCGTTGTGACTTAGATAACTATATGTATATAGGCACACAGATTAGGGCAGTTACCAATAAATTATCAATAAAATATATGGTCCATTTTTAGCTTAGATTTTACTGACATCTGCATCGTTGAAAGAAAACATCGTGAGGAAACCTGCAGTGCTATTCTGTAAAAATCTCACCGTGAGAACTTGGGTGAAGTGAGTGGGAAGTGAGCTGTCATTAGGGATTAACACTATTGACACTGCTCACTTCACTTATGATTTCACGGTGAGATTTTTACAGAATCGACCGGCTGGACTTATTAGTAAAATAATTATTTACTACTTAAGGCTAAAATCGCCAACACGTCTTGAGCAAGCGTGATGATCAATGCACATACCTTTTGTGTATGAGAATCGGCCTTTGTCCTGCAGTGGGATAGTAATAGCCTGGTAATATGGGGCCTTCTTAGGCCAAAGTCACGCAGCTAGGAGCATTGCTTGTTACCGGTAGCTTGATAAGAAGCGTAGTTCGACCAAGTGACGCTTACTTACTTCCACCTCCGCGCTTGGGTGTGAGTGTGTCCATTGCAGAGCAGTAACACTCTATTACTCTAAATTTGAATAATTTTGAAGCATATTGCTAATCCATTGCTCCTTATGTTCGAATAATGTGTCTGCTCTACAACGTAAATAACGCAATGAATGTTGTTGAACTGTCAAAATGAAACCCATTGCTACTGATAATGTGTTACACAATAATTAGCCTGCTGCACCCTATAATTGCGTAACACACTATCAATCATAATGTGAATAATTTTGAAGGATAATGCTATTCCATTGCTTCATATGGTCGAAAAATTTGTCTTGATACTCAACAACGTAAATAACGCAATGAATATTGTGTGAATAGTTTTAGTCCAGTTAGGATATTATTTTGTTATTTCTATTAATTAATTAGGTAACTATTAATTGTTATTTACTTACCTAAATATTATTTTAATTGTTAATAAAAGAGACAAATGAATATTATTGAACTGTCAAAATGAAAGCCATTGCTACTGATAGTGTTTTAGGCAATTAGGTACCCCGCGGATACAGAAAACATAATTGTTTTTCTTTTTATTTATTTTTTGTGTAGAATACATGACTCGTAATGCATATTTAGAACAAACATACACAGCTCTCAGGCTGCGTTTCCACTGAAGTGGAGCTGGGCGGAGCGGAGCGGAGACGTGCAGGAATCGTCCAATGACAGACGAGACGAGTGACGCGATGAGGATTTCCACCATTGTGATTGGTCGATTCTTGCACGTCTCCGCTCCGCTCAGCCCAGCTACGCTTCCGTGGAAACGCACCCTAAGATGCTTCTATTGCCTTCTATTGATGATAATAACCTCGATAAGAACCTCGAAGGACATCAATGGCGGCCATTTTTAGACAGTTTTTGTCTTCCCCTGTGAAATAACGTTTATTGTAATCATCAAAGCATACGGGCCCCTCATGCCCGTGGCTAAATAATAACAGCCGCACAGGTCGTTCGATTAGGTTAAGCTACGCTTACCACGGTTGGTCTGTGGATGGGTGACCATCTTTACGTACCTTGACCCCTCCATGCCTCGGAAGGATCTTTGACAGTAGTTATGGGTAGTCAGCAGCCCGAAAGTCTGAAAAACCAGTCTTTGCTAGGGGTATGGTATTACCCAGTAACTGGGTTGTGGAGGTCAGATCTAGGCAGTCGCTCCATGTAAAATATTGGTGTTCAGCTGCATCCGGTTAGACTGGAAGCCGACCCCAACATAGTTGGGAAAAGGCTAGGCAGATGATGATGATCACATAAGCCGACATGGGCACTTTTGAAACACGAGGAAACATGAAGTGCACGGTTCCAATTGGTTTTTATCTTTAGAGAAGAGCCGGCAAGGAACTAAAGAACAATACAAACATAAAGAAAAAGGAACAATGAACAATCACTAGGTTTTCACCGAACGGTGACGAAAAGTAAAACCATACATTTGCTAGGAGCGTGTCACCTAGCAGGACACATACACTAAAGCCACGGATACACTAGGGGACAAATGGAGCAACATGTTGCGGAACATGGCGCTCGGCAATGTCCCGAGAGAATGTCGCGCCGTGCGCTCGCTCTCGGAGCGGGAGCAAGAAACATGTCTCGCGTCACGTAAAATGTTGTGGGTCATGTTGCGGGACACTATGCAACGTTGCAGCGTCACGTATATTTTGTGTTGCGCGTCATGTTGCTGGACAAAATGTTCCCTAGTGTATCCGGGGCTTAATTAGTAAGCGAAGCACTTAGCTGTGTGACTTCGACCTTTGAGAATTTATAAGATGCCTGACCTTGACTTCATGCCTCAAAATGACAGTAAAAGGAGCACTTAGTGAGACATTATCTAAATTCAATTTAGCGTAACTAGGAGAAGTGGTTCCCGGCTGTGAACGTTGTCTTTGTGTGCTACGGCTACATTGTTGCGACGACGCGAACTACACTTCGCGCGCTCTCTGTTGTACAGCGAGACGTCGAGCGGTGTGCGAGAGAGCACAAGTAAATGTAGTTCGCGTTTTCGCGACAATGTAGCCGTAGAGTAAAGGATGTCACTCAACTGAATCTTAATTTTACGTCTCAATGTTACTTACATAATCCTTTTTCTTTGGTAAATTAAATTGTTCTTACACACTTCATGTTTGTGAGTTTACTATTTTTCTTTAGGGGTATTTGCTTTTATGCTGCCATGCTTTGAGTGGCACTAAGAAGATTTGGACGAAAACCGTGACGAAGGGTAAATCATTAGAATAGCTTTTAGTGTCTCACACGGCATAGAACTCCCTTTCCTCTTTCCACTTAAAACAATCTTAGACGTTTCAGGGTAACCGTATAACGCAGTGCCAAGGTCTTTCGCCTTCTTTGAATCTGATTTCTCCCAACTTTGGAAGTAATCTTACCATTTTCTCCGTAGTCTTTCCGCTATCTTAGCTTGAATAGCCGTAGAGTAAGTACACGTATGGTTAGATTTCCGTCGTTGATTCAAATAAATGAAATAAAATATTAAACTAAATATACCTACCGTTTATTACAACATGACGTGGTGCAGGGCAGTTCAACTATTACCATAAACCTTTTATTTTTATGTCCCTACTGACATAAATATACATAATCTTATAATCTAACAAGCAACCGCTGCAATACTGTACGTCACTCAAAGCACTCGAGGTATAAAGCTATGGCCACACTGATGCGGATCCCACGCGGGATTCAGCCCGAAACTCAGTCGCGCCGATTGTGTCAACTAACGCGTATGGAGTGGAGATGGTGAAAGTGACATGAATCAGTATAATAGTAGCATAATTAGCCTATAATGTTTCCACTGATAGGACACTTCTTCTCTGTGAGAGGGAGTGGGCCATAATCCACCATTCGGGCCCAGTGTGGGTTGGTAGATGTCACGTACCTTCGATTTTTTGGTTCTAGGACATGCCGGTTTCCTCACAATGTTTTCCTTCACCGTTTTGAGAGTAGTTGTGTTGAAATAATTTACACAAAGTGCCTGCTTGTGGTTCGAACCCACGACTAAATATAAGTAATACAAGTCGTTGTTTTAACTGCCCTGTTGGTCTCGTGGTTGCAAGCGCGACTGTTGAGCGTAGGGTCCTGAGTTTGATTCCCGGGTCGGGAATTGAACCCGGGTCGGAAAGTGTTATTGAGTTTTTCCATTTGGAATTCGTTAAATAGCCCGGAGTTTGGAAGTTGGCGGTGTGATACCCCCGTGACTCGGAAAGTTGGTCCTGCGGCTGATCTCACTCCGGTCGAGTCGGATTTCCGCCCCATCGGACTACTTATGAGAGTTAATTTTAATCTAAGTATTTTCATTTCTGAATTGTTATTTTTTTGTTTTTGTTTTTATCTTTTTTAGTACGGACGCTTTTAACGTGCACGTCTTTCTACATCGTTCTCACATGTATTATTTCAACTTGAATGATGTAACCAAAATTTTGTAATGATTATTATGATTTAAAAGAGTGTCCGTGGAGTTTCTTGCCCGTTCTTCTCCACAGGTACCTACTACACTTTGGAATGGGCAACTAGCTTCATCTTTCTGACTGACCGACCCCTTGACAATTCAAAAGTGCCTGTAATTGGTTTACTTGAAATAAATGCTTTGAGTTTGAGTTTGAGGGAAGTGGGAGTGCACCTGTGTCTGCGCGCACACTTGTGCACTATAATATTATATATATGATATCTCCCGCGCCAAAGGCTAGTCTCCGTTGAGATTGGCCTCCAGGGCCGAAATTCAGTCTGGAAGACTTTTACAAATCAAAAATCGCGGTCGTTGCCACTGGGCCACCACTGCTAAATAAATAAGAATAATTAGTAGCGTGACTTAATTATGAATTATTAAAATAATGAACGCACGCAGTCGCGTCAAGTATCCCGCGCGTGATTTGCCTCAGTGTGACCATATCTTAAAAAAAAAATGGTTGTAAAGATATTAATATTTCCTTTACTAAGTATATTATGTACCGTTACGGTGTTAGTAAGCCTCTGTGACCTCATTCAGTCAAGTTTTATGGATATAATTAACATGCAGGCGACATTTATTTATATTTCTTTATTATTTTCAGTCACTTTTAATTAAATAAAGTGTTGGATATGAGCATTATGGTGCGATAACCTACAAAGATAACGTTGTTTTATTTTATTATTATCTAAAAAGGCTGTAAGGAACTCAAGAAAAGTCTGAAACATTGAATGTTAAAAAGAGAATTGCCGGTCGATTCTGGAAAATTCTCATCGTGATAACTTAGGTGAAGTGAGCTTAGAGTGAGCTGTGAGTAATGCTGATGTTAGGGATTGACACTATTGACGACTCACTTCACCCAAGTTTTCACGGTGAGATGGTTACAGAATCGCACGGCAGGTAGTATTTAATTATCTTTTCCACTTTAAATAAAAATATAAGTAGTTGTATTAATAAAATTGAAGTCAAGAAATATTCCATTTGTTTTAATTAAACTAATTAAATTAATTAATTATTTTTTATTATTATTGGTTTTTATGTTTTTACTTATTTCGGGACCGTGGGGTCCCGGTCTTTTGGAAGGCGTACGAAGGGCCGAAGCCAATTTGCAGAAGCCAAAAATACAAATTTGGATGGCTAAAGTGGACTGGTTACCAATAAATGTAGAAGAACTATGGCCCCTGCTTGATCAATCACACTAATATTATAAAGGCGAAAGTTTGTGAGTGTGTGTGTGTGTATGTTTGTTACTTCTTCACGCTCAAACGGCTGGACCAATATTGATGAAAATTTTCACACAGATAATTTATAACCAGGATTAACACATAGAACACTTTTTATATCGATATTCATACGGGATCAAGACATATGCACACTCAATAATGGGTCCCCGAAAACCGAAAACGCTTTTATGGGTCTTTTTGTTGACTTTGATACCTCCAATATCAGTGAAACCTCAGAGCGTTATTATACCTACCAAACAAATCACAGAAACTTGTAAAGAAAAAAAAAAAACTGATAGGTAGGAAACTTTTCAAGAGCACTAGGTAGATAGGTACTGTGAAGATCTGATGAGCACTTCTAAGAAATCAAACAACGTTACGATTTCTTCACGTTTATTTTGACTGAACGTTATTACAATTTCTCGACTAAACTATCACTGTTATTCTAAACAATAAAACGTAGTACAAAATATTTTGTTCTAAACTTGCTAGACTGTTCGAATGTGACCAGCCGGTCGATTCTGTAAAAATATCACCGTGAAATCATAGGTGAAGTGAGCTTGAAGTGAGCAGAACAGCGCGCACGGCTACACATCAAGCTATAACATTCCAGTATAAGCTGATCTCGCATTGTATAGGCTTTCCCTACAATAAGAGGTCGGTTTATACTGGAAAATGTGTGTAATGTGTATGTGTAGACGCTAGTAGGTACCTATGTTGAAATTAAATTTGTGATATATAATTTAATGTTCATATAATGACAAGTCAATATTAAATTATGATTGATAATTTTGTTACTTAGTACTCGTCCGATAATAGTGTAGTTTAATAAAATCACTTCGAGCTCGTGTGCCCGCGTGACCGCGAGCAGTAGTGTGCGAGCGAGATAAAGAGTGAGGTGGCGCGGGGAAGTGGGGGCGAAACCTGAATTTGAGCTGAGGTGGTATAGGCTCAGTGAATCTCACTTCATGCTCACTTCACCTAAGTTCTCACGGTGAGATTTTTATACATAGAATAGCACTACAGCACCGTGACACACTATCAACCTCAATCTGAATAATTTTGAAGGATATTCTTAATCATTGCTTCATATGATCGAAAAATGTGTCTGCTCAACAACGTAAATAACGCAATGAATATTGTTGAACTGTCAAAATGAAACCCATTGATAATCCGCGAGTTGACTAATTTTTTTTTATTATTTAAATTGAAGCTTTTTTACCTCACTAATAGCTTGGTACCTATAAACAGTTTTTTAATATTTTTAAAAATTGAAAAGATATGAGCGTTCAAAACTCTCAATTAGACAGAGAGGGAAATACTGAATTGTGACGTCATAGTTCAGTATCGCCATATAAATTACATGCAAAACTTCGTTTTGCGAGAAAGAGATAGACAAAAAGTTTCTATAGGTAAGTTATAAGTTTTTTATTTTTCGACCGATTTCAAATTTGATTTCGAATTCTATTATTGTATTACATGTGTGGATATATTATCTACTAGAATATATAGTATTAAATATCATGCAACTACCCAATTATAGTGTGTTACGCAATTACCCCGCAGAGCTAATCTGTTGCCAGCTTGCACTGCATAAGGTCGACTTTAGCGGACAATATATACAATACCTACATCTAAGAGATTTTTAATTACACTTGATATCACTTTGTAACTTTTGGTTTTCAGCGTATTAATTAACTACGATCTGCCATAAAAAGCAACTTGAAAAGAAATATTTATTCTTCTCGTAATTATAAATAAGATAAGGTATTTCGGAATTAGGTATGATATGATATTAGGACGATCGACAGCCTCCTTCAAATTGCCTAACTTGCATTCATATCTTTGTATGATAATTTTTTTAGGTAACTACTACTGGATGCTTTTTTTACAGTCTCCAAATTTTTACAGGATATTCTACCCATGAATATGAACCACTTTCACTATGGGACCAACTCTGAAATTAGAAAAAAATACAGCTGTTTAATACAAAAGTCCAATACCTACTAGATCAAAATGTACGAAACAGCTGATTTTTTTTCGTGAGCTTAGAGTTGGTCCGATACTGAAAGTTTTTCATATTCATGGGTAGAACACCCTGTAAACATTTGGAGACGGCAAAAAAAATCATTCAGTATATTATTCGTATGAAAACAAACGAGGCAAAAGGAGTGGAAATGTAAGGATCGTAGCAGGTGGCGTTCTGTAGTTTCTGGCTACCCCTTTGGGAGGCATGAGTTTATGTATGTACATATGTACTTATTCAGTCCGCAATCGGCATCTTGCTTTTGTTTTGTTGTCAATTTGCCAGCGTCGTAACATTTACGCAATGTGTATTTTTTTTTGCTCCTTGACATCAGGTAATGTATAAAATAAAATTGTCAAACTTTAATTGGATGAATACGAGGCTTTTGGCTACTATTATGTGAGTATTTTGTGTCTTATTTTTGCAATGTGCATTTGTTTGTACGGACAATTTTTTTTTTCTTTGTTTCTTTATTTGTCTGCTTTATAAGTGTACATAGGTATTGCAATATTAACTTCAATGATCGGTCCTTTTCCTTGAGCACTCAAATTGGCCGCCCGGGGGCATCCCGGTCCGGGAGGTTCATTTGGCAAAGGATATTTACAAGCTATTAAATTATTCAGATGACAAGTTATGGATATGGATGGAGGTCTCTAAGGCAAAGCTGTCCTGAACAAAACTTAGGTAGGTACTGTGAGAGCTTTATGAGCTCTCAACCGGGAGGAAGCAATTAAACCATGGTTTGTCGTATATGTCCAATAATTATTCCCAGAAATAGTTCTACGCAATGATTTCTAGATAATTCAATGGTTCTACGTGTTTCTACATTTTTATCCACTTTACATTGTCACTTGGCTTGTCAGCCAAATCGGACGTATATCTACTGTTTTTATCTTCAAATTTTAAACTAAATTAATGTGTGTCTCATATCTCTGCGATCTACTTTTCAAAGTATTCATAAAAGTTGCATTTAACACATTGAGCGCCAAGCCCATAAACTGTGTTTTTCATTTTCTGGAAGTTGCATTTTTTCTGCCTAATTCATATTCTCATGCTATTTTAATAACATAGGTATGAAATAAATGCGTGATTTTCCAAAATTTTCCAGAAACAACCGTGAAGGCCAGAGGTATTAGAATTCGTAGTAAAATGTGTTTCCTGACGGGCACACTGGCCTCCGAATGAAGCACTGACTGTGCGTCCCGAAGGAAACACGCGGCCTCTGAAGGTGGTACTTAGTGTTTCCGGAAGGATACACATGGCGCTCAACGTGTTAAGCACCAAATAGGCTATCTCTACAGTATACGTAGTATACAAAATATTTTGCTTATTTTAAAAACCTGAGGGGTAGTTTTCATAATTTTAACATCGTTCACAGTCGGAAGGCCAATTCCCGTAGTTAAAAGTAGCCGGCCAAGCGCGTGTCGGACCACACACAATGAAGGGCTCCGTAGTTGGAATTAATTTATCCCAAGAACAAACTTAACATTGTAGTTGAAAATCATGTTCTCCCATACATTGCAACTGCATGTGTAAGTTGGTCGACTATTACTTGTAAACTTGTAAAGCTTACCTACTTATCTGTGATAGTTTCCTTTTAACTTCGTTATAATGTAATTAGTACCGTGACTTTTATCACATATCCAGAAACAAAAATTTTGCTGGGGGGAGGGGGGGGGGGGCACTTGACTAACTAAAATTAGCACTTTAAAACTTAACATTTCACAAAAAGATCCCTGACCTATCCAACGGTTCTCCACACTATGGGGTAGACGAGAAAAGAAAACATCCCAACTTTACGCGGAGGCACCCTAAAAAAATTATGATTTTATATTACCACTTTGTCGGCGCAATGAATATGTATATCCATGCCAAAATGATAGCTTTCTGGTACTAAGAGTTTCTGAGCTAAGCTGCGCACGGATGGATGGACAGACGGACATGCCGAAACTATAAGGGTTTCTTGTTGACTACAGAACCCTAAAAACGTTCAAAACCTAGTCGTAATCTCATCTCGGTGACACCCTATGTCAAAAACTTGTCAAAAATGCACGGTTTGTGATATTTTTGACAGATTGAGACTGAGATTAGACTGTGAACGTTCTTAAAGAGAATTGTCTCTCTGATATCAGTGTCAATCTGTCAAAATAATCTCTAATTTTCCTACATTTTTGAGAAGTTTTTGTCATTTGTTTGTCGCCGAGATGTCACTGCGGCTACATTTTGAACGTTTTAAATTACGAGAATTGGCCTTCAGTTCAAAATTGTACGAGCATGAATGCACTTCAGTGCACTTTTAAAGTTGGGATGTTTTCTTTCCTCGTTCTACCCCATGGTAGAACGAGAAAAGAAAACATCCCAACTTTACGCGAAGGCACCCTAAAAAAAATATGATTTTATATTACCCCTTTGTCGGCGTGATTAATATGTAGATCCATGCCAAATTATAGCTTTCTGGTACTAAGAGTTTCTGAGCTAAGCTGCGCACGCACGTATGGACAGATGGACATGCCGAAACTATAAGGGTTTCTTGTTGCCTACAGAACCCTAAAAACGTTCAAAATCTAGTCGTAATCTCATCTCGGTGACAACCAATGTCAAAAAGTTGTCAAAAATGTACCTACGGAAATTTGTGATCTTTTTGACAGATTGAGACTGAGATTAGACTGTGAACGTTCTTAAAGAGAATTGTCTCTCTGATATCAGTGTCAATCTGTCAAAATAATCTCTAATTTTCCTACATTTTTGACAAGTTTTTGTCATTTGTTTGTCGCCGAGATGTCACTGCGGCTACATTTTGAACGTTTTAAATTACGAGAATTGGCCTTCAGTTCAAAATTGTACGAGCATGAATGCACTTCAGTGCACTTTTAAAGTTGGGATGTTTTCTTTCCTCGTTCTACCCCATGGTAGAACGAGAAAAGAAAACATCCCAACTTTACGCGAAGGCACCCTAAAAAAAATATGATTTTATATTACCCCTTTGTCGGCGTGATTAATATGTAGATCCATGCCAAATTATAGCTTTCTGGTACTAAGAGTTTCTGAGCTAAGCTGCGCACGCACGTATGGACAGATGGACATGCCGAAACTATAAGGGTTTCTTGTTGCCTACAGAACCCTAAAAACGTTCAAAATCTAGTCGTAATCTCATCTCGGTGACAACCAATGTCAAAAAGTTGTCAAAAATGTACCTACGGAAATTTGTGATCTTTTTGACAGATTGAGACTGAGATTAGACTGTGAACGTTCTTAAAGAGAATTGTCTCTCTGATATCAGTGTCAATCTGTCAAAATAATCTCTAATTTTCCTACATTTTTGAGAAGTTTTTGTCATTTGTTTGTCGCCGAGATGTCACTGCGGCTACATTTTGAACGTTTTAAATTACGAGAATTGGCCTTCAGTTCAAAATTGTACGAGCATGAATGCACTTCAGTGCACTTTTAAAGTTGGGATGTTTTCTTTCCTCGTTCTACCCCATGGTAGAACGAGAAAAGAAAACATCCCAACTTTACGCGAAGGCACCCTAAAAAAAATATGATTTTATATTACCCCTTTGTCGGCGTGATTAATATGTAGATCCATGCCAAATTATAGCTTTCTGGTACTAAGAGTTTCTGAGCTAAGCTGCGCACGCACGTATGGACAGATGGACATGCCGAAACTATAAGGGTTTCTTGTTGCCTACAGAACCCTAAAAACGTTCAAAATCTAGTCGTAATCTCATCTCGGTGACAACCAATGTCAAAAAGTTGTCAAAAATGTACCTACGGAAATTTGTGATCTTTTTGACAGATTGAGACTGAGATTAGACTGTGAACGTTCTTAAAGAGAATTGTCTCTCTGATATCAGTGTCAATCTGTCAAAATAATCTCTAATTTTCCTACATTTTTGACAAGTTTTTGTCATTTGTTTGTCGCCGAGATGTCACTGCGACTAGATTTTGAACGTTTTAAATTACGAGAATTGGCCTTCAGTTCAAAATTGTACGAGCATGAATGCACTTCAGTGCACTTTTATAGCAGGAAGTCACATCAAACTGTTCTTATGCACTTAAGCAGGTTAATATTAAAAGTGAAAGTAAAATTGCAGAATATTCAGACCTTGATCTTTTAACTGAACCAATCAGTAACAGGAAGAAAAAAATATTTTGTTTTTAGGGAATAATGTGGCTACTGAGGCTACTAGGTAGGTAACCTCATAAACACGCAGGATAATTGCGTAACACATTATCAGTAGCAATAGGTTTCATTTTGACAGTTCAACACCATTCATTGCGTTATTTAAGTTGTTGACCAGACACATTTTGGAACATATGAAGCAATAGATTAGCAATATCTTCTCTTATCTTCTGTTCTAGCACTAATGTGATGATGAATGGACACTGAAGACTGTGTGGTGACCCTGTGTAGTGAATAGTGTACCTATAGTGGGTACACACGCCAGCACATCAAGCTACCCGAAACTGTCAAATTTTCCCAATCAACATTGAACGTAGATAATTCTTTTACGATAAAGTTGAAAATCTATTAAAGAAATTTGACAGCTTGCAGTAGCTTGATGTACTGGCGTCTGTACGTTCGGTACATTGGTCTATGCAATTAGTCAATAGTAGCTTTGGTATACAAGGTCTCTATATAATAATAAATATACCTAAATAACACTCAATCTGCCTAGCCTTTTTCTAACTAGTTGAGACCAGCTTCCAGTCTAACCGGATGCAGTTAAATACCAGTATTTTACATGGAGCGCCCATGCACAACCCAGCCATCTGACCTGCACAACCCAGTTACTGAGTAATACGATACGCCTTGGTAAGACTGGTAGTCAGACTTTCGGGCTACTGATCTTCGATCAATAATCTTCTGATGACCCGTAACGACTGTCAAAGATCCAAGAATGAAATATCGTAGGTAGCGTGATTTCCTAGGCACGAAAGGTTCTCGGTATGTAAAGATGGTCACCCATCCACGAACCGACCACGGCAAATGTAGTTTAACCTTCGATCGACCCGTGCGACTGTTATTACTTAGCCACGAGCCCCTCTGTAAATATAACCAATGTTTATAATATACACACATTGTGCTCGAATAGCTAGTCTTGCTTGCTTGTCTTGGTGCTGTAGGTTGTGTAGGGGTAGTCTTACACAACCATCCCAGGCCACCACACCACACATCACAGGCCATCCATCACAGGCCTCGTCCATCGCTTTCCATCAGGCGTGATCGAGGTCAAGAGTGGGCCCAATCTGCAATAAAAAAAAAATAAAAAAAATAGGTACAGACGCCAGCACATCAAGCTACCCGAAACTGTCAGATTATCCCAATCAACTTTGAACCTTATGTTTTAGCGATAAAGTTGAAAATCTATTAAAGAAATCTGACAGATTGTAGTAGCTTGATGTGCTGGCGTCTGTACATACTTACTTACCTAGACCCAAAAAAGTGATCTTGAGTTCCCCTCATTATCCAAGCATAGCGCTACTGCCTTGAAGGTACACCTTATTCTAGTAGACAATGCATAGCTAGTAAAATTTTATAGAAAAACTAGCTGCGCCTCGCAGTTTCATCCGCAGAAATCTCGATCCCGTAGACATATTGGAATAAAAAGTATTATAAGATCCTAATCCAGGTCATAGTTTACCTACGTGCCTTTCCTCCAAATCCTTGCAGCCATGTAAGCGTGATAGCATAACAAACAAACATAAAAAAAAATCTAATATTTTCTCTTTATAATATTAGTTTAGTTATAACGACGACTGCAATGTTACTACACTCAATGTAAAAAGAAAAATATAAGATGCAATCAGACACCTCATATAAAATAACTATTATTACAACTTCTAACTACACCTCAGTTGAAACAAAATCAAAGTTCAATATCACGCCAGGTGTCGATAGAACCACAAAATTTTATGGTCCACATTTATTTTCTCCATTACCTTTGCTCCTTTTTGCCGTTTTTAGAACCTTTTGTAAACTTTGTTCAAGGGTGTACTTACCAACGTACAAAATTATATATGAAAATTATATGTGGGAATGATAAAAAAAAATCTAATATGCCGTTCGTTTTAAAAGGGTCAACGCAAAATAGGCACATGTTTAGCAAAAGAAAAAAAAATGCAAAAAAGGGATTTAAGCGCATACCTATACCCAGTGCCCAAGTTTACATATCTACTCAAGACTTCTTACATAAGTACCCCATCTCTTTTCATATTGCGAAATTGACCTGCTCTTGACCACGACCTGACCTCACCTTGTGGAAAGCGATGCAGGAGTTCTACGATGGAACGAGCAAGCCCAGAAGATGCCTGTTCACTCTTGCTTTGGAGGCTGACTGACTGGGTTATACATATGTGGCAGGAAACACAGACGCTGGTAGAGAGTTCCACACTTTGGCAGAAATGAGGAATGACGTTTGGGAGGGGCTTGACCCCGCTGAGGGGAGGTTTTAGTATACTAAACACTAAAAAAGGTGCGCTGTTCAAAATTCGTCACGTAAACTAAACATGTAATAGTCTGGCTGACTGACTGGGTTATACATATGTGGCAGGAAACACAGACGCTGGTAGAGAGTTCCACACTTTGGCAGAAATGAGGAATGACGTTTGGGAGGGGCTTGACCCCGCTGAGGGGAGGTTTTAGTATACTAAACACTAAAAAAGGTGCGCTTTTCAAAATTCGTCACGTAAACTAAACATGTAATAGTCTGGCTGACTGACTGGGTTATACATATGTGGCAGGAAACACAGACGCTGGTAGAGAGTTCCACACTTTGGCAGAAATGAGGAATGACGTTTGGGAGGGGCTTGACCCCGCTGAGGGGAGATTTTATTATACTAAACACTAAAAAAAAGGCGCGCTGTTCAAAATTCGTCACGTAAACTAAACATGTAATAGTCTGGCTGACTGACTGGGTTATACATATGTGGCAGGAAACACAGACGCTGGTAGAGAGTTCCACACTTTGGCAGAAATGAGGAATGACGTTTGGGTGGGGCTTGACCCCGCTGAGGGGAGATTTTAGTATACTAAACACTAAAAAAAAGGCGCGCTGTTCAAAATTCGTCACGTAAACCAAACATGTAATAGTTTAAAACTTGAAAACATAATACTTATTATGTTAAGAATAATTTATGACAATTGTACCTTGGCCTAACGTGCGTTACGCAAGCTGATTTAGTTCGCTGTCAAAAACTGCGCATTCGTTACCAAGCTGATTCAGTCTGGCGTGCGTTATTCATTCTTCTGGTTGAATATAATGCCAATTTCTGAGATATTGTAGTTTTAGTGTGTATCGCGTGATTTCGGCCGGGAGCACCGTAACAGATGCGCGTATCGGCGCGAAAAGAGACGTAACGCTTGAATGGATTTTATGCTTGGTAAAAAAATCAATTAGAATAATATCATTAGAATAATATCAAGTTCACTTGAAGTTTTGTCACGGAAGAGCTCAGATGCTTTTGGGGGCGGCTTGAGCGTCTTAGTCCCCTGGATTCGTCACTGGCCGTGCACATAATAAATGCCTGCCTATGTAGGTACCTAGTAGTATAGGGATAATCACACTTATATCTTATTCATATACTTTAAAATGTGTGCACTCGAGGCCAAATTGTCTATGGACGGTGGGCATTCCCCTTTCCACTGTTGCACAACAACAACGTGTAACGTTAAATGCGCAAAACCTCAGACACCCCAACTGATTTTTAATTCAATTGACCTATTTCAGAGAGAAAATAAGTCATAAAAAAAATTGTATAGGTTTTATGTGCTGTTTTAGTTTTACTGGCCATTCTGATTGTTTCTTGCGTCTGCGACGACGCTTTATCGAGGGAGGAGTCGTCACCGGGCCGCTGCGCCGCGCTGACATTGGCTTGCTTGACCTATTAATAAATAGACACGGCAACGTCTTTAATGATTTTTTTTGAAAAATGTGACCTATATTAAAAAGTGGTTCAATTAATTCTGCTCGTTATTCTGATCAAACTATTTTCAGGTTTTGCGCATTTAACGTTAGGTACACGTTGTATATGCCACATTATAAGCAATTTGCATTGTTGCGATCATTGATATTATTTATTGTTGTTGACCCAAGCTCTGCGGTTGCTATCTAATTCTACCTACTTACTTAATTAATTCTCAAAGGGTTGATTGATTTATACAAAGCGTAATGACCAAGTCAACTGTTTTAATTAGACTCTAGGCAAATAGATATTTCTAATTAGGCGCTGATACGGTACCTATATACAGGATGTCCGAAAATTCATGGATTACCTTTTACCTGCTGATGGGCCACATTGGGATATACCAGTAAAAAAAATTACCATAGTAAAAGTCTTACGGTTTCTGAGTTTTTTGATGTTTAATGAAATTTTGGAAAATCTCTACCTTTGATCAGTTTTTTCCATGCTATTTCTACGAATGAAAACTTTCGAGTACAGGTTTTTTTTTAATTTTCATCTTGAATCATCCTGCTATCGATTGAATACAAGAAAGTTACAGATATCATCTTTTAAATACCTAAAATTTAGGTTCAAACCTAAAATTTTCACCAAAAAAAAAATATATATATATGTTATTGGTAGATCATTTTTTTTTATTGGTATATCCCAATGTGGCCCATCAGCAGGTAAAAGGTAATCCATGACTTTTCAGACACCCAGTATATCTACCTATGTATACCTAGTTAATGGCCTTGAATTTCTTGCATTGCTTCGTGAAATGGAAAAGGCCTGGAACAGCGGAGATGATACTTACGTAGATACATCTTATGAAATGTCGCAAAAGAAGGCAGATTGTACGTCATCTGCCTAGCCTTTTCCCAACTATGTTGGGGTCAGCTTCCAGCTTAACCCTAATACCAGCATTTCAGATGGAAACGGCCTATCTGGCCACTCCGCTGTCCGTTCGTCCGTCCGTCTGTCGCCAGGCTGTATCTCATGAACCGTGATAGTTAGACAGTTAAAATTTTCACAGATGATGAATTTTTGTTGCCGCTATAACAAAAAATACTAAAAAACAGAATAAAATAAATATTTAAGGGGACTCCCATACATCAAACATAATTTTTTTTTGCCGTTTTTATAGATAATGGTACGGAACCCTTCGTGCGCGAATCCGACTTGCGCTTGGCCGGTTTTTTAATTATTTGGCGAAACTTCACAAACATTTTGGGTGTCGGTACTTACCTACCCATCTAATACTTCGTAATGAAACAAAAATTTTTAAGTTACCCAAAATTATAATTACAAGTAATCAGCCGATACCCGTAATCACAGCTAATCAACTGTTGCCCGATCAACGTCCTGCGCATGAAATGAAGATTTTGAGCACATTTTTTTTTCTTTTTTTGTCCTTGATAACCTCCTCCTCCTCTTCCTTTTTGAAGTCGGTTAAAAACTGTCGAGACCACTCGGAACATATTTCGGAACGTAAGTTGGAATAAGACACATAAACCGTCATTTTGTTTAAAAAAAAAAATCAGTTAGACCCTTCGCTAAATCTCTGTAGGTACTTACCAAGTGATTTATTCGGTGTCAGTCAATAATGCCGGTGTTTCGTTTTTATCTCCATTATTATCTTAGCTGTTCGAATAAAATAATAAAAAGGATCTTTATTCCAAAAAAAGGGAAACACAAAAACCTTCGGCAGACCTTGACAACACAGCCAGTATTGTGGCTTTTGTTATTTTTATTGTAGAGACTGTATAGTACCTAACCACATTTTTATCAAGTTTCAATTCCTCGGACATTGACATTGTTGGCAAAAAAAACCAATAAGGTAAATAATGGCAGGAAACCATCAGAAGCAATTTCGTTTATGATTATTGAAGGAACGAAAATGATATTCATAAAATTTTACGATCGAAACATCATCAGCACCATAATTGCGTAATAAACTATCAATAATAATCTGAATAATTTTGAAGGGTATTGCTTATCCATTACTTCATACGTTCGAAAAATTTGTCTGCTCAACAATGTAAATAACGCAATGAATGTTGTTGAAATGTCAAACTGAAAGCCATTCCTACTGCAGTGTGTTACGCTATTACCCTGCTACAATGACGCAGATTGTGATTAATGACACACTAATCCAATTAGGGTGCTGGTCTAGTAGTCATAAGTGCGAGTACTGAGCATACGGTCGTGGGTTCGATACCTAGGTCGGACAAAAAGTTACCTACAACTTCGCACTCACAGTTGTCTGTTGTGTGCTGAGCGTGATTATTTACCTAATTCAAAATAAAAAAAAATGTTTTTTAAATTATTCCGGCAGTCAGGACTTTTGAATGTCACAAATTACATAACACCCCAAAACGCGTCTCGCAGTTCAACCTAGGAAGTCGTAAAAAACATTAAAAAAACTTAGCGAATACACGGTAAGTGCACCCACAGTGGGGTACGAACCTCGGCTTATGGCGTCGCGTCGCTGTGGGATGGCAGCAAGGGACAGGCTGGATGGGACGCCCTTCTCCATTTTCAAACCAATAACATGAAGATATTTTCGTTCTTTTCAGTGTCACCACTCCCGTTCCCCACATGCAGAGCGGACAACATCGACTGCCTCCGCCGCAGTTTAAGGACTTTCCTTTTCTTAATGGACGGCGGCCACTTCGGCATGCAGCCTATTGACCCCACCATTGTCAACAGTATAGCCCTAGCCTTACCCGAACAACAAACGACATTTTCTCTGAGAAGGGTCAACGTTACCGGCGCCAGATGGACGAAACTCGACAGAAGGAGGTTTTAATCATTATTAAAACAGAATTTACTTTAATGTTTTTGTGTTAAAGAGATTTGTGTGGATCTTGGTAATATTTGAGGAGATTGCAGTTGGTAGGAGCAAAGTACTTGGGACTTAGTTTCATGGAATTTGACCCTGTATACATAGTATACTAGTACATATTAATATATGTACTAATTAAATTAGCTAGCGTAACTCTGCAGACGTGATGGATATGAACACGATAAAATAAAATTTAAAAGATTTGATGTTATTTTTTGGGGTCAACGACCGCAGGAATTGTTTTGACCTGAAGTATGAGTTGAGAATTTTTTTTTCTTTTGTTTCTTCGTGTTTTGATATTGATAGCCATGACGTGTGTTAAGTTTAAAAAAATATATATTGTAGACTGATGTTTAAAAAAAATCATCCTAGGTAGGTACTTACTTATTGATTTAATTTTTATATTATCGTGTTTTGGTATCGATACCCATCACTTCAGCGGAGTTTTGCTAGCTAATTCAATTTGACCCAGTATAGTGCTACTTATTCGGGAAATCAGACGTCTACAGCCCTAAAAAAATAAAAAACTAACACGCAGCGTCTGGCTAATACTCGTTAATTTTGACACTCTTTCCATCGGGGATGTAACTCAGTGGTAGAGTGTCTGCTTCGCATGCTGAAAGTCCTGGGTTCAAATCCCAGCATCTCCATAACCAGTATTTTTGCTTTTGTTAGTTATTAACATTTAAATTATAACTACCTACTTTTGGCTTTATTCTTAAAAAGTTCATCGAATTTGATCAACATTTTTATGTTTTCAGATTTGATTTGGAAGAAGGCAAAAATGGAGTGATATTCACAAGTGACTTGCATTTGTCCGGACAGATAAGTATGGAAGTGGCTGGAAGAAAAGAACCACATAACGCTTACATTACAATGGATATTCGTAAGTAGATAGAAAAAAATCCTACAATAATTTTGCAAATTTTTGCCTAGCTGTCATCGTGCATGCGGCTGATGTGACGCGCCCAATCCCACTTGAGCCTGGCAGCATTCTTGCCCACGTCTATTATACCCGTTTTGGAACGCAACATGGTGTTTCGAATTTTGTCCTGTCTTTTTACACCCAGGATGCGGCGCTCCATCGCTCTTTAGCAAACGCCAAGTCGGCCCAGAAAGCGGAGGCGAGATGACCTGTAAAAGATAAAGTAAAGGAGTTCCTGGAAGGACTTGGGGGAGGCCTTTACCCAGCTGTGGGACAATACTACGTGGTTGATTTTCACTTTGATTCTTTCACTATACATAAATCTAAATTTCTGAACTGCTTATCTGATTTGTTAAAAAAGTAAAAGTTTTTGGACTATGTAAGTACCGTCAAACAAGCCAACTTTGCCAATCAAGGTATCTTTGCCCTAAAAGCAATTTTTAAGCAAATCCGCTAATATAAGAAACAATTTTAGTTTTATGGCAGCATTTATTATTTGGGTGGAAAGTTGATTATATTTGTGGCAAAACTATCTAACGCATTCGTTCCAAAGTTCATTTAGTAACTTGTTAGAACTTGTCGAGTGCGGGGTATGTTTTTGCGGGCAAATTTCCTAAGGAAAGTGTTTGTGGATTTTACCTCATGGCGAAAACACAGGTAAGTGTATTTACTGTATGTTATAGAATATCAGTTGTTGAGTATTTTAAATATAGTTTCATTATTCAGGACTTTATAAATCAAAACTTTTAATGATGGGCAAAGTTACCCAAAACTATTCAGACCCTTCCATGCCAACATTGCCCGTTATCAAAAAGCACTCAGGGTTGTCACTTTTAGTTATTTTGTAACAGGTTGAATTAACGCAAAACCACAGAAACAAAACATCAAACACCTCAATTACATATTTCTTAACTAACGGCTTTAAAATAAAGTACTTAATTTCTTATGTTATAAAATATATTAGTATGTACCTAGTGCACTTTTAATCACCATTTTCCTCTTAAGGGGTCATTGTACTCATCATTAACTCATCACAAAAAATCAGCTGTTCCCTACATTTTCACGAGTTATGCGAACATAAATGTAGGGAACAGCTGATTTATTTTTCACGATTTCAGGTTTGGCTCCATAGTAAATGTTGTACATAATGATGAGTGCAATGACCCCGTAAAAGGAAAACAGTGATTAAAATTTCACCCAAGTTTCAAGTGAAGAAGAAAATAAAATTGTGAGAGTCTTGCAAGCTTCTAGTGATTTTGGATCCCCCCTAACTAAACTCGATCTAAAGTTATTGGTGCATGAATATTTAAGAAAAAATTCTCTAGAGTAAAAAAGTGAAAATAACATTTATTTAATCATTTTACTGGAATGTGACAACCCTTAAAATCTTAAACTGTTTGTTGGGCCTTGTATGGAAAAGGGCACTAACCGCTAGGTAACATTGCCCACTGTTTTTATCACGAAAATATTTAAACTACAAACAGTATTTTAAAACTTAGGTTAAGATTGCCTTAAATTGTAGTCGTGGTGCTTTCTACGTATTTATAAGAGCTTGATTTGCGTCAAAAATCGAAGTGGGCAATGTTGGCTAAAAGTCCGGATTATTTTGCCCACCATCAAAATCGAACAAATCTTGGTTTAAATTTTAATTTTTAAATATTTTACATAGCAAATGCGTGCATATGGTCATATAGTTGTAGTAAATGAAAAAATATACTTAAGTCCTATAGAAAAAACTTGTAATATATTCGATTTTCTTAAAAAAACGGGCAAAGTTGGCTTGTTTGACGGTACGTAACTTTTTTTAAAGAAACCCTGCTTTTAATATTTTGCACTTAGTTATGTTATTAATACATAGATATATTATTTCTAACTTAGTTTACTTGTGCATTATGTAGCTTACGAAATTACTTTTTATTGTTTTCTTTTTTGTCCATGTGGTGGTAATTGATGCACTGTGTAGAGTTTAAACGCATGTTTTATTTTTGTTTGTAAATTAGTGTAAACAATTGTTGGTAGACCTAAATACATCAATAAATAAGTAAATACTGTCCCACTTGCATTTTGCAAAAAAATAAAAACGATACCTACTTACCGACCTCAGTATTTTGACGGCATGGTTGGCGCAGGGGCTAAGAGATTGGCTGCAGGTAGGCAGATAGGTATCTGCTGTAGCAGGATCGATTCCCGCGTGGTACAAATATTTGTTTGACCATACATTATTCCTACTAAGATCAATGTAGGTGAGCTACTCGTATAGGTATACTTTAACTGTTCATTTCTACTTAGTAAGATAAATATCGGCAAGGTAGAATTATAAATAGATTTCCTACTTATAAACTGGATGTTTGTTCTCATTGTCAATTTACCGGTTATGAGGCAGCTGCGACAGGTAGGCATGGTCATCTAAAAAAGCTGTTTTGTAATTAATATAGCCCTATAATGGAGCATTCACTGAGTGTAATACGTGAGTTCGACAAATGGATGTGCGATTAACGCTTATGCGACAAAACTGTACTGCGACTCACCATAGTTCGAATGCACGCTTGTGCGATACACTGAAGATCGACAAGACTTTACTTCGACGGGACTCTTCGCCAACAGGACACTTCGCCGACAGGGCATAATTAGGAAATCTGGCGCTCGGCGGCCGCTACCGCGGCCGCGGCACGCTCGCTTCGCTCGCTCGCCTTCGCGCGTTGTGTGGTCAGTTCTAACCTAGCATGGGTAGTTTCAAACTACTGTAATACTGCACCAACGTACTGTCGAATTACAGTACTGTCGCACTACCGTAGTGTCGAACTATTGTCGCGCAATCGTTTGTCGCACAAGCGTGCATTCGAACTGTGGTGAGTCGCAGCGCAGTACAGTTTTGTCGCATAAGCGTTAATCGCACATCCATTTGTCGAGCTCACGTAGTGCACATGCATTCACTTGTAAGTAGCTATCTGAACTTTCCTGTTTATTTGTTGCAATTACAATTACAACTTGACTCAAAGAGTAACTACCTACTTAGAGTAGGTACAATGTAGATTAACATGATTACCTTTATTGGTTGGAAAGGCCCAATCTGCCCAATAACTACCTACATAAAAAAATATGTTAGGTAAAGGAATAAAGGTTATTTTATTATATAACATTACGCTGATATTTCTGATTTCTAATAATAATAATAATAATATTTATTTGCAAGAAATACATTTTTACAAGGAAGATCTTATAGCCTAAAAGTCACTGTATTCGGCCTGCAAGCAAGCGTGCAAATTATTGAATTTTATTTCGTTATCATAGAATACCTATGTCATTGATACATTTTTACAAAAATATGTCATTATTACATTATAATATTACCAAATTTAAGTCATTATACTATTAGAGATTTACATTATAGTCCTTACAAACTATCAATATTAAAATAATTAGGGAAACATTCAATAGGTATTATTATTGTGCTTTATGTTGCATAAATTCCTTAATGCTGTAGAAACAGTAACCTTGGAGCCACTCTGTTAATTTCTTTTTGAATAAATTGCCCTGTAACAATTTTAAGTGGTTCGGTATTTTATTATAAATTAAAAGACACATATTAAATACATTGTTTTTATAAATCTCTTTGTGACAGGGTGGTTGGTATAGTAGGTTGAGAAACTTAGCCCTTTTTTGTCTCGACATAACCTCACTACGCTGCTTGAAGTAATGCATGTGTCTTTTTGTAAAAAGAGAAATTTCTTTTATGTACATACATACAAGGTAGTGGAAGAATTCTGTATTTTTGAAATAAAGGTTTACAGCTATCTAAGAACCATGACTTGTTGATAACACAGATACAACGTTTTTGAATTTTGAATGCTCTGTCGGTATCGGTCGAGTTACCCCATATTATTAGTACATAGTTTAGTACAGATGACACATAGCCATGGTAAGCCGAATCATAGTAATTGATGAAAGTAATAAAACTATTCCCTTTCCAAATGGGTATCACTTGTCGATTTGGTGGCCAATGTCCCTACTTATGGATTAAGTAATTAGGTATGTGGATACCTCTCTGTATGTAGGTATTTCAGATTTGTAACAAAACACAAACTAAAACACCTGTGTCCAAAGTAACTAAGTCCAAACTCCGATACCTAAACGCTAACACCACCTCGTCTCGTGCAATTTAACTTTGTTCAACTGCAGTTTAGCGCAATTTCGGCAATTTCCGACTACCCACATAAAAACAGTGACTGTTTAAATTTCAGACGGTGCGGAAAGCAACATAACTTATGAGGGGATGATACAACGGGGCATCGATAATGAGGATTACATTGTAATCGGTCCAGAGAGGATAGCTGTCAGGAATATGCGAATACCTACCTATTTTTTGCAACCAAGTAAGCCTTGATTTATTCGTTCCTGCTTTGTTTCGGTTGTTTTCGGTGTTCCAAGTTTTAAAATACTCGGGGAATGACTGCCTTGCAACACACATCCAGTATAGCTATACATAGCCATTCGATAGGTGCCGAATATAACATCATTGTTATCGAAGGAGTCCTCTAAACGCTGTTCAGAATTCTAAAACCCGATTTTTTTTTTGTCAGAATAGACTACCGCTTTGTGCTCTCAGGCAAATCAACTGCCTGTTGTGTCGAATGGTTGTGCATAATGGGTTAACACGTAAGCCATGTCGTAACTTTCAAGCTGAAAAGGATTTCAAATGATGATGGATTAGATAAAAGAATAAAATGGGGTAAACAATATTGTTGCGGAGAAATGCAGAAATTATGCTACAGTCCGGCCGTCGAGAATATGCGTTTGTGAAACCTGTTAGTGCTACAATTCTAGTAGCTAATAAAGATCAAATTCCTAAAACACGTATTCGTTTGTATGAAACTGACAGGTGTCAAGAACGCATTCTCTCGTCGGCTGGACTAGTAGTGCAGCCGGTCGATTCTGTAAAAATCTCACCGTGAAATCATAAGTGAAGTGAGCACATAATAGTGTTAATCCCTAGCGAACGACAGCTCACTCCACGCTCACTTCACTCAAGCTTTCACGGTGAGATGATTACAGAATCGCACGACTGTAATGCTAAATCACACAGCGTGCAGCGGTCAGAGTGCCAATCAAAAGATTTTACGCAGCGATCGCTAGAGTTGAAAGCAAAATAATAAATAATTATACTATTATACATATATTCGCAAACAACTGTTACTGACCCACAGTGGCCACAGTTACCTAATATCTATATCTATATTATTAATATTATTACTTACTTATTTATTATTAGTCATTAGTTGTGTAAGTGTTATTCTTTAAAGCAACAAAATAGATTTAGTTAACAAATTATTTTCATTTTTTTTTTCAATTTTGTTTTCATGTAGTTTTGTTTTTTTTTTAGCCTACGAGTATAATATGTACTCTATATATGACAAAACTTGAAATATGTAAGTGCTGTGCACATCTCTGATTTTAATTGTTACAGTAGGTACCCCATAAAAACTATTAGTGAATAAGTCGTTGGAGTGCTATAATTAATTAAATAAATAAATATAAATAACTCATGTCAGTTATACAGCACATAATACTTTACCACTTAGCCGAAATATCTGTTAAGATTTCAGATGTCTAGTTCTATCTAGAGAAAAACAAGGATAATCCATTAGTTAGTTAATTGTAATGTATTGTTGCCTATAATGAATTCAGAACTCCCCAGACTAATAAAAATAATAGGATGTTAATACATTCTCCCTTATTTGCTTCGTTGAGTAATTGAGATTATAAATATTTTAGGAGGTTCATCTCATATTTTAGAACTTTTATGGATACTTATTTCTTGTTCCCATTAGGCTCAATTTACAACGCCGCGATAACGGTATGGAATAGAAGCAAGCGACTTTTTGCAACGAAATTGTGCATATCATAATAAACTTTATGTCAATTGTATAACATACAAAATAACTAAATACAATCCAAAAAAAAGGTCACGTGTCTTCCGAGGAATCCTCGCGTATTCTCGAGAATTCGCCTAGCTACAGTCGTCGGGTGCCGTCTGTGGAATCCGCGGGAAGTGGCGCGAACGGGGAGTGCGGTGCCAAGCATCTACAAAACAGCAGGGTAATTGCGTAACACACTATCAGTAGCAATGGGTTTCATTTTGACAATTCAACAACATTCATTGCGTTATTTACCTTGTTGAGCAGACACATTTTTCGAACATATGGAGCAATGGATTAGCAATATGCTTCAAAATTATTCTTTAGAATAATAATGTGTTACGCAATTAGGGTGCAGGTTGTGTGCGTGCTATGCATTAAAATTATGGATTCAGAGGAATCTATTTGGTTCAAAAATATGATTGTATAAATACTTAATGTAAAAACTAAAAATTACAGAGACAGAATAGAAGCGATACTATAAAAATAAGATCCAAGTCAACCATTCTTGTCAAGTAAAAGATCTAAACTAACAACTGAACGTCATTCAAGGCGCAGTCGCGAGAATCCTCGAGCATTCCCGCGAATTCGCGCGCCTTCTCGCGTCATGAGACGAAATTGACGCTCCCGTTCCATTCCATTCCGCGGCGGTATAAATTGAGCCTTAGTCAGTCTCTCTCTTCACCTTTAACAAAAGATTATTGCCGATTAATTGAGCGTCAGGGTAGCCCACAAAATTCAAATTTTCTTATATTTTTTCAGGCCTGTTGGTCTAGTGGACAGTGGCCCTGACTACTATACGCAAGGTCGTGGGTTCGATTCCCACCCAGGACAAATGATTTTGTGATGAGCACAATCATTTGTTCTTTGTCTGGATGTAATTTATCTATAACATGTATGTATTTAAAAATAGAATGTATGTTTATCAGTTGTCTAGTACTCGTAGCACAAGCTCTGCTTAGTTTGGGACTAGATGGCGTTGTGTGAAAGTTGTGGAATATTATTATTAATTTGCAGGTCAATATCAGGTTTTATGTTGATCTAAATATGATTCGCGACCGGAACAAATATTTATTTATAGAACTATAATCATAAAAATTACTAATACAACTCTCTAACTTCATATTACCCCATTGAATGATTATTTCATAAAATCATAACATTTGAGGCCAATTCTAACTTAAGGAGTTGTACTGCTGATTATTTTAACCTTTTGACCGCCACGGACGGCTATAGCCGACAAACGAAAACGTGCCAAACACGCCACCGACGTCTACAGCCGTCAAGAAAACGACACTTAAAAAATTTCGTTTTCTTGACGGCTGTAGACGTCAGTGGCGTGTTTGGCACGTTTTCGTTTGTCGGCTATAGCCGTCCGTGGCGTTCAAAGGGTAATGATTATTATTCTGTTAGGTCAGATTAATTGCGGTCGCGAATCATATTTTAATCAATTTACAATCTGACATGGACCTGCAACTTGCAAAATACGGAAGCAAATTTTAATTACGCGTGCTGCTTTAGTGCGGAATGCGCATTAATGAAAATTGGAAAAATATCAGGGAGACCTTCGTCCATCAGGAGGACAGGACTTGGCTACAACATAACTAACATTTTGATCAAAATAAATAATGGTACAATAAAAGGTGTGATTGTAGTTTTGTACCAACCTTGTAACTGATTGGCATTTTTCTTTTACAGATTCTGAAGACGCTTACATAATTGATGAAGCAATTCTGAATAAACCAACTATCTTGGATCACTTTTCAAATGAAATTGTAGCAGCCTTGATGCATGCAGTAGTTGATAATTTTAGATTATTTTCTGCTAAAGTGCCTATAAAACATTATTATAAGTATTACAATGAGTAATTGTTTCAACTATCAGAACCATCACTTTGGTAATATCATTCAGCATGAAAAAAACATAAATTGAATTTAGTTATTTATTAAAAATGATAAAAACAGGCACAATTGAGTTTTTTTTTTCTTAATACTATCCCTTAGAAGGCATCACCCATGGATTCTTCAACAAACTTCTTGTAGATCGCCATAAACTTAGCAACAAATGCTTCAAGGTGGAATATTGCTTTGTTGCCAAGTCTCATTCTATGTTCGTAGGTAGCAGCATGACTGGCAATTTGGCACTTCATAGACATGTCACAATTCTGGACTAATTCCTTCAAAAGTCCCCCAAAAATCATATCTGGGGGGACACCATGTATGATCAATTCATATAGTTTTTGTCGGACCTCACCAAGCTTTTTCGGTGTCTGTTCTGAGAGTATTAAACCAGCTGTCTCTCTGATAAATTGCTGCCAATCTGGTTCAGGTATTTTCTGGTCTGCGGTGAAGGGATACTGCTGAACTTTACAAGCCTCACACATAAGTAATGCTCGTCTTAAATTACGGTTTGCAGCCTTAGCCAGCCGCATAGCAAGCTCTGGTGGTATACTCAAACTCTCTTTCCTACAAACTAATTTGAGTACAGAGGCAATCTCAGTCTCAGTAGGTGCTGGTACTCTGACGGTCAGACAACGGGATCTGATTGCAGGAATGACTCGGGAAATGGAGTTGGCAATAAGTATGAGGCGACATGTTGCGACATATTTCTCCATCGTTCGACGTAAAGCATGCTGTGCATCCTTTGTTAGGTCATCTACCTCATTCAATATCACAACTTTGAATTCCCTCTGTCCAGATGAATCTATCTGATGGGTTTGAGCCACGTTCTTTACCAAATCCATAATTACCACTCTATCGTGAATACCGACATCAGTTGGGTTGACTTCAATGTGATAGTTGCTACTTACAGTCATTATTTCTACTTTCTTATTGGAGGGTGTTGTGAATGTCATGGTTTCTTGCCGCAGCCGTTCTACGCCAGATCCGTATAGTTCTCGCAGTAAGCACATGATGCGAGTCTTCTTACCGGCTCCCGAAGGACCGTAAACAAGCAGATGGGGGAAATCACTTTGTTGAACGAGACTCTTCAATCGAACCGCTTGATCTATATGAAAATCTAGTTTCATTAAATCTCTCGGTCTATGTTTATCTACCCAAAGACTCATTGTTAAAATTTACTAAGTAATCACTTTAATTTTTGGGTTGTTTTTAATTTTATCTTAGCGGAATGTGCGCAACGTTCACAACACACAATTAAATAACACACTAATTCGTGAATGGAGGAGTCGTTCCGTTATAAGTTTGACATATATTATATTTATATTTCGGGCATAAAAAGTTATTGGTTTCTTTCTTACCTTTGTATAAAAGTATTAAGCTATCCTGCTCTTAAAATGGTTACAAGCGTGTCGTTAGAGTCGTTAGGCTGTCAAGATAACAAAGTTCAGTGTTGCCAGTCGGGTCATGTCAAAAATTACCTGAAATATAAAAAAATGTAACCTTTTTGTATAAAAAATAACCTTTCATATTTTTGGACTGGAAAGGTAGGTATTGTAAGTTGATAGAATAGAATAGTGTCATATTTTTGTCTAATAATTAGTAATAGATCTGTAATTATTACAGTAGGTTTATCTCATGGCAGAATCGATCGATGGAAATTGTCGGCAAAAATAGTTTACGACTACTAAAATCGACCAATTATTCAATTAATCAAATTCCGATTCGTTATTATTGCAATATTGTCGACATTAATGATAATAATGGTTTTAATTGCATGCAATCAAAATATATTACAACAATCATATATTTAATTTCATAAGTTTATAAATACAACGTGTAACGTTAAATGCGCAAAACCTCAGACACCCCAACTGATTTTTAATTCAATTGACCTACTTCAGAAAATAAAGAAAATAAGTCATTAAAAACAATTAAAAGGTTTTATGTGCTGTTTTAATTTACTGGCCATTCTGATCGTTTCTTGTGTCTGCGACGACGCTTTACCGAGGGAGGAGTCATCACCAGGCCGCTGCGCCGCGCTAACATTGGCTTGCTTGACCTATTAATAAATAGACACGGCAACGTTTTTAATGAAGATTTTTTGAAAAATGTGACCTATATTAAAAAGTGGTTCAAATAATTCTGCTCGTTATTCTGATCAAACTATTTTCAGGTTTTGCGCATTTAACGTTACACGTTGTATACAGTCTACAGACTGACTATTGAAAGAAAGAAAGAAAGAAAGAAAGAAATTATACGCGAATTCATAGCCCCTAATCTTTCATACGAAGGAGCTTGTAAATTTAATAAATACACTACCACTTTATGTGAAATCTTTTAATATACCTATGTCACTTCTTGTTTTACTACTCCATTTACGACGGTACTAATTATCATATTGATAGCGTAGCCCTTCCATTAATTAATTAAGACATCGGATCACGTCATATTTTAATTTTAAATGAAAAATTATCCATTCGATATTGGCAATCGGTAATATAATTCTACATTACCATATTATTTTTGACATTCGATTCACTTTCGCTTTCGCTTTTTGTTCAATATATGGTTGGAGAGAGCCAACTTGAAGAAAATAAATAAGTGCCCTAGTTATTGTTGGCAAAGTGCTCATACCCCTAAGAATATGATTGTTTATAAAGGTAAAGAAGTTTTAGTTCTACTACTGCTAACGAAGCTTACCAACATGAAAAATTCTAAAACGAGCGTTCCGTTTCAAGTTGCTTTTATGTAAAAAATTAAAAAAATATTCTACAAATTCCGAAAAATCACCTAAAGTAACCTTTTCATTAGTGTAACCTAAAAGTAACCAATGCAGTTCAAAAATCACCTAAAAGGTTACAAAAGTAACCTTCTGGCAAGACTGACAAAGTTTGAAGTTAATCTGACATTACATTGACATTGAAAAGCGCGCGTTTTGTTGTGTTGAGCCGAGTGTTGCTATATCATTTATTATCCGACTACGGTGAAGCAAAAATGAGGGTTACGATTTAGACGGGTATGTATTTATGTATATATGTTCATCTGTTCCCTCACAACTTCTAAACTCCTTGTCATAATTTGACAAATGAGGTATCGTTAGGAGTGTCTCGATCGTCCGCTGGTCAGCTGGTCAGCCTATTGGCTATGTGACGTTACATTAAATTGAATATCCCTCTAGCGGACATAAAGTCAGTGAGCAGTCAAAATAGGTATAATAAAAAGTTCCCAAAAGTCTCCGACTAAATCGGTAAATATTTTATCCTTGCAACTTTTACCGACGCTGTTTGTCAAATTGTGACAAAGAGTCAGTCAACTGAGTGTCAATGTCTGTCAGCTGATAGCATCCGATAAGTGCATCAGCGCATCAGCGTAAATATTAATTAGAAATAATTAATTTGAATAGTTTATTTCTATCAAATACTAAGAAGAGCAGCATTCCTAATATAAGTTACTGTTACTTAATTGTTCAGTCGTATAATGTCAGTATAAATAAAGATGACAGTGATATTTATTATTTTTCAAATCTGTATTTTTTGTTTGAGTAATTCTTATTGTGAAGAAATCAATTTGTACGGCGATGCTGGGGAAGCTTATGCTATAGAAGTTAATATAGGCCATCCGCATCAAAAGGTAAGAGCCAGAAACTCCCTCATTAGATTTTAAGTACAAAATAAAAAAAGATCAGAAGTAAACAAGAGTAATGTAACATTATACCTACTAATGATGAACTGCAGCACCCTTAAGGTCACCTTCTGACTGACCCTCTGACTATTTGGCCACCATCCAAATGTAACTGTTTTTCACAAACTAAAAAGTTAAATGAGGTCATATGGAACATCTTAAAAATAGATAGTTGTTAAAGTAAACTTAGCCACTGTTCCTATTTATATATTTTTTCAGCTCTGAGTAGTTGTTTAAAGTATTGAAATCATGTACCCTGTAGGTAATAGGTAATAGGTAATACGGGCTGGTGTCTGCAACTCCATGTCAATGCCTGTATTTTGCATATGGGTGGGAAAATCGATCATTCAATCCACCCCAGCTCCTCAAGGAAGGCCAGCAACGCCTTGATGTTACTGACCGTCTCACGTAGGATACCGAAGTATTTTGCCCTGTATGTGGCGACCACGAGTACTTAGAAATTCTTTAATTATGTACACTAATATTATAAAGAGGAAAGATTTGATTGTTTGTTTGTATTGAATAGGCTTTGAAACTACTGGACCAACTTGAAAAATTGTTTTATCATTGGAAGCCGACATTATACCTGATGAACATAGGCTACTTTTTACTGCGGGAAAATGCTTTATTCCTATGGGAATACGAGTATTCCGAATTCTACGCAAACGAAGTTGCGGATGCTAGTTGTTATTATATGTTGAAACATATGTCGTCCTGCTGGGTTGTCTTCTTGAGCTTCATAATCAACAATACCTGTTTACCCGCAGATACAGACCGATTAAAACTTTATGGAGGCTCGGAACTTGAGGCAACTCACTCCGCAGTATCAAATGCATGTGGGTGCGGTACTGCGCAGCGAGTGGCGCATTTCAGAGCCGCTGTCATGGTGAAATACTCATTTATTAAATAACACTTCATTTTATTTTTTTCCAGTTCAAATTATTAGTAGATACAGGGAGCACGACATTAGCGTTAGCATCTTATGCTCGGAATGATAGTGACAGATACTTCCATGCAAATAATTCAAGCAGTCTCTATAACAGTGGTAACAGTGTAAGTAGAACCTTGTTTGTATAGATTTAAGGTCTGATATCATAATCGGGGTCTCTAAATCCCATTTGATTATTTTTTATTGAATGCAGATAAAAGCTTGAGTATACCTAGTCCATCACTAATTGCTATAGATGCATAGTCTATAACTACATAAAGTTAGTAGTTGCGAGTATTTGGGTATTTTTAATTAACCCTTTATAGGACAGAAGATCCTGGCTTGTATGTTAAAAATAAAACACTGGGACATTAACACTAATACTTATTGAAATTTTTATGATGCTTTGCATTTGACAAACTATTTTGCTCTTTTTTTCAAGAGCTTTACTTCTGCATTTGTCTCACGTTTAGTTACAATATATCCCCTTGCAACCGGGAGTAAAAATTTCGCATAGATCAGTAAAAACTTATTAATCCTTTGGAAAGTGTTCAGAGGTCCTGGGAAAAATACTGGAAAAAATCTCATGCAACCTGGTCTTCAGCAGTCAGATCCTCACATACGTGAGGTTCAGGAATAATTTGATAGTCGCTCGACCGTGCTCAGAATTTTGTAAAGTCGAAACTCACGATCACTTCAACTCAGTTGGAAAGGGATATGGACAGAGCCCCATAGAGGGTTAAAGAGTCACCTTAAGAGGGATACGCTAAGGTAGCCTATGGCATTCAAATTTACTCAAGTTTTTTGCAATTTGCAGGTCAGTGGCATCGATTCCTTTGTTCACAAACTAAACTAAATTTAAGTTCAGTGCATCTTTTTCTTTCTATTTCATTAAGAAAAGGACAGAAGATAAATATTAGTTTAGTCCTGTCAAATTAGTCAGCGCCTGACGTAAATTGACGTATTTTTAGCAGCCAATTTTTTAACCACGTCTAAACTTGTCTATGGAGTATCTTAATTTGACAGGACTAAACTAATATTTATCTTCTGTCCTTTTCTTAATGAAATAGAAAGAAAAAGATGCACTGAACTTAAATTTAGTTTAGTTTGTGAACAAGGGAATCGGCGCCAGTGTCAGGTTGTATGTTGATCTAAATATATTTATTTATAGAATTATAATCATAAAAATCATCCTGCTACTGACCTGAAAATTGCAAAAAACCTAAGAAAATTTGAATTTGGCGAGCTACCCTGACGCTTTCGCCTTAAATGGGAAATGAAGAAGATATTTTAACAGACATACTGATTTCATTAATGATTTGTCCTATAATAATAACAATTTAATAATTTCATTTATTTCTTGTCTGTGACCCATATAAAACAAAAATAGATAAAAATACAAATACAAAACACATAAATTATTGCTCGGCTAGCCAAATCCAAAAGGTCAGAATGACTTCATAAACATTAATTAATTAATTAAATTAAATTAAATTAAATAGTCAAAAGTCAAATACACAATCGATAAGGAATAAATTAATAGATATCAAATTAAAATTATCATATTATAAAAATAAAAAAATAAAAAATCCAGTTACAAAATGAGCAATTACAAAGTGATTAAATGTCAAATAAGGATAAATGTCAAAATAGGATAATAATGTCAAAATAGGATAATAGCTATTAGACCTTAGCAACATGCCGGTTACAACAGTGCCTCATATAGGGACAATCAAGTCTACCTGCAATCATTGCCAGGACAGCGTTGGAGCTGGCCCGCACCCTGCGCACCAAGGACGCGCACCGCTTGCGCATGCCTATTCCGCCGATTTTAATACAAACTTCTTATATCTTTCAAATAATATTTACAGATACAAGCCGCATATACTCAAGGTACGTGGACAGGGCTGTTAGCCTCGGACTTCGTACAATTTCCGTCACTGAAAGGTGTACACGAAGTGCGCTCAGACTTCGCACTTATAACAGACAGCCATGATTTTTTCACTAAAGACTCAGGATGGCAGGTGAGCAGCAAGATCTATACTAATAGTATAAATGCGAAAGTAACTCTGTAGTCTGTCTGTTATCTTCTCAACTGTAACGGCTGAACGGATTTCGATGAAATTGGCACACTGGCAGACCATGCTTTATCATCGGCAGCCTTTTTCCACCCCCTGTTGAGTACAGGTCTCCTCCCTGTTGTGCCATGGTTCCCTGCCCTGGCTTGTGCGAGTCTTATCCATGTCTTCCCCGCGGTCTTCTGTTGGTCGACCTGGGGAAACCTAATTTTTATCCCGGTACCTACTACAGTCCTGAGCGAAGCCATCATCATCTGCCTAGCCTTTTCCCAACTATGTTGGGGTCGGCTTTCAGTCTAACCGGATGCAGCTGAATACCAGTATTTTACATGGAGCGACTGCCTATCTGACCTCCACAACCCAGTTACTGGGTAATACGATACCCCTTGGTAAGACTGGTTGTCAGACTTTCGGACTACTGACGACCCGTAACGACTGTCAAAGATCCACGAATGACAGCCGGGACCAACGGCTTAACGTGCTTTCCGAGGCACGGAGGGGTCTTGGTTTGTGAAGATGGTCACCCATCCACAGACCAACCGCAGCAAGCGTAGCTTAACCTGATCGATCGACCTGTGCGGCTGTTATTATGTAGCCACGGGCCCCTCCTAGTCCTGAGCGAAGTCGCGAGAAAAAAAAACTTCATTCGAATTGGCAGAAACTATAAGTACTCGTAGTTACCATGGCATGAGTAATTCTAGTAAGTAAATGTTTTTATGAAGGCTTACCGCCCTGGGAGTGTCAGGCGCACGTTTAAGTATCGCCGCACCACAATAAGTTAATTAAGTAATTAATGTTTTTGTGTTAAGTACTTAAATTATACAGTATTAAGTATTTGTTTTATTGTTTTTTTTTTATGGATATAGTCCATAAAAAAAAAACAATAAATGGTCTCCAATAAAATGGCAGGATTTTACTCTATGAACCAGTTTTGTCACTGACTGAAAACAAAACAACATCTCATTCTATCATCTTCCAACTTTCAGGGTCTCCTTGGACTAGCCTACATGCCAGTAGGTGCATGGGGCAAGGCTGGATCAGTCGAATCCTGGCTCGATGCCTTAGATCGCAATATGAACAAGCCAATGTCATTCCATTTGAAACTCTGTGGACCAATTAGCACGACCAATACAACAAATTATGGTTATTTTAAAGTTGTTGGTAAGTATGTAAATTGAAGTCTATACAGCGTGCCACTACATTGATTTAACACACGTATACGGTTTCGCGTTATCGTTTTATGAACATATTTTAATTTCATTAAACGTTAATATTTATTTACAATTTTCTGAAATAGCATCTTGAAGCAACCTGTACTTAAGTAAAGACCCGTAGCGCAGGAGTAATTTTCCGGGGTAACGGATCCTAACATCGCGTTAGTGAAATTAAAATGAATAACGTGCCAAGAGCAGGCGAATTGAAGGAGAGAGAGAGAGAGACCTATGTCGGCAAGCAGCGCAGGCGGTACTTTTCAAATTACGAATTATTTTATGTTGTTACAATTTGTATGATTACTGGCCACTAGCCCTACCCGTTAACGTCGCCATTGTAGCGGCACGATATACAGAATTATGAAAAAAAAATCTGCTGTTCCCTACGAGTATGTTCGTACGTGTTGTATGTTCGTACGAGTCGTCAAAATGTAGGGAACATCTGATTTTTTTTCGCGATTTCCGGTTTGGTCCCATAGTAAAAGTTGTTCATAATGATGAGTACAATGACCTCTAAGAGGTTGTTGGTGTTTTACAAATAACCCTGTATATTATTTTTTAGTCAATTACGGTCGAGCGACTTCAAAACTTTTGCATACGATTTATATTTGGCCTGCGCAAATATGATATCACATATTTGAATTTCGTACAAAGCTCAAGTGGCTTCCCATACGTCTTTGCCGGAATTCTCATATCTTGATTCAGCTCTACAGTATTTTGTGTAATCCTAAAACCCACTCTTATCTTAAAGAACGTTTCAAGTTTTTCATGACACATATAATAGATATCTGAGGTTATCGGAAAACCTGAGACTAGAGATGCCGATGCATTCCACCAGTTTCTATGACAAATCTTTTACTGTCCAAGCAGTGCGGTTATGGAATGACTTGCCCGTGTCGAAGGCGTGTTCAATCTTTATCCACTTTTAAAATTATGATAAAAAAGCACTTCCTCTCTCCTCAAACAGCACTATTATATTTTCTTTACTCCTGTTTCATGTCTATCGTTATATGTATATATTTACTTAGATTAGCATAATATACTTTATGTATGTATTCATTGTATCGTGTAAATGGTACACCACAGACTACCTACAATATTTGTCTCTCCTTCCCTTTTCAATCCATCCAAAGGTTGTCTTTAAAAGATCGCTCTTAGCGATAAGACCGCCCATTGTGTCACCCTTTGTAAAATTTCTATATTTATGTCTGTAATTTACATGGTGTACATAGTAAAAGCTGCATGGGTGCTATTCTGTTCTATTCTACGGTCGCGAATCATAATTTAACCTTTTGAACGCCAATCACTTGTATACAAGTTCGTATTACACAAGTGATTGGCGTTCAAAAGGTTAATCAACATTCACACTGACACTACAAATTTAAAAAAACACAACAAAATTTGAATTTCACGGGCTACCATAGCATCCACCTTAAGGTCACAGCTCATTAGAGCCACCCGGCACCCACTCCGCACCGCCTCGCCTCCTGCGGCTAGTATTCTTTATATGGAGTTTTATGGGTATGCGCTCACTACATCAACTCCGTAGCGTCACCGGATCGCCTCGGTCGTAAGCCCTCCACGCGCGGACGGCGGGTGGACCACTCGGTGACGACTTGCTGCTCGCATGGTTGCCTTGCGTTCACTGCGCATTGCCAACGCGCGGGTCCCGAGTGGACCGCGCGCTGCCCGCGAGGACGATACGTTAGCGATGCGCCGCTACCCACCTTCCCTTCATTCAATTCACGGTGTGTAAAATTTGACATTACGAAACACACGTATAGACCTGGTGCCAATTGTTAACAGACTACTCGAAAATTCGTGGACCAAGCGACGTCCACTCGTTGACCACGCGGCGTTCACTCGTTGAGCGCGCGGGGTCCACTGGTTGACGACGCGAGGTCCACTGTTTGACCGCGCAACGTTTATTGGTGATAACGCGGCGTCCACCCGTGGACCACCTGTCGACAACGAGTGGACGCCGTGCGACGAGGCGGTGCGTGGTGGGTGCCGGGTGGCTCTAATGAGCTGTGACCTTTAAACTACAAAAAGTTCTTGTCAACACTTTTAGTGAGTTATGAACCATTAGATCAGCCGGTCGATTCTGTTAGAATCTCACCGTGAGAAGTTAGGTGAAGTGAACTGTCATTCCATCGGATGCTAGAGATTGACACTAATGACTGCTTACTTTAAGCTCACTTCACCCGAGTTGTTACGGTGAGATTTTTACAGAATAGCACTACAGCTTCTTAACAACTAAAGCCAATGGCTACAAACCTCCTTATATTAACTCTGGGGGAAAGATGCCATACTTAGATAGATTCAATTCATACAGTAGGTATGTTGTTAGTCACACTAGTTCAGTACAGGATGCCAGTGCCATTTATAGGTTAATTAAATAAAAATATAAAGTCTATTAAAATCCTTGTTCGTAATTGATGTTATTTCCATTAACACGTTCAACGCTATGTCAGATATTGCTGTCCGACATGGCGCATTTCAATGTCCGACATGGCGTTGAACGTGTTAAACAGTATTCCAATTTTAAACCAGTCTTCTATATCTATAGTAATAATAAAATTGAAGTTTGTTTGAACGCGCTAATGGGATCATCATCTCCCTAGCCTTTTCCCAACTATGTTGGGGTCGGCTTCCAGTCTAACCGGATGCAGCTGAATACCAGTATTTTACATGGAGCGACTGCCTATCTGACCTCCACAGTCCTCCCAGTTACTGGGTAATACGATACCCCTTGGTAAGACTGTTGTCAGACTTTTGGGTTTCTGACTACCCGTAACGACTGAACGAACGAACGCGCTAATGGGATGCGATGCGAAATTTGAGAGGGACAAGTCGCGGGCAGAAGCTAGTATGAAATAAATGGTTTTCAGCATGACTGACTTTTGAAGTTGTAGCTAAAACTGAACTAAATGTGTGTTATTTTAGTATTTTTCCAAAAACACATTATCTTTAACACCTATTTGGAAACTAGATTGCGAACTTAGAATAATTTTTTCTTATTTATTGCAGATAACCTCACACCAAACTCAAATACCAATAAAACATTCCGTACGCCAGTATTACGCCAACGTTGGTACGAAGTAGGTGTCATATCAATCAGAGTCATAAGTTCAATGACCCCTCAAACAAAAGAGATCTTGGTTGAAGACAAGGTGAAGGATCCTGATGAAGATATGTGCGTCAAACTGAATAGTGTGAAGAGCATTGTGGATAGTGGAACTACGCAGATAAAATTGCCGGATAAATTGTTTACACAGGTAATTCTTCTTCTACTTCCGTCTCTGTAGTGCTATTTTGTAAAAATCTCACCGTGAGAACTTTGGTGAAGTGAGCGGGAAGTGAGCTGTCATTCCCTAATGCTATGGATTAACACTATTGACTGCTCACTTCAAGCTCACTTCACCTATGGTTTCACAGTTAGATTTTCACAGAATCGACCGACTGGTCCCGTTATTTGGGATCGGGACCCCTGACTTTTCTGCGCCAATTTGTTCTGTCTTGAGTTGTTGATTCAGGCAACTGTGCTTTCTTGATGTCTCTTTTTATACAAGGTGTAACTTAAATAACGCACAACCTCTTAAGGGGTCATTGTACTCATCATTATGAACAACTTTTACTATGGGACCAAACCTGAAATCGCGAAAAAAAATCAGCTGTTCCCTACATTTATGTTCGCATAACTCGTCAAACCCCTTAAGAGGTTGTGCGTTATTTATGTTACACCTTGTATTTGATTACAAGGTCAGTCTCTGCCTAGGTAGATATACTTTTTTTTTAATTTTAATTAATTCAAAAGGTAAGTAAGAACGATGACCTTGTGAAGGCCGAAGGAATCCGCTGGATGCGGGAAGCACAGAACTGGTCGAAGGGGCGGTGTTGGGGGAGGGAGGCCTATATCCAGCAGTCGCACGTCTTTCGGCTGAAATGATGATGATGATAGTCCCATTTACACGATGCAACTTTCTTCCCTGTTGCATACAATGCGACGGCACGGTTGGCGCAGTGGTTTAGCGATTCACTGCTGCGCTGCGTGTCGCGGGTTCGATTCCCGCACGGAGCAAATATTTGTATGGACCTATAAGTAGTTGTTCCGGGTCTGGCTGTTTGTGTATATGACTTCAAAAGTTTGTAAAAAAATAAAATAAAAAAGTAACAATTTTTTATTTTTATTTATTCATAAAAACAATTTACATTGAATGTATACACGTGCAATTTACAAACTAATGCAGAACTTTTGTCATTGAATTAACAACTGACTCGCATCATCTAAACACTGTTTAGAGTAGACGGTGCAACTTTTATCGTTGCTTCAACTCATTGCCAGACGCTTAACAGCCACTTCAGAGATCATACACAAATTACACGATGTCAACTAGTAAATTTAAAAGCAAGAGAAACATCGGTAGTCGACTCTCATCATGCAAACACTCACCGACTTGCGTTGCGTTTTCTAAAAATTTCGTAAAATCTAGTCTTACACTGCGGTCTATCTGAATACACGCCGACCGCGACCGACGACGGCCGAATGCTATGCTTGTAAACACACGGGCGCGGTCTCGCTCGCACGCCGCCCGCGACGGACAGTTGCGATGGCGACAACGAGCGTTTTGGCCACTGGCGTCGGAGGCGTATCGGCCGTCCGGCGTGACGTCATCACGCGCTGTCGGTGGCGAATAATGTTTTAAAGAGACCCTAGCTTAACCTGTTAACCGGGGAGTTCCGTTTTTAATTACGCAGCATATAACGGGCGCGAACTCTTTCACTAGGACGTGTCAGTACGTCACGCCCGGAGAACGTAATTTCATATTATTTTTATTTTTTTTTAATTTATTTATGTTTAAAATTAATGAAAAGAATATGAAATATATGTTTTCGTTTATTTATATATATAGCACAAAGGAAAATATGTATCGATGACTAATACCTTTGTTGTACGAAAATAGACGTCCCACCCGTTCCAGGGCGCAACATATATTTCAAGGACGTATTCATATGTCCTACCCGTACACGCTACTGTTTACGTTTGACGTATTTATACGTCCCGCTCGGTTAACAGGTTAAGCGCCATAATGTGCCAGCCATGTTTTCATTTTGTAACTTCAAATTTTTCAGGTTGTGGACGAACTAAAGAATGAATTCAAAAAATCTCAGGTGCTTATATTAGGTGGATTCTGGAACAGGACAGAGGTAAATAGTATTTATTAACAATATCCTTTATAACCTATTCTTTGAGACCTTTCCAATGCGCCCAAACACGATACCTCTGCTGTAAGTTGGTGAGGGATTTGGGTATCCTGAAAATTTCAGGTGATGCTGCAGCATCTGCTCAAGGTTACTATGTTCTAATAACATTGAAGCAAAAAAATAACAATTTTCGAGTCAATCAGATCTGTGGAAGATGCTAACATCTATGCATCAACTAGAGAAGAGACAATCTTCAAACTGCTTAACTGATTTTCTTGAATCATAGCTAAGAATACTCGAATCACCATTGAAACAAAAAAAAAACAAAAAAAAAAAACAATTTATTCAGCCGTTTGGGAGGTACAGTGCCGTAGACAGACAGGATACACATATACTCATTTTAACTTGTATAAACTTCTTATAACGCCCCTCTTTTTTCGTTGGGGGGGATAAAATGCTCATATTCTGTAATTATATCGAGATCAGAGAAATTTTATTTTGATAATGCTGTAATTTATAGCAACCTTATTGTGTTATAGTTGGCAGACTTTTGAAATTACTTGATACCTAAAAAAAAAACAAATATCTAAAAAAATAGCGGTGTTGTAAACGTTCTAAAGTCTATGCTAGACAGAGACAGCACTCCTAGCATCTGACGTCACAATACACAAGCGCTATATTAACTTCGCGCCATTATACAATGTTGCGTCACAAGTATAGAAGAATAACTTCAAAACTTCTTCATTTGTCCACTGATTCAATTTTTTTTAGTAACATAAGTAATCAACATAAGTAATCAACATAAGTAACGTAAGTGTCTATAAGTAATTTTCATGTTTATTTTTGATTGTAGTCAAACACCCTATTGACCTGTCAAAATATTACTTATTCTAAGATTTAGTTCCTCTGATTTCAGGCTGCTTGCTGGCCAGAGCCTCAAGTATGGACACTGCCCTGGTTAGCCATAGATCTTCTAAGTGCTGATGCTGATAACCAGTACTTCACGTTGGAGATACCACCACAGGTAACTAAAACTGCCGCTATTCAGGGTCGAATTCAATTTGCTAGCGAATCTGAGACGTGATGGGTAAAAAAAAAAGATAAAAAAAAAAAAAAGAATTGGCTGGTTTTTTGTGGGTTCATCGACCGCAGTTAGTGTAGTTACTTGAAATATCAGTTTTGTTTGTGTAATCTTCAAAGGCGAACAGATTTTCTCAACTCGAAAGTTCTAGAAATAATAAACTACCAGCGGTCGTTGGCCCCAATAAAACATCAAATCATTTTAATATTTTGTTTTATCGTGTTTAGACATCGATAACCACCACGTCTAGCTAATTTAATTCGACCCTGTATTCTTTAAAAATAGCATTGTGATAACTTACGTGAAGTGAGCTTAAACTGACCTGTCAATAGTGTCAATCCCTAGTGTCAGGCGGAATGACAGCTCACGTCACCTAAATGTGCACCGTGAGATTGACACTATAGGCTCAGTGGCTTGTGGTTATTTGAGAATTACTCGTATGTTTGTGATTTCGAGAAATACACTCTCACACATCACAAATGCTAGTATGGTCAGCGGGGTAATTGCGTAACCCACATAAAATGGCAATTTATCGCAAAGCCTTTCATTTTGACAGCCGCGTTCATTGCGTTATTTACGTTGTTGAGCAGACGAAATTTTCGAACCGATTACAGTCGATTTCCTTAAAAGCATGAATTTTGATTGAAAACGTGATACGTAATTATGGTGGTGCTCTTGCTCAGGATGTTGAGTCAAACTGCAGTGCGACGCCAAAAAACGCATTATCTTTAGTAATAGCTGTTTCATCAGCAGCGATTGTATTTTTAGGTAAAGAATACATGTACAAAATTTCAAAACTGTATCATGAAAAATCACAAAGCTATAAGTTTGTTATGTTACCTGCTTGTCCGTACAAAAAGATGGTTACTACTTACCACGCGCCGCCGGCCGACCGGCCGTGATCTGTGTTGTGCGCATATGGTTGCGGATATGTACTTAGTGTCGCTCGGTGTCCAACTTTTAGCCTTTTCTAAATATTTTTGGACAAAACATAACATGGTGTACATTTTTTTTTGGAATCGATTCAGTTACTTATTCTGATAAACCTATGTATATTCAGGTTTGCCATATACAAACAATAATGTTATATATTCAAACTAGCTACACCAAAGAAGTTAAACATCAGCCTTCAGCAGCCTACTACTAGACAGGGGCCTCACTTATTGCACGCCATTCAACCAGATATAAGGTAACTCTCATCCAGCTGCTACCAGCCTTCCTGCGAAACTCGTCGCTCTACCTAGCCTGAGGGCGTCCTACCGTACGTTTGTCGATTCGCGGTCTCCAGTCAAGAACACGTACACCCCAACGGACATCGGTTCTACGGCTATTGTGGCCGGCCCATTGCCACTTCAGCTTACTCATTCTGTGAGCTATGTTGACAAATTTGGTGAAAGAAGTAAGAAAGAATTTCATTCTAACAAATTCCTCGACGAATCTGTATCAATCAACTCAGCCTATCGCAGTCCACTGCTGGACATAGGCCTCTCCCAGACTGCGCCACAACACCATGTCCTCCGCATCCAGTCTACGACCTAAAGAAGGTGGCTGAGGTTGACTGGACGAATCTGTATAAGAGCGTATAATTTTATTTCTTACTTTTGATCTTTTCAGAACTACATTTTAGTTGTTGGTGTTCACAACAGCAGTGTTACATCAGGAACGCTGTCCACGTATTGTTATAAACTAGGACTGGATACGGGTGGTACAGAGACAGTGCTAGGATATACTGCTATGGAAGGATTGCAGGTAAACATAAATTAAATACAATTTTACTTCCGTCTACAAGCTCAAATTAAATTAGCTTGCGAAACTCCAGAGACGTCATGGGTATCGATATAAAAAGATGATAAAAAAAAAAAATAGGATTTTTATAAAGTCAGCGATATACAGGGTGTAACGGAAAGGGGGTATCAACCCTGAAGGAGGTGAATGTGCTCATGAAACTCAACAACTTTCCCCCAAAGAACATAAGTCGAAATATGAAAAAAAAATTTGGCCCTCCCTTACAAAACTGACTACCAGCTGATTGATTTACTATGGGAGGGCCAAATTTTTTTTTCATATTTCGACCTATGTTCTTTGGGGAAAGTTGTTGAGTTTCATGAGCACATTCACCTCCTTCAGGGTTGATACCCCCTTTCCGTTACACCCTGTATAGCATCGTAGCCACCATACCATAACATTATAGCTCCATAGTTAATAAAAATTTACAATTCAAAGTATAATAATAGTGCACAAGTGCGTGTGCAGACGCAGGAGCACTCAATCTTTCCTAACTCTCATAGTCCGATAGGAGGGCACGCAATCCGACACGACCGAAGAGAGATCAGGCGTCGGACTAACGGCTTAACATACTTTTCGAGGCACGGGTCTATTACCGCCAACTTCCAAACTCCGGGCTGTTACTAAGAAATTCCTAATGGAAAACCCAATAACATTTTGCCCGACCTGGGAATCGGACCCAGGATCCCACGCTCAGCAGTCGCGCTTGCGACCACGAGAACAAAACTACCGTCGACACGAAAACAAAGAAGAAATGAATAAAAAAGTGCCTTAAACGCTTTTCTCATCATTTTCAGGTGACATTCAACAGATCAGCCGGCTGGATTGGTTTCCAAACATCAGACTGCGGCGCAAACGTCCGCATCACGGGCCCATACAACGTTTCCTCCTCACTCAAATCAACTTGCCAACTTATAAAGCCCGAAACAGACGTGGCCACATCTATTAAAGCTGCCCAATGGGCTTTATGCGCGATTTCCATAATAGCAGCCGGTGTTATACTGTATTTACTAGCGCCGTGTGTAAAAACTTTTTTTATGAGAAAATTGCCGAGGTCGCAGCAGATTTCGCTGTCCCAGGCAGCGTTGGTTGAAGAGGAATCTTCGTAGGAAGTAGAAAAAGTGGTGATTAGAAACGCTCACCAGGTGGCATGCCAGCGTATGACATGGCAAAGGATTTTCGTAAGCGGAAATGAATCTTATTTTCATACCCTTAGCACTCACATTTCGTTGATATCGACAAGAGGACTTGAGCACCATCAGAAGGCTTCGGTATGTCCGGCCGTCCAGATGTTAATGCTTTGCTGCGCCGTGCCACCTAGTGAGGGACAACCTCTATTCGTAATTTATTTGCAGCTATCGAACACAAAATGCAAAAAGTATTCTCAATATTTATTTTCGTTTCGCGTTGTAGTTAGTCAATCGATGCACGCCATGTGTGCAAGATATTACGGTATACAGGGTGTTTATTTGGACTGTCAAACTGATTTATGTCTCGATACTGATCTGATCTCAAAGCACTAAAAATGATATAAACATGCATGTCCTGTGGAACAAATTATACTGATTTTATTCGAAGTTGAGATTTATACCCTGTATAGAATAAGTATTATTCATTTCAGTATGTAGGTACCGTCAAACGGGGTGAATAGGGTTGCAGGACCTGCATCCCTATTCAACTCGTATGTAGGTACCTACTTCTCGTTTGTGATTGTGAATCAAATGAATGACAGTGAAAAAGTTTCTGAAAAAAAAAAATGGAGTAATCAAACTTTTGAGACCTTTTCTCTGATTCAAAGCCATTAATCTTTAGCTAAAATGTCTTAACAAGTGTGATTTTCTTATCGTAAGTAATTAATAAGTAAGTGATCTACTAATCAAAGGTTTTGGGCCACATTATTTCAGTTTTCATTAATTATGTTCATAGCAATATTTATTTGAGTAATGTTAGGCTAAAATGCTAATCATTTCATTCTATTCGAAAAACTGATTGTGATCGCTGTGGTCCAAGCCGTTATCAGTGTTATGTCATTAAGAATAAGAATCTTTTTAATTTGAGCTACTTAACAGCGCAACAACTGCGCTGCAAACTATCGCCCAAATTCAAATAGCCAAAAGGATAATTACATGTCGAAGATGCCTCACTGCGACACTTCGCGATCGCGGCTTAGCTCGCTACCTCGATGTCACCTCCATGTAAAACAAATGCATACTGATAGACACGCACGTACATTCCAGGCATCGAGGTAATCCCACAAGCAGCCCGCGATGTATCGCAGTGAGATATCCTTCGGCATATTGTGCGTCTTGTGCGTTTGTGTCTGCGTTTGTTTTACATGGAAGTGGCATCGAGGTAGGAACTAAACCGCGACCGCAAAGTATCGCAGTGAGGCATCGTCGGCATGTAATTATCCTAAGAATTATTCTAGATATTTTTTTATGTAAATAATTTTGAAAATAAAACTCATACCAAAATTCGAAAAATGTAGGTAGTGTGATAGATTGTAATTTATTCGGGGCATTGTGGTATTTAAACTAGATATAAGTACTCTAAAAGAGTAGTGTTTTATTTTTATAAGTCTGAGTAGATAGGCAGGTACTAGGTTAGTCGAATATTTTTAATATCACTTTTTGAATACCACTCTCACAATTTTTATGGAGTAATGCTATATGAAACTTGTGAAGGAAATGATATGTATGAAACTATCTTAGTTTTGAAACTGTACTATTGTAAAGCATTTTCTGTCCAGTAATTGCTACTAAAGATGGAAACATTTTTTTAACCTTCAAGCGGGCGCGCGGTCAATTGTAACGCCAGCGGTCGCGCGTAACCTAAAAGACCTATAGGATATTTCAGGGATTTAAAACACTAATTATTTAATATTTTTTGTATCTATCACATTATCATTATCTTAGGATATAAACAAAATTATAAAATCAAAATAATATTCTAATTTTCTTTGGATTTATAAGCAGTTTGGCATCATAAATGTATCGAGAATCGATCGAATCGCGGTCGATTCGACGCCGCGCGACTGCTTGAAGGTTAAATCAATATTTTATTCTAGACAAGAGATTATATTATAATGCATATCAAAATAATATTACAAAATCCTATAAAACTGATCTCAATATACATTAAAAAAAGTTTAAATCATCTTTTAACTAGGTAGTACGGTACTAAACGAAACGTTTTCTTCTTTTTTAGCAAACTGGAACTTTTGTAAATATACACAATCAATTTTATTATAAACTAGCTGACCCGGCGAACTTCGTACCGCCATCGATATCAGCTAATCCGTTCTCGAGATATCATCAAAAAAGACGTTCCATATTGTTTGAAAAAAAAAACTTTTTTTTCGTGAATTTTCCAATGTTTGCTATTCGAGATGGAGACAAATCCAACAAATCGTAGATCATAAAAATCCCTCCAGCCGCTCTTAAGTTATAAATGGTGTAACTAACCCGACTTTGTTTTATATAAAACATTAGTTTTAGTATATGCGAAACCCGAAACACGTGTCTAGTGTTTTTATTTAAAGAATCTATGTACAATATTTCAAACCTGTATCATGAAAAATCACAAAGTTATTAGCTTGTTATGTTACCTGCTTGTCCATGCAAAAAGATGGTTACCACTTACCACGTGCCGCCGGCCGAACGGCCGTGACCTGTGTTGTGCGCATATGATTGCGGATATGTACTTAGTGTCGCTCGGTGTCCAACTTTTAACCGTTTTTAAATATTTTTGGGACAAAATATAACATGGTGTAAAAATTATTAGAATCGATTCTGAACAAACTATATTCAGATTTGCAATATACTAAAAATAATGTTGCATATAAATATAGATATAGATATCAGTATTCTGGCACCTTTTAAATTTTCTAATCAACATTTTGCCATATTTAATATTGTCAAAAAGACCTTTACATAAGTATTCACGCTTAGTATTAAAGTATTTTTAATAAGCAGTAAGTTTAACTAAGTTTTACATTGACTCGTTTCTTACTATCTACTATTAATATCACAGTCTTAAATAGGCCTATAGCTAGGAAAATATGGTCCTAACCTAAAGTATTAGGTAGAAAGGTCAAAAGTTATTATGATTGCATATGAATGAATCATGACCGCGCTGACCATAGGCTCTCCGAACTTTCGTGCATCTACAGACGCCAGCACATCAAGCTACCCGAAACTGTCAAATTTTCCCAATCAACTTTGAACCTTATGCTGTAGCGATAAAGTTGAAAATCTATTAAAGAAATTTGACAGACTGTAGTAGCTTGATGTGCTGGCGTCTGTACACTCACTTACGCTCACCTTATGTCACCATTTGGTTCCTGAAAAATGTTATTGCGCAGTCTTCTGCGTAAAGTTCTGACGGGCCATGACTCATTGGCAGTATTGACTGTTGTAACTTTTAAGGCGCTCCCACACCGGGAGCATTCGCCTGTAATGTAACAGTTCAGCATGACGATTCTGTAAAAATCTCACCGTGAAAACATGCGTGGAATGAGCTGTCAGCATCATCCCACTGATGCTAGGGATTGACCAAGCATACATTTACAATCATAATCGATATTTTAATAATATTTTTTATGCTAATTCTATTGATAACTTTTATGTAATTTCAAAACTAGTATTTTAGTTTTCAAAAGATTACTATTTTGTTGGGGTTTTAAAATAAAATAGCAAATCAGAAACTTAGTCAGAATACCAAATTTGTATTTTTTTTCTTTTTTTTTCCTAGATTTAAACCCTATAAAATAGTAATGTGTAATAGTAATGTTGTTGTGTGTGTAATGTCAGTCAGGGAGGCAGTATTGTAACGTAATGCCCGAAATCGCATCTTAGAATGTTACATTACAGGTGAATGCTCCGGTGAGGGAGCGCCTTTTAGTTTTCAACTATATCCCTAAAACAAATGACAGCTCGTCAAACGTGTCAACGTGATAATATCTCGGTGACGTATGTAAGTATCATTTTATTGTTAGCATTAATATGATACTTACGTATTATAAGTAGACATAAGTACTTAATATTAATAGTATGACGATATTATTATTAGTAATAATATTCATGTATTTTGACTACGCTTAATTTTATTCATAGAATTTACTGTCGTAGTTTCTTCAGACCCATTGAAGAAGGGTTGGCAGTTAAAAAGTCACTCTTAAAATTTATAAAACATACACTTAGTCATCAATGTATTTGTTTAGTCATTTTAATGTAGGATGTTTATAAATTCGGAAGCTGCACAAGTATTGTTAATATTCAATATTGCACATTCTGCTTCGTCAATTTTAGAAAACTCGCAAATATTTTCGTAAATCTGACTAGAGTTCTTGCTATACGCCATAATCATTTTGATAGCATTACAAATGATGTTTGTGCTTACTGTCTGTTCTGCATTGCAGAAATGAATAACGTTATTGATTGAAAATTGTAAAATGGCTTCAATAATAACAAAACCATTGCAATTGGTAAAGCAATGATTATGCATATTTGTATTTTGATGCGGACCATACATACAGGTAAACCAGTTTATGCGCTTCGGCAATCTTCGTGTATCCGAATTAGCACGAACCTCGCGACACAGAGTAACATAGGCAAGGTTTCTATTATAAGTATTGGACTACCGCGCTATAGAGTAGTGCAATTGATTGCGCGTTTGTATGAAGTTTTGTCTCTATCGGGTTACCTATCCCAGTTTCAGATCGTCATTTGTCAGTCAAAAGTTTGAAAAGTATTTTGGAATTGCATAGAATTGTTTAATCTATATTTTTTTAAACATGGTGATACAAAATAGGCAAACATCTCCATGGTTGTAACAGCTCTCTCTGTATAACATCTCATCAGCGCGCGTTCGTATTCTTGAAGAGAGACGAAGATTCCCGAAACGCATACGCATCTTTGGAAAGCTGTACATGGAATTAAAAATATTTTGCCTTCTAAAAGCCGGAAGACAGAATAATTTTTTAACCAGTGCGTAAACTGTAACCATGAATTCAGTACATGATTTTGGACCAAGGGGGTTCGTCGAATTGTCGGTTATTAAAAAAAAAAAACGATTTGATTTGACGTCACGGTTGGCGCAGTGGTTAAGCGACTGACTGCTGCGCAGCGTGTCGCGTGTTGGATTTTTTTGTAGCAATTTATTATGTTCACACAAATATGTTACTAGTATTTTAACATTAATACCTTTTAGGTACTTACGTATTTTTTTGTCAGACCTTTCGTAGTTTGATATTTTAGTCAAGTATATGCCATTTATATATTATAATAATTATATTTTTTTTCTTAATTATTTGATAAAATCGGTTGTATTGTATTTATTGTTTGGAATTGTATGGTCTTTAGTACCATTGAACGTTATTTTCGTCTGTTTACTGTAAATTGTGAAGACCAATTTGGGCAAAAGGGTTAAATGCTAATAAATTTTAAAATATATTTACAATTAATTAAATTGATCTAACTTTTGTGGTTAATTTTGTTTTTTATTCAAAATCAAAATACTTTATTTCACATAAACCTACATGGGCACTTATGAAACGTCAGAAGCTAGGTGCACGGTTCCAGTTGGTCGTTTCCTATGGAGAAGAGCTGGCAAGAAACTCCACGGTTACTCTTAATAATAATTGGCTTTTACGATGTTTTCAAATTACAGTAGGTAGGTATGGGAGGACTTGTCCTCCACCATTTTTTATTGTATTAAGTAATACTAAACTCATAAAATAAAAAATGGTCTACACATCTAAAGTCTACAAGGCCTACAAAGTCCTCAAATTTACAAAATATAAAATAATCTATCAAAAAAATAAGTAAAATGTAAAAACCCATTAGAACAAAATGATATGATTCCCATTACAACCACATAAAAAGAGTTAAAATTAATTGTCTATATATAATGTCAAATAATCAAATCAACATAGGTACTTCTTTGACATTATCTGTCAAAGAAGTACCTATGTAAAAAATAAAATATTATAAACGGTTCCTGTAACAAAAAAGTTACAGCCCGATTCAAACTTTATGGCGGCTCGGAGTGTGAGGCGAATCGCTGCGCAGTAACAAATTCACGTGTCAGTAGGGGTGAGGGGCTTGCCAGGGTCGCGGGTTGTTCGAAAGAGTTACCGTGGCCCTTGGCACAGGCAACTGAAGGAACACGGGTGGGTTTTAGTCAGTAAAAGTCTGACACACCCTCCCGTTCCGCCCAGAACGGGAGAAGTTATTTGATAATTTCCCAACCCAAAAAAAAAAAAAAGTAGGGGTGAGGGGCGAGGCACTGCGCAGCGAGTAGCCCACTTCAGTGCTGCCATTAAGTTTGAATTGGGCTGTACGTCTGACGTGGCTTAGTCTATTCTATTAGGTCCAGTATAAAGGTCTATCCACACATATCAGAGCCGCGTCCAGAACGTGACACACGTAGACATTGAACCTCCGTCGCAGGCCCGGACACGGAAGTGAGTGAACGAGTTTCTAGAGGTATGAGGAAGAAGGTGTAAAGCTCACTTATCCTTCATAGAAAAGGGAGGATCCTCCGAACAGACGGGTGTTGTGCCTGGTGGGCAACTGCTCGACGATTGATGAAGGGACGTTGTATACAACGTATAACGTTAAATGCGCAAAACCTCAGACACCCCAACTGATTTTTCATTCAATTGACCTATTTCAGAGAGAAAATAAGTCATTAAAAAAATTGTAAAGGTTTTATATGCTGTTTTAGTTTTACTGGCCATTCTGATCGTTTCTTGCGTCTGCGACGACGCTTTATCGAGGGAGGAGTCGTCACCGGGCCGCTGCGCCGCGCTGACATTGGCTTGTTTGACCTATTAATAAATAGACACGGCAACGTTTTGAATTAATATTTTTTGAAAAATGTAACCTATTTTAAAAAGTGGTTCAATTAATTCTGCTCGTTATTCTGATCAAACTATTTTCAGGTTTTGCGCATTTAACGTTACACGTTGTATAATTTTATTATGCCAGTTGCGCGGTAGACTGCTTGCGCGATGCAGAATTTGGTGTGACGTCTGTGTGGTGCGTAGTTCGCATGTGGTGATGTAGATGCCGCCACAAGTTCATATAAAATATACACACATTTTTTTTGAGCCCCAGTCGTAGCAAGTTCCATCCACCTCCTGGGCATGGCCCTGATATGTGTAAACATAAACATCAGGTTTGCTATATCCACGTGTTTTCATAATAAAGTCAATTATTTGCTTTCGTATTAGCATTAGACTTTAATTACTATTATTTTTATCGTAGTAGTCGATGCCACCAAATACTGGTATTCAGCTGCATCCGGTTAGACTGGAAGCCGACCCCAGCATAGTTGGGAAAAGGCTAGGCAGATGATGAGTCGATGCCACCATAGTTCCTAGTGACCAACTGGTACTTAACTAATAAATATGTACCTACAATATAGTAATTATTCTTGTTGTGACACCTAATCATTAACCTGGGTAATAAAAACATGATACCTACTTATACTTATGTTTGCACGCATTACGCACGCATGTGCTATAAATAAAGCACTAAGTAAGTACGCGCTTATGCTATATACAGTATGTGCTGTGTAGTGTGTGCTATGTATAGGTTTTATTGATAATTCTGGAATCTTGAAACCAAACTATATGACTCTTTCAAGTACCTACCTACTTGAAAGTTTGTGTATTTAGGCCTAAACCTAATAGGCATCTATGTAGTACTTAGTGTGTTCAAATGTGGCCTATTCTGCGTTCGCAATATACTTTCCAAAAATATAAACAAATTGCGTATTTAGAGGAAAAGTAATAACGACCGAAAGGCTCAGTTTGCGCTACAACTTCAACTTAAATTTTTCAATAGTACTGGTCATTCTAATATCAACTTAACGGGGGGTTATCTGAATTTGCCAATCAATTTTAAATGGTCAAATTAGTGTATTTAGGTGCTGAAAATAATATATGTCATAGATACATCCTTGTTTCAGGAGAATGAACGATTCAAAACACGATAAATTGTAATTTGCTTGATGTGAGCTGGTTTAAATATTTTTCAGCGTTTGTGGTTTCATTGTGTAATAGTTCATAAAACAGCACGCCTTGCGCGTCCCAGAAACAGCAAAGCAGAACTTTTAAGCGGTTCTTTTGACTCAGCTTCGGTTGAGTTGGTGGCGTTTCTTCTCGAGACAGCCAAAAACACGACGTGTATCGTTCTCGTAATGAATCCATGATTCCTCTACAGTAACCAGATCAGATAAACACTCTTTATGTCGGGGTCGCAGCAAAAGTGATTGACAAATAGCGACACGGACTGCACGACTGGCGTCTGTGAGGATGTGCCGTACCCACCGAAACTTTTCGATACCCAAGCTCATGCAGATGGTATTCCACGGCGTTGTAACTGCAGTTAAGTGCTTCCGCTAATTCACGAGTGGTAGCAGCCGGATTCGACTGCAGTTCGCGTCGTAAATCGTCATCATTCACTGCGGGTGGTCGTCCTGAGCGTGGCTGACTTTCGAGGCTCCTGTCTCCTGATTAAAAATGGTCAAACCATCGGGACACCGTCGCATGGCTTGTACTTCCAGCGCCCAATGTAGTGTTGATATTGTCAGCCGCAGCCCGCGGACTGTGGCCTAACAAGTACTCGTTCGTATTTAAGCATAGTGTTCGAACTTGTCGCTCGTCCATTTTTCTTCAAACTGACTAAACCGATCATGAGGGCGGGACCACCACATCACAAGTACCTAGAATGTTCTACAACATTCTAGAATATTATCGAAAATAATTAATTTGAAAAAGGAAATGTATAGAGTTTTGTAGAGTGTCTCATTACTTTTGTGCCAACCCAATAAATTCAGTTTAATTTTATTTTAATTTATTATTGCCATAATCTATTAATTTCAATGTTTTTTTAATGAGTTGATTGCAATATGTGGTTAGCTAGCGACCTCGATGATTGATCATATTATTTTTGGCTGAGCCAGCGTCAGCAAGTTCGTCATGCTCCCTTAGATGTCATTGCTTGCGTAGGTCGGGTTGCCTCCTTCCCTCAAATATGGCGAGGGGGGTAATGGCTGATCTTTGCGTTATGCTCGTGAACGGGTGCTGCTTGTGGTGACTGGTCGTCTTGCTGACCATGGTTTTATTGTTGTTATTAGTAATAACTTGTTTATTTATTTTACTTCGATGGTCCTAGTTTATCATTTGTGACTTCAAATGACAGCTATGTGAACAGAATCCAGCATTGTGTAAATGTAGTAAGTTTTTATTTACATTTTATTTTTTTCTTTGTTTAAGCAAAATGCTGGATTCTGTTCACATAGCTGTTATTTGAAGTCACAAATGATAAACAAATATACAGCGTGTAACGGAAGGGGGGTATCAACGCTGAAGGAGGTGAATGTGCTCATGAAACTCAACAACTTTCCCCAAAGAACATAGGTCAAAATATGAAAAAAAAATTTGGCCCTCCCATAGTAAATCAATCAGCTGGTAGTCAGTTTTGTAAGGGAGGGCCAAATTTTTTTTTCATATTTTGACCTATGTTCTTTGGGGAAAGTTGTTGAGTTTCATGAGCACATTCACCTCTTTCAGGGTTGATACCCCCCTTCCGTTACACGCTGTATAGCTTTTATTGTAATAGCTTTTATTGTATTTGTTGGTATATTGGCGTGGCTAGCTGACATATGGCAAATAATTTAATTGAATGTTCTGTGTCTTGTAATGTTAAAAACTTTACACACCTAGTATTCTATAAAACCAAGTGTTTTCTAACTGAACAGACAGCTGTGCTGCTGGGGAGTTTTTGCGCCACTTCTTCTTCTAAGCGCTTTTCTATATAGTCGCAGACAGTGACCGACACCTCTATCGGCACGATATCTACCGGCGAGGATACAGTGCAGGGTCAGAGTAGCGGGCGTTTTTTTTCACCGGAACCCACTTTTTCCTACTGCCGACTTCGAGACGTCGATACTTACTACTGCGGTCGTTTGGTGCATCGCGATGGTCATCGATATTCACCAATATCATCTGGCCTAAATAATAATTAGGTATATCGGTTTCAAATCGGTGAAGGTATGGCCGACGACATATCGGAAACGGGTTGGTGTCATTATCTGATACTGTGTAAACGCTCATTAGGTACACCTGAAATTTTAAATAATAATTATAGTTCACTAAACCGAAGGTGCCATAAAATGTAAACCTGAGGAATAAAAATCGAACCTAAAAAAAACGAATGCAGTTGATCAACTGCAAATATTTTATACTGTGTCATGAATTTTCCGTAAAATGGTCGGCGGCGCATCATACATAAATACGTCATGCATTTTGGGGAGGTCGCGTTTCGTCCAATCTGGCACAGCTTCCCAGGTAGGAGTTTGCAGTTGGGAAGTGGATCTCAAGAAGGACCTTGCTGGTTTCATGGTCCATGAGTGTGTATGAGTTGTCGGGTCTTTTCAGCGCGCCGAGGGTTCGATCCTGATCAGTTGCTAGGATCTTCCTTACTCTTGCGGCTTCATTGTTGCTTTCGATGGATTCACAGAATTTCCGCCACGCTGTCCTTCTGGCGGTTCCGCCGGTCGATTCCGTAAAAATCTCACCGTGAAATCATAAGTGAAGTGAGCACTTAATAGTGTTACCTAATCCCTAGCGAATGACAGCTCACTCCACGCTTCTTCTTCCACTTCACCCAAGGTTTCACGGTGAGATGGTTACAGAATCACACGGCTGATCTGCTTTTTGTATGTGTATTGGGTTTCTTTTTATAGCTCCAAACCTTCCGGGAGTCTGGTATTTTTGGCTCTGTTGAATTGCTTCCGTAGTGCATCTCTGATTTTACCAAGTACGGCGCTCCACCAGGGATTTCTCTCACTTTTAAATTGCGTAACTCTCTTTCAAACATAATCTGCATAATTTTGAAGGATGGTGCTAATCCTTGGCTTCATACGTTCGAAAAACTTGTCCGCTCAACAACGTTAATAACGCAATGAATGTTGTTGAACTGTCAAAATAAAACCCATTGATACTGATAGTGTGTTACGTAATCACCCGAAGATCTCAATAAATAAAAGGGAATTGCTAGGTATGTTCAGCAGTTGTGAACTCGGACTGTGGATGATGATGACAAGTGTCACCTTCAACCTTTACGCGGTTGGTCCATTTATTTATAAAACCTGTCATTGTGTCATTATACCTTATTTACTTAACTACCTACTTATGCCACATAATAAACTTGCTAGCACGACAGAGCAGGAAACTAGTAGAGCAAAATAATTATGTTTTAATTTCCTAGCATCGAGGCTGAAGCGGTAATTTCCTTGAACTTAATAACTAGATCGCGTCGGAAATAACGATATTCTCCGATTTCCGAAAATCAGCCCTGATGGGTAGTAAATTAAAGTAATTTATTGACATCTCTTGACCTGACTGGCTGTAGGTATGATAGATAAATAGATTTATAATTTACTAGCTGCGCCCCGCGGTTTCACCCGCATAAGTCTCGATCCCGTAGGAATATCGGGATAGAAAGTATTCTATGTGTTAATCCTGGTTATAAACTATCTGAGTGCCAAATTTCATCAAAATTGGTCCAGCCGTTTGAGCGTTAAGAAGTAACAAACACACACACACACACACACAAACTTTCGCCTTTATAATATTAGTGTGATTAATGAATTATTTAGTGCACACAAAATAAATAGCACAACAAATATCTAGTTAACATTAAGAAAGAATATAAGGTGCCAGAATACAAAAAAAAAAAAAAACTCATTTTAATAAAGAAAGGAAGGACGTAGGTACGTTTCACTTCTATCTTATATTCGCAATTTAAAAAATGTACCTATTGATAGAGGTTGTAGACTGACCGCCCAATAGAAATATTTCTTATAAGTATCTATGGTCTGCCCTTCGAGTGACATCGTAGAAGACGGTGGCACAATGGCCACGTGCTGCCTTGCACAGCGTGGCCGGGTGATAGTATTTTAAGATGGAACGGCAAAACAGAGAGGCACCCCTCTATTTTAAATGAGGCAAGAATCCCACACCGCTCGGTCTTGTCCATGAACGCCGGATCTTATAAAGGTTTCCCTTTCCCCCCCAAAAAAAAAGATACAATCTGTCTATTTCAAAATTTACCACCTCTGAAAAAACTACCTTCCTATGCCTGCCTATTGATAAAGGATTTCTAGGCTAGTACCTACCTACCTTGGATAACTGCGATTGCTCGTCAAAATTCTATTCAAAAATTCAAATCTTCCCTAATTGTTTTACCAGCACACAAAGTATCCTTTCCAGACATTATGTAAGTGTAACATTCCCAGAAAAAAATATCCATTGAAATGGCCCTCGAGTTCGATTAAATAATTCAGTCCTCAAGCGTTTTGCGGCAATTTGCATTGAAACGAGATAGGACAGAAGGCGCGACTCGAAACTGAAATTAAATTGCGATTATACTGAGATTGAAAAGCATTGTGCCTTAATGCCATGTAGAAAGAAATTTAATTTTGTACGCGACAGAATTTTTTAGATTACTGCAAGTTGTTACGGATTTACCGGATCATTTGAGGGTTACGGTGGGTAAGTATTTAATTTTGAAAACAAAATAGGGTGATTGCGCCGGTTAGCGACCAGTTAGCTGGGTTGCCCACTTAAGATGAGGAAAAAAAAATGTTGTTTACACGCAAAATAGTATATGTTAATGTGAATTTGTCCCAAATATAATGTAGTTTGGATACAAAAACAAAAAATAAAATACATTCATACAAAAATATTTATAAAATGCTGAAAAAGTGAAAATATAGCGAAAACGTCGGTTTACGACCATTTTTATCAGTTTATGACCACCAGTGAGCTGGTTTGCGACCGCTATTATAATATGAAAAATATGCCAATAAAACGATTATAATCGCTTTAAAAATATTTTAATTTTTGCCTTTTAATAAAAACAAAAATGGTAATCATTTGGTGTAATGTTTTCTTATAATTAAAAAATAACAATCTTACATTTTGTAGAGACAGTCATAGTTGTAATAGAATCAACAATCATTGGTCAAACAATATCCTTAATATGTAGTATAACATTTAAAAATAATCAACATCAATCAATATTAAAAAATAAATAAATTTATATTTTAGGAACCATATTCCGCTATTTTTATTCATAATTATGATAGATTAATCATCGGAAACCTCAACAGTATCTGAATCTAGTTTTTTTTTCCTTTTAAAGCTTTTTTCAGTGCTTCTTCTGTGTACTGGACAGTCTTTTTCTTTTTTTTTTTTTTGTTGACTCCAAATTATTTGGGAGCTCCATCTAAAAAAAAAAAAATAATAAATAGTTTGCTTTTTATGACTAAATTTTGTTTTAAACTGAAAAATAGTAATATTTAGTTTTCGACAGATTAGGTACCTACAACAAATAATTATGAAACGGACATTTCAATAACCAACGAAATTCAAAAAATCAGACGTGGTCGCATACTCAATGAACTTTCATACTTATTTCTGATAGCGGCCGTTATTTCTCATACTAAATTATGGTGGCCGGAAACCAATGTCTTTATTTCGCTTACTTTGGTTTACGACCACCTGTTTAGGGCCCAATTTTGTAGGTAAATTAAACAAACTTCTTACAAAGAAACTGGTGGTCGCTTACCAAAGAACTACAAAGAATAACTTTTACAATACTACATTCAAAATTGTAACAGTCCTGTATGAAGCATTAGGATCATATTAATCAAAACAAAATAATGCTGAGCTCGTCGGTTTGCGACCATGTGGTCGCTATCTAACGTTTTTGATAAATAAGCATTTCAGTTACCGACCACTTGATTTTATCTTAATAATAAGTTTAAAAAAAGCAAAATACAACTAAATTATAACCCATACTTATCGATTGTACAATTTAATATGTAACTGGTGTGTAAAACATGAAATAAGTATTAAAACTTACCTTTGAGCGCCGCGCGCCGTGTTATTTTTTTTTCAACTCGCGGTACTTCCACTCACCACAGAATCAAGACGCGCGCTGAGAAATATTTTTTAGGCTCTGGGTTAACCCATTTGTTTCAAACTTTGCTAATTCTTCTTTCATAACTATTTATAAAGCACGTTAGATTTATTTTTTATGTATGTTACCTCTACAAATACTATTTTCTCGATTTAAAGAAACTTAGTCCGTCAAATGGTCGCCTACTGAAGGTGGTCGCGCAACCGGCGAAACAACCCTAATTGATCATTTAAGACGTAGCAGATCGTTTTGGATCTAAACACCTTTAAGTTTGATTTTGAGGGTTTTGATCTTAAGTAGGGGCTTGTGGCTAAGTATTAATCCTTAAATTGATTTTGTCCGTTTTAAAGGACGCAGTATTTCCACGCACACAGACGCTGTTTTAACACTCCTAAGCACTGTACCACAACTTCACATATAATATGCCATGTCCGTTTTATGTGACGTAGTTTCATGTACTACAACTGCACATATAATGGACAATATCCGTTTTATGTGACATTGTAAAAACAATAACAAAAATATAAAAAAAATGTTTTTTTTTTCTTTATCCTCTTTTCTATCCTAATTTCAACCCATATACGCAATTTCAACATTTTTCAACACACAAGAAATCTAAAGGTGACAATTTAAGGGTTAACAGCCGCACGGGTCGATCGATCAGGTTAAGGCGCCACTCCGACCAAAACGCCGCGGAAGCCGTTTTTGTGCAGTTTTTGGAAGCTATCTACTTCTTATTTAAAAGAAATATTAACAAAAAAAAAAATACATTAAATTTCTACATAATGTTGACTCCATAATTGTAGTTTCATTTTTTTTTTTTAATCAGTATATCTTTAATAAATCTCCTTACAACGAAACTCCAGAAATGAGAAATGGTGATTGATAACATGTATCTCCTCGTAAAGTAAACATTATTTAATTTTGCTACTGACACTAATGGATAGACAATTTAATAATTAACATTTTGGTAGTAAAATTTTTTCCAAAAAACTAAAATTTGATTTTATACAAATTTTATTCTAAAATGTGAGCGCTTTTACTACTGTAACTCATGCGCCCCGTATCGGGATTCAGTATGCCACAAGCTCTCGAAGGTGAAACCCGTGCCGTTTGTCTCCGTTCGTTTTCATAGTTTTCGAGGGTGTTAAAGCTGATAGTGAGGTCAAAATGTAAATCCAAGATGGCGGCTCCGAAAATTTCTATATTTTTCGTCATGGGTGTCGTTTTCATAGTTTTCGAGGGTGCTAAAGCTGATAGTTAGGTCAAAATCTAAATCCAAGATGGCGGCTGCGAAAATTTCCATATTTTTCGTCATGGGTGTCGTTTTCATAGTTTTCGAGGGTGCTAAAGCTGATAGTGAGGTCAAAATCTAAATACAAGATGGCGGCTGCGAAAATTTCAAAATTTTTCGTCATGGGTGTCGTTTTCATAGTTTTCGAGGGTGCTAAAGCTGATAGGTCAAAATCTAAATCCAAGATGGCGGCTGCGAAAATTTCCATATTTTTCGTCATGGGTGTCGTTTTCATAGTTTTCGAGGGTGCTAAAGCTGATAGTGAGGTCAAAATCTAAATCCAAGATGGCGGCTGCGAAAATTTCCATATTTTTCGTCATGGGTGTCGTTTTCATAGTTCTCGAGGGTGCTAAAGCTGATAGTGAGGTCAAAATCTAAATCCAAGATGGCGGCTGCGAAAATTTCTAAATTTTTCGTCATGGGTGTCGTTTTCATAGTTTTCGAGGGTGCTAAAGCTGATAGTTAGGTCAAAATCTAAATCCAAGATGGTGGCTGTGAAAATTTCCATATTTTTCGTCATGGGTGTCGTTTTCATAGTTTTCGAGGGTGTTGACGACGATTATGGGGTCAAAATCAAAATTCAAACTCAAAACTCAAACTCAAAGCATTTATTTCAAGTAAACCAATTACAGGCACTTTTGAAAGTTTGCAAATTTTTGGAGCCGCCATCTTGAATTTTGATTTTGACCCCATAATCGTTGTCAGCGCCCTCGAAAACCATGAAAACGATACCCATGACGAAAAATTTGCAAATTTTTGGAGCCGCCATCTTGAATTTTGATTTTGACCCCATAATCGTTCTCAGCGCCCTCGAAAACCATGAAAACGACACCCATGACGAAAAATTTGCAAATTTTTGGAGCCGCCATCTTGAATTTTGATTTTGACCCCATAATCGTTCTCAGCGCCCTCGAAAACCATGAAAACGACACCCATGACGAAAAATTTGCAAATTTTTGGAAGCGCCATCTTGAATTTTGATTTTGACCCCATAATCGTTGTCAGCGCCCTCGAAAACCATGAAAACGACACCCATGACGAAAAATTTGCAAATTTTTGGAAGGGCCATCTTGAATTTTGATTTTGATCACATAATCTTTGTCAGCGCCCTCGAAAACCATGAAAACGACACCCATGACTAAAAATTTGCAAATTTTTGGAGCCGCCATTTTGAATTTTGATTCTGACCCCATAATCGTTGTCAGCACCCTCGAAAACCATGAAAACGACACCCATGACGAAAAATTTGCAAATTTTTGGAGCCGCCATCTTGAATTTTGATTTTGACCCCATAATCGTTGTCAGCGCCCTCGAAAACCATGAAAACGACACCCATGACGAAAAATTTGCAAATTTTTGGAGACGCCATCTTGAATTTGGATTTTGACCCCATTGGATAATCATATAAAATAGTCACATAACGTTTTTCGTTCCAAAAATTAGAAAGTAAGTATTCGTGGACATTCATTACCAACATAGGCGCACTGTTTCTTCATTCATAGAAATAATATTTTTTTTATTAAATGCCGCGTATTGTAAGGTCTGTGCTTTTTACTAGTCGCAGTTTCATAGTTCGTAAGTTGTTCGCCAGATGGCCAGTTTTTGCGAAGTATTGTAGAGGTGGGGTGCGGCAAAGAGGGAACGAATGCTCAAGGTTATTTGGTCAGGGTCCGGCCTTAAGCTACGCTTGCTGCGGTTGGTCCGTGGATGGGTGACCAGCTTCACATACCAAGACCCTTCTGTGCCTTGGAAAGCACGTTAAGCCGTTGGTCCCGGCAGTCATTTGTGGATCTTTGACAGTCGTTACGGGTCGTCAGTAGCCCGAAAGTCTGACAATCAGTCTTACCTAGGGGTATCGTATTACCCAGTAACTGGGTTGTGGAGGTCCGATAGGCAGTCGCTCCATGTAAAATACTGGTATTCAACTGCATCCGGTTAGACTGGAAGCCGACCACAACATAGTTGGGAAACAAATAGGTGGACACCGGACCCAGGTCGATCGAAGCAAGGAAATCCTGTTCAGGTGGAGATTCATCGACGATTCCGCCTTACAATATCATGTCCTACGAGTCCTGTCAGCTGCTCGTTACAAACACCGACGGACGCTAGTGATGGCGCCAAACACGTAGCCGATTTCTTTGCGGATTAGGTTGCCATCGACTCGATATGAAGAAGAATAGGTAGACATGTATCTATTTACCTGTGATGAGGTGTTGGTATTGCCAGTAGCTTTTGTGTTGCCTGCCTGAAATAACTTGAATTTTAACAGTTTTTTCAGTAAACAAGACTCAATTCATCGTGCTGTGATAGGTTCATCTCATGTCACGACTTGACTGCTATCTACCTACCTAGGTTAGGTCTAAGCTAGGCTTTAACGTTTAAATAATTATACGATCAATTCTCCGAAAGAAGGTAATTAATCTTTCCGACCTTGGAGTTTGCATGTAATATATACTTTGGACTTGACCCGCCTTTTCTAGGAAGAAAAAAAGAAAAACATGATTGAAATCATGTTCTATTTGGTAGAAAAACTATGAATATTGGTAAATGATAAATGATTTATTTTCTGTAAGTAGGTTTGTACAAACACTTTTACATGTCAATCATATAGGTGTTTTTATAGACAGGACTTTGCAACCTTTGCACTGTAATCTTTGTTGTTTGTGATAGGATAATTAGGTATTAGGTTACTACGCAGGTACAGACGCCAACACATCAAGCTACCCGAAACTTTCAAATTTTTCCAATCAACCTTGAACCCAATACTTATAGCGATAAAGTTGAAAATTTATAAAATAAATTTTACAGCTTGATGTGCTGGCGTCTGTACCTATCCACTTGTAAAAGTTCTGTTTCCGAACCAAATCACGCGATCGCAACGAGTTTGAAGACACTTAGGAAGATATACCTAAAACAACTGTCAGCAAAGAAAGTTGCTCAGCACCCTACGGGGACGGCCGCAGAGGGTGACGGGGTCCATCTGATAATTAGGGGGGCCAATATACCTACCGGGGATAGACATGAAAAACGCGAGTATGTACTTCAGCGCCCAGGACATAAGAAGTTGGAAGGATACTGTGTGGACCTGATCAAGTACTAAAAAACTGTGTGATCTATTTTAAAAAGGCAAACATTATTAGGAGATCAATATTTTTTTCAGGTCAATTAATTATTAAAATTATATGTGACGCGAATATAATGCTTACAAATAGAAACATAAATATTTAGGTGGGTATAGATATATTCTACAAAAAGTATATTAACAAAAACTTATTTTTATATAAGTACTATGGATAAAGTGATACAAAAAGTGGACAGTCAGGATGTCTGTTTTTTATATTGGTTTAATTGACATGATTGATAAATATTTTACTAAAATACTTGCAAATGAATTAGAAAAATAACACTCAAGTAGGTACTCATATAGCCTGTGAATTAGATTAACTGCCTGCCTTTCAGCTAGATATGGTCATATTTAGCTACATTCTGACTTTTAATTTGCTAGACTAAAATGACAGCTGCGGGGTAATAAACACGTCAACATGACAAAAAAGTCATTTTGGTCTAGGAAATTATAAGTCTTTGAAAAGGTTACTAGTAACTCCAAGATACTAGATTATAGTTTTGCCTTCCGAACTACATATACAACATGTAACGTTAAATGCGTAAAACCTCAGACACCCCAACTGATTTTTAATTCAAATGAAAGAAAAAAAGGGAGAAAATAAGTCATTAAAAAAATTGTAAAGGTTTTATGTGCTGTTTTAGTTTTACTGGCAATTCTGATCGTTTCATGCGTCTGCGACGACGCTTTATCGAGGAAGGAGTCGTCACCGAGCCGCTGCGCCGCGCTCACGTTGGCTTGCTTGACCTATTAATAAAATAGACACGGCAACGTTTTTAATGAAGATTTTTTTTTAAATGTGACCTATATTAAAAAGTGGTTCAATTAATTCTGCTCGTTATTCTGATCAAACTATTTTCAGGTTTTGCGCATTTAACGTTACACGTTGTATATTATTATTATTATTTATTTCAGATAACAGAGATCCATTGGGTTAGTAACAATAGTCTTAACCTATGTTAGTACTTAACTAATAACCTAGACAATGTACAGTGAGAAGTGACCTCACCAACGGGCTGTCATGTCTCCCGGCTATAGCGCGTAGAATGCTGCTGGGGCTGCCACGGAATCTGTTTAACAGCGAGGCCGCTTTCTTACGCCGTATAATATTGAAGCAGTCGGTACGTGCCTCAGCGAACATAGATGATGCGCTACAGAACCGAGGCAGACGCAACAACACTCTAAATGCGTTGTTATACTGGATACGCAGAGCATTGTAGCCTTTTGGGTGTAGCGGAACCACAGGCTCCCCGAGTACAGCGACATGCAATATGCTTTAAACAGCGTTATTTTGACCGCCGCCGTACATCGGAAGAACCGTCGGGCCAGCATATTAGCCCGAACCGACAATGCTCTGCGTTCCCTCTATATACAACATGTAACGTTAAATGCGCAAAATCTCAGAAACCCCAACTGATTTTTAATTCAATTGACCTATTTCAGAGAGAAAATAAGTCATTAAAAAAAATGTAAAGGTTTTATGTGCTGTTTTAGTTTTACTGGTCATTCTGATCGTTTCTTGCGTCTGCGACGACGCTTTATGGAGGGAGGAGTCGTCACCGGGCCGCTGCGCCGCGCTGACATTGGCTTGCTTGACCTATTAATAAATAGACACGGCAACTTTTTTAATGAAGATTTTTTGAAAAATGTGACCAATATTAAAAAGTGGTTCAATTAATTCTGCTAATTATTCTGATCAAACTATTTTCAGGTTTTGCGCATTTAACGTTACACGTTGTATACAGAGGCCAGCACATCAAGCTACTACAATCTGTCAAATTTCTTTAATAGATTTTCAACTTTATCGCTAAAGGGTAAGGTTCAAAGTTTATTGGGAAAATTTGACAGTTTTAAGTAGCTTGATGTGCTAGCGTCTGTACCTACATACAAAGTTTCATTTCGATACGACAGGTTAAAATTGACTTCTAAGATTTTGTTACATTGTTAGCTAGTTATAAGTGAAGCTAAATAAAACCGTGTTAAAAAGAAACGCATTAATACCTTGCGCGACCTGCACCCTAATTGCGTAACACACTATTACTCTCAATTTGAATCATTTTGAAGCATATTGCCAATCCATTGCTCCATATGTTCGAAAAATGTGTCTGCTCAGCAACGTAAATAACGCAATGAATGTTGTTGAACTGTCGAAATGAAACCCAGTGCTACTGATAGTGTGTTACGAAACTACCCTGCTGGAATTCGAACCCAGGACCTCATGCTTAGTAGTAGCGCTTGCGTCCACTAAACCAGTTTAGCCTTTTGAACGTTTTCATGATCAGCGGCAACTGTTTCGGATTATCCTCCTAGTTCAAAACACTACCACATGCATCATTAGCCAAAGCCCAATCAATGTTTTTATACGTAATGGGCAAGCCTGCCTTTTCAACTTCATCCTTCACTTAAACAGCACAAATTATAATTTATAGAGGCGATGATATAAAAAATATATAAAAATCTAGTAGACTGGGATCGTAAATCTCAATTTTGTTTGCTAGAGAGATACTCTAGACATGTTTGCTTGAAGTATTACTTTAACAAACACAGAAGATACATCTGAGCCGCTCGGGATTTTTGGCGAGTTATAATTTTTAAAGAAAAATCGTTGTTTTTTTCTATGAATTGTTGCTTGAAATTAAACATAAAGATAAAAATTTATTTATTGCATAACTTTGTAAATTTTTAGGCTCAACAGTCCACCCATTTCGGAAATATTATGCAATAGTATTAAAAGAAAATGGTGTGTTTGAGTAATTGTATCGATGGCTAGATATAGTCTTCTTCTTGGTCGCGTAAACCTAGGTAATAAAAAAGCGACCAAGTGCGAGTCGGACTGCGGCACACAAATGGTTCCGTATCAGAAGGCAAAAACGCTGAAAAAAAAAAACACGTTTCTTGAATGGAAAATAAAATAAAGTTCAAGTCCTCATTCGTTTTTGAATTTTATTTTGTTTTTATTATTGTTGTTATAGCGGCAATAGAAATACAAAATTTATGATATTCGTAGGATTTCAATATCTACCCAATGTCAATAGTAAATTACAACATTAGACCTAATTACATCATTATTATGATGTTTGTGTCAAGATTTGATACAGTCTTTTAAAGCACGTCCTTCTGATGTTTTTGTTTGATGCTTTTGATTTCTTATCTGGCCATGAAATGTTAGAAAAACACGGAAAAGAAATTAAATAATAGTCAGCGTATATTTTTAAATCTAGATATCCTTGACCTTGCAATACATGTTTTTAATTATAGTTTGCAAATTATGACGCCCATTATATATATAGTATATACAACATTACTTTTAGTATACTGCAAACCTGAATATAGTTTGTTCAGAATAAGTAACTGAATCGATTCCAATAGTTTTTACACCATGTTATATTTTGTCGCAAAAATATTAAAAAATGGTGGCAAGTTGGACACCGAGCGACAATAAGTACATTTCCGCAATCATATGCGCACAACACAGGTCATCGCAGGTCGGCCGGCGGTGTGTGTTAAGTGGTAACCAACTTTTTGTATGGACAATCAGGTAACATAACAAGCTTATAACTTCGTGATTTTTCATGATACAGTTTTGAAATTTCGTACATAGATTCTTTACATAAAAATACTAGACACGTGTTTCAGGTTTGCCATATACTAAAAATAATGTTGTATATATATACAACGTGTAACGATAAATGCGCAAAACCTGAAAATAATGTGGTCAGAATAACGAGCAGAATCAATTGAACCACTTTTTAATATAGGAAAAAAAATTTTTTCGGCGTGATACGAAACCCTTTGTGTGTCACAGTCCGACTTGGACTTGATCGCTTTTTTGGTACAAAAATGGGTAGGCAGATACCTAATTTGGGTACTTACCAAGGCGAAAACGGCGAGAAAGTATGGAAACATCAACTTTAAAGTGCCTATGTCAAATGAAGAAAGTCGCCGGAAGAACTACTTAGGACCTTATAAATTTTAATAAAGAGGAAAAAAACTCAGCTGAAGAATAATAATTCGAATATATCACTGTCATCCTCATAATACACAAGATTTAAACTTAAAAGAAAAAGATCTTGCTATTTTTAATATTCACGAGGCAATTAGAGATATTTTTCCACTACTTTTTATGGCATAACCCGCTCACTGAACCTACCTTTTTTGTTTAAATATTTTTAAAAGTAGGTACTTTGATAAAAGTTTTTTCTGCCGTTGTTTTATATGTCGATTTTTTACGTAAGTAATACCTTAAACTAACTGATTGCCACATTCAAAATGTTCGTGTATTTACCTATATATCCTTTTGTTTGTGTTTCTTGCTTGGTTCGAAGTTCGAACCAAGCAAGTAAATTAGATGTTTTATTAGTGACCGGTTCGAACTTCGAACCGGTCACTAATAAAACATCTAATTTAGGTAGGCATAAGATCTTGGGCAGGCTGTGAAAGACAGTTTTTTTTCGATTTCTGTTTTTGTTTTGCCTAATTCCCTTGGGATATAGGTGTCTTGTTGTAAGGTAGTAAAGTGCCCCTATTAGTTAATGGTCCCTTATTTTTCATAAACTTATGAAGATGCGCCGGTAATGATGGTTAAAAGTAGGGGAAGCCGGGGCAATGCGGGACCCTAAATAAAAAGAATAAAACCTTTAATTATTAGCAAGCAGCAATTAATTAGTCTCATTAATGTTATTTAAAATTAACGTAAAATAATTATCTCAGTCTACGAGGATTCTAACATACTCGAAATTTAAAAAAAAACGAGAAACTACCGGTTTTGCACGGTATCCGGGGCAAAATGCTGGTCGTATGCGGGGCGAAATAGGCATACCCAGTCATATACTCTTACGTATATAGTTAAGTCTAAAACCGAGCAAATGTGAACGGTCTCGTCATCATTATCCTCTTTGCTGACACAGAAACAGTGAGCTCATCTGTAACATGCACGGCAAGCCCTCTCCAGAATCCGTGTATCAATGTCCATGTCTTCCTCTCTTCTTTTTTTCTCTTCGTCTTTTTCTTCTTTTCTTAAATCTAGAAGAAACTCAGAGCTTCTTCTAGATTCTTTTTGTAAGATGAACTGCTTGTGGTTCCTTTTTGGACTTGCGCTTTGAGTTTTGGCATGATATCTATAGAGGCTTATGGTTGTTCCCATCTCCCCAAAGCTCGTGTAGCACGTTCCATCTTCCTTTGGTAGTGGCGAACCATACATGTATCTGCAAAAAAAAAGATAAATAATACGCCATTACCCGAGTTAAAACAGGCACCTTGCTCATTTTGCCCCGCCCAAAATGCCCCCGATGGCATATAAAATAAATGTTAACAAAATCGAATGAATATTTGATAATTAGTTCACAAATTTTTCTGGTTAGGTATGTAGCCACATAATTGAACATAGTAATTAACTTGACAACTAAGAATTTAACACAATCACGAATTAACTACAACGAAGATATAAAAATGAAAAACAAAATAGCCTAAGCGTGAACCTAAGTACGTGTTATCGTCTGACGTGCATGACGAACGTGCTTTAGTTACGCACAAAAAACTATTTTCTCGCAAGTGCGAGGTCGGAAAAGTGGAACGCGATCCGAATAGTTCCGAACTTCTTAGTTAATTATTCTACGATAAAAAGGGGTTGCCCGTCTTATCCTGGGCACCCGCAGTACCCCGGGGCATAGAAGCCTTTCTGACAAAAAATTCAATACTTTGGTAGGTAATCAATTAAATTTAATTAATTTAATTGATTGATTGTTTTTTTTTATTTATTTAATTTTTTTTTTAATTTTTTATTTTGCTAAATTAAATTAAATAAATTATTTACTATTTGTAGGAATTTTAGATAATACTTATGTATAAGCATTTGAGTGAGATACCTGAGATACAGGTTTATTCCTAGTTCAGGTAGAATCCAATTAATCCTTACCTACCTCTAGTGTAAGGCCCTATGTTGTAAATATTTATGTAAATCAATTATTTCAATAAACAATTTCAATTATATTATAATTATGATGTAGGTACAATGATGAGATTAACGATTGGCCTTGAGAGCACATTGCTCAAAGTTTAAATATAACAGAAGGCGATGCTTCCAGCGATTTGTACTGTGACTGAGCTTTCGATCGGACGGTGCAACGAATTACGTTAATCGCAATGAGTGCTATTTTAAATACGTTTATTTTGCTAACGCAAATTACAGTTATATTTTCAGCGTGTAAGTGTTATTTTTTTTTTTACTTTAGAAATTATATAAAAAAAAACAAGTTACTTTATTATGTATAAGTACTGACACCTAGATGCCAGCACATCAACTACTACAATCTGTCTTTATTTAAAAGATTTTCAACTTTATCGCTCGCTAAAGCATTAGGCTCAAAGTCGATTGGGAAATTTTTACAGTTTCAAGTAGCTTGATGTGCTGGCGTCTGTACCTATTTGTTTACTATAAACATTTTTAATTTAATAATACACACGGCATTTGGAAATATGATATCGTAAATTTTCTACAATTATTTAGTAATTATACACTACACCGTTGCTTAACACAGGTATTTATTTTTAAACAAGATCATTTTTGTATAAATTTAATAAAATATTAACTTTAATAAGATAATTTGAGCCGATCATGAACTTTGGTTAAGCGTAACCTTCAGAAGTTTAAACATTTTAGTTTTTAGAGGCTAAACTAAGTAAAAATATTAATAATTATGTACGTTTTAATTGACCTTACGAGTAAAGTTATTATGTACCTATAACTGATCTCAATATAAAAATATGTTATAATTTACAGAATTAATGTTAATAACATACTAAAAAACAAGATAATATTTACATAATATATAAGTTGACATACTTAAAATAATAATATATACATACATGTATAAAAAAGGAGGACAAAGACTCATAGATCATCAAAAAATTGAAAATTGAGTCTGAATTCGTCTTGAAAAAAAGTGCTGTTTAAAAAGTGCTTACAAAAGGAATATTTCACTTATTTTATTAAAATTAATTTAATTTTTTTGTTACTTCGACCAACTGATACTTTGAAGACCTTTTAAAGCTGCATTGTTTGCAATTATTTTAATGCTTAAATATTTTTAATATATACTCAAAACTTTTAAAACGAATGCAAAAAAGACGTTTCTTGTAAGAAGATCCCCTTATTTTTTATCTTTATTATTTGATGTGAGTTATTGGCAACAGAAAAACACACTCTGTGAATATTTCAACTATGTACCTATTACGGTTCGTGACATACAGCCCGCTGATGGGGTTCCGTCGGCACCCGTTGGGTATGGAACCCTAAAAAGGAATAACACATCGTATTTGGTTACTTACTGTCGATAAAATGCCGGTTATAATTTTTTGTACCGATAAAAAGGTCTGTCTAAACAACATTATCTATTTATAAATCTATACATACTATAAATTAAAGTCGTTTTTCGTGTCTGTCTGTGTAATCGCGTTATTTTTCTAAACTGGATTTTGATGCGGATTCCACCATCATTTAGAAAATTAATCCCAGAAGGTTTATGTGTTTATTACGTTAATGAACCTTACATTTGATAAAGAAGTCTCGATGTTTTGTATAATCGTAAAAACCGAGTGAAGGCTGGCTAGTAGGTATTTATTAAAAAAATAAGTGTCCTTTCGTGTCTGTCTGTGTGACTGCGTTGTTCTTCTAAACCAAGCTATCGATTTTAATGCGATTTTATTGGTGATTTCATTATTATTATAATTCTGTAACGTCGTAATTTGTTCTACATACAACCTGAAAAAGTGATCGTGAGTGTGAATTTAACTTAATTAATTGCAAAAAACGTAAGAAAATTATAGTTTCGAGGACTACCTTGGCGTTTCCACGTTAATATAAACCGTAATACATAATTATACAACATACGAGTACTAGCTTACAAAGTAACTTATTTTAAGTACCTACTTAATCATGTTCATCTTGCATAGCAACATTAGATCATCATGAATTTATTGGTTCCTTGTTTATAATTAACAACTTTTTTGACCTTGCAGCTACCGGTACAGTCAGCATAAAAATAATTGATAATGTTATGAAGTTTTTTATGATGGTTTTTTAAATGAAAAGTTGTATGGATAAATGTAAAATATCTATTAATGATTTCTACAAAGGTACATAAATACACTTACTCGTAGGTACATAGAATTGAAGTGTTAGTTTGTAATGTTAAAAAACAGGCTTTTACTAAATACATATAAAAGTAGAAAGTATACGAGTATATGGATGATTTTTTTTATCGTCTAATTTTTACAGGGTGTTCTTTCTACCCATAAATATGAACAACTCATTATTGAACCAACTCTGAAATCACAAAAAAAAATCAGCTGTTTAATACAAAAGTTCAATACCTATTTACCTTGACCAGCTGATGAAACACTTTATTTTTTGTACCACGCCACGGGCCCCTCTTCAGCCACGAGTCCTTCTTTAGTGTCTTAGAATTAATTCATGCACATGTTTCAAAAAACTCTATCTCTGTTAATACAAAATGGCTAACTTTGGAACATCGTGTCTATCAGAGTTTTATAATTCCCAGGCAAGTATACAGCGTGTAACGGAAGGGGGGTATCAACCCTGAAGGAGGTGAATGTGCTCATGAAACTCAACAACTTTCCCCAAAGAACATAGGTCGAAATATGAAAAAAAAATTTGGCCCTCCCATAGTAAATCAATCAGCTGGTAGTCAGTTTTGTAAGGGAGGGCCAAATTTTTTTTTCATATTTCGACCTATGTTCTTTGGGGAAAGTTGTTGAGTTTCATGAGCACATTCACCTCCTTCAGGGTTGATACCCCCCTTCCGTTACACGCTGTATAAAAATACAGTAAAATAAAAAAAAATAAGACCTACTAATTCAATAATATTATAAATAATAGGTCATAATATTATTGATTTAGTATGTAAATAAAATAATTTATTTATTTATTTTTATTTCAGGCAACTAAGACCCATAGAAAAAAACAATACATACTAATACAAACATACTTATAAACTAATACATACAAAATTATCACAAAATACAATACTATATTAATATAACTTAAAAAAAAATACTATAAATAAATACAACATAACAGAACTTAATATACTACACGAAGTGTCGGCGTCGTGTTTCGCTGACTGGTGTCGTGTAGCCGGCCACGAAACCGGCGATACACAACACCCTTCGGCCAGAACTCTTCCTTCAGGAACTTCTCGAGATGATGTGTCGGAACACGCACCACGAACGACTTGAAGTTCGTGTTGTGACGCGGCTCCAACTTCTCGACCCTAAGATAATAAGACTACCTATTAAATATTCATTTGAACAATTTTCAAATACATGTTTTTTTTATTTTATTAAACTCTTAATATGTAATTAAATTGGAAACATTCTCAGAGGTCATCTAGGTAGGTTCATATAATGTATTTTCCCATTTCCATATTTTGTCATTATTCTTCAAAAATCAAGATAAGGCATGCACTAAATTACACAGATAACCGAGAACACTAGGATGTTACATTTTTTGATAACATTTGTAGTCTAATCACGTACGTTTACATATTCCTACTTGTTTTAAGTATTTGTGACCACGGTCGACTAGGTTAGGATTCTTCAGTCTTGTTTTATTTACCCTGACGCTTGAGTAAGTTATTAAGTGCGAATGTTAGTGATTAATGTAATTTTGTCACTACATAACATAATTTGTAAAGTGCAAACTTAGTGATTTTTTGTAGAAGATTTTACATTTACACATGTCGCAATTCTGACCCCCAAGATACAGGTATATGCCTAGTTTGGGGGTTACAATCTATTCTTGTAAAAATTAAGGTTACCTATATATATTTTTTTTTTAATTTTAAACTTTGCCAAATCTTTAAAATTTCAATGGTCATAGTCAATTGGTATGAAATAGCCACATAAAAGACACTTTTTTATGGCGAAATTTACAAGAAAATAGAATAGATTCTAGTTGCCCCTTTTAAAAGGTAGTTTCGTATGGAGAAGAATGTGCAAGAAACTCCAGGGTTATTCTTTTAAAATAAAAATGTTTCTCGAGGATTCACGTGCTAGTGGCAGAGGGACATACAACGGGACTAGCCAAAAAAAAAAATGCTCAAGGACATTTATAATTTTCTTTCCAAATTGCCTTGTTTTAGAAGATCTTGAACTTTAATAGGTCGGCAAGAACTACATTAAATAAAAAAGCTTACCAACACACTGACCATTATTCTGATCGCGTAGGTTTGTAAAATAGGTAGGTACTTCGTGGATGTCTTTGGCTTTAAGCCAAAATGTATTGTCACCAAGTATGTTCAGTTTTACATTTTAGTCTACCTACTGGACCAGGGACATATATAATGTTAACATAAGTACCTATAACTAGTAGGTACTAGTAGTAGTAGGTATAGGTATCATCTAACAGTGTGGGCGAGAATATTTATTTAAATTATACTATATTAATAACAAAATAAACTAGCATTGGCAGGTGTCTCTGTGTCATTGCTAAATTTCTTCGTGAACTATCTGCACGACCGCAAGCAATTTGTAACATACAAAAATGCCAATTCGGAGCGCTACTCAGTCATTTCTGGCGTACCGCAGGGCACTAACCTCGGGCTCCTTCTTTTGCTAATAGTAGTTAATGACCTTCCTATTGAAACACTCCACAGTCTTAATGTATGTTGATGATGTCAAAGTTGCTCTACCATTGGCTATCTCCAATGATACGGCCGCACTTCAACTCGACATCGACAACATTCACACTTGGAGCTTGAACAACCTCAATTTTAACATAAGTACCCTGATGGGGAGTTTATTGCGCTACTTCTTCTCCCCAGCGAAAGCACTAGGAAGTGGTGAAGGGCGGTCGTTTTAGGGGACTGTCTTTTGTAATTTTGACGTTCGAATAGTGCTGATTCTCAGCCTAGTTTGAATAAATGACTTTTGATTTTGATTTTATGATTTTGATAGTAAATGCACGGTCATGAACTACTCAAAAGCCATACACCATCTACACTATGAATAATGAGCCTCTTGAAACTCGTCTTAACCGTATGCGATCCAAGTACTCACGTCGATCCACATCTTACATTTAACCAGCAAATAATACAGACTTGCAACAAATCCCGCAAAAATTTAGGCTTTGTCTTGCGTCAGGCCAAAATTTTCAGTAAACGTCGCTATACTGTTAGAAACTCTTTCTTCGATAGTCGGATTTCCGATCATTATTTTTTAGTATACTATTCTATTCTATTCTATTCTAGATATTTAATTTGATCAATCATAGACACTCATTATGTTTAAATTATTATCTGTATTTAAATTTAGTAACAATATAAAATAATATATACTGTTTACATTAGTAATAAAATTAAATGTTATGGCACGCATTACTTCCGGTTGTACCACCACGTTTTATTATAAATGTCAACGTAAGCTGTTTCCGGTAAAAATAACACGTGGTGGGAAGTAGTGCGCACGATCGTTAGGCAGTCGGCGTTGCACAGTAGAAGTGTACACAAGTGTAAAGTGATTTTGTAGAAAACTTTATAAATACTGTGAGTGATATCCTGACAAATTGTTTTAATTTCCCTGGACTTTAACAATACTGTACAACTTCTTCATTCACAGTTGGCTAGAGACTAACCGCGCAATCTAGAACCTTCATGAAGGAGTATACAGTATACACTGGTAATCGAAAAGATTCAGAAGTCTTTTGTCCGCTACCTGTATTTAAAACTTTATGGTTATTACCCGTAAATGTATGTACCCAACACCATTTATGGTATGGTGGGGTACCAAAGCTTATAATGAAGGAGAAATCTCAGTCTGGTAAAATGTTTCAGACGCTTAATTCGTGGTACCCATTTCAATTCCTCCTTACTTCAGTATATCTCCAAGCCATGAGACACACACTTCGCTCTCGCTGACGTCCTCTCTTCAAATGACCTCAAACCGGTAACATAACCCTTAAGACCAGTCCATTGTACAGACGCCAGCACATCAAGCTAACCGAAACTGTCAAAGGACATCGCTCTGCGCCCACACATTGTTCGCTCTGGAACTAAGAGCGTCGGAAAATTATGTGTTGTATTGTCGATCATATTAGTCGCGTAAAATAGTTCATAATGTTCATTTTGGCATGCAGCTAGTCCGTGTTACAAAAGTATTTGCAATTAATATAATAAAATAGACAATTAATTATCGTGTATGTCCTATACTTCTGTTGCACAGGGCGATTCTGGACAGTATCCTTTTTCTAATCAACATTGAACCTTATGCTTTAGCGATAAAGCTAAAAATCTATTAAAGAAATTTGACAGATTGTAGTAGCTTGATGTGCTGGCGTCTGTACCTAGATCTCTCTCATATCAACAATATTCTGTTATACTCGTATGACGAGTCCTCAGATGCTACCGAACTGAGATTCCTGAACACCTGGAGTCCATTGCCACTCCCAGTACAATCTCCTTGGAGTAAATAAATTATATAAAATAGTTTGTTGTAATTAATAATTCAATTCCAATTTGTCTTTGTTTTAATTTATATTGTGTCTAATTTTATCTTATTTTATTGTCCTCTCAACCAAAGCACCTGCCATCTAATCTCTTCACCACCCTTGGTTGACTGGTAGAGAATGCCTAAGGCATTAAGTCCGCCTTTGTACCTTTTGTGCGAAGTTTCAATAAATAAATGTTTCAAATTTATATCACACATTTTTCAAAAATAAATATTGTTTGTGAATTAGTTACTTTTTTACTAAAAAAGTAATTTATAAATCATCAACAAAAATTAAGGTTAGACAAGTCAGCTGTCAAATTAAAAATATCTTAAAGGTGATTTAAAATTAGTGTATGAATAAAATCGTCGAGTAGAATGATCAAATCGAAGCACTCAAGCAGTAACCAATTTGTAAGTGGCATAACCGAGTGGTATGTTTTCTGATCAATTTATTTACATTTTAATTAGATACAATTTGAACAGACCATAGATTTAAGAAGACAGAAAAATACACATATATTAAAAAAATCGTCCAAGTGCGAGTCGGATTCGCACACGAAAAGTTGCGTACCACAAGGCAAAAAACACCGAATTAAACACGTCTATTGTTGCGCGATCCTCTTTTATATTTAACTTTATTTTATTTTTATTATTTATATACCTTATTGTACACGACAAAATACATAACAAAATATAGTAATACTATTTGTTGTTATAGCAGCAATAGAAATACACACTGAAAATTCCAACGGTCTATCTAATACGGTTCATGACGAGACGGCGACGGGACGAGAGACCGACGCGACGGTTGGACGAATGGACAGTGAAGGCTTAGTAATAGGGTCTCGTTGGCACGCCTTACGGAACCTTAAAAACACGTAAATCGGGCTAGTGTTTCTTGGAATTATAAACTCATTAGTGGACAGTCGTAGGTATCACGTTTTCTAACAATAATTAAATGTCACAATAATGACATGTTCATCTTTTGTTTTCCTCATAAAATTAGCATCAGATAAAAAGTGGTATAATTAACAGGATATTTAAAGAAATAATGAAACAATAGTGTGTGCTGATTGCATTGTTGCATGCTGATTAAATCCAGTTGTTTAGCGTGATCATCTGGTCACAACATAATGAGGTACTTGTTATCATATGTATTACTTAAGTGAAAAAAGTATATGTTCGAAGTACCTATATTTATTTATTTTATTTATTTATACGTGTAACACGCTGACAGTAGCAATGGCTTTCATTCTGACAGTTTAACAACATTCATTGCGTTATTTATGTTCTTGAGGAGACAAATTTTTCGAACATATGAAGTAATGGATTAGCAATATCCTTCAAAATTATTCTGATTGTCATTGAAAGTGTGTTACGCAATTAGGGTGCTGCAGTGCTATTCTGAGTGAGAACTTAGGTGAAGTGAGCGGGAAGTGAGCTCTGTCATTCCCTAATGGTAGCGATTGACACTATTAAGTGCTGACTTCACTTATGATTTCACGGTGAGATTTTTACAGAGTGGACTGACAGATCTTTATTAATACGTAGATATATTATAAACCTCACCCATAACTCATGCTGATTTTATGGTTTACTGTCCTACTAAGCTTCCAAACCACTGCGTTTGGAACACAGCACAATACAATAATATGTTTAGCGTTCATACATTTTAATAGACCTTTGTTATCCAAAGTTAATTTGACCGACAGTTGCCCACATTATAAATTAAGGATCATTGAACTTGCACAAAACATAAACATTTTAGTGCTGACATTGCAAACATAATATTGATTTAGGGCTCCCGCAGATAAGCGCGACGCGACGACATGATTCTGGTAGAATAAATTCCACAAAGTTTTCATAGAAATTGTTCAACTAGTGTCGCGTCGCGCTGTCGCGTCGCACTTGTCTGCGGGAGCCTTTAATATTTAATCACACTAATATTATAAAGGCGAAATTTTGTGTGTGTGTATGTTTGTTACTTCTTCACGCTCAAACGGCTGGAGCAATTTTGATGAAATTTGGCACACGGATAGTTTATAACCAGGATTAACACAAAGAATACTTTGTATCCCGATATTCCTACGGGATCGAGACTTATGCGGGTGAAACCGCGGGGCGCAGCTAGTGTATTCATATATGGGAACAGTGGTGGCCCAGCTGTATCGGCCCCAGTGTACGAGTACGAGTTCGAATCCAATCATCTGCCTAGCCTTTTGCCCAACTATATTGGGGTCGGTTTCCAGTCTATCCGGATGCAGCTGAATACCAATATTTTACATGGAGCGACTGCCTATCTGACCTCCACAACCCACTTACTGGGTAATACGATACCCCTTGGTAAGACTGGTTGTCAGACTTTCGGGCTCCTAACGACCCGTAACGACTGTCAAAGATCCACGAATGACAGCCGGGACCAACGGCTTAACGTGCTTTCCGAGGCATAGAAGGTCTTGGTATGTGAAAATGGTCACCTATCCACGGACCAACCGCGGCAAGCGTAGCTTAACCTGATCGATCGACCCGTGCGGCTGTTATTACTTAGCCACAAGCCCGTCAACACGTACCTAAGACCACAACATCTCAGTTATGCAATCCTCTATTCAATTTCTCTCATCAAATTGTTGTCCGGGCAGCTGATACTTCACTATCACTACATAGTATAAAACAAAGTCGCTTCCCTGTCTGTCTGTCCCTATATATGCTTAGATCTTTAAAACTACGCAACGAATTTTGATGCAGGTTTTTTTAATAGATAGAATGATTCAAGAGGATAGCAGAGAAACACGTTTAGAGGTTTCTAATGTGATGTCGTAAATAAACACATTTTTTTGCGCTTACATTGTAAACGCTGGCTGAACCCGTCGAGATAGATCAAAATAATGTACTACAGTATTGTATACCTTAAAAAGGTCTACAAAAAAGTTCGCGATGGTATATGTCTATCTCTTAGGGATAACCCACAATAACCATTTTTTATCCTATACTTTTTACGATAAATAATGGCTCTAAAATTATCAGTGTTTCTCCATTGCACCCGTGCGAAGCCGGGGCGGGTCGCTAGTACACAATAAAGTTAACTCAAAATACGAATCCACCTTGTGGTTGCCACCTTCAGACCAAATCATCTAAAAAAAGGTTTTTCTCCCAATTTCAGTACCACCAATCCAAAAATGCACGTTGACTGACTCAAGCTGCCTAAAGAAGTCAGCACAAAATGCTGTGGCGGTGTTTGCTGCTGGCATCCCAGAAGTAAACGTTGAGCCCTTGGACCCGGTCCACATTGACGTTATCAAGATCGACCTGTCTGGACTGAAGCTGACCATCAGAGATGCTGACATTAAGGGGCTCAAGAATACTGTGGTTGATAAAATCAAGTGAGTGTGTTTTATAGCATAACATATCGCCTGTATTGTTTAGGCAGAGGTGCAATCTGTGTGGTTCTTTCCTCAAAAGACCACTTCAGACACCAATCTACATAGTCCTCAAAGATCAAAGATTATTTCCGGATTTTTATATACACATTGACATTGATGAATATTATATAAACAATGACATGGATATTTACTTTGTAAAGTATCTTATTTTTATTATTATTATTGTGAGTGTGAAGACTATGTGGGTCATTTCTTTTTCTGTTTTCCTTCTTAGTTAGTTTTAATCATGACCTGGCAGTTTGAGTAATTTATGCGGCCTACCCAAATGTCCTTTCATTGGTATTGTTCGTCGAATCGTAAGGCTCCTCAAGTTCTGAGTTGAGCTGCACGATTTTTGACAAATGCGTGCACTGACTGGACAGGTCCTCTCAATCTGTGTGGTTCTTTACTCAAAAGACCATTTCAGACACCAATCTACATGGTCTTCACATGATCTGACCAAGATTATGTCTGGACTTTAAAAGAGATTGTGACCTCTGAGTTTGTTTCGGCCTTTCTTCTCAGAGTAGTCAGATAGGAAACGCCGACCTCATCTAGCTTAAAAAAAAATATGAGTGACATGTAAGTGTTTGTACAAACCTACTTACAAAAAATAAATCATTTATCATTTATCATTTATGGTGTACAGAAGCCAGCACATCAAGCTACTACAATCTGTCAAATTTCTTTAATAGATTTTCAACTTTATCACTAAAGCATTAGGTTCAAAGTTGATTGGGAAAATTTGACAGATTCGGGTAGATTCATGTGCTGGCGTCTGTACCTGTAGTAAACCTACATTTCGCTAGTTACGTTTACGTCCTATTTAATAGGGAGCCATAATTTTTATCTACTATTGCTATAAACTGGGCGCAAACCCAGACTCCGGGTGGATATTGAGATATTTGGAATGAAAAAAATAATTTAAAAAAATAGCACACCTTGATCGATCTCGCAGGACCCCGTGATGCAACTGCGGCCACGTTAATATTATCTAGTAGTAAAAACGCTTCAGAAAGATAAATAATTCAAAACAACATTTGCCTACAATTATTTTAACCTAGAACCGGCGGCGACATTGGTGCCATCGCGAGTACTCGTAGAAACCGGATGAAGTTAGCACAAGAGCATGAAGATTAGTAAAGAAAAGTGAGGCTTATTTCCAGCAGTAAGTGAAGTCAGACTGTGGATGATGATGATAAGCCTAGAACCTTATCGTGACCGTTGCGTTGATCTCGCACGGGTACTGCCCTTTCGGAACAATGAATTTAGCCATATATTTAGTAGCTACTTCGTTCTGAGCACTAACAAAGATCGATGAAAATGATAGTTATTATTATTTTTTTTAAAACGTTGCCCCACATTAGGAATTTCTCCTGTATTGTGGGTGCGTTTACAAACATTTAAAGTCACATACACAAACAGCCACACCCGGAACAACTACTTAGGTACAAATATTTGTTCCGTGCGGGAATGGAACCCGCGACACGCAGCGCAGCAGTCAATCGCTTAACCACTGCGCCAACCGTGTCGTCAATTATCTTACTTTGTTTTGTATACTTAGCAATCCACTTAAATCCTCGCCTAGTGCCCCGTTAGGTTCGTGGTCGCAAGCGCGTCTGCTGAGCGTGGGTTCCTGGGTTCCCAGGTTGGGCCTAGTGTTATTGGGTTTGTCCATTGGGAATTTCTCAGTAATAGGCTGGAGTTTGAAAGTTGGCGGTATGTTACCCCCGTGTCTCGGAAACCACGTTACGCCCTTGGTCCTGCGTCTGATCTTCAGTCATATTGGATTGCCGTCCCATCGTACAATGAGAGCGAGGGAAGGGAGAGAGAGTACACCTGTGCAGTCATTTGTTTAGGTACATATTTTTATCATCGTCGTGTCAACCAAAGCACCTGCCATCTAATCTCTTCACCACTCATGGTTGACTGGTAGAGAATGCCTAAGGCATTAAGTCCGCCTTTGTACCTTTTGTGCGAAAAGTTTAAATAAATAAATATTTGTTTGACTCATTTGTTAACATATTTGGAAAATAGATCGCGAATGCAGATTAGGTACTATGGGATGGCCCTATGGCGTTAGTTGGATGATGCCGCTGAGTGTAGTAGCTGTGGTAATAGAATCTATGGTTTTGTGGGTAACTATTATACTCTGTATTTACATACGGAATCTTTGCCTACAGAGCCATGTTTATAGTCGTAGTTATCATTATTTTTTATATTTTTATATTTTTTGCTTTACAAAAAATTTTTTTATATTTTTTGTAAAGCAAAAAGTCAAAGTCAAAGTCAAAGTATTTATTCGTGTGCTTTTTGGTAATATAGCAGGTCTTCCAGTTAATTTATGGAAACTCAAAAAGCTACCCACTGGGCATACACTATTTAACAATATAAGAATTTAAAATTGATAGGGTATACAAAACAAAAATGTCAAAATTTAGATTACAATATTACAAATTAAAATACAGTTAATTATTATTACAAACATTAAAAATACAATCAATAATTAGTCAAATTGTCAAGCATAAATATATAATTGTCAGTTTATAAATTTTTGTCAAGAAGGAATTCGTCAATGGTATAGTAGCATTTTTCATTTAAAAAATCATTAAATTTCCGTTTAAATTGTGTCAAATTCAAATCTTTGATAGCATTTGGTATTTTATTATATATTTTTGGAGCCATGCAGAGAATTCTTTTGTGCATAAGGGCCGTCTTTGAGGCTCTTAGACATAATTCGTGTCGATATTCTGGTCTTGTCTGATCTATAACGTTCCTCTGAAGCTTTTTTAAACAATTTACTATTTTTCTTGACGTCGTGCCACGAGAACCTACTGCCGACAAATTGCTTTGCAGTTTGGCAGGTTTTATATTAAAATAAAACTTTATGGATTAAATAAATACATACAAACCTAGATTATCCTTTAACGGTCGCGAGCACATTCGCAAGAAGCTGGCAGTATCATCACAACGCTAATATTTTCTCATTGTTTGTCTTCTTTTTCGTATATTCATGTATTTATGTATATTTATTTGTGTTTATATTTATATGTAATTATGTATATATATATTATTTTTATATTAAAAATATTTATTCCTCAATTTTCGTGATTGCATCTACTACTTACTGTTTGTCTCTGCATCAGCCGAAGGTTGACTGGTAGAAAATGCTTATGGCATTAAGTCCGCCTTTGTACATTTATGTGCTTGAAGTATTAAATAAATAAAAAAATATATAATGTCTCCCACGCCGAAGGATGGTCTTTTTATTTATTTTATTTAATTCACTTAAACATGTAATGTTCATCTTAAAGGGTCGACACTGCGAAGAAAGTGATTGAGTTTGCCTTCCACGCAGCTCCCCTCTTAGTGAAGGGCAAGTATAAGGCTGGTGGCATGTTGCTCATCCTGCCAATCAATGGAGACGGAGATATCGCTATGAAGATTAGTAAGTTACAGGTTTTTATTTTCTTAGCTTTTGACTATCAAGCTGCCTAATCTTTTCCAACTATGTTGGAGATGGCTTCCAGTCTAACCAGGTGCAGCTGAATAACATTATTTTACATGGAGTAACTGCCTTTTTTTTTTTTTTCCTGAGAAATGACATTACGCATCTCCGCTCGTTGGGGGACGGAACGAAGTATGTGGGACTCCCTGCCAGGGTGGCAGTATATCCACTAAAACTCAGCGGTGTTCCCTCATCGCCTTGATGGGGGGGGGGGTCATGGGAATCCGGCTCAGCCTTTGCGTCCACAATCCCCCCGGCGCATGCCCGCCTAGCTGGCGGGCCCTGCATGTCCCCCCGGGTGGGGGGCTACGGGATGGGCCGGGAACACCTGGCCATTCCCGTCCGGCACCATTCCCGTCCGGCATGGAGTGACTGCCTATCTAACCTCCACAACCCAGTTACTGGGTAGTACGATACCCCTTGATACGACTGGTCGTCAGACTTTCGGGCTTCTGACGATCTGTAACGACTGTCAAAGATCCATGAATGATAGCCGGGATAAACGGCTTAACTTGCTTTCCGAGGCACGGAGGGGACTCAGTATGTAATGATGGTCACCCATCTACAGACTGACCGAGGCAACCGTACCTTAACTTGATCGATCGACCCGTGCGGCTGTTATTACGTAGCCACAAGTCCTTTTATTAGCTTTTGACGTGTGTTGAATAAAAGAGCGTACAAGAACGATACTAAAGTACATTTCACTACCTTGGCAGTCAGTCTCGCTGCTAACCTTATAGACGGGCCAAATCTATTTGCATAGGCATATCTCAAGGACCTACATGGATCATGTCGAAAGAGAGAAAAAGAAGGAATTAGGTAGAGTGTTACATTTTAGTTTTTGTGAAGAAATGTTTTGGTATAATAAATAATTGATTACATTTTCACACTTGAAAAACCATCGCTCGCTAACGTTCCACCCGCTCCATGATACAATGCTCTCTTACGTCGTGCTATTATGAGGGTAAATTAAAACAAAGCCTATAAATGTTCCCTATTTTGCATAGTTATTTTTTACAACAGAGCTTACGGTTTAATTCACTTGCATCATTCTTTTTCCAGAAAACATCGAGGTCGCCATGACAATGCCGTACGACATCATCAAGAACGAGAACGGGAAAGACGTCATCGACTTAAAGAGCTACAAGTACAGCTTCGAGAACAACGAGAACACACACTTCAAGCTGACCAACTTGTTCAATGGAAACAAACAGCTGAGTAAGTATCCGAGATTATCGCACTTTTGGTTGACTGGGTAATTGATATAAGAGATGAAGATTTGAAGATTGTTTCGACGGGTTCCGGGCTATTTGTATTAACCGACATTTTTGAAACTTTACACCAGAGCAGTTTAAAGTTTCGATTTTTAGAAAAAAAATAATAACTTTAGCAAATCGCATAATTTTTTTAAAAAGAAAGATATTACTGTTTTTATAACATATTCCCCATAATCAGATTTTTTTTTTCTAATATTCCTATTTTTAACGAAGATAAATGTCGCTTAATACAAAATGACCCATATTTTACTTTTTTTTGTTCCAGGCTAAATGACTTAACCGCCTATGATTATTGTTTCTTATTCCAGGCTAAATGACTAAACCGCCTAGGTTTATTATTTCTGGTTCCAAGCTAAATGACTTAACCGCCTAGGTTTATTATTTCTTGTTCCAAGCTAAATGACTTAACCGCCTAGGCATGCAAATAATGGCTCCAAGCTAAGTGCTTTAATCAAAGAGTTGGTCATATTTCAAACCTAAGCTAATTGATTTAAATACCATGTCTTAGACTTATTAATGTATGGCTAATTAGTTTATGCGACTGATTTTTTTTAAATAAATTGTTTGTAATCATACTTGACTAATGAAGTTTGCAGAAATTGGCGGTTAAAACATTGATAAATTAAAAGGTACATACATAGGGTGTACATACCTACCTATCTTGTTAATAATTATGAAATGAGAAATAAAACACACATTATAAATTATTTAAAGATAAGTTTTTTATTTAAAATGACAATCACCTAGGAACAGCAGTAACTTCTTAGCTTACCAAGGTAACAACTAAAGTTTTTATCACAATTGTATAGGAATCAGAAGTTATTCAATTAAAAAAAAAAGTTTATATATAAAATAATTTCTTTTAAAAAAGATCACATAAAAAATTAAAATATTTACGAGCGTTTCTTTGGTTTTCATTTCTTTACTTATTTTCTTCTATATTTTTTTCTAACTTTCTCAGTAATCAAAATCAAAAACATCTCTCGTTAAAAAAAAGTTTAAGCTTGCGCGGTTTATCGCGATGGCGCCAAAATCATTGTTTTAACCAACGTCATAATAGTCAATCCATATACAATTTTGATTGTATTAATGTGTATACTATTCTTATTCCGTTTAAGATAAACTGTTTGAAGTACTAGAACTTTACTTTTGTTATAACTGAAACGACACATCAAATATTGAATAAAAAAAATAGGTTTAACCATAATCTTTAAATGTTCACTGTTGAAATCCTAAATAGTTCATGCGACCGACATATCATTATCTACTGCAAGCTAAATGGTTGAAGTGATAACATCTAACATTTCATGTACAGAGCTAAATGTATGGATCGACACTGGGTATGAATTTGACAAAGAGGCTAAATGTATTAAACGACATTCTTGTATATTTACAAGGTAAAGCTAATTGTATTAAGCGACACTGGATAAGAATTTAACAAAGAGGCTAATTGTATGAAGCGACATTTCTATATATTTATAAAGGCAGGCTAAATGCTTTAACGTACGTTGCCTGTAAATTGTTGCTCCAGGAAAAAAAGTTTAAACGACTGCCTGGTATTTGGTAGTGAGCTTAAGTACACAGTTCCTAAATTTGTCAATATTTTGTGTCGCTTCATACATCGCAGTCCAAAACGGGCCCAAAAATGCGGTTGTATTAAGCGACAAAAAAGTGCTCCGATCGTCACCAAACCCAGCTCAAATGACGCAGAAAAATTCGCTGATTCCAAATATGTATAAAAGTCTATATCGCTCAGAGTGTCGCTTAATACAATTAGCCCGGAACCCGTCGGTTTGATTTGGATATACGATATACCCATGTACTGTATTTTACTGGGTAATGTATTAGTATTTTAGTGGGTAATGACTAATGATATACGAGTAGGTAAGACTAAGTACTTTATTGCAGATCAAAATCCGCTTTATATTTATTTAGTTATTTAAAGGAAAACTAACAGCCATAAGTCTAGAACAGACGGACAAGAATTGTATATGACACATAATCTCGCAAAAACTCGAAAATAGCTCGTTCGATTGTGGTGAAACTTTGGTAAGTTGTTGTGTGCGCGCTGGAGAAGGTTCCTAACAAAAAAAAAAAAAAACGAAAAAGACATTGCAAAGCATACCTACCAGGTATTTTTTTGGTATGGTAATACCATACAAATAAACACCATAAGAGGAGAGATACATGTTTTTATAATTTCAGGTGATGCAATGCACACATTCATGAACGAAAACTGGAAGGCGATCTCCCAGGAATTCGGCAACCCCATGCTGGAGAAGCCGACACAGAAGATATTTAACGCCATCAGAACTTACCTGCGCTCACAACCCTTGGAAGAAATCGCTAATGTTTAAGTTATTGCCAAAAATTATGCTTTAATAGAGTGAATTCCTAGTGAGGGGCAACGTATTTTTAAAAAAAAACAAAACAAAAAAAAAAACATGCGGCTGAGGCAGTTAGGCTACGGATGTAATAAATATATAATGTTATAAACAATTTCCGTTGTTTTTTTTTCATATTTGGTCGAATCTTTGCTTACACCGCTTGAAAATGGCGGTTAAATTGAAATGATTTTAAATAATTCTTTCAAACAGCTGTATTTAATTATTAATATCTTTGAATATAAGATGTTCCAACTAAAAGATAAACTATCAAGAACAGGTGCATTTTAATAATGTACTTAGATTTTCATAAATCCTTAAATTGAATAGAGTAAATATTACTAGACATTCCCTAAGGCAAAGAATAAACGTTTATTAAACAATGTTTTACACATTAACTGGGTTGTTGAGGTCAGATGAAATAAAATACTAGTATTTAGCTGCGTCCGGTTAGACTGGAAGCCGACCCCAATACAGTTGGGAAAAGGCTAGGTTAGTGTTAGTGCAGGGCAAGCCACACTGGTTTCATAGCAGAGTTGCCTGCATAGAGTTCCGGTAGGTATTCAGCTGCTATCTTCTGCAATACACACTACTTCGTTGCTTTTAAAATGTCGTAGGCGTCTTGAAAAACTAATGCTTAAGACACAGGTTTGGAGCGTATTCAATTTGGTTTATTTATACCCCTCCGTATCGAAAAGTTCTAAACGCAAATGGTCCTAATAGTAAAAAGACCTATAATCGAAATAACACTTGAGCAAAATGGCCTATTAGCAAATCGTTTTACGAGCAGATGGTCCCAAAAACAAAAGAACGAAAATGGTAGGTACTCGTACAGTCATATCACACATATGATATTTTTAAAGGAATCATTATATTTATTTTGCACTCGAGACAATTAACATCAATGTTAATATTAGAAGTTTTGTAAAATTACGTAGGTAAAAAATAACAGCTGGGTCGATCGAACAGGTTAAGCTACGCTTGCCACGGTCGGTCCGTGGATTGGTCACCATCTTTACATATCGAGACCCCTCCGTGCCTCGGAAACGTTAAGCGGTTGGTCCCGGCTGTCGTTCTTGGATCTTTGGCCGTTACGGGTCGTCAGAAGTCCGAAAGTTTGACAACCAGTCTTACCAAGCGGTATCGTATTACTCAGTAACTGGGTTGTGGAGGTCAGATAGGCAGTCGCTCCATGCAAAATACTGGTATTTAGCTGAATCCGGTTAGACTGGAAGACGACCAACATATTTAGGAAAAGGCTAGGCAGATGGTGACTTAGTTGTATTTAAATATGTGCAGAAGAATAAATTCTTCGGTGTGTTCCTCTGTGGCCGGACCACAGTTTAATACTCAGATGCTATAGTTCGAAATAATACCTACCTAAAGTCTACTTTCATTGGAATATACATATATTTTTAGTACCTCAAGAGATATCTTTTTAATTAACAATTTATGTGGTCCGGCCGCCAGGCAGTGCTCTCTGGCCGCGCCACCTCAAATTAAATAGAGTATAATGAACTATGAATAAATCAATATCCCGAAAAAAACTACCTAAAGAGTACCTTGCATACGACAAATATGGTCCAATAAACCCCTTTAGTTAAGGAGTTATTGTTCGTAGGGTGTGGTCCGGCTGGAAGGTATACTCTGCAGCAAGTCAATTTTGCAATATTTAATACTAACTATCCATAAATCAATTTATATAATAGTACCTTTTCTCTACTCTTCGTTGATACTTTTTTCTCTCAAGAAACTATTCATTTTGATTAATTAATCTTTAAAGTATGTGGCGCGGCTAGGGAGGATTACTTTTAGCAAATATAACGAAATATGCTTTATTTCTTTACGCCAACAAAAACTGCAAAATAAGTACTTTATGAAAAGACCTGGACTTCATCTATAAACTTTTATTTTTATTACCAACAATGATTTTGAAAAAGGTACACTTTTTGGTTTTTGTTTACCTATCTACCTAAGAATAGGTAAGTAGTTAATTTGACGAAGTAAGTGAAAATTTTGGTTTAAAATAAACAATAAGTAAGTATGTATACGAATAACAAATATATTTTCATAATCAAATATAAACACAATTGTTAATACAAGGTATTGTTAATAACGGAAAAGTGTTTTATATACTTAACTTGAATTTAAGCATTTAAACCTTGAAACAAGAAATAACAATGAAAAAAAAGAGTATAGCAAAAGCGCGTAGGTATTAAAAATATAGTCAATCCGTATTACAAATAAAGGAGTTTTGAAGTTATTTTCCAACTTTAAAATGCAAGGCCTAAATTAAAAATAAACATTTTGATAATTTATAATTTACAATTTTGCGTATAAAATACAATGAACATTCATTTGCTGGTTTTTAGTCCTTGTAACTTTTGTAGGTACCTAACCTATTGTATTAACAATTTTTTATTGTTAATATTTGATTATGAAAATATAATTATTTGTTATTCGTATACTTATTGTTTATTTTAAATAAAAATTTTCACTTACTTCGTCAAATTAACTACCTATTCTTACTCTTTCTTTCTCTCACCTTTTTCAAAATCATTGTTGGTAATAAAAATAAAAGTTTATAGATGAAGTCCAGCACCCTAATTGCGTAACACACTATTATTCTCAATTTGAATCATTTTGAAGCATATTGCTAATCCATTGCTCCATATGTTTGAAAAATATGTCTGCTCAAAAACGTAAATAACGCAATTAATGTTGTTGAACTGTCAAAATGAAACCCATTGCTAGTAATTGTGTGTTACGCAATTACCATGCAGGTCTTTTTATAAAGTACTTATTATGCAGTTTTTGTTGGCATAAAGAAATAAAGCATATTTCGTTATATTTGCTGAAAGTACCTAATCCTCCCTAGCCGCGCCACATTCTTTAAATATTAATTAATCAAAATGAATAGTTTCTTGAGAGAAAAAAGTATCAACGAAGAGTAGAGAAAAGGTACTATTATATAAATTGATTTATGGATAGTTAGTATTAAATATTGCAAAGTTGACTTGCTGCAGAGTATACCTTCCAGCCGGACCACACCCTACGCCCAATAACTCCTTAACTAAAGGGGTTTATTGGACCATATTTTGTCGTATGCAAGGTACTCTTTAGGTAGTTTTTTTCGGGATATTGATTTTTTATTAATAGTTCATTATACTCTATTTAATTTGAGGTGGCGCGGCCAGAGAGCACTGCCTGGCGGCCGGACCACATAAATTGTTAATTAAAAAGATATCTCTTGAGGTACTAAATATATATATATATTATATATATTCCGATGAAAGTAGACTTCAGGTAGGTATTATTACGAATTGTAGCATCTGAGTACTAAACTGTGGTCCGGCCACAGAGGAACACACAATTTTCGTCTTCATTAGAAGTTAAAATAACATTTACGCAATGACTGTTCTTGGTATTAGTGTTCTGTTTCTTGTAATGCTAATGACTTTGCATACCTGGTATTCTATTCAATCAAGTATTTTCTAACTGAACAGGCAGCTGTGCTGCTGGGGAGTTTGTTGCGCCACTTCTTCTTCCCAGCGAAAGCACTAGGAAGTGGTGAAGGGCGGGCGTTTTGGGGGACAGTGTATTGTTATTTTGACGTTCAAAATGCTCAGCCTAGTTTGAATAAATGACTTTTGATTTTGATAATGTAAGACCGAGAAAATTAATGGCCAGAGTCAGACTGTAATTCTGATTTGCCAAGAGCACCGAATAATTTCAAAATAGTCTAAAATCATTTTGAACCATTGTTCAACGTTTTGGGATCAACTAATCTTGCCTCTGTACTACTGTTTAAAATTAAGCTTTTATGTATTAACTATTATCTGTAGTAGCGTTTGTTACATTCGATTTTGTACAGACCTTAGAAATGAGTTCCAGTCGGTCGATTCTGTAAAAATCTCAACGTGAAGCCATAAGTGAAGTGAGCTTGAAGTGAGCAGTGTCAATAGTGTTAATCCCTAATGACAGCTCACTTCCCGCTCACTTCACCTAAGTTCTCACGGTGAGATTTTTACAGAATAGCACTGCTGTACAAATAAAGGGAACAATGAGGATATTTTGCTAAATGAAAGTAGGTACCTACCTAAACGATTTTCGTTGGTGATCGTACCTATGAGTATTCAAGGAATACTCTTGAAAAAGCATCAGATGCGACCTTTTAATAATATGTTTTAAGATGACACCAAAGTAGCGTAGATATTACGCCTATTTGCGCCTATTTGGTGCATAAATGCAACTTTTATGAATACTTTGAAATGTAGATGGCAGGAATACGAGACAAACATTCATTTACAAAAAGAATAGAAAAAACAAAAGTTGGAATGAGATTTGGCTGATAAGCCAAGTCACATCATCTGACTAGCTTTTTCCCAACTATTATGGAGTCGGCTTTGTACCCGTATTTTACATTGAGCAACTGCCTATCTGACCTCCACAACCCAGATAAGATTGGGCCTAAAGCAAAGCAAAATCTTCAATCTTTGATTAGATTTATACAATAGTAAATCATGTTCAAATTGAAAAAAAAACAGTATGTGGCAGGAAACTTCATTATAAATGTAAAGGTCCGACTCTGACGAAAAAAATAGTACGATTACATTTTCTCGATAGAAAATTATCCTGGCATTAGGCCCGCTCGCCAAGTGACAAGGATAAAAAATGAAAAAAGCGTAGAACTATTTTCTAGGAATATTGATTAAACAACAACTGTTTTTAATTGGTTACTCAGATACCCTACATAATCCGCCTATAATGTTCCCACTGCTGGGACACAAGTCTTCACTCTGTGAAAAGGGGTAGGCCGTACCATGAGAGCTCGTAAAGCTCTCACAGTAGCATTTTCTGTCTAGACCTATAATGATTTAGTTTTAGGTGCATTGAGTATAGTGATACGCCTGCAAGTAACAGATTGCTATTTTAATTTTATAGAAAAGTCAGTGCGCAGTGCTGCTACTCAAACATGCTATGATAGATGAGTTTTGCATAATTGTGATGCTTCAGCATTCAAGTTTAGTTTCAGTAAAGTCAACTTTGAGGCTAACAAAATAAGAGGCATTATTTTAGCTCAACTGTTTTGGTCCAGCGGTATCTATACTGTGACTCTGAAGCATTATTTGGGGTAGTGAATGCCTGTGGCGGCTTCTATGATAAACGGGAGCGACGTGACAAACCTAGTCTGCACGGAGTGGAGAGCACTTGAAGTGTAAATAGCAATCAGCAAGACTTGACCGCGACAGACTATGTATAGCCAGAGCGAAGGCGTTCCTTAGCTAGGTTCTCACGGGGTTTCTATCTGCTACAGAATCTAAGATAAGCAATTTATAGAGGGAAAGAAAACCTTAGCTAGGTTCTCACGGGGTTTCTATCTGCTACAGAATCTAAGATAAGCAATTTATAGACGGAAAGAAAAATTGGATTTACATCATTACTGCCGTTGTGGTGGATAGAGGCTACCCTCGTGGTCGCAAGCGCGACTTCTAGCGGTCCTGGTTTCGATTCCCGGGTCGGGCAAAGTTTTATTGCGTTTTCCATTTGGAATTTCTTAGTAACAGCCCGGAGTTGGAAAGTTGGCGGTGTGACACCCCGTGCCTCAGAAAGCACGTTAAGCCGTTGGCCCAGCGCCTGATCTTTCTCCGGTCGTCTAGGATTGCCGTCCCATCGGTCAATGAGAGTGAGAAAAGAGAGTGCACCTGTGTCTGCGCACACACTTGTTCACTATAATATCTCCTGCACTAAAGCCTGGTCTCCACTGAGATAGGTCACCATGGCCGAAATGCGGTCTGGTCGACTTCATAGGTATATTCCTTGCCCGATAAGGCTATTTATAATAAGCAAACCTGACACAGTGGTTGCTGTCTTAAAAAATATATATTTCACTGTCTTGACCCATCATTAATATTAAAAATGTTACCTTAAACTACCTAAAGTTCTTGAATTCTGATGATTTTTTTTGTGAAGTCATTCTAAAGCCGAGTATAAAGTTCGTTGTCGTTGTTCTCCCGGTATTTCTGATATATCTCTGGTTATTCCTTCGTCATTTGGGCAAGCTTATTAAGTTCGGTAACAATAGAAAAAGTAGTAGAGTCTCATTACTGATAGTTGAGTTCCAATTAGATCTTCTTTATAGTGTCTCACGACCACCTAGAATATACTCTACGGTTTTATTGCATTGCACTCTTCAAACAAAGGTAAAGCAGAGAGTTCTCAAGTGCCAGTATTTTTTTTTAACGACACCCATTCCTTTGAAGCCAAAACTGTATGCTTAGCGGCCAAAATTGGAGTGCTTTTCCGGACGAACTGCTCCACAAAGGAGTACCTAATACAACTAGGCTAGGGGTCTCTATTACAAAAAAATGATCTGTATAGTGATAGTTAAGTCTTCAGAAGACATAGATACTTTACCTACCACAAACCAATTAGAAAAACGTTTAAGAACAAAAAAGTCTCAAGATACATTGTTTCTTGTAGACTACATAATTACCATAACGTGATGGAACAAGCACTTTAGTGCTATATCATTATATATATTATTATTACTAAGTAATATTAATAATATTCTTTAACATCTCAAATACCTTTGCTCTGTAATTAAAATCCTATTCAACAGTAGACCGTTTATTTCGATGCATGAATGTTTTCTTTTTAACCGACTTCAAAACGGAGGAGGTTATTAATTCGGATGTTTCTATTTTTTTATTAATTTTTTTTTTTGTATGTTCGGGCATAACTCCGCCATATATGGATGGATTTGCAAAATTATTTTTTTGTTCGATAGAGGTTTATCCCGAAATGGTCAGACAACGGATCTCTTCAATAAATACCAGTAAAACAACCGCGATTGCTGCTATCGCATATTGTATGCATTGTTTACGCAATCGTCTGTACCCTATAAACGCAGATGCAGTACGCAGATGTGTTCAGTATACCACCGTACACCCTCATTTCTGTCAAAGTTGTTATGGGTATGGGTACCTCTAATCTTGCAAGTAAACTACTTAGGTATCTACAACTAAGAAGAGAAAAATAAAACCATTTTTATAAAAAAAACAACCGACTTCCAAAAAACACTCCAAAGTGAAAATTAACTTTAATTTCGGAAGTCGGTGTCAAAAAATGCGGAACCAACGACACCGACTTCCAAAATTAAAGTAATTTTTCTTTTTTTAGTGTTTTTTGGAAGTCGGCTGTTTTTTTTTATGAAAAAGTTTTTTTACGAACCGTTGTTTAAAAGTGAGTGTTGTGTTTTTAGTAAGACGGGTAGAATCACCTCTTGATGGATGCAGCAAGATGTAGCAACTTAATTGCGTAACACATTGTCAGTCTCAATCTGAAAAAAATTGAAAGATATTGCTAATCCATTGCTTCATAAGTTCGAAAAATGTGTCTGCTCAACAACGTAAATAACGCAATGAATGTTGTTGAACTGTCATAATGAAACCCATTGCTACCGATAGTGTGTTACGCAATCATCCCGCAGGTGACTAAATTACCAACCTGTATAAGGACTGTATTGTACTATGCTTATAAAAATGGAAAAGGAATTAACGGAGAAAAAAAAAATCGTGTGGTACGTGGGGCGTTTAATGTATTCCCGGTATCAGGGTGATTTACTAATGATGAGGGTAATTTGACTAATTAATATATAATTATCCTTAGTCAACGACAACTGGAATGGCTTACGTGACAATGTTGAAGAAAACCGAGTACGGCGCTGTTATTAAATCCTTACCAAACAAGAAAAGTATAAAACTATTCACGAAAAGATTGTGGCTGTTTATAAAAAATCTGCACCTTCGTTATCTACGGTTCAAAAGTGGTCAAGTGAATTTAAAAGGGGCAGAGAGATTATTGAAGACGACACTCGCTCGGGCGGCCCGGTTACTGCCTCTACGGAAGAAAAAGTGAAAAAAGTTGAGAAGCTTATACTGGAAAATGCCCGAATGAAGATCAAAATGATAGCAGAGATGACCACCTCTGTTAGTTTCATGCACACTCTGTGGTGAGGTTCCATCAAGTATTTTCGAATAATAAGTAAAGCTTTATTTTTGCAGGGGCCTGTGGCTAAATAATAACAGCCGCACGGGTCGATCGATCCGTTTAAGCTACGCTTGCCGCGGTTGGTCCGTGGATGGGTGACCATCTTCACATACCAAGACCCCTCCGTACCTCGGAAAGCACGTTAAGCCGTTGGTCCCGGCTGTCATTCGTGGATCTTTGACAGTCGTTACGGGTAGTCAGAAGCCCGAAAGTCTGACAACCAGTCTTACCAAGGGGTATCGTATTACCCAGTAACTGGGTTGTGGAGGTCAGATAGGCAGTCGCTTCATGTAAAATACTGGTATTCAACTGCATCCGGTTAGACTGGAAGCCGACCCCAACATAGTTGGGAAAAGGCTAGGCAGATGATGATGAAGTAAAGCTTTATTTTTATTAATGCGAAATAGGCCTGTTCTTGACCTAGAGCTCGCCTGATGGAAAGCAATGGATGAGGTCTACGATGGAACGAGTATGCCCAGAAGATGTCTGTTCACTATTGCGTTGAAGGCTGACGGGATATTTGTGGAAGGGAACACAGACGTCTGCAAAGCCGAACTAAGTTAGTTCAGCTTGCAGTGTGGCCTGCGTTTTATGTAACACAGTTACTACCAACATTTTCACGCATAGGTGAGTTAATAAATAACAATAACAAAAATCGTTATTATTTTGGATAATAGTCGCAGATTAAAACTGTGTTAACGTCTATTTTTGTCACTTTTACTCCAAACACCCCGACAAGAGATATTATACGTTTCAGCTTCGCTTATTCCATAGCGTGTCTACTTACAGGTTTTTTTTTTCTTTCTGCGCCGCGGCAATCTGTTTGATAAAACAATAAGCCACTTCTCGGTCTGATACTTGTATCTGTTTTAGGATTTTTAGCTTGGTGAGACACTTCTCAGGTAGGTGTCTCATTCCACCCTGACGAATCTTTGACGACGGTTGAAACAGTATTTCTCTTTAATCTTCTGTGTTGAAGGCCTTGTTCTCCACTCAGTCTGAGGGCAAGCTCATTTTTATGTGTCTACAGTGACAAAATATGTCTGCGTGTTTGAAGAGTGTACAAAATATGTCTGCGTGTTTGATGAGTGTACAAAAAAAATATGTTAGATACATGTAAATTTTTTTTTGGACATATCGAAGATGTCCTTGATTTATGTGTATTACAAAATTGAAGTAATCGATATGATTAAAATACGAAGGTAAGTATTTTAAATAACATGACATGTTTTTTTTTTCAACTGCTTAAAGAATCACCACTACGAGTTTCGTCTTTGATAAACCAATAGATTTTGAACCGATCAAAACATGTAAACTGAAACCATGATTGTTATAGGGTTGATTTTTCCAACTCCAAATACTTTTATCGGAAGAATAATTTTAAATTTTTAACAGTTCTTCCATAAAAACCTGTCAGACGTAAATTTTATTCCACGAATAAAACTCTGTCGATTGCAAAATCAGCCCCTACTTGAATGCGTTATTTTTAAATTTGGAAGTAACTATTTTTCTTAAATGTATTGTGTTGATCTTAATCGATCAACAAAACCTTGACTTTGTCAGTCAAGGTTTGTCAAGTAGGTGCTTTGCTTGGGTTATTCACCGACTACTACTACAGATGCAGCTTTCCCTTTTCTTTTTTTTTTTGGATGTCCTCCGCTCTGGGGCTAGTGGAAGGGTCTGTCAGACTCTTACTGACTAAAAACCTCCCCGGTGTTCCATCTCACACTTACGCCGGCTGGGAGTCGTGGAAACTTACGATCCTTCCGCAACCCCCGACTGGTGGGGGCCTCCTCGCGTCGGGGGGGAGTGAGGTGTCAGACTCCCCCGATTTTATAATTTATAATGCAATACAATTATCGTCGCAGAATATTTAGCCTTCTAAGGGCAAAATATCTTTATTTGTGTAAGAATAATTAATTATGTAAATATAGCAGCTTGGTGGCGAAAAGCCTTTGAATTTTACCGATAAGAAGTCCAAAGTTTAATAAAACTATACGAATGTATGAGTTATTTTCCTTAACAAACAGCCGTATAACAAGTTTAACAAAAGTACAGATAAAAATACAGTTAAATTTCTCACATCGGACTTTACACTTTGTTATTTGATTTTTATTTGTTTTATCTGATGTATGTCTCAGGTGTACTGTGTGTCTTACAGTCTGTGCTAAATAAATGTATTTTCTTTCTTTCTTTAAACAAACAGACAGTTAAGCATAAAGATTCATCGATGCATAATCAGTCTGTAATGTTCCCACAGGTGGGACCCAAACCTCCTCTCGGTGAATGGGATTGGGCCATAATCCACCACGCGGGCCCAGTGCGCGTTGGTGGATGTCACATGGATGATGTCACATTCAACGATGATTTATTTACATTTATTATTTCTTACCTACCGCAACTACTACCTAATATATTTTGTATGTAAAATACTGTTTTTCTTTCACGCAAAAACTATGAGTCAACACAGGAAGCCGTCAGGAAAAAATATTAAGTTTAACAAGATAAATTGAACCGATCATGAACTTTGGTCAAGCGTAACCTTCACAAGTTTAAAACATTTTGGTTTTTATAAGTAATAATATAATATATTTTGTTTAATTGACCTTACCAGTCAGTTATTATGTATAAATAACTGATCTCGATGGAGGGGCCCGTGGCTAAATAATAACAGCCTCACAGGTCGATCGATCAGGTTAAGCTATTAATCTTTACATACCGAGACCCCTCCGTACCTCGAAAAGCACGTTAAGCCGTTGGTCCCAGCTGTCATTTGTAGATCTTTGACAGTCGTTACGGGTAGTCAGAGGCTTGAAAGTCTGACAACCAGTCTTACCTAGGGGTGTCGTATTACCCACTAACTGGGTTGTGACGGTCAGATAGGCAGTCGCTCCATGTAAAATACTGGTATTCAGCTGCATCCGGTTAGACTGGAAGCTGACCCCAACATAGTTGAGAAAAGGCTAGGCAGATGATGAAATAACTGATCTCAACATAAAAAAAAAAAATGTAGTTTCAAACAAGATAATATTTACATAATGTATAATAGGCTAACAGACTAAGGGCTGACTTTTCCAACGCCAGATAATTTTATGCGAGGAATCATTTTGAATTTTTGACAGTTGTTCCATACCAAATCTGTCAAGACGTCAATTTTATTCTACGAATAAAAATTGTGTGTCGATTGGAAAATTTGCCCTGAAAATAATAATATGTACAGACGCCAGCACATCAAGCTACTACAATCTGTCAGATTTCTTTAATAGATTTTCAACTTAAGGTTCAAAGTGGAATGGGAAAATCTGACAGTTTCGGGTAGCTTGATGTGCTGGCGTCTGTACATAAATATAAAACGAAACAGGGGTAAAGAATGATGGGCGTCAACAAATTCGTCCGCCTCGTTGTCAGCGGGAAAAGTCAGCCAAAAAGGCTGGCAGCATTGCCACGTTGTATGGCAATCCTGTATAATAATAATGTTAATAACGTTGCGTGGAATTCCGTTGCAGGTGGTCACTCAGTTTAAGTATCTTGGTCACGTGGTCGCGGATGCTCTTACGGACGATCAGGATATTGATAGGTTGATAGGGGACGTAGGGCGTTGGCAGCCCGATGCAATATGCTTGCTCGCAGGTTTGCGCGGTGCACGAAGGAGGTAAAGCTGACGCTTTTCAAAGCTTATTGCCAGACATTTTACTCGTGCAGCCTGTGGGTTAGGTATACGCAGAAGGCTCACAACGCCCTGCGTGTCCAATATAATAACGGGCTCAGGATGTTGTTGGGACTGCCTCGGTTTTGCAGCGCATCAGGCATGTTTGCTGAAGCGAGACTGGACGACTTTTATGCCATCATGCGCAAGAGAAGTGCATCTATGCTGCGGCGATTCCGAGGCAGTCCGAACAAAATTTTGGGTACACTGGCGGACAAAATAGATGGGCCGTTTATTAGGCACTGGGCTGGGAGACATGTGCGTACAGACGTACATGTGCAAAATTAATTGTTATTTTTTAATTGTGGTGTCACTTTTGTTTTAATTTTATTTTATTTTTCACTAACAATAGGTTAAGGCAATACTAACACATTATGGATCCTGTAATCTGAAATAAAGAGTTATTATTATTAATAATCAGCGTATAATGTTCCCACTACTGGGACACAGGCCTCTTCTCTTCGAGAGGGAGTGGGCAGTAATCTACCACACGGGCCCGGTGCGGGTTGGTACAGACGCCAGCACATCAAGCTACTACAATCTGTCAGATTTCTTTAATAGATTTTCAACTTAAGGTTCAAAGTGGAATGGGAAAATCTGACAGTTTCGGGTAGCTTGATGTGCTGGCATCTGTACATGTCACATGTCGGCAATTTTTTGGTTCTAGGACATGCCGGTTTCCTCACGATGTTTTCCATTACCAGTTTAAGAGCAGTGGTGATGAAATGATTTAGACAAAATAAAGTGCCTACCTGGGTTCGAACCCACGACTGAAGATTCGTAAGTCGGAGTCGTTACCACTGCTCGCTATGTTGTATGAAAATTGATATTCTTTTGTAATTTTATTTTTATTTTAAGAACTATTATTAGGTATCGTTTTTGCAGTGCTCTCTATTGTTAGATACTTAGGTACTACATACGAGTTTGGTAGATATTAGATACAATAACGGACAGTCCGTTATTGTATCTGGTATCTAACTTAGCTTTAAGTCATGACGCCATGATGTCGACCTTCAAACATTATGGAATGCAAATAAAGATATGAATATGAATAAGTTCTTCTGAACGTTGCCGCGTTGGTCCAATCTTTGCACGTGTAGACTTTTCCTAGATATTTTTTTTTGTTTATAAATAGGTATTAAGTTTTTTTTTTTAAATAATTGTTAAAGATGTTGTGATATTATTAAACGTACGGACGTATGTAATTACGACGGTGACGAGGTTTCGTCTAGTATATTAACGCATCCACTTCAAGTTCACGTTCAGTTCTCAGTAAACAGTTGAAGGGTTTGTGTCGAAGAAGTTAACATGGTGTTCAAAGTAGCGTGTTTGGCAGTGCTGGTGTTCGGTTTTGTTCAAGCGGCAGGTAAGGATATTTTGTAAATTATTATAGTTTTCTATATATAGTGTTATCTATACTAATATTATAAAGAGGAAAGATTTAATTGTTTGTTTGTATTGAATAGGCACCGAAACTACTGGACCGATTTGAAAAATTGTTTTACCATTAGAAGCCGACATTATCCCCGATGAACATAGGCTACTTTTTATTGCGGGAAAATGCTTCATTCCTACGGGAAAACGGGTAATAGGATTTAAAGGGCGGGAATTCCGAATTCTACGCAAACGAAGTTGCAGGCGGATGCTAGTCTAGAATATACCTAATAGAATACACCATACCTTATGTAGATCATATAAATTACAGATACAAATGTAGAATTTTTGCATATGTTGACACAGTGGGCGATTATAGGTAGAAAGAGCGAAGATAATGTATGTCGTCTGTGGTGAACCATTTACATCCTTACCGGTTGAAATATTCAACCGTAGAATTCTGGAAACCTTAGATTTTTTTTTTATATACCTAGGATAATTCTCATAGATCATTGTGATTGGTCCTATACATCAGGTACAAGATAAGATAGCACCGAAGGATTGGTCATAAACCTAACCACAATAGGAAAATGGATGGCTATACAGCGTGTAACGGAAGGGGGGTATCAACCCTGAAGGAGGTGAATGTGCTCATGAAACTCAACAACTTTCCCCAAAGAACATAGGTCGAAATATGAAAAAAAAATTTGGCCCTCCCATAGTAAATCAATCAGCTGGTAGTCAGTTTTGTAAGGGAGGGCCAAATTTTTTTTTCATATTTCGACCTATGTTCTTTGGGGAAAGTTGTTGAGTTTCATGAGCACATTCACCTCCTTCAGGGTTGATACCCCCCTTCCGTTACACGCTGTATAAATCCCACATGTTACTGTTATATGGGGGCATATCATAATAAATAGTATTTACTTTAATTCCGTAAATATTATGATCTTTAAATGAATAAATTTTTTATATTTGTTATTATAACTTCCGCCTGTCAGCTAAACTCAACAAACAAAGACTCCTAATTATTTTTTCTGCCTTCTAAATTTGTATTGGCGTTTATCTCATAAATAACGAGTATCTGCCCGCGAATTCGCCCTCGTGAACTTTCTTGTTTCAAGAATGAAAGCAGTTTTTTTTTTAATCCGACTGATAATTTCAGTAGTAGCGCATTCATACAAACTCTTCAGATGTCTAATAATATTAGTATAGATGTTATGCTTTTATCTTATAACTAGCTGCGCCCCGCGGTTTCACCCGCATAAGTCTCGATCCCGTAGGAATATCGAGATAAAAAGTATTATATGTGTTAATCCTGGTTATAAACTGTCTGTGTGCCAAATTTCATTAAAATTGGTCCAGCCGTTTGAGCGTGAAGAAATAACAAACATACACACACACAAAATTTTGCCTTTGTAATATTAGTGTGATTGAATATTAAAGGCTCCCGCAGACAAGCGCGACGCGACAGCGCAACGCGACATTAGTTGAACAATTTCTATGAAAACCAGAGCGTGAAAAAGTAACAAATATACAAACACACACACACTCACAAACATTCGCCTTTATAATATTAGTGTGATTACTAGAAAAGGTTGCATGCCACAAACTGTTACTACTCTTGCTCCTAACCTAACCCAACATTAGTACCTACTGAAGACTTTTAACGTCGAGTTACGTTAGCAATACTTAAAATCAAAGGCAGTCCTTGATACAGGAAAAAGTTTTCTGCAGATAAAATTCTAACTATAATTTTGCACACCCAAAAGGTATTCTGAGAGACACTTTTGTTAAATTTCGGCCATCTTTATTTTTAAATACCCGTAGCAACAATAACATTGAACTGCAATACCGTTGCGTAATTTATTTTTAGAATATTTAGCCTTTCTTCTGAGAAAAGCCACAGTATTTTGTTCGTGGCGCTCTTAGATATTACTTCTGAAATGAATTGGAACCAAATTATAAATCATCATTTAATTAGCTTAAGAAGTTTCGACATATTTAAGTTATAAAGAGCATTTCAAAATTATTTTTATAAATAAGGGCTGATTTAAAGGACAAAGTCAGATATCTTTTATCTGTGGTATAAAATTGACGTCTGACAGTTCTAGTATGGAAAAACTGTCAAAAATTCAAAATTGATTCTCAGGATGAGACTTATTCTAGCTATTGAAGTTTGGTCAAATTCGCCCTAACTGTGATAACATTAACTTAAACTGCGGTAAGAATAACAATGATAGCTACGTAACTGGCCCCAGCTTTATACAAAACATTATTCGTTTTCAATAATAAATCCCCGCAGAGTTTATTTCGTCAATACAAATAACTGAATAGCGGAACAGAAAAATATCTATTGAACACGCATGAGGAAACGAGATGCGGGTTCGACTTTTTTGCAGTCTACAGGCCAAATAATATTTTAAAATATTAACAACTCGTTAACCTACCTATGATTAGCTAGCCCTGCATGTCGATTCTGTAAAAATCTCACCGTGAAAACTTGCGTGGAGTGAGCTGTCAGCGTCATCCCACTGATGCTAGGGATTGACCAAGCAAACATTTACAATCATAATCGAGATATTAATAATATATTTTATGCTAATTCTATTGATCATTTTATATAATTTAAAAACTAGTATTTTACTTGTCAGAACTTTACTATTTTGTGGGGTTTTAAAATAAAATAAAATAGCAAAACAGAAACTTAGTCAGAATAAGTATCAATTTTGTTTTTTTTCCTATATTAAAATCACACAAATTAGTAATGTTTTGACAATTGAAATAATAGCTTTGAAATAATATAAAATGATCAATAGAATTAGCATAACAAATATTATTAAAATCTTGATTATGATTGTAAATGTATTCTTGGTCAATCCCTAATATCAGGTGGGATGACACTGACAGCTCACTCCACGCTCACTTCACCTAAGTTTTCACGGTGAGATGGTTACAGAATCGCACTGCTGCATGTGTAGTTAATATTTCATAATATGTAGGGCTGTAGGTGAAAATAACTAACAAGGTGAAGCCAGCTGTCAAGAAGAAACTTCAGATATACTTTGAGTTTGGCTTACAGTCCCGCCCCGAGGTTTATTTATTTAATACTTCAAGCACATAAATGTACAGAGGCGGACTGAATGCCATAGGCGATTCACCCGCATAAGTCTTAATCCTGTGGGAATATCGAGATAAAAAGTATCCTATGTCCTAATCCAGGTCATGGTCTACCCATATGCCAAATTTCTTCCAGCTGGTTCCGCCGTTGGAGAGTGAAAGCGTAACAAATAAACATACAAAAACATCGAATATTTTGTCTTTATAATATTATTAGCTTTTTGCCGCGGCTTCGCACGCGTGAAGGTCGGAAATTATCCCACGGAAATGTATTACCGGGATAAAAAGTATCATATGGTCCAGGTTTTACCTAATAAACTATCTGTGTGCCAAATTTCATCCAAACCTTATTAAAAGCATAATACTATTGATTGAAATACTATCATAAATTCATGCAAGCCTATTAATTTTTGTTAAAATACTACTCAGAAAGTCGGGTCATATTTGAATCATGATTCGAAAGACTCGTAGCGCCATCCAGCGTCCTAAAGCAATTGTGACTGTCGAAAGTTGTTGTTCTTTTGAAAGGTACTATGTCCTTTTCTATACCCCTGACAACGTATATGCAAAATTTCACGATGATAAGCATCCTATTTGCGTAACACACTATAGCGAGTTGCAGACCAAGAGCTAAGCTAAGTTAGTCTAGCTTAGCTTGCATAGCTTATTTAGTTCTTCATATTAGTGTACCTACAGACCGCAAACTATGAACAGAAGTATGAAAAATCACCTCAGCTATGCAAGCTAAGCTGAACTAACTTAGCTTAGCTCTTGGTCTGCAACCCGCTTATCGATCTCAACTTGAATCATTTTGAAGAACATTGCTGATCGATTACTTCTTATGTTTAAAAAATATGTCTGCTCACGATATAAATAACGCAATGAATGTTATTGAACTATCAAAATGAAGCCTATTGCTACTGATAGTGCATTACGCAATTACCCCGCGGCTCAGTGGGTTAGTCGTTTAAAGTTAAAAAAACAAACTTACTTTTGCATTTATAATATTAGTTAGGATAATATGAAGCTTGTTTAGTTGTACAAGGTTTTATCAATTAATAAATCTGCCTAGCCTTTTTCAGTCTAATTGGATACATAACTGAATACCAATATGTTTACACGAAACACACACAATTAGTTTAGATAAGAATACAGTCTTTAAACTGAGCAAATATTATGTGCGAAAGGAATATTTTCAATTTTATAACTGTCCCAATATATGTTACTTTTGTTTAGTTGACATCCGGATTTACAAGAAGACATACCAAAATATTTTATCAGTTGGTTGCTTAATGTGAGTAGAGTTGATCACTATGTTAATTATTTGTTATTTTAAAATCATTAAGGCATTGTATTCTATTTATAGTATTTCGATCAGACTATGTACTCAAACTAAAAGCATAGAAAAGAATACTCTTTATTATGTACACCATAATATAAATTACAGACATAAATATAGAAATTTTACAAAGGTTGACACAATGGGCGGTCTTATCGCTAAGAGCGATCTTTTAAAGACAACCTTTGTATGGATTGAAAAGGGAAGGAGAGACATATACTGTAGGTAGTCTGTGGTGTACCATTTACACGATACAATGAGTACATACATAAAGTATATTATACTAATCTAAATAAATATATACATATAACAATAAACATGAAACAGGAGTAAAGAAAATATAATGGTGCTGTTTAAGGAGAAGTATATATTTCAATGAAAACAATTGCAGGCATTTTTGAATTGTCAAGGGGTCCGTCAGTCAGAGAGGAGGAGAAGTGGTGGCCGAGTGGGAACGGCTGCGAATTATGAATTTAAGTCTTGGGTCCGAACCCAAGCAGGCACTTTGTGAAAATTATTTTACCACCACTGAAGGAAAACAGCGTGCGAAAACCCTAGAACGAATAATTCAAAGACATGTGAGATCCGAAAACCTAGGCAGGGCCCTCGTGCTGGATTCTGGCTCACTCCCCCTCACAGAGAGGAGGCCTGTGGCCCAGTGTACAGACGCCAGCACATCAAGCTACTACAATCTGTCAGATTTCTTTAATAGATTTTCAACTTTATCGCTATAGTATAAGGTTCAAAGTTGATTGGGAAAATCTGACAGTTTCGGGTAGCTTGATGTGCTGGCGTCTGTACATTACATAGGTAGGCTGATTAAATACGTGACAACAGCTTGGGCCAATACTGGTTTACTAATGACAATAAGATTCATAGGAGTATTAAAAATAATCGGTCCAATTAGTTATGTCACGTAGGGGAATTATTTAATTAGCTTCTCGAAACGACGAGTTATTATACTTTGTTAATAGTTTGACATATCCGCTGCATATAACTACAATTGCAGCTATGTTGTTATTGTAAAAATAATCATTTAATTAATTCATTCTTTTATGATGATCATCATTATTTTTAATTGGGTTATCCATATCCTCAATTTTTAGGAACAATAAAGCCTGATGTTAATTTGTCTGTATGTCCGTTAGTGCTCATACACACGGGCGACAAGCGTCAACGGCAGAGGCAATTAGAGCCGTCGACAACATGTCGCTCGTGTGTATGCACACTTAGCGTCTTTTTAACTTGAGGACCTATTAGGTCTTTATCGACTGAAATAATATATGTTTGTAAGCGAGTTAACGGCCAACCTAGTGTTAGTCCGAAACATAGGCTAATTTGAATACCGAATGGACGGATTATGTGAACGGTGATATGGCTAGAGAGGAGTCACTACCGAGAAGACGACTATTAAAGAAGTATGAATGAAAAATAAAAAAGCAAAATGTTACTACACGTGGAAACGTGTAATTGGCCTTATTTTTACCCGACTGCCAAGGAAGGGTCCCCTTAATTTTCCTTCGGCTCATAATTTTCCAAATGGATTTTGAAATCCTTGGCGAATTTTTTTTTTTTAACTTCCCGATAGGGGAAGTTATTGTTTTTCGGTTTATGATTTGCAAATGGGTCCCGCCTGCTACTAAACTTAATGCGGGTATTTAACTCAGACTTTCAGTTCATAATATATTGTATTTAACCAAAGCAAAGTTTACTTTGTTATTAGTTTATTTTAATTTTTTTTTTCTATTTTCAATCTTGTTCCGGTCTTTTTAGTGCATTGCTTAAATGTTGACTATTTTGAAGTCGGGTTTTTTGATTTTTTGAATTATTTATTTTTGTATAATCTATTACTTACTGTATCTGTTTAGCTGTAAGTTTTTCTAAAAATAAATAAATAAAAGACATGTTGCGCCGACCCCGAACAAATTGGGATAGCATTGTCAGCCTTTAATAGTGGAGGGAGTGGGCCATAATCCACCACGCGAGCCCAATGTATGTTGGTGGATGTCACATGTCTTTTGGGCCTAAGACATGCCGGTTTCGTTAACCGTTTTGAGAGCTGTGATGATGAAATTAAATACACTAAGTGCCTGCCTGGGATCAAATGCACGACTCGTAAGTCTGTAATGCTATTCTGTAAAGATCTCACCGTGATAACTCGGGTGAAGTGAGTATTCATTAGTCTCAATCTCTAGCATCAAATGAAATGACAGCTCACTTCATGCTCACTTCACCTAACTTCTCACGGCGAGATTCTAACAGAATCGACCGGCTGGGCCGATCCGATACAAATAATCCACCAGTGTAAAAAAGAATATGATAAGAACAGGAGAATGATGGTAATAATGTGTCTTGAGGTCTTTTAGTGGCCATTTAATGATATATTTTTTAATTATCTAGAAAAACTATTTTTGAATAGGTACAAAAACGAAATAAGAAATAAATAAACCCCTGGACATTTCACACAGCACAATTTGTCCCAAGCTAAGCAACCTAATGCTTGTGTTATGGTAACAAGATGGCTGATAAACTACTTATATACATTTTTTTTTTTTTTTAATAATAATAATTACTATTATAAAACAGCCATGTCATAGTGTAATCTTGAATAATAGAACGTAATTTATATAATCGATCCTACTTTTTACTTTTTAAGTGGCGTCAATTAGTTTCTATGAGCGAGACATTAGTTCGTAAGTGATATGACATCTTATTACGCACGCGACGTAAAAAGGGACTTATAATTTGCCAGATGCTTACGACAGTCTAATTATAACAATTATGATTTCTTCGGATGTCGATATTCTAGTAGTGGCAGTATTTGGCATCGGATTCAGACTTGGTTTAGAATCTTAGCTCAAACGTAGAAATTACGAGATGCTGACGAAAAAAATTAGTACGGGTTGCATAGTCCTGGATCAGAACGTATATTTAATATCGATGAGAGATCTTTCAATAAGAAAAGATTCGGTTGAAGCCAGAATTTAGATTTTTACTTATTCGCAAAACAATCACCCTGATACAATTCATGAGACCTAAAATTGTTACAAATAACTGGCGAAATATGTGTGCACGGTACACCTCAGCTCCATAGCATATACAACGTGTAACGTTAAATGCGCAAAACCTGAAAATAGTTTGATCAGAATAACGAGCAGAATTAATTGAACCACTTTTTAATATAGGTCACATTTTTCAAAAAATCTTCATTATAAACGTTGCCGTGTCTATTTATTAATAGGTCAAGCAAGCCAATGTCAGCGTGGCGCAGCGGCCCGGTGACGACTTCTCCCTCGGTAAAGCGTCGTCGCAGACGCAAGAAACGATCAGAATGGCCAGTAAAACTAAAACAGCACATAAAACATTAACAATTTTTTTAATGACTTATTTTCTCTCTGAAATAGGTCAATTGAATTAAAAATTGGGGTGTCTGAGGTTTTGCGCATTTAACGTTACACGTTGTATAAGCGTGAAGTTATGATGTGTTACAAAAGTAAATCAGTCCATGGAATCATTGATTTTTCCCGGATCCTAAAAACATATTTTTTTGTTCACAGTTTTACCATCGGTAAACAAATGCAAGCTCAGCGACAGTGCCTGTATGACTCCGGCGTTCCAGCAAATGGTGCCAATTTTCATGGCGGGAATACCGGAAAACAACGTTGAAGTCCTAGACCCTTTGCAAATGGATGACCTTGCCTTCGACCTGGCCGGTCTTCAGTTTACCTTGACAGGAGGCGTTATGAAGGGATTGAAGAGTTCCGTTGTTGACAAAGTTGAGTAAGTACCAACTATAGATAAAAAATAAAGTAAGAAAACAATCAGATTTCGTGGACTTAAGTAAGATTTTCTTCCCAGAATGCTTATAAAAGCTTCACAATATTTCGATCTTGAAAGTTAATCCCCTTCGCACTCAATCCAACAGCAAAAGAAACTTGCAAGTAATAGACAGCCATGCATTACCAGTACTTGCTACAACACAAACTCAAGCAACACAAGTTCAACAGTGTCTGTTTAGAACAGAAACAAACTATGTGTGTCGTATCTCGTTTCTTCTAAAAACAGCCACCTTAGTCTGGTAACAAGTATCGGTAACATTCCTACAAGCACACTACTCAATTAAACCGAGCACTCGGCGCATTCTGGACAGTCCCACCCAACACCTTATTTGATTGGCCAATTCTTCCCTTGTGGTGGTAGGGCTAACGCCCGCCTGGTTGCGACCACCCTCCCACCGGAGTCCGGCGTCAAGCAGCCTGCTGTGTTTCGTCGATGCGTGGGAATTCCAGTGCCTTAGGCATCTTCTGGGCACGCTCGTTCCATCATAGACCTTATCCATCGCTTTCCATCAAGCGTGATACCCATTCACCACAAAAAACAAACATTCAAAATTTCAATTATTTTGAGTTTTTTTCAAGGAGCCCGCTTTTCTCAAAGTTACGGTTGGATCTTAAAAGGATATGGAAACAAGCAAAAGGCACCAAAGGGCATATCTGACCCGCTTAGCGAAGAGTGGCGGACATTAACCAAAATAGTTTTATACTAAGGGGAATAATATGACCTTTCATTGCATATAATTATTTAATTGAAAATCGATGGAGAAAATTGTACAGGATCGTTTAAAAAATATAAAAAAACAAACGGTTTCAGAGGATTTTATTTAATCTTATAAAGGCATAAAAATAATTCCAATACCATACAGCATGGTGCACGGATGCGCCAATGTTCAGACTGTTCAGAGACATGTATACGCTGTCTCTTTCACACATTAGACAGGTAGAACAAGTTTCGTTGCGCTCGCGCACTGTCTTACCGCCCTCCGCGCAGTCCTTCGTCACGTCATATCCGAATGAAACAGTACTATACATATATTATGTTAAACCCGACAAAACATGGAAGACAAAGTATAGAAGAGTATTACTGCTCAAGTATACATGGCCGCCGCACTGTCGGGAGCTGGGCCCATATCGCAAGCATAGTTTATTATCTGTCTTGGGCCAGACAGGAAGCAACAGATGCACCCGCTGCCTTTTTAAATGATCTTATGCTTGATTTGGATCAAATTGAATAAAAAATATTCTAATGAATTAGCATTTTATTCATCTTCCCTATATCAGTTTATAACACTTGAATTTTTCAAGATTCCCGTGGCTCACATTAATGTGACTAATGCCATAGTAAATCAGAGCCATATATCAATACACTCTGCTATATTTCGTTTGTGTCCGCCATGGGTATGGTTTCCATACTAAGGTGCCCAATGACCTTTAAAGATCTTAAACCTACTACGAAAGCAGTGGTGGCCGAAGGGATAGTAGGTTTGATTCCAGAGAGAGGCACTTTACTTTGTGTTCATTATTTCATCACCACTGCTCTCAAAACAGTGTAGGAAAACATGGTAAGCAAACCGGCGTGTCCTAGAACCATAGATTCGAAGAAATGTGACCTTAACCGACCCACACTTTGTCCGCGTGGAGGATAGCCTACTCCCTCTCATAGAGAGGAGACCTGTGTCTCAGCAGTGGAACATTATAGACTGATAATGCGGTCACTCAGAAAGATGAAGCTAGTTGCCCATTCTAAAGTGTAGTACGTTCCTATAGAGAAGAACGGGCAAGAAACTCCACGGAAACTATTTTAACCTCTAGAGCCCCAGCGACACAAAAACGTGCCAGTAAACACGTATTAACGTTGAGCCCCGCTGGCACAAACTTGTGCCACCAAACCCCGACCGATTCAAAACTGTATTTGTAGTAAAGATAAGTCTTAAAATCGTTTCTGAACGAATGTTCTCGACGGCAGATGCGATGCTTGACGGATAGTTGACGTAAATAATGGCAGTCCTTGAGAGGTTAAATAAAGCTATACGGTAGCTGAAAGAGCGTGGTGGATTATAGCCTACTAGTCTCTTAGAGAAGAGGCCTGTGTCCAAGCATTAGGCCGATTATGATTACATACTATGGCTTTCTTAACCTTTTATTTTCTTTGCCAGGTGGGACACAAAGAAGAAGGTCTTCTCTGTAAACTTCCACCTGGACAACTCGGTGAAGGGTCACTACACTGCTGGAGGTCGTATCCTTATCCTGCCCATCACTGGTGACGGACAGATGAAACTGAAATTGAGTAAGTAAATTCTTTTGAGTCATTTGATGCAGTTTCCTTGTAGCTGATAAAAAATCCTAATTGGAACATGTTATATGTAATATTTAAATTTTTGTGTAAAAATACTTCCGAAGAATTAACCTTTGTGTGGTCTTATGAGGCTGGATAAAGTGAAATTTTATCAGGGATAACGATGATGGAAAAATGTTGGATCAAATCGAATAGGGGCATGCGCAAGGTCATTTTCAAACGTTTTAACCCTGAGAAAGTCGGTGCAATTGAATAAAGTTTTTACTAGAAAATTAAATAAATTTTTTGCCAGAACGTAGCCTTTGCAGTGAATGTTTTTTTCTTATTGAACACATGTTTTCTAGCTGCGTAAAAGTATTACTACAGGAAAGGTCCTCCCTTCTACAACGTCCTGAAAAAAAATAAATTGAATATTGAATTGATAGCCCTGATAGTTTTTTTATGATTTTTTTTCTTTGAGCACTATGCGAAGTATGTAATTGAAAAAACAAAAATTGATCATAATTTTTGAACCGTAAAAAAATTCACCAACATTCTCAGGGTTAAAAAGTTTGGAAATTACCTTGCCCACGCCCCTATTCGATTTGATCCATATTTCCAGGGACACCCTGTATACCATCGAAAAGCTTACTTCAATCCTGTTGAAAGTCGTTGAAGAATTGTCTGAGCCGTCTTAGCTTTTCATGATACATTCTTACTTCTTTTATTTCTTGCATGCTCGTATAAATGGTGGCAGGGACATTGTAACTATGAATTCAGAACATGATTCTAGAACCCCAGCGTATAAATTTCCGGTCAGTTTTCAAAGGTATCATGGTAAAAGGTTGCGCGTCGTCACCACCCTGTATATTTATCTCAATAATAACTTCATGAGTAAATTGTACTGAAACTGCCTACAGCACCTATCTTTCTATTATACTTGATAGAATTTATTTTAAGCAACTTCACTAAACACCCTTTTTCATTTCAGAAAACCTGCAAATGAAGCTGTTCATTCACTACGATGTGGTCAAGAATGCTGACGGCAAGGACATTATCAAGCCTAAGAAGTACAACTTCGATTTCGAAGTCAAGGATAACGCTCACTACCACCTGACTAACTTGTTCAACGGAAACAAGCAGCTTAGTAAGTGTCTTCAATATTATTCTATTCCCATTTGGATAAATAATCTAATCTCATCTAACTAGGGTATTTCCACACAATTCTGTTTTCACGAAGCGCTCATACATACGAGCGACATGCGTGAACGGGGGAGGCAATTGCAGCCGTCACCACCCGTCGATGCCCGCCGTCGACTTGTCGGCGGCTGCTGTCGAGAACCTGCCGCTCGTGTATTTGAGTACTGTGCTCAAATACACGAGCGGCATGTTGTCGGCTGCAGTTGCTTCTGCCGCTATCCCGTGTCTCTCGTGTGTATGCACGCATATGCGGGCCAGTCCTTTCTGTAGGAGTAAAGCTCGACCCGCCATTTTCCCCTCGGTCTGCCGCGATAACGTCTAGCGTTTAATGGATCCACTCGATGGTTCTTTGAGGCGATTTCTTATCTGACTTGCGGCTGGCATGTCCGGCCCAATCAAGAAAAAATTTTATATAAAAAAAAAACAACCGACTTCCAAAAAACACTACAAAGTGAAAAATAATTTTAATTTTGAAAGTCGGTGTCGTTGGTTCCGCATTTTGGTTTTTTGACACCGACTTCCGAAATTAAAATTATTTTTCACTTTGTAGTGTTTTTTGGAAGTCGGTTGTTTTTTTTTTATATAAAATTTTTTATTTTTCACTTTTTAGTTATATCTACCCCAATCAAATTCATATAAACACTACTTGCTATGTAAATATCAGTGACAGGAAGCTGCATCTGCGTTTATAGGGTACAGACGTGATGTTATGTTGTGCGATTGCGTAAACAGTGCATACATATGCGATAGCAGCAATCGCGGTTGTTTTACTGGTATTAATTACTATTATAATAAAAAAAAAATTATAACCTTTGTAGTGAGTACAGGCGTGATATTATGTTGTGTGATGGTGTAAACAATGCTTAGATATGCTATAGCAACAATCGCGGTTAATCTGCTGTTATTTATTGAAGAGTTCCCTCGATTTCTACAAGATCCCATCATCAGATATTAAAATGGTGACAATGGGACCACACGGGAAGCACCAGCTTTCAAATAAAAAAAGAATCATGAAAATCGGTTCACCCAGTCGGTTATTATGAGGTAACAAACATAAAAAAAAAAAAAAAAAAAAAAAAAAAAAAAAAAAAAAAATACAGTCGAATTGATAACCTCCTCCTTTTTTTGAAGTCGGTTAAAAAATAAACCACACAATAATAGCTGATGACGTCAAAGGCGACTAATGCACTTATAATTTATGAGAATGGTCAAATTACTCATTCTATGGGCACTACAGTCCGGCCGTCGTCGAGAGAAAGCGTTCCTCATACCTGTCAGTGCGACAATTCTAGTAACTAAAGATCAAATTCGCGAAACACGTATTCGTTTGTATGAAACTGGCAGATGTCGAGAACGGATTCTCTCGACCGACTGTAATAATAACATGTTGCAATTTTTCAAATGTTAACTCTTGCAAGAGTGGTTCTTTTGATTGAATTCCCTCAATAATATCATTTGTAACAGTCTTGAGGAAATCTATGTTCTCGTACTATGGCATTTGGTTCATGCGCTAATAAAGTAATAAGGATGACACAAAATTAGCTAACTTTAAATAATATCCTATTCGTTTTCGTGAAAAAAAAAATCGTAAAACTCGGTCTTTCGAATTTCCAGCGCGTGATTCGAGACTAGCATTGTTTCCGTGTAAGGTTTTTAATTATCAACTACACGCTGCTTAGCATGCCATAAAAAATATGCATATAAAAAATAGTAACGTACCAAAAACGTACTATACTAACGTAAACATTTAAGTAAAATGAACAAAAATACTTTAAAGGCATTGGAAATTGAGTTTCTCGATCAAATATCAACAAACTATTCTAATGAATGCTGACAGTAGATACGGCATTAATTCCGCCTTTGTACAGTATTTTTTTTACTTGTTCATAAAGCTTTAATAAAATAAAATAAATAATAGATGACGCCAAATATTGCATTATGCCATAGCTGCATTCAATGCCAAGCAATCATTTTCTCTCGCGGATTTTCAATTTTCAATTATGGTGTGACGTACATATTTTATCAATGTTTACTATGAAAGGACCTTTGAAATATTTTTTTAAAGAAATTCTCAGTTACCAGTGTCTGTATCTTTATATGAACACCGTGGTGTGGACCCTTTTCCTTCATTTAAAAAAGGAATAATTCTTCTTCTTTTTCTAGGTGAGGCTATGTTGAAATTCTTGAACGAGAACTGGAAACAAATTGCGACAGAATTCGGCAGACCCATGGTGGATTTGGCCGCGAAGAAAATATTCAAGAGCGTTGTCAACTTCTTCGAAGCGGTGCCTATTGAAGAAATCACCAGTGCTTAAGCATTGCCGGTGTTCTTGATTGTGTTTAAATAAATGTTGTTGGTTTTTATTTAAGGTCTTTTTGTTCACAATATTGTAGACGTTATGTTAGATTTTCATGCTGTGAATTGATGGATTCACTAAGTGCTTAGTGCATAACAATTATAATTATTGTATCAAAGATACAGAAATCCTTGTGAACCAAATACGTATATTGTGAACCTATCAACTTAAAACAAACTGAATGGTCCCGTTGGACTCGTGGTTGCAAGCGCGACTGCTGACGTGGTATCCTGGGTTTTGATTCCCGGGTCGGGCAAAGTGTTATTGGCTTTTCCATTAGGAATTTCTTAGTAACACGCCGGAGCTTGGAATTTGGCTTTATGATACCCCTGTGTCTCAAAAAGCACGTTAGCCTGTCCAAATTAAAGTCCTGCGCCTGATTTCCTCCGGTCGTGCCGTATTGCCGTCCCATCGGACTATGAGAGTGAGGAATGGAGAGTGCATCTGTGTCTGCCCACACACGAGTGCACTATAATAATATCTCCCGCGCCGAAGGCTAGTCTCCGTTGAGATTGGTTGCCATGACCGAAATAGGGTCTGGAGGCTATTATTATTATTATTATGTTAAGAAAGTACTCAATATAATATTATCTACTAGCGACCCGCCCCGGCTTCGCACGGGTGCAATAGAGAAACACTGATAATTTTAGAGCCATTATTTCTGCTCGTAGGGTTCAGCCAGCGTTTGCAATGTAAGCGGAAAAAAATGTGTTTATTTACGACATCATATTAGAAACCTCTAAAATTATCAGTGTTTTTCTACTATATTATGCATGTATTAGACATATAAACCTTCCTCTTGAATCACTGTATCTATTAAAAAAAAACCGCATCAAAATCCGTTGCGTAGTTTTAAAGATCTAAGCATACATAGGGACAGACAGCAGGAAGCGACTTTGTTTTATACTATGTAGTGATGATGACCTAATATGACGATCATTCAGTAAATAACTAACCGAGCAACAAAAAGCCGAACTAAAAATTGATAAATACTGTTAACAGAAACAGCCTAACATAAATAATAACGTAGGCTGTCATGTCATGTCACTTCCCATGCATGTCACTCAAATTTTTTACTGAAATATTTTTTATAAAGAAACCGTTTTGGTAACACCTGCAAAACCCATTTGTCCGCTTTATGAATATTTTATTAGGTACGACAAATCGAATTTCGGGCGAAATGAATCTGTGTGTGCAAACTTCTCTTTCGTTACTGAGAAACTGTGGAAGCTTTGAATACCCAAATGTCCGTGTTGAAACAATTATCTTAATACACGTTTAATTTTGACTTTTTTTAATGAGGTTTTCTTATGAATACAAGGCTTATGAAGAAGTTCGGACAGCGAAGCTGTTAGGTTAGCCAGTGAAATTCAAATTATCTTAAGTGTTTTGCAATTTGCCAATCACTACGAGCAACCTAACGAAATAGTACAGACGCCAGCACATCAAGCTACTACAATCTGTCAAATTTCTTTAATAGATTTTCAACTTTATCACTAAAGTCTAAGGTTCAATTTTTAGGGCCCGGTCGCAAATCATATTTAAGTCAACATTCAATCTAACACTTACCTGCAAATTGCTACAATCGTAAGAAAATTTGAATTTTGTGGGGTACTTTAGCGCACTCCACTTAAGAGTAAGTAGAAATTATCTTAACAATGAACCTGTAGTCTAGTGGCACATAATATGAATGCTTTTATAGTTAGGTACAGGAATTCTGAAGAAGCAAAGTGGGCAGGTCAACGGAAGCTGAAGCCAAATAATTGGCTGTACCAAAAGTGACGTTAGAAACAGCACAGACAGACATAATGTATAAAAAACCTGCTATTAAGTTGTCCCGTTCAAAATGACATGTGAGAAAAATATTGTATAAATGAATAGAAAAGGGATTATTAACTGGTATTTTATTACTATAATAAGTAGGCACCGTCGTTATTAATTACAGCATTCCAACGCTCTGGAAGCTTCTGCACACCTTGAAACAAGCCCCTCTCTGAACCTTCCCTTATGAAAGCTTCAAGAGCTTCCTGAAGCTGATCCCAGTTTGCGTAACGAGTACCATTGAGCTGACGTTTAAGAGGACCAAAGCAGCTGAAATCACATGGATTTAAATCTGGCGAATAAGGTGGATGATCTCATAGCTGATATCGTTGTGCTTTAAGAAATTCCCGAACTAGAGCTGCTTTGTGTGCTCTGGCATTGTCGTGAAGAAGCAGTGGATGGCGGAATTTATCACCGCGTAACCACTGAGTGATATTGTTATCCAGGAAGTCTCTATGGACTTCAGAATTAACCATTTGTCCTTCTTCGCATAGATGCCAGAATGTCACACCGTTGAAATCCATTGCCAGAATCAACATCGTTTTCCTCTCTCCCATCTTATGTGCTGGTTTCACTGGTGCTTTTTCACTTATTCCAAGCTAGGACTTACACTTGTCTCTTGCAGGAGGGACAAAGAGACAACCAAGTTTCGTCTATAGCCAGAGCCTGTTTCAGCCAGTTAGAGTGTTTATACAAGAGCTGTAGATTATGACGGGAGCAAAGCCAACGACGTTCCATTTCTTCGTGAGTGATTTCGTGTGGTACCCACTTTCCCAATTTCTTTTCTACTGTAGATCTTCAGTGAGAATACGGTACACAGATGACTTAGGGAGCTCAACTCTGTAGGCAAGCTCAGTCACAGACCAACTTATTGAATCGTCAAGAAGATCCTTCAAAACCCTCAAACGATCTTCATAATCTGGAGCTGTGTTGTGAGGTCCACCGCGAGCCTTTTCGATGCTGGTTCGGCCTTGTCTAAAGTGAGCAAGCCATCGCTAGACCGTTCCTAGAGGATAAGCTCGTCGACCTATTGCGGCTGTAAGGTCACGGTAGATGTCAGGTCCTGGATGTCGAAGCAAAAAACCGAACTTTACAAAGACACGTTGTTCGATATCGGTCACAGAATTAATTAAATTTTGGCAATCCATTGCGAAGGAGACAATTTAAATGCGCGGTGCCACTGATAGCTCTCGAACGACTGTTTCGAGCACATAGATAGTTAACCAAATAATCTCTAGAAATTTCGGGAAAACTCAAGATTGTAAGGTGTCACTTTGAATGGGACAACGTAATAAATACAGAGTGACTGGGACATCGACGCGCTGACCGTAACGGCTAAGGGCTCTTTCCCACGGCAAGATCCCGTTTTTGCAGGTATAGTTTTTTGCAGGGTCCCGTTTAGTAGTGTATGTGTTTAAATATAAATATTCACACAAGCATCCTGTTTGCAGTATCCGGAAAACAGGATGCTTGTATGAATATACATATACAAGGTGTAACTTAAATAACGCACAACCTCTTAAGGGGTCATTGTACTCATCATTATGAACAACTTTTACTATGGGACCAAACCTGTAATTGCGAAAAAAAATCAGCTGTTCCCTACATTTATGTTCGCATAACTCGTCAAAATGTAGGGAACAGCTGATTTTTTTTTCGCGATTTCAGGTTTGGTCTCATAGTAAAAGTTGTTCATAATGATGAGTACAATGACCCCTTAAGAGGTTGTGCGTTATTTAAGTTACACCTTGTATATATACAAATACGTAAAACAGTAGCAATGGCTTTCATTTTGACAGTTCAACAACATTCATTGCGTTATTTACATTGTGGACCGCGTATCGGCAAGCGTAGTGTGGGACACCCCCAGCTAGATGGACGGACGGCCTAAAGAAGGTGGCTGGGGTAGACTGGATGCGGCCCAGTGCGGGTTGATAGATCTCACATATTTTCGAATGTTTGGTTCTAGGACAAGCCAGTTTCCTCACGGTGTTTTACTTCACCGTTGTGATTAAATAATTTACACAAAGTAAAGCGCCAGTATGGATTCGGAAGGCGGAGGACAGGGTGTTGTGGCGCAGTCTGGGAGAGGTCTATGTCCAGCAGTGGACTGCGATAGGTTGAGTTGATTTACATTGGTGAGACAAATTTTTTGAACATATCGATCGGATTAGCAATATCCTTCCAAATGATTCAGATTGTGACTGAAAGTGTATTACACAATTAAGGCACTGAAACCCTCTGCGTTAAAATTTTTCGTCGGTTAAAAAAAAAAATATCCATACATTTTTACCGCGTAGGTATTATTACCAACTGGACTCTGAGGGTCGAAAGGTTAGAATCGCGCCACAAGATCAACTTCAAGTCATTCGTGGTACGAGTTCCAACCCAGCATCTACAGACCTGCCTGAGAGAGGACTTTTGGCCAAAAGGTGTCGTATATCGACGTTTCCGAGGACGGTTACGCGAAACCATGCAGCGAAACACGACGCCGACAACGTTACGTGTATAGTCATAGTTTTAAGGTTTTCAATTCATATTTTTTATTTTATTATTATTATTTATTTTTTTTAATGATTATTGCATTTTACTTGGAAACAGAGGTATTTTTTTTTTAAGATAACCGACGATTTAAAATTTATACACTAGGGTTCTAGAATCTCGTGCTAAATTTATACAGTTTGCAAGTTGTTGTACCTGCCACTCTGTATATTTAAAACATAATAAATTGAAGAATTATGATAAATTACTTATAACTTAGCAAGTCAAAATCAAGTCATTTATTTTAAATAGACACTACACTGAGAGAAAATTCTTAGTAAAACTACTGTGCTCGTCACTGTAAAGTGAGTACAAGTGACATCTACAGAAAATTTTCTGAGTGAGATTGGGAAAATTTCACTATTTGTCCAATAAATTTTACTGTACAGCTTAAGAATTTTTACTCTGCTAGCATGGTAATTTTTCCATTACCACTCAAATGCACTCAGATTATGAGACAGCACAGTTATTTTTCTAAGATTATTCTCTCCGTGTACATAAGGCACTATTGAACGTCAACATTTACAAGAAACTGACTTATATAATTCTCTTAATCCATAATTAAATCCCCGATTATATTGTCACGGCTATTCGAAAGGACTACGAGTACTCGTATCGAGATTTGAGGGTTAACATTCAACTTGGGTGTCACTCCAACCAATGAGTCTATTCCGAGCTTTTAATTATTTTTATATCCTGCGGGGAAGCTATTGGGATGAAAAACTCGTTAACTTTTGCGAGCATTGCGATTGATTGTAAAGCCATTGCAAGTAAGATAAACATCAATATTTGGTTTGTGTCTCATTGGGTGGCCTGGAGGTTCAATAAATTCGGCACACCAGAACTTTTCACTCTGACTGTACTTTAAGGTGTGCTCATGTACGTAATATCTACAAAAATAACCAATTTATATGTAGCGTTGCCAAACGGGAGCGTTACCATAGGGGCACGACCCGTTAAATTTGGCCGTTTTTTGAAATGTTTTGATTGATGTATGTGAAGATGGATTCTTTCAAGCAAATTTTCTAAGCTTACTTCCTTTTCATTGGGTTAAGGTTAACGAAAAACAAAAAGAACACAGACAATGGACAGATTCAACTATTTATTTCCATTTTTAAAGACTGCTCAAATAACTGCAATTTGATTAAAATCTTTGTTCTAAAAGTAATCTATATCAAATTATAGTTATATATATGTATATAATTATATGTAGTTATAATTGTATACATATATTGTAGTTATATATAATTATATATTATTTGTGTCGTGTATATAATTCTTATAGATTATTATTGTTTCTATATGTAATATATACCCACGTGTAGGCATTTTTTTGCTTTTAAAACACCTGCATCAGTTAGCTCATTGCCTGAAATTTCATTAGTCACATTTTACGACACCCATGGGGTTTAACAGGGAATCACGAAAACACCATCAAAAAGGTTTTTTTTTTGTTCATAAAATATACTGTGATGATTTTTTTCCACTCACATAAATGTCGCGAGATTTTTGGACAATTTTTTAAAAAGTTGTCCAGTTTAATTGGCCGTGCCAGAACAGATAAAGTAAACGGCCCGGAAATGGACAGGCCGTTTAATTCTGCTGATCATAAACAGGGTAGAAGTACGAATTTCACGTGAGTAATTATTGGAGGCACGGCGTCACCTGCCGGTCGATTCTGGAAAAATCTCACCGTGATAACTAAGGTGAAGTGAGCTTAGAGTGAGCTGTGAGTCATAGTGATGCTAGGGATTGACACTATTGACGACTCACTTCACCTTTGTTTTCAAGGTGAGATGCTTACAGAATCGTAGGGCTGTTCTACGGTCACTTCTCTTTAACGCTGATTGACACTTTATCGTACGGTGACGAGTTTGTTAAAATGTTAAAAACAGACGATTCTCCATTCATACTTTCGATTGTCTGTGTTTTAATGTTCGCGATATATAATCGACCTCATAATTACTTTATCAACATAAAATTGAATGAAACACATAAAACATCAAGGTCTATTTGACTCTGACGTTGGGTGTGTAGCGATTTTATATCTGTAGACTTTTCATTTGCAACTTGCTCCTAACTTTGTATTTCCGGTTTCATAACAACGGTAGTTGGTTCTATTGCCGCGTGGATGAAATCGAAACTAGCGCCGCTACCTTATCATTCTTTTTTCAATAACAATTTCTAACAATTTAACAATTTTATTTTTTTCAACAATTTCTCCGGTGACTTCACAAAGGTTTACTAACAGTGCCTCTCTGTCAAAGTCATTCAGGTGCCGAAAGATTCTTGTACCACTCCAGATGTTGGAATTTTAACCTCAGTGAAGGGTGCATTTTTTTTCTGTTTTTCTTCTTAGTTAGATTTAATCATGATCTGGCAGTATAAGTAATTTATGCGGCCTACCCAAATGTCCTTTCATTGGTAATGTTTGTCGAATCGTGAGGCTCCTCAAGTTCTGAGTTGAGCTGCACAATTTTTGACAAATGCGTGCACTGATTGGACAGGTCCGCTCAATCTGTGTGGTTCTTTACTCAAAAGACCATTTCAGATACCAATCGACATAGTCTTCACATTATCTGACCAAGATTATGTCTGGACTTTAAAAGAGACTGTGACCTCTGAGTCTGTTTCGGCCTTTCTTCTCAGAGTAGTCAGATAGGAAACGCCGACCTCGACTAATTAAAAAAAAAAATATGATTGACATGTAAAAGTGTTTGTATGTACAAACCTACTCACAGAAAAATAAAGCATTTATCATTTACCTACCATTAAGTGGGAACTGTAGTCAAAAGTGATAATGCAATTACAAGATCGACTATACATGATACAGTTAAGTGCAGAAGAAACTCGGAAAATGTAATATTGAAAGTCTTTGGATTGAAGTTTTCAAGTTTAATTAATTAATAAAACTTATTTTGCTACACAGGGATTTCTATATCTGTACATTTTTCATTTGCAAGCTGCTCCTAGCTTTGTATTTCCGGCATAATATTTAAAACTTAAAAATAAGTTTTATAAGGGACTTCTTATTTAATACGTTTTACAAACTACTGCCGGTCGATTCTGGAAAAATCTCACCGTGATAACTAAGGTGAAGTGAGCTTAGGGTGAGCTGTGAGTCATGCTGATGCTAGGGATTGACACTATTGGCGACTCACTCCACGCTCACTTCACCCAAGTTATCACGGTGAGATGGCTACAGAATCGCACGGCTGCTCTATGTATAATCAGTATACAAAGGGTTATTATTTTACTATTAACCTGTGATGTTCCACTGTAGGGCAAAGGCCTCCTTACTTTTTTTCCATTTCTCTCTGTTCAAAGGACCAGTTCTTGTTGAAGAAGTACAGGTCATCGCGCCATCTCCGTTTGGGCCTGCCGCGATGCCATTAAGAGGGACCCATTGGGTCGTAAGTTTGGCCCATCGGTCGTCTGACATGCGGTAGATGCGTCCAGCCCAGTTCCATTTTAGCGTGGCAGCTTTCCATGTGACATCTCTGTGATGGAACGGACGGTCGTATTCCTAACCCGGTCTGCAGTTTGATACCCAGAATACTCCGTTCCATAGCCCTCTGGTAATCCTCGAGCGCGGACTTCTGCTGATTTCTCAAAGACCATGTTTGACCACCATATGTGGGGATGGAAGTATGCACACGTCAATGAGTCTTCTCTTATGGGAGAAAGGAAGATCGCCCTTCATTAGGTCGCCCTGCATCTTACAACTTATTTGTTTTGTCTTGCCTGGAAAGTCTATTTGACCAAAATAGAGATACTCATTAACGTATTTAACCTCCCCATGCACCACAGTGATCCTGCGAAGCGCATTGTTCGTCATCAACTTGGTCTTTGACATATTCATCTGAAGTCCGACATCTGGGCTTGCCGTGCCAAGATCGTCTAGCATCTGTGTCAACTCGAAGGCTGAAGATGAAAAGAGCACAATATCGTAGGCAAAACGGAGATTAGATAATCTCTTATGGCCGACCATAATGCCCCTTTCCATCCAACCTGGTGGCTTTTGGAAGACTTCCTCCAGCACATTTGTGAATAGTTTCGGAGACAGCGGGTCGCCTTGTTTAACTCCTTTCACCATCTGGAAGGACGGTCCTGTCATGGAACTGATCTTCATCGCTGCACCGCGTACTTTTTAGAAGATTAATGTAAGTGGTGTCTTTGTCTTAATTCTGCAGGGCGTCAAAAATTGAGCTATGTGTGATAGTATCAAATGCTTTTGAATAGTCCACAAAGGCGATATAAAGTGGGAGCTAGAATTCTAAGTGTTTCTTGATAATTTAGTAGATGGAATGAAGGTGGTCAGTAGTAGAGAGGCCGTGGCGAAATCCGGCCTGTTCAAGAGGCTGTGTTTTGTCTGGTGATCCTGATGTTCGGTCTTCGATCACTTTAATAAAAGCTTTGTACATGTGCGAAACCAGTCTGATACAGCGGTACATATTAATACCTGTTTTGTGATCATTTTTATCGAGGAGAATAATTAATGAGTGACAAAATGTGTGTGGTTGAATTCTGGTTTATAAAACGCTGTTGAAGAAATTTGTATTATGTGGATGAAGAACCGACTCTCCTATTTTTAAAGCTTTCGTTGTTACGCCACCGTCGCCCTCTTCGTCGTGAGCTCTTGCTGTAACAAGACACATAGTGTCTTGTGGACTTCCCAACCTGTAAATGGTGGAATGTGATCGGAGCACGAATACGTTGCTGTGTTAGGTTGAAGGGTCGGCTTCTCACTGTAAAGTTTTCTGTAAAATTCGGTCCAAATGTTTAAAATTTTGTCTATCGTTCTGCCTCGCTTCTGAATAATCTCTTAAACAGCCAATATATACAACGGGTACAGGCACATCATTAGCTGCACCCCGCTGTGTCAACCGCATAAGCCTTGATCACGTGGGAATATCGGTATAAAAAGTATCATATGTCTTAATACACGTCATGTTCTGTGTGCCAAAGAACCCCGGACAAAATGTTAGGAAAAAACCTTTCGGTGAATTTGTCTGAAATTTTACTACAATATAGCCTGCAAAAAAAAAACCAATGGGCAGTTTTCGAGATATATCCAGTTTTATGTTTAAGTCAGGAAGTTGATTTTTATGTTATAGTTACTGCTAAAAATAAACAAATAGCAATCACAACAAATTTCAAATGGTGAAAAAAAAAAAGGGAAAGTTTGAGTCACGAGTCACGAGCATATACACTCAACTACCCACTTACCAATATTATACAAACACTTCCAGCTTGTCACTCCATTTAGCTACTATCATTGATTAACAATAATATAATTATGTATTTACAGCCATTAACAGGGAGGGACTTGTGGCTAACTAATAACAGCCGCACGGGTCGATCGATCAGGTTAAGCTACGCTTGCCGCTGTTGGTCCGTGGATGAGAGACCATCTTTACATGCCAAGACCACTTCGTACTTCGGAAAGCACATTAAGTCGTTGGTCCCGGCTGTCATTCGTGGATCTTTATTCAGTAACTGGGTTGTGGAGGTCAGATAGGCAGTCGCTCCATATAAAATACTGGTACTCAGCTGCATCCGGACTGGATGCCGCCCCCAACATAGTTGGAAAAAAGACTAGGCACTAAAAAAGGCTAGCACCTTTGTCTGATTTAATATTGAACTCAATAGTTTTTAAGTATTTTCTGTTTGTTTTATTTTGTTTTACCATTTAGATTTTTTTCAGTTTTTGTTTGAAAGTGTCACTAAAAAAAAAAATATATATATTTAAATAGAAATGTAAAACGGAGCTACGTCTGCCAACAAACTGCTTTGCAGTTTGGCAGAGGTAAGAAATATGTATTGTAAAGTATTATTGGGAATAAACACTTTTTCATTTTTTTTTTTTTCATGATGATAGCCATTATGAAAATAACTTTAAGTATACTATTCCTAGTACTATTCACTCCGTTTCATTGCGTAAATGTATAAGCAGCCGTAACATTTTGGCCTGTAGGTGTTTATATCATTTTTGCCAGCCAAACTCCCATTGATATGACTGCAGTATTAATATTTTATTTTGACGCAGTTGGTGTACACGAACGGACATCGCCTTACAATGTTGGCGTTAATTTTTTATCGTGTACACCCGACTGATTTCGGACAGCGTGTTTTCGTGCTAAATATTATGTGAGCGGGCGAGAATTCGGATTTTATTATTACTTTCTAACTTTTGGGTTTCATAATTCTTGCATTTATATTTATAGGTATTATTTATTTAAACTTTTCGCACAAAAAAGGTACACAGGCGGACTTAATGCCTTAGGCATTCTCTACCAGTCAACCAAGGGTGGTGAAGAGATTAGATGACAGGTGCTTTGGTTGAGAGGAACAATGATAAAAAAATATATATTAAAACTAGTTACTTACACAAATACATATATAGTATATACATATACATACTATTTACTATAATATATACTTATAATTTATATACATATATGCAGCATTTTTAAACCTATCATCCAGTTAGTTAGTTAGATAACGATAAATCCACATTTTAAATCAAATGGATTTACCTATTTTTAATCCTCATTCAACACGAAAACAGTTTGCCTACAATGCCACGCATAGCAACTAAAACCAACACTCATAAAACAAACAAAGACAAACATTTGCCCAAAAACAATTGCCGTACGCAAATTGATTACAGACTTTGTGAAACAATTAGGAGAGTTGGCCGAGTTGAAACCAATTGGGCAATAAGGTGTCCCAACCCCTATTCTATCGATGTGACGGACATTGATTAATGCGCTCACCCTACCTTGAAGACTGCCTCTAATTAGGACAGATAACGTTATCATTACAAGTTGGGAACTGACAAGGGATTATATTAATCAGTGAGTTTAACGCACTTGTTGTCATAGTTTGTGGGGGTTATTATTGAGTAATGTAGGGTAGGTAACATGTTATAGATAAGGGCTCATAATAGTAGCGAGAAGATTTACCGCTCTCACGACATAATATAGGGTGACTAATTCGAATGTATACAACTTTTTTGCCCACTATTTACATTTTTGTGCCAAATTTATTTGACGTTTCTTTGATATCCACTGTTTACTGGAACTTACAATATGTTCGAGTCGTTTATGGTTGAAATACTAAGGCGATGGAAACCGAGTGTCCACTTAGTTTTTCGAGACATTACCATGCGTTTGTTCGACTGTTCACGTGACCAGAGTGCTGGCCCAATTTTTGGCCAAAGAATCAGCGTTTCCATACAACGTGGAAATGCTGCCAGCCTTTTTATATTCCTGTTGATAGCGATGTGGACGAAATTTTTGGTGCCTTTATATTATTTTCCCTAAGTTTTATACTTTAGTACATATTATTATTATTATTCGACTGTTAGCTTTTTGAATTATGTAAATATAAATGAATACCATTGTACCATAAGGGGAAATTTGACCAAACTTTTATATCTAGAATAAGTGTTATCCTGATAATAAATTTTGAATTTTTGACAGTTTTGCCATACTAGAACTACCAAACGTCAATTTTATTCCACGGATAAAAGACATTAAGAGACAAATTTAGAGATATCCTGACTTTGGTAAAATCAGACCTTAATTCTATTATTCTGTTATTATATTTATTCAATTATTCTATATTTTTTTTAAGCATATGGATACTAACAAAATATAGACCTGGTCTGAAATAAATGTTTATTTTTATTATTATTATTATTACATAACAATCCAATTCATTTGAACAACAAATTAGTACGAGTGATCTAATCCCATCTTGATCACAGGATTTGTAAATAAACAAAATTTTCACTTTTGTGTAGACGAGCAATCTTTGGTGACCATAGAGAATATAACCACTAGAGAGCGTATGGCCCGATTTCTTCGAAGCACACGACTCACTACTGCGGGCCGGGGGATGAGGAAGAACGCGCGGCTGCAATTGGTCAGTTCAAGGTCAAGTTGCATCGTTAGGGCTGCTTTACTTCATTAAGAGAAAATAGTCGATATCGATAAAATGGATTTTAACATTATAATAAATACTAAAACAAAATCATAGAAATAATATTTAATCAAAATCAATCAATTACAAAAAAAAAATCCCGGAAATGGACTGATCGGCCCCGGTCGGGGACAGAAAGAACTAAAAAATCCCGGAAAATACAAAAAAAAAAAAAACCGACGAACTGAAAACCGAGGAGGTTCTCAGTTCGTCGGTATTTCTTTTTTGAAGTCGGTTAATAGTAGATAGTTATTTTATTAAAGTATGTGAATTGAATAAAAAATGTATTCATTTTATTTTTCTCGATATCAACTTTCAGCTATTAAAGATAACAGCACTATTTTTTTCGATAAACATACAAAAGGAAAGAAAGGGATAGAAGCATTAGAATTGTCTAATACAAGAACGAGACTTTTCCAAAAGACATCAACGCGCGACTCAAAAAGTGTGCTCGTTTACCCAGCCACCATTTTAAATAGACCCCTGCAGTGGCTTATAATCTGATTAAATCAATGTAATGTTTATGTACCGATGAAAAGTTATGTCATCCTTTTTGTAACTAGATGTCTAAGAATGTTTCCCACACCACTTCACCGCGCATGAAGGCATTTTGATGCGTTATAATTGCATAAACGTTATAAAAAAATTATATTAATTTAGCGTGCACGCAGGTCTAACACTTGGACACAACTAAAATTGCTACTAGTACCGTAGCCTATACATAGGCGACAAAATACTAATAGTTTTCGTGCGTCGGGGCACTGTATACGCAGTCAAGTGGTTATAATAGTCTTTGTTGGTGACCCACGCAGGACCCCAAAATAATGTTGGTCTGACTGGTTAGGAGGAGTAATTACACGATCTGTCTTTGAAGAATAGATGCTGCTGTCATTGCGAGCGGTAATCGCAAGAGTTTGTAGTTTTTAAAATACTTATAAATTACATTTTTAAATATTTTTATGAACAAAAAGAGATCTCGCCAGTAAAAAGTATACATACCTACATTCTACACCTGCTTGTCTATTCTGTTAAGATCACGAAATCTTAGGTGAAGTAAGCTGTCAATTCGTGTCAATCCCTAGCTTCATGGGGAATGACAACTCACTTCAAGCTCACTTCACCTATGTTGAGACGGTGAGATTTTTATAGAATCGACCTGAATATCGATTTGGATAACAAGCTGAGACTTGAAGAACTTATCAAAGTAAACTTTAATAATGAAAAGGCGCCAAATAAATTGAGTCAGTTTTATTTGTATTTTGCAGTATTTTGCATTCAAAATCGAAGTTGGTACTGCTAAGGCCTAGCACAAAGGACCGATTTCAGCTCCGTTCGTCGACTGTGTTGGAGTGAATTGGTTCTCTGTTTTTCAGCTCAATGCACACACATCTTAGCGCACTTGTACTGCATTTATACTGGTCCAGTGGTCGAATACATCCCTTTCTTCGTGTAAACGGTGACAATAGTCGGGAAAGATCGGCAAGATTCAGACGAATTCGGAAGTAGGTATTAAAAAGACACTGACTATAGTTGTTGCGTTTTAGCATGACAATTGCGGTTATTGCCCCTTCCCCAATATCTCTCCGTAGGAACCCGAACAATAAACTAAGTATATTTTTGTTATTGGAACATGTTGAATATCACGTTAGATTTTGATTCAGGACGGGAACGGACTTTATCTGAGTTTTCGAAATAAAAAATGCAAAAAAAATTTAGGTGGACAAATGACCACTATTGTAATGCTGAATCGCAACAACTACGAGTATATAATAGTCTGACTAGTTAATGATAGCAATTCGTTTAACCTTATGTAACGTTGTTCATTATAATTATAACGATCAGTAATTATTTAATAAGTCTGACAAACCGAAAACCAGTCTTACTAAGGGTCTCTCTCCATTTTATTCTGTTAAACGACAGTCTGGTGTATTTGTATCGTCATCTACAACGCTACATGCGAACAACGAATCACACTGACGTCGAGCAAAATCCTGCATCGCGTAAGCAGAGTTTACTGCACAACTATTTTATACAAGGTGTAACTTAAATAACGCACAACCTCATAAGGGGTTATTTTAGTCTTCATTATAAACAACTTATACTATAGGACCAAACCTGAAATCGCGAAAAAAAATCAGCTGCACATTTATGTTCGCATAACTCGTCAAAATGTATGGAACAGCTGATTTTTTTCTCGATTTCAGGTTTGGTCCCATGGTAAAAGTTGTTCATATTGATGAGCACAATGACCCCTTATGCGGTTGTGCGTTATTTAAGTTACACCTTGTATACAATGTCCCGACATCAGTTGTCGGGCAGTTAAGCACCAGACACGACACCCGTCTGGTCGGAGAATACTCCTTTTTCTATGGAGGATGAGCGAACTTTACACCTTGTTCCTCATCTATACTAATATTATAAAAAGGAAAGATTTGATTACTTGTTTGTATTGAATATATTAAATATATTATATACTATTTGACAGGCCTGTTGGTCTAGTGGTCAGTGGCCCTGACTGCTGTGCGCCAGGTCGTGGGTTCGATTCCCACCTAGGACAAATGTTTGTGTGATGAGCACGATCATTTGTTCTTTGTCTGGGTGTAATTTATCTATAATATGTATGTATTTAGTAATATATATGTATGTTTATCAGTTGTCTAGTACTCATAGCACAAGCTCTGCTTAGTTTGGGACTAGATGGCGTTGTGTGATAGTTGTGGAATATATTATTATTATTATTATTATTATAAATAATATGCTCCGAAACTAATGGACCGATTTGAAAAATTGTTTTACCATTAGAAGCCGACATTATCCCTGATGAACATAGGCTACTTTTTACCGCGGGAAAATGCTTCATTCCTACGGGAAAACGGGTAATAGGATTTAAATGGCGGGAATTTCGAATTCTACGCAAACGAAGTTAATGCTAGTATCTCTATATATTTATTAACAGGGCTTCCTACCACGGATTTAATTTGAACAGCCCACCCCATCGGTGTCCTACCGCTTGGCCTGTTTCCCTCTACTCTGATAGGACCACTAGACGCTTTAGGAAGTCATTATTCCGTCTTGAGACAAATATGACCAAAGAATTACTTTTTCTACTGTTTTTTTTTTTAATATAAAATTGGCAATCGTTTATAGTCGATCGTGTATGCGCCTTAAATAATCGAGTTCTGAATCAATTCGTTAAAAAGATAAACGAAGAAGGAAATTAGAAACGCCAATAACTTTAACAATCAGCTGGTTTTATTGTTGTTTTATGATTTGTTTGAAATTCATTGCCTTGTAAGGCTTTTAAATACTCGGAGCTTTTTAATTACCTTTGCGAACCCTGCGTTAAATCTTTCATTAATACTTTGACGATAAGTGCTTGTTCACTGATTTGAACTTTTAAGAATCTAGGTATCAGTACAAAGGCTTTAGTTTTTCGCAAACAATTTTTCTCTTTTTTGTGTCTGCATGTACAGGTAACCCAGGCACTTCAGTGATAACACTTGCACTACGAAAATCATCCTTACTGCTACGATATAAAAGTGCTGTCAATGACAAATTGTTGTCACGGATTTGCAGTTGAGTGTACCTGTTGTATGAAAGATAAATTTAAGAATAATTGTTTGATGAAAACTCAAATCTGTCTCTACCAACTTCAATTTTCACGAAATGCAATATGCATTTATGCATATATTGCATTTATTTTATTTTTTTAGTGTACATGTTATTTACACTAGGTACTGAATTAACTAAATACACAAATAAATAAAAAAAGAAAAGGATACTCAAGCGTCGAAGTACTTGTCGTTCAATTAATTAAGTTAGTTATGATCTTAATTGACATGCTTGCTGCCCTAAATAAAATAAAACGCATGAAGAGTTTTAAAAATTACAAAAATGTTATAATTCCCAACGTAGAAACCAAAAAGGCGTTTCATTCTGAAACATTTATATCCCACGTTTCATATTTATATTTATTCACCTTAGCTTTTTTGCATTTAAGCAAAATTTTATCCTTAATTCAATTATCTCAGCCCTCGTTTGACTTCCATACACTAGCATAAGTACTCTCTCCAAAGATAAGGGATGCTGATTTGCATAAAACAATTATTAATTATATCTCATGGGATGCTACCATTACGCTAGAATACCAAACATAGGTACTATATTGCATACGATTGTTATGTAAATTTTATTAATTAAGGTGACATATTCATAGTTAAGTTATGCCATTTTGAATGGGACTTGGTTTTAGTCATGTTCAATTTGTGAATATGTTACTTGTTTTACATAATTATGACTGAATAGTTGGAGATTGATAAAGAAAAGTATTAAGGAGGTGACGTAGATCCGTAGTGACAATAAAACGGTGAAGGAAAACATCGTGAGGAAACCGACATGTCCTAGAAACAAAAAATCGAAGACATGTTATATATATCTACCCGTACTAGGCCCGCGTGGTACAGCCTTCTCAAAATAATGTTGCCACTGCTGGGACACGGGCCTCTTTTCTGTGAGAGGGAGTGGGCCGTAATCTATCGTAATCTAACGCGGGCCCGGAGCGGGTTGAATGAATTTAAAATCTATTCCATTAAAATAATTATCTAAATAAAGTGTAAAAAAATTAAAAATACCACTCACATAATCAAAAATAATTTTAATTTAAATATTAAGAAGCAAACAAGCAATCTATGCAATGTAGGAAGGAGCGTATGAATAAATTCAATTGAAATAGCAAAACCTCTCATAACTCAACCAATTTTTCGCATCCTCTAACCAGAAGACCACAATCCTCTGTCAAACGAATTTATCACTTTACTATTTTAACATTAATTTTCATCATGAATGCCAAGTAAAATCCACGAAATTAATAATCGGTCGAAATATGGACAGTTCAATTTTAAACTCTTTCAACTTTGCCCATTATTCATGACGCTCCATGTTTGAAACTCGCCGTGTCAGTGGTCCATACAAAAAGTTTCACGGAAAATACCAGCTATGTAATAAGGGAATTGTAAAATGAATGATGAAAAACCGCATCAAATATTTTTTCCGTTTGCAGTTGCAGCGATGTGCATTTTACGAGTCCTTTTTGAGGACTTTTTTGCCCATTTATTTTAGTAGTTTTGAATACCATGTGAAATAGGTATTTGGTTGTTCGTTTACCAGTGGTCAACAATTGCTTGTGGGTACGCATGAGTACTATGCACAACTCGGCAATAAAATCTGATTTCATGATCATCCATTATCACATTCTTCTGAATTTATTTTTACATTTATAACGCAAGACAGACATGTCCGATATTATTGCATTTAAACAAGTGACAACATATCTTTTTGAAGCCGATGCATCATCCAATATTTTGGCATCGCTTGCCTCGTCAAATAGTTTCGGTGTTCCTTCAATGACACATATTTGTGCTACCACTTGTATATGCCTTCCACAAATTATCACATAGGTATATTTTGCCTTCAATTTGTCGACAAATATTAATAGATGAATCATGAAATCAGATATTATTGCCGAGTGGTCAATAATAATATATTTATGTTCGTGACTGTAGCATAATCAGCTTACAATGTTCTCACTGATGGGACACAGACCTACTCTCTGTGAGATCCCTCTCTAGGCTGTAATCCACCACGCGGGCCCAGTGTGGGTTGATAGATCTCACATATTTTCGAATGTTTGGTTCTAGGACATGCTCGTTTCCTCACGGTGTTTAACTTCACCGTGGTGATTAAATAATTTACACAAAGTAAAGCGCCAGTATGGATTCGGAAGGCGTAGGACAGGGTGTTGTGGCGCAGTCTGGGAGAGGCCTATGTCCAGCAGTGGACTGCGATAGGCTGAGTTGATTGAAAGCGCCAGTCAGGATTAGAACTTATGACCTACAAAAGTCGCAGCCGTTACCACTGGATCAGCGTTGCGCTCGTGACTGTATTATTGAATAATGAATAGTATGTACCTATATAACCACGGGAAATGTTGAGAATTGGAAATGTTTTTTATTTTTTATATAATAATATATTATAATTTATTTATCAGAGGGCAAATTCTAATATTTTCTAGAATGTTTGCATTCAATTTCAAACTCAATCTGTCATAAATAAGTATATCTAATTTGGGCTGATAGCGAATCTCTACGCTAATTAAGTTTAAATAAATAAATCTCCAGACATACGGACTCCAAGCATACCTTTATGATCTACCTATAATATTATATACTTCGCTATTAATAGAAAACTGTTATTATACTGTTCCAGATTTTATAAATGATCATTTTTAATATTTTTTTGTTTAATTTTGTTTTTTTTTTAATTGTTTGTTTTATTTCGGTTCTTAAGTATTTTAGTTTTTTTATTACATTTTCACTTAACATTTGTACGCCTTCACGGCAAAACATAGCGCTCCTAAAACCTGTAAGCAAATACCTATGTTTTACAAATAAATACTCTGATTCTGATTCTATATTTTTCATTACGTACTACGTAGGATACGTAGATTTACAACGCGAAGAAGACATTATAATATTTGGGGAAACCGGAAGTTACTTATTTCCCCCTTTCATCTCTTTTTCATTGAATAGAGTATAACGTCGAGTTGGCCATCTTTTTTCAGCAAGGTTACTTGGTTATAAAGGCCTCCCTAAAAACAATAGCTCTATAGAAATCGATGCTTTGTTGTACTAAGATCAAGGGCGACATACTCATATGGGAAGCTTGGGGGCAAGGTTTTCTTATAAAAAACGGTGTTCTTTATTAGTAGAGGAAATATAATACACGATGGAAGAGAGAACGTATTGAAAACTTTTACGATAGAGTAGTTATGCTCCTAACGCTCAGTTTGTTTAAGTGAAAACTGTGAAAAGTTTTCTTCGAATTAGTTTACAGTTAGTTAATAAGTAAGAGTCCGTTTCGTTCCAAAAACCGATTACTTTTTTGGCTGAAAACCAAAACGAAATTTGGCGTGATTTGCATTTTCGGCGGAAAACAAATAAATAAATAAACGTTTTTTCTCTCTTTCTTCTTTCTTTCTAAAACCGAAAACGGAAAAAGGCTTTTTTGTTTTGCATTCAATCTTTTCATCATTGAAAAAACTTTTAAACTTAAATCACATAAAAAAATAATTTTATACTTTTCGCAAAAACATAGGTACGATCTGATATTATATGCGAGTAAAAGCAAGTTTTCAGCATTATATCAGTTATTGTGCTTTTATTTGTTGAAACAATGTTTTTTTTTTAATGATATGTTAGTATTGATTTGCCGCAACTCATTCTTTTCGACGGAAAACTAAAATGGACCAAATATGGATATTTCTGCTGAAAATTGCCGAAAACCGAAAACGACATTCGTTTGAACTCTAGTAATAGTACATATTGTATAGTCGACTTCGTAATTACTTTATCACCCTAAGTTTCAATGCTTTTACTTTCTTGCACGTCATAAGAACGCAAGATAATTTGTCTATCTATGTGATAGATAGTTTCAACTGGTATAAATTTTCTAGGAATTGTCAAAAGTTATATTGAATTGCTTTACCACTTTTGCCAGGTTGACTGTAATCCACCACGTGGGCCCACGTGGGCACATGTCTTCGAATATTTGGTTCCCGGACATGTCGGTTTCATTCACCGTCTTGAGAGCAGCAGTGGTGAAATAGTGTATGTGACTCAATGATATAGAAAACCTACATATCAGAATAGAATACCTACCAATGACACTTTTCATACAGATTACTATAGTTATATAATTGGATTTCGACAGTTCAATTGCCTATAATTGGTTAATCCTCGTTAATTTATTGCGTGCGGCAGTAATCCCTTAGATTAGGTACCATGCAAGGATTCTAATGTACGTTAGTGATACATTATACCCAATAGGATTATTATGAAATAAGTAAGTTACATAATTAATTGTAGAACTAACGGATCTCGTGACACTATCTATCTATGCTTAAATTCGCGCGACATTTAATTTTTAATACATTTTTTGACAGGAGGCAAGTCACTTTTCATACAAAGTTGGGCCCAAAATCAAATGCCAGCAAAAAAAATGTGGCACCCTGGTCGGGGAAGTCCTCCTTATCATTTTTTACTATTGCACCAAATCTGTACGACCATTCCTTCAGCTGCTTTTTAAAGTAAAATAATCTAGTTTTATATTTATTGATTTATTTAATATTTCAAGCACATAAATGTACAGAGCCGGACTTAATGCCATAGGCATTTTCTACCAGTCAACCTTTGGGTGATGCAGAGACAAACAGTAGTAGGTTATTCCTCAATATTCATGATTGCATAAATATTTTAAATATAAAGATACGCAAAACTGATTAAAACTATAAATATATAATATATACCTAATTGCATATAAATATAAGCACAAATAATTATACATTATAAATAAAAAAATAAAAAAAAACAACCGACTTCCAAAAAAACACCACGAAGGGAAAAATAACTTTAATTTCGGTCCGTAGCTAAAAAATAACAGCCGCATAGGTCGATCGATCAGGTTAAGCTACGCTTGCCGAGGTTGTTCTGTGGATGGGTGACCATCTTTACATACCGAGACCACTCCGTGCCTAGGATAGTACGTTAAGCCGTTGGTCCCGGCTGTCATTCGTAGATCTTTGACAGTCGTTACGGGTAGTCAGAAGCCCGAAAGTCTGACAACCAGTCTTACCTAGGGGTATCGTATTACCCAGTAACTTGTGGGTTGTGGAGGTCAGATAGGCAATCGCTTCATGTAAAATACTGGTATTCAGCTGCATCCGGTTAGACTGGAAGCCGACCCCAACATAGTTGGGAAAAGGGTCGGCAGATGATGATTAGTTAAGTACTAACACGGGTTAAGACTTTTATTACTAACCCAATGGATGTCTGTTATCTGAATAAATAAATATAAAAAATAGTTATGTACCAGTGTAAAAATAAAATAAATAAAACGGATAGTTTTTTGTTGTCACTTTCATAAACAATTAATTCCCTTGACCTTAAATAAGGTTTGATGTTAAGTTTGACGTCAAAGCGATAACAAAACAGTATGTACTGACTTTTACATAAAATTGTTAAACAGAGTAAGATAACCCGCACCGTAATTGCGTAACACACTATTATTCTCAATTTGAATAATTTTGAAGCATATTGCCAATCCATTGCTCCATATTTTCGAAAAATGTGACTGCTCAACAACGTAAATAACGCAATTAATGCAATGCAACAAACGCAAATAACGCAATGTTGTTGAACTGTCAAAATGAAACCCATCGCTATTGATAGTGTGTTACGCAATTAGCCTGCCAATCTCTTCTCTTCTCTATTGTATCAGTATCGACTCCTATTCAATACATAAGGACAAGCAAACTGCTTGATTACGGTCAACATTACTCAGCTTGGCCCGTGTGTGGTACCTTTCAGCGACAATTTTCATTCATTAAGTCCGACGAAGTGCAAATTGTCCGACATATTACATGTGGCTTCCATTTTACTCCTCAAATAGCATTGTATTTATCAATACATTATTTTACCTAGAATTTAAATGAACAAAACTAAAACAATAACAATAACGTTTAATAACAGTCCCCAAAACAGCCCGTTAACGGCTACTTAACGGTGTCTATAATCTTAAAACTTGAACATTGAAGAGAGAGAATATCTGAAACAGGGCTCATAATCAGCTTAGCACAAGTACTATTGGACTTATCTTCACGGCAGCGGGTGGCTGTCCACAGGGATCGTCAAATATTTCAGATTTTCAGCTTCAGTCTTCACTGAAACGTCGCGGAGGTAGGACGTGTGCGCGGGCCGAACGCAACGCTCACACTCCGCTCGAAAAAATATCTCAAATATTAACATTCAAAGTTTAACAGAATACGCTTTGTTACAATAGACACTACATTTGTGAATTTGTTTCGGAGTGGACTTGGAAACTTTTTTTTTTTACTTTTTTTAGGTCAAAATTTTAGTGTTGCTTAAAGTGGTGGTGTCGAGTTAATGAATGTTGACGATGTTGACAGATGAACGTGGTAAGTGGCAATACCAAATCACACATCGATTTGTAAAGGATCTGCAATACCAATTAGTCCTTTTACCTTTTTTGAGCAGTTGTATCTGAACTATTTTCGTCAAGACTTAGCGAAACTAGGTTTAGGGTTCACGCCCTTTACAGTGCCTTAGAAAAGAGGCTTAACACTCTTTTCTAAAATAGAGCAAGACAGATAATACGTAGAACTGGGAAAACTGAATTGCGACACCAAAATTGCACAATTCGTGTTTCGTTCAGGAGATATGACGAAAAGAAACTTTCGTACAAGTTCGTCCGAAAGGTTCTGTACACTCGAGTGATAAGTCAATGTTACAAAGTGGGAACCGAGATTGACAGAGAAGAGAATTTTCCGACTAATTTTTCACTTAAATCACAATGGAGTCGTTGGAGCTTTTAATTCACTTTTTTTTATTCAATCTTGCCTCGAGTAATCAAATTTATAACCTCGTTCCTTTTGTGGATTGAAATTTGTGATGATTGGATGGAACTTTGGACGTGTTTGTTTGAATTCGAAATTCATTAGTATTCGTTAACAGGGTAGCTTTTACAAAGAGTAAAATCAAAGTGTAGATACGTTATTATTTTCATAAATCACTGCTGAATTTTAAGGTATTTCGTTACAAAAGCATTAAAAAGAAAATTATAGGTACATTTTCCTTGAACTTTTTACCAACAGTGTTAATTTAATTGAATCGGAGATAGCAAAGAAGCGAGAAATCTATAAATGAAGCCATAACTTCGTTACAACAACACTTTGATATTTCTTACTTCCAAATAATTGATTTAACTTTTCGTTGGCGTTTGCCACTCCGGTGAAAGGTTCCCCTTAAAGCAATTTTCTTTAGGAACCGAAATATCACGAAATTTATTTGCTGAAGACAATGGCTGAGTTACACTTGAAGCCCGGTTTTTTGATGCTTGTCTCGGAAAATCTTATAAGATATTGTATTTTTGTATGGCACTTTAATAATACAATGCGGAGTGAAACCAATGAATACTTATAAGTAGCAGGACTAACGGGATGTGAATTTCATTCCCATTTTATTATGTTATTTGGGAATGGTTTCATTTATCTTATGTGCACAAATGAGTGTGAAAAATTCGAACGCAAGCATAAATATAATGCTACACATACGGAGAACTTTGGCCAGTGCCCAATAAAATTGTCAGTATTGCTTGCTTTAATTCTACTTAGGACTGATTTTTCAATAGTCAGCTAATTTTTATCTCAGGAATGAATATTGTGGTTTAACAGATTTTGTATAGCAGTTATGTCAAAGTCATATTTATGTTTCGGATGTAAGTTATCTGACTACTTAAAAATTAGCCCTTAGGCCGGATTTTTCAATAGTCAGATAATTTTTATCTAGAGAATAAGTATTGCGGTTTGACAGATTTTGTATAGACCTTACGTCAGACCGTCATATTATTTATTCTTCAGATATAAGTTATCTGACTATTGAAAAATTAGCCCTTAGGCCTGATTTTTCAATAGTCAGATAATTTTTATCTAAAGAATAAGTATTGCGGTTTGACAGATTTTGTATAGACCTTATGTCAGCCCGTCATATTATTTATTCTTCAGATATAAGTTATCTGACTATTGCAAAATCAGTCCGTAATAAAATAAATCTGAAATTCAGTCACTGACAGTCAACGCACAGCCTAAATCGCTTAGTCTAGAAACATTATTACTAGAAGATAATTTTGCACAAGAGATTCTAATATAATGAAGATGAGTACCGAGGAAGGGTTTTTGGAATTTCATCCCCTAAAGGCAGGGGTAGAAAGTTTGTATAGAAGTTCGTCATTTTTGCTGATGGGAAATCCCACCGGAGACATGGCTTGTTAGGTTATTAAAATTACGAGTATAAAGTTCTTGCAATATTGTACTAGGTAGCGCAACGTTGTGCGACGTAGCGCAAAGGCTAGTAAGCTCTCCATATACGAAGTCTTGTCACAGTTTTGAAGTGTTACTTGGAATACTGAAATGTCATGCAAAATGCATGGCATGTTTCGAAATGAAATTTGTTCAGACTTCAGTGCAAAGTGTTGGCACTAAATGTCAAAACTGTATGTCATAGTGTCAATTACACTTGGTAAGAGTAGCTACTGACTTGTTCATAGAACACTTTACCGCAGAAATTCTTTGAAGATGACTTTGTTTCCCACAAGGGTCGAGGTACACTGTGAAATGTCTTGTCTTGCGTTAGGATAAGCATCTTAACGCAAGACATTTCACAGTTGAATGTAAGAGTGTTAAAATGTTATGCAAAATTCTTGGCATGGTCCAAAATGCAGTATGTTCAGACTTGAGTGCAAAGTGTTGACATTAAATGTTAAAACTATGTAACAGTGTCAAGGACTTGATGAACAACTTACTCCTTTACCGCAGAAATTCTGGTCTTTTAATGTTAAAGTTTTTCATGAGATGTATTTAATTTATGAACGTACACGGTGATGTACGAGTATAATATTCAAGAATGGCTGTTTCGAGTCCATCACTAAAGTTAGTTTAGCCCTTTTGTCTTAAACTATGAATAAAATTACCTTCAACTAGTTTACACTATTACCTGTTTTGACACGTACGGGTAAGCCAAAAATGTGTGTAGTTTACATAAGTAATGCAGAATCATGTCCCGTCTTTGCAATAATTTGCTACATCGGTCTTTCGTCGAGAGAAAAAGAACTATCAAAGTTCCTTTTTCGAGTTTAGTCGTGCTTGGGCAGTCATGACAGGTATTGGGATGACGTCAGTATTGTAGACTACAAATCGTGAGAGAGAGCATTCTCGCGCTTGTGATGTAAGCCCTTCTAGACAGGACACAGTATATCAACCAACAAATATTCCGTTGCCTTCAATTTCTTTACATAATTATGTCACAATCAAGGGATGACTCTATAATTAGCGTTGTTTATTTAGTTATGATTTGGGTATGGTTGGTTGATTTACACATCATCTGTAGGTGTGGACACTTGTGCCCTGTGTTACAAATACACGCAGCTTACAGCACGTTGCGTGTTCAATATAATAACGGGTGTAACAGTGATCGTATCTTAGAGCGTCTCAATGGAAGCGATTCATTATTTTTATTTTTTTTTTATTTCTGGATTTTTTACCGTTAAAATAAAATATATTATTTAAGTAGGTATGTATAATTCATCATAGACAATATGTTTATTTACCGAGTTTTCAAACCGAAAAGTTTGGTGCCGCAAGATGAAGACGTAGATCGTATCGCATTAATTAATTACGACTTATCGGCCATGCTCATAAATTAGAAGGTAAATCAGAGATTTGACACAGTATAAAATTGTTTCTTTAGGTACATACTTATTACTATCTTTTAATTAATTAAATACACGTAAATTATATTTATAAATATTAGAATATAAAAACATTTAAAAATATGAATATAAAAAATAGTAGCCCACTAGTATGGGGAACAGGGTCCAAGATATTTACGTAATTTATTATTGCTTTATCGTTATTATTAATAGTCTGTGTTGTCCCACTGCAGAGCAAAGGTCTTCCTACTCTCTTTCCAATTTCTTTGTTTAAATTCAAATTCAAATTCAGAAATTTAGCATTTGTTTTAGATTAAAAATTCAACAATCATATCCCTTATCGGAGGCTTGATCCCATTGACGCAAATCAGAACATTTGAATAAAAATATATATTTGTGAGTATTGAAACAATAAATACATTTCTCAATTAAAACTCGGCACAGCGGAAATTTTGTGTGGGGAACAATTTGAATTTGGAGCTCGCGAATTGTGTGGCTAGATGAAAAAAAATAAAGGAGACAATAAAAAGTCTGACAACAAATCACGACGAAGGATGCGTAAAACATTGTTCGTGGCTCTGAACAATGTTCCTTGTGAACTATTAGGAGAATTAGCCTCTGAGTAACCAATGTCGGTTGTGCGTTTAACGTAAACGAGCATTTTCCGAGCTGAATGTTGGACAGTTTCCATGCTGATATGGGTTTGGAAAGTAAAATGGAGTGCCCGTTTGTTTTAAGGGTGAAGGATCGCAAATTTTTTTGCGAAGTTGTTGAGTTTTTGAATTTATGGGTAGTAAAAATGAAGGGTGTTTTTACTCTGTCGATTTTCTGAACATAATGTTTTGAAATAGATTGTTGTTTGATAGTATACTATACCTTTCTTCGATTCCTTAATTATTTTGTGTCTATAATAAACATGATTTATATAAAAGCCTGGTTAACGATTATATTAAAATTGTACACTAATATTCAGCAATTAAACTGAACGCGATCAGCAAATATAAACCGAGTTCAAAAGCTGCCAGTGTCAATATTCCACAACAATGATACACTGACAGCTCTTGTTAAATTTGTTGATCGCATTCTGTTTCATTAGCGTACTTCGCCGTCAAGGGAGCTTCAGTTTTTTATACGGAATAATTTATTTCATTTATTTTTTTAGCCTTTATTGTCCCACTGCAGGGTAAAGATCTCTCTTTCTCTTTTCCACTGCTCTCTGTCTTGAGATAGTGTGGACTAACGTTATTATTACTTACTAACTTCTAGCGCGACTATATTCCCGTGAAATTTTGACCCTCGACCGCCACGGCGTATCCCGGCGCTCGCCTGTACCTGCCCTTTTACTTCGTCTTCGCTAAGCGTTATTTCAAACTTTTTTATTATTTTTGCTCCGCTCCTAAGGGTTGTGGGTTGTGGCTATAACCTTTTCAAGAATTGGGGTATCAAATCCAAAACGATTTTTTCAAAACTGGCAGTTCCTGAGATTTGCGCGTTGAAACAAACAAACACTTCAGCTTTTAGTATTTAGATTTTTGTTTAAATTTGGTGCATCAGTAGGTACCCAAAATTAATGCTAGATTTCTGGATTAGCATAAAGTGCTTTTCGTTCCAGAAAACTGATAACTTTTAAGTGAATCCGTGAACACGGCTTGCTTTATTCTGCCAGGTCAATATTCAAACGACTTTTAAAACTACGTTGCGCTTTCATTGGAAGACTAACTTACTCTGGCGTTTTGTCTATTGTAGTTGCACGAGCATCAAACAGTGTAGTACGTATAGTCATTGCAGTTGCAGTTATCGTGTCACCATTGATATATAATGTACACGAATTGTTACTGCAGCATAATATTGAAACTATATGAAACTTTAAACATGGAGGTTAAGTTAACTTGATGAACTGTGGGAAGCTATAACCCTATTTCGTTTTTGACGTAACGTAGAGTATTTCTGTACTTATGTCATCATCTGCATCATCTGCCTAGCCTTTTTACCAACTATAAGCGTCTAGCCTACATATTCCCACGCAATACACGTGACAATGGTCAACTTTGTCTCCAATCCGCTAACACGACTCTAATGCGCAAAAGTGTATACTGTATGGCTATTTAAAACAAAGTACCTAAAAGTTGGAGAGAACTGCCTCAATCTATGTTTAAAAATAAACTTCGTACTTTTTTGAACGCCAGAGCATATTATAGCGTTATTGAGTTCCTTAATGAAAAGGAATTTGTCTTAAGTAGACATAAGTACATAATTAGATTCATTTGGAGCTACTTTTATAATAATGTTGACTTACTTATAATTTTAATAATCCATTTAAGAATTACTTTCAATATTTAATACTATAATAACTATAATATTTTATAATTGAACTTTTAATATACAACGTGTAACGTTAAATGCGCAAAACCTGAAAATAGTTTGATCAGAATAACGAGCAGAATTAATTGAACCACTTTAAAAATCTTCATTAAAATGTTGCCGTGTCTATTTATTTATAGGTCAAGAAAGCCAATGTCAGCGCGGCGCAGCGCCGTTACACGTTGTATATATTTTTTTTAATTGTATAAAAACAATTATTTTGCACGTCACGTAGTGACAAACATGTTTGCACTTAATCAACTATTTTATCATCTTGTATGCACTTTCAATCTATGTACACACACATTTTTAAGCAAATAAAAATTCTTCTCTTATCTATGTTGGGGTCCGCTTCCACTCTAACCGGATGCAGCTGAGCACCGGTATTTTACATAAGCGAGCGACTGCTCATCTGACTTCCACAAGCCCCAATAATAGGATACCCCCTGGTAAGACTGGTTGTCAGACTTTCGGGCTTCTGACCACCCCTAAGGACTGTCAAAGATTTACGAAAGATAACCGGGACCAACGGCTTAACGTGCTTTGCAAGGCACGGAGGGGTCTCGGTATGTAAAGATGGTCAACCAACCTCAGACAGACCGCGGCAAACGTAGCTTAACTCATCGATCGGCTTGTGCGGCTGTTATTATTTAGCCACGTTTTAAACATTATAATTAAGGCACCTGTTCCATTTATTTATTTGAGAATAACAAAAAATGAAAATGGAACAATCATCAAAAAACCGGCCAAGTGCGAGTCAAATTCGCGCACAAAGTGCTCCGTATAATCCCGAAAATTTGCTGATTTTACCGTGTGCGCATCGTCCAAATCTTGGCGAGGAGACAGCGACAGAAACAAAAAAGTTGCTGGACAACTAAGTTGCTCGTGGGGGCCGCGATTGCTTTTTTAAACCAAACATCCAAACATTTTCACTATTGAGACTTCCATGTTTCCTTTGTTTCTAAGCCTCTTTACACAGTAGATAAGCTTTTTGATTGCTAGTATGCTTCAATTCGAAGACAATGTGGGTAACGTCTTGTCCTGCGGAGATTAATTATAGACTTTTATAACATTACATCAGGACAGCTTTTAAGTCTGTACAAAGCACAGATCCGTTCCTTTATGGAGTATTGCAGCCACTTATGGGATGGCTCAGCAAAATACCAGCTTGTTGCACTTGACTCGGTGAAACGCAGAGCTAAAAGGCTTATAGATGACGACACGTTGGTAGCTACGCTTCGCAGCCTAGCTTTTTGGCGTAATGATGCTTGCCTGACGGACTTCTACAGACTGTACTTCGGAGAGTGTTCGCAGGAGCTCCACGACCTGATCCCACCATCGCCCTTTTGCCACCGGACAACCAGACGTATTGCAGCGTAACATCCACACTTGGTTGATATCCCAACGAGTCGTACTCAGCGCTTCTCCTCCACGTTTGTTACTCGTATGCACACAGCCAAAGCGTGGAACTCTCTGCATCGGTGTTCCCTCCCACATTTAACCCGTCTGCTTTCAAAGCAAGAGTGAACAGGCATCTTGACATTTACTGAGTGAATTCACAAGGATAACATTATATTATGTAATAAGTTTCAGATAGTAAGTTTTTAAGTTTGTTTCACTATTGCATTGGGTTATACCTGTAAAAACAGTTGTAAGTGAGGATATAAATAAATAAATAAATCTTCTGGGCACGCTCATTCCATCATAGAACTGATCCATCGCTTTCCATCAGGCGCGATAGAGGTCAAGAGCAGGCTCATTTAGCAATATATATATATAAATTCTACTATTATAACGACTGTAGCCTATTCGGTGTCTGATAAATTAAACAAACTATAATCATTATCGAACTTGAAAAAAAAAAACAAAAAAAAAATTACCATAAATGTATAGACAATTTGAGAAATATGTTCAATCCAGAGAATCTCTTCTTTAATTTTAATAATTATATTACATATGTACATATATCGGGTCAGTCATTCAATGTAGCGTTTTTTATAAACTATAAACATACTGTAAAAAGAATTATGAAATGGTGTTTTAATCAGGTTCTAGATTCCATTTTCTGGTTCCTCAAGCGACATTCAGTGACTCGTTGACTTCTAACAACTACTAAGAGAACTGGCAAGAAGTTCATGTAGTCAGCATCTAAGATCACACTGATAACAACTGAACATCGTACGTGTAACTAACTAAACACATTTAACAGTCCCCGGACCAACATTGATCACAAGTTTACGTTAACAGACCTGGTTCTGCAAAGCCCCTTTATAGTATCAAGTTCGTTAGAAAGCAGTTATATTAGAAGTACACGTTCCAAAGGATTTCAGGTTTGTATCCGACAACTTCCTCTTCAAGTTTAATCATATTTAACAGGTTTAATTCGCGTGAATAAGTAATTTACTTCAGATACCTTAGACGCTTTGATACTATTTGTGTTATTGTTTTAGGACTATTTGAAGTACGGAATGATTGAAACGTTTTGCTATAGATAACGTTTTGTATTAACTGAATTTATGTAATTAATTTAGAATCTTTGGAGTGGAACTCCTTGTCTGTATTTTCTGATAGCGAAAGTCTGAGAGCTTTGGAGTCTCGAGTCAACAGATGCCTTCTAAGGAAACGTGCACTATAGTTAACCGCATCATCGCTTACTATCAGGTGAAATGCTGGTCAAACGTTAGCCTATGAAACGTAAAAGAAACTGCAGTCATGTGTCATTGTTTTAAAGGTTTATTCATGGGGTTCATATATTACACCCTCAACAGATTCTGTTAAAATTATAGTTTCTTGGCTACTTTTTTAAATTGACAATCACCGTACAAACTGAAAACTGAAGAATCCTAGATTATATTACATAGAAGTTAGGTATAAAGCCAAGTTCATCTGCCTAGCCTTTTCCCAACTATGTTGGGGTCGGCTTCCAGTCTAACCGGATGCAGTTAAGTACCAGTATTTTACATGGAGACCCTGCATATCTGACTTTCACAACCCAGTAACTGGGTAATACTACACCCCTTGGTAAGACAGTGTCCCTTGGTAAGACGCTACCACTTGGTAAGACTGGGTGTCAAACTTCCAGGCTTCTGACGACCCATAACGACTGTCAAAGATCCACGAATGACAGCCGTGACCAACGGAGGGTCATGGTACGTAAAGATGGTTACCTATCCACGGACCAACCGTGGCAAGCTTAGCTTAACCTGATCGATCGACCCATGTGACTGTTAGCCACAAGCCCCTCAGGTATAAAGGTGTGTTATTGGAATCAAATGAATCATAGGAAGCAAGCAAACGTTTGCACAATTTTGGTTGAAACCAATCCGAGTCAAACTTGATACCTTCCCTGTGGGAAACCTTTGTATATTGAAGACACTACGATATGGAACCTTCCCAGAATTCAAGGGAACCGGAGCGTTTATGTTATCACAGATATCTTCGTGCGAGGATTGAATTTAGTTTACATTTAAACTAAATTCAATCCTCGCGTGTAAATCGAATTATTGTTACACGATAATATTTTGACTTTCATTTACAGTGAATTTGTTGAGAGGAGCTCGAATTTATGTACAGACGCCAGCACATCAAGCTACTACAATCTGTCAGATTTCTTTAATAGATTTTCAACTTTATGGCTAAAGCATAAAGTTCAAAGTTGATTGGGAAAATCTGACATTTTCGGGTAGCTTGATGTGCTGCCGTCTGTACTAACAATAATAATTGCTAAACATTTCAATGTCTAATTTATTTGAAAATAGAATTAATATATTACTAATATTTTTCTTCACACAACTATTATTATTTTATTCAAATTTTGATTGGAATGCATTAATTTTCATTTAGTCATTTAACTGTAATATTATAGTATGAAGTAAATTATAATTTACGATTTTGTTATAATTGTATTGGAATGTATTTTTTAAAATTAATAATGGATGTATTGTAATTTTAAATCGTTCTGGTTTCTTTATTGTCATTCATGAGTCTTGAGATAAGGAATTTATAGACTATAAAGGAATTTAATGCCCATTGAATATTCCAGCAAATTATTAACATCGTATTTAAATAATTATTATGTTCTTATAATATTAGCAACATTCTTTTTTTTATATTGCTGACGTAACCACCATCCAGATCCCCGTGTCCTTTTATTATTAGCTTTTATTATTATAAATATTATACAACATGTCCCAGAATTAACAGACAACCGCTTAAGAGGTCATTGTACTGATTATTAAGAACAACTTTAACTATGGGAAAAAACCTGAAATCGTGAAAAAAAAAGTCACCTGCTCCCTACATTTTAACGAGTTATGCGAACATAAATGTAGGGGTCAGCTGATTTTTTTTTTTCGTGATTTCGGTTTTGGTCCCATAGTCAAAGTTGTTCATAATGATGAGTACGATGACCCCTTAAGAGGCTGTACGTTAATTAGGGTTGCGTTGTATTGTATAGCCACAGAAATTATAATAGTATCTTCCATTCTGTGGTTTATCCGTAACATTTATAACAAGCACATAAGTCAACCTCTAGGATAGTTTCGTCTTCGCGTCCTCAGACGTAACCCTAAAAAGGGACGTAAATTACATTTTATTGTACGAGGGAAGCGGGTTAACCCATTATTTTTCAACTGTGTCTTTTTATGGCAATGATGGCCATGCAGCCTCTGGTTTGGATATTTATAATATGTTGGTATTGTTAGTTGTTCGCTTAAAACTTGATCTCTTAACATAAAAATGGACGCAATGTGGAATTATAAGTTGTCACTTGTCGGCCTACTATCATAATTTTGATGTTCTATAGCTCTCTATATTATGGATGGTCTAGAATACAACATTAGACCACCTCGCACACTATGCGACAAGTCGCTGCCCTGTCGTATGCAACTGTCATAGGGAATGTGCATGCACCGCGCGTCTAGACGCTGCGAGAAGGAACGACAGCGTACAACTCTCCTAGCCTGTCGTTGCGAGTCTGCAACCCGACGTCAAGTGTGCGGAGCTTTAAACAAATTATTTGAAAATTGTCGGCCGCAACCTGTCGCTGCGTCTAGTCGCCGAACTATCGCAGTCGCATGTCGCATGATGCGCGCCATGTCTTAGAGAGTCTATCGCCGTCTTAGAGTTATTTTAGGGAACTTGGAAGATCTTGTTCAACTATTACTCGTAAACTTGTAAAGCCTACTTAGCTGTGATAGTTTTCCTTTTAACTTCCTTTCTTTTAAGTACCGTGAATTTTTCACATATCCAAAAACAACCATTTAGCTGGCAGCCCGAACCCCCCCCTCCCACTCTGCCAGCTAAATGGTTGGTTGACGACCACACTTGACTCTAACAAAAATTAGCACTTTAAAGCTTAATATTTCACAAACGGATCCCTGAATCGAAAAATTGTTTTCACAAACACGCAATATTTTTCAAAGACCTATTTAACGATAAATCAAAAACCATCCCCGCTTTAAGTGTACAGGAGGTAGCAAAAAAAAAATATTTTTCATGATAATTATTATTTCACCAATTTGTCGGTGTGATTATTATGTGTAACCCAAATTATAGCTTTCTAGTACTAAGTTTCTGAGCTAAGCTGCGGACGGACGGACAGACGGATATGGCGAAACTATAAGGGTTCCTTGTTGACTACGGAACCCTAAAAATCGGTTCAGTAGTCTCCAATCCTAGTTCAAAGTGTTCATAGTCACATTGCGTAGATATAATTTCGCTACGAAAGCGTAGTTTGAGTGAGTAGAAATAGATTACTGTATTAATATTTAAAATAGAGTATACTCTTACATATTTTTCCTCCCTTTCATATTTACATTCTTCCTTTAATAGGTTTTCTATGTATATTTAGATTTCATCAACTGATTTCCCACGCCTTACCTTATACGAGTACTATTAAATGGTTTTCCTGCAAGCGAAGGATAATATTATTTATGAATTAGGAATTTGAATTTGTAGATATTTATTCGTCATTCCGCTTTCATATACGAGTGTGTAATAAAGACATTTATGTACTGGTATTTATATTTGAAAAAGCATTCTATTATAGGATTTTATTGCTCTACTCCTTGGTTTCGTCATCAAATGGTACTAACTGAATAGCTCGATATAAAAGTAAAACCTAAGTAGAAATTTGATTGGAACCTATTCATCATCATCATCAGTTTACATCAGTCCACTGTTGGACATAGGCCTCTCCAACTGCACGCCATTTAGCTCGATTCTCGGCAACTCTCATCCAGCTGCTACCAACCACACTGTGAAGATCGTCACTGTACCTAGCCTGTAAGTGTCCTACCTTACGTTTGCAGATTCGCAGTCTCCACTCAAAAACACGTCTACCCCAACGGTCATCGGTTCTACGGCTAATATGGCTGTCCCATTGCCACTTCAGCTTGCTTAACATTACGGTACTTAAAATTCCAAAGTTCCTGGTTGTTGGTTATGTAGTCCTTTTCTATCAGACACAGTTATTGGTCAGATATTTGCCATGAAGTACCAATAAGTAAACATGTTTTCTCAAGCAACATTCAGCCTTTTCCCAACTATGTTGGGGTCGACTTCCATCTAACCGGATTTTAATCTACATTTTAATTTTCGTTTTCGTTTGTGTAATATTGTTATTTACAATCTAGGTAGATTGTAAATAACAATATTACACAAACCTATGGATCCTTGATATCTGAATTAAAATATTTTTTTTATTAGTATTTTACTTGGAGCGTCTACCTATCTGACTTCCACAACCCACTTATTAGACAATACGATACCCTTTGGTAAGACTGATTGTCAATCTTTCCGGCTTCTGACGACCCTTAACGACTGTCCACGAATGACAGCTGGGACCAACATCTTAACGTGCTTTCCAAGGCATGGAGGGATCTTGGAATGTAAATACGGTCACCCATCCACGGGACAACCGCGGCAAGAGTAACTTAACCTGAAACATCGACCCGTGCGGCTGTTATTACTTAGCCACAAGCCCATCTTTCTCGAGTAACATTAAACTTGAAAATGAGCCGGGAAACATCAAACAAAACACTATCGCTTGAAGTACGAACTGCAATCGCCAATCTTCAATCCTATTACAAATAAGTAGAAAGTTGCACAGAAATAGACCATTATTATAACGCCCTCAAGCCTGTTCTTTATTCAATTATTTCGCATTTGCTTGAGGATCCCAAGTACCCTCACATTTGTTCTGAAGATGACCTCGATAGCCTCTGGAGACGCGACTGAAGTGGCCAACAATTGGACAAAAATAATAGGACGTGCCACAATAAGACGGGAAGAAGGTTGTGTATTGGTGAAGATTTTTGAACCGTGTTTTTGATGTCAATGTGTTCTTCTATATCTACGCATAATAATCAATACATATCATACATGAAAGCCACATTTCGTGTTCGTGTAGGTGTATAATAAAGAGATCTCAATGTTTTTTCAAGTCGTAAAAACCGTGCGAAGTGGGTGGCTAGTTGTTTTTATAAATGGGATTCACGTTCGTATCCGTATGTGTGACCGTGGTGTCGTCGTCTTCTTAACTGCTCAACGGGTTTTGACGCGGTTTTCAACATCATTTAGAGAATTTATTCTGGAAGGTTTATGTGTGTAAAATATATCATAGAGGGCTTTGAAGGTCCATGGCATACCCGTCTACCATATTTTTTTTTTCAGTATTGTGGCCACGAATGAAACCTATATAGATCGGTAGCGGACATCTATGTAATCAGAAAACAATAGTACCAAACCTCGTAAATTGTCACACATTGCCGCCATTTTGAAAAATCAAAAAAAAAAGAAATGGCGGACAGGTAGGTATGAAAAAACTTCAATTCTCTTTACAAATACTCGTAGTACAGAAATCTCGATGTTTTGTCAAATTGTAAAACCGAAGTGCGAAACAGGGGCGGGTCCTTAGTACTGAATAAAAAGCAGATAGAACAAAGCATTGGCGAAGGGTAGAAAGAATACAACCTCATTTACCCATCGCTATTTGAGTGAATTGATAAAAAGAATTACCTGCTAAATGAAAAGTCCCTTTATTTCCCAACACTTATCCCAATTTTTAGAAAAGATGTTACAGAATAGGATTACCTGAATACCACTGAAGTCCACATGAAATTCCGAATTTTACGGAACAAAGAACACACGGTAACTTTGGAATTTTCTGCTCAGTAGAGCTTAGCTTAATATTTTCTGTTTCTAAAATAACAACAGTGAATACAACCGAGGATAAGTTGCAACATCCATTATCGCACCACACGGTATCCCTTTCACTTGAAGTGAAGTGGCAAAATATTGTCCTCCTAACAAGGAAATTGTGAAGTGTTTTGTATTTTTATTGTCGTGTGTGGAAAATCTTCCGTTAAGTGGAAAAGTTTCCTTCTCATCATTTAATCGTCCAATAATTTTTATCTAAAGCATAAATATGGCGGTTTGACAGCTTTTGTAAATATATAAAATATGTCAAATAGTCACCCTACCGAAATAGGTAATAATTAGGGTGTAGGGGCCCTAATTATTACCTATTTCTGTGAGTGCCTCGTTGGTCTGGCGGTCGCCAGCGCTTCTGCTAAGCATGAGGTCCTGGGTTCGGTTTCCGGGTTGGGATAAGTGTTATTGGGTTTTATCATCTGGAATGAGAGAACGGAGTCTGGATTTTTGCCTGGTTGGTGGAAATAGGCTCAACGCATATTACATGGGACTTAAGGTGCTCCCTCACTTAGAACATTCGCCTGTAATGTAACGTTACAGAGTCGAGCATTACATCAGTGAGAGATGAAAACCGAGCATTACAGTGCGCAATCTGTAATGTTACAGATTCGAGCATTACGTTGGTGAGGGAAGAGAATCGAGCATTAAAGTATTGTAAAGTAATGCTCAAAATCGAATCTGAAATGTTACATTACAAACGAATGCTCGTCAGTCAGGAAGGCAGTATTGTAAAGTAAAGTCGCTCCCTCACCAGGAGCATTTGCCTGTAATGTAACGTTACAGATTCGAGCATTACATCAGTGAGGAAGGGAAATCGAGCATTACAGCGCGCACCTTGTAATGATACAAAACGAGTATTACATCAGTGAAGGAGGAGAACCGAGCATTACAATGCACACCTTGTAATGATACAATGTGTAATACCTTGATACAACTTGTAACATCAATACGCTCCACTTGTAATTAAATGTGTCCGGAGGAGCGCGGAGCGCTCCCCGCCCCGCAATCTGTGATGTTTAATTACACGCGAATGCTTGTCAGTCAGGGAGGTAGTATTGTAATGTAATGCTCAAAGTTGAATCTGTAATGTTACATTACACGCGAATGCTCATCAGTCAGGGAGGTAGTATTGTAATGTCATGCTAAAAATCGAATTTGAAATGTTACATTACAAGCGAATGCTCCTGGTGAGGGAGCACCATAATGCTCAAAATCGAGGCTGAAATGTTACATTACAGGCGAACACTCCAGGTGAGGAAGCACCTTTACACTTCACTGAACTACTAAAATGTGGGTGTACTACACGGAGAGAAAATTCTTAGAAAAATTACTGTGCTCGTCAAGTGAGTGCAAGTGACATCTACAGAAAATATTCTGAGTGAGATTGGGAAAAATTCACTATTTGTCCAATAAATTTTACTTTACAGCCATGAGAATTTTTACTGTGCTGGCATGGTAATTTTTCCATTACCACTCAAATGCACTCAGATTATGAGACAGCACAGTCATTTTTTTATGATTTTTTTCTCTGTGTATAGGTATACCTGTGCCCAGCCCTTCGTGGTATACAAACGTGACGATAAAAGTTATCTGACTACAAAAAAATCGAAATTTAGTAAATTGAATCTTGGTGTTAATTTTAAGACGTTTTTCCGACTGTGATGCCATGTGTGCAGTGGTGTGGTTAGATTAATATTGACATCGCTGATTGTGATTACATTTGAACACCATGTTATGGCAGGATATGCTGTACCAATTTACTTTAACACCTTATGCACCATATTCTAGCAAATAAATATGTTTGATTTGATTTGCATGACATCTCCTTAAAAAGGTTATATGTCCCAGGATTAGCAGGAGAAACACCAGCCGGTCGATTCTGCAAAAATCTCACCGTGAAATCATAAGTGAAGTGAGCACTTAATAGTGTCAATCCCTACCATTACGGAATGACAGAGCTCACTTCCCGCTCACTTGACCTAAGTTCTCACGGTGAGATTTTTACAGAATAGCACTGCTGATCGCGAGTATAATAAATACTGTTAAGCCTGCAGTAGAACTGTGCAATGCACGTTGTATCCAATTATCTGAAATATCTAACACTTAGTGAACAAGTGTGCTAATTTTAACTTAGTAATGTAAACTTAGTAAAGAAGTGCTTGATCCTTAACATTAAATGTTGCAATTATTATTAGGTACAACACGTCCCAACTCAAAGTACCGCTCACCACAACAAAGCAGTTTTCAACTTCTAAAACAGCCAGCGGCAGATAAACCCAGGTATACATACGTTCCAGTATCTATTAACACACCTCCGGATAAGTCCGTACTGTTGAAGCGATGCGGGAAACAAATCCTTATTTGCTACCCGTTCGGATAATCTCCCAAATTGCCAGCACCGTTACCCTATACGAGTTTTTATAGGGAACTATTTGTTCCTACAGGAGGATATTATGTATGTACGTGTGGTAATAGGTAGATAGTTGATTGTATAGTTTTTTTTTTTTTTGTTAAAATTGGTGTATGTTCAAATTTTAGTTCTGCAACTTTTTTTTCTGAACCCATAATTTATATAGGTACAGACGCCAGCATATCAAGATACTACAATCTGTAAAATTTCTTTAATAGATTTTCAGCTGTATCGCTAAAGCATTAGGTTCAAAGTTGATTGGGAAAAGGCAGTTTCGGGTAGCTTGATGTGCTGGCGTCTGTTCATACAGGTTTTGTAGTACATGAGGCACAACGAATTGTTGGGTGAATCGCTGCTCTTTTAAATAGATCACTGAGACAGGGGAGACAGTTTCGACTCCCAATTTGAAAATCACAATAATCGTGTACAAGTGTACAAGCTTTCGGAACTTTAATATCTGCCTAGTTTTTTCCCACCTACGTATGTTGGGATCGGCTTCCAGTCTCACTGGATGCAGCTAATATAAAAAAATATAAAAAAATATAAAAAAATATAAGTATAATTAAAATTGAGTAAAATCTCAATATTAATTATACTTATATTTATTTTATTTAATAATATTATATAAAATAATATTATATTGAATTTTGGACAAGATAGTGTCTCTCGGGTCAGCTAGTGATACATAAAACCACAAACTACACAGTTTTATGTTAACAAAGTTACTACAAAATGACGACGAAATTAAGAGACTTTTCGTCCAAGGCTTTAATGATAATGTAGACATTAATTTTTACAGGGACTCAATAATATTATTATGAAACGGTTTCATCCGAAAATTATCTCGCTATGAATTTCGTTTCTTTAGCTAATTACGTATTCAACATTTTCAATTAAAATGTCAGATTCTACCTTATTCCCAATTCGAGTATTTCTTCATTAGTATGCTAATCTAATTATTGTAGTACTTTAGAGGCGTTAGAGGATTTTATAAAGGATAAAAAAATATTGCATATTTTGTTGGGGTCAAGATAAACGACGCTAATTGGACCACGTTTATTTTTTTTAAAGACCCCAAATAGGAATTATTCGAGGTTTGTTAAAACGGGTGCAATCGTTATATTAGAGTCTTCAATAATATTTTAAGAAAAGCAAAATGGGAGTTTTTGAGGATTGATTAACCGGTTGAATGCCATCATACTAGAAATAATTAAAAAACCATTGTGTCTTGCGTGGATCCACGTTCCACACGAAGGGTTAAATACGTATAAAAAAATCCGATGACCGACTACCTCGAACAAAAAATCAAAATTACTCACTCGTATGTTTAGTAAATGAAATAGTGGATCATCGATCAACATGAAACATTGGATGTCTGGTTGAACAATTGTATTGTACGAATTGATTCGATAGACAGGTGCGGTTACAATAATGATTTATTATTATTATTTATTATTTTTTTGTGACCGTGTACGTAAATCTTACAGCATAATTCATAAAATAAGTACCTACCTACCTACATATTCCTCTACATATTTCTTTATACAATGTGTAACGTTAAATGCGCAAAACCTGAAAATAGTTTGATCAGAATAACGAGCAGAATTAATTGAACAACTTTTTAATATAGGTCACATTTTTCAAAAAGTCTTCATTAACAACGTTGCCGTGTCTATTTATTAATAGGTCAAGCAACCCAATGTCAGCGCGGCGCAGCGGCCCGGTGACGACTCCTCCCTCGATAAAGCGTCGTCACAGACGCAAGAAACGACCAGAATGGCCAGTAAAACTAAAACAGCACATAAAACCTTTACAATTTTTTTAATAACTTATTTTCTCTCTGAAATAGGTCAATTGAATTAAAAATCTGTTGGGGTGTCTGAGGTTTTGCGCATTTAACGTTACACGTAGTATGTTTCTCTTTAGCTCCGATGCTCAGAATAGAATAGAATACACTTTATTATGTACACTATATAAATTACAGATATAAATATAGGTACCAAGGGTGACACAGTGGGTGGCCTTTTCTCTAAGAGCGATCTTTTAAAGATCACCTTTGGAATTATTAAAAAGGGGAAAGAGAGACAATACTGTAGGTAGTCCACCCAGTTTGTGTTCCATACAATATAAACTGAAGCTTCCATGAAATTGAGTCGAATAGCAATTATAAGCCAACTTCAGCTTCATCAAAAAGAAATAATGAGCCAGTGAAAAATGAGTGTAAATATTAAAAAATAAAGTATTCCGTTTGCTACTTATAGGAACCTACTAATACAGGAACAAATTATACGATTTATTATTAGGATTTATACTAATAAAGGAAACCGCGAATGTAGTACTGTCTACTACCGATTTAATTAATTCTAATTGGTTTACATGCTATCTGTGAAAGCTTGTAATTAGCCATCATTATGTTATCAACTCTAAATATTGCGTTTGCCTAGCTGTAAGTTTTCCGAAAATTATAAAATAAATAAATAAACCTACTGGCCCATTTAAATAAAATATTCTGAATACAAAGTGTATGACAGTATCGTGACACTTCATTACCTCCTCCAGCTTATTCCAGAGTATAAAGCTTTGCTCTTTGATTGAAAAACTAACGTAAAGTTGCTGAAGTATATGCTCTATATTGTTGGGAATATCAAACGAAAAATTGTACATCGCGTACCATTTTGTGTTAAATAAGAGGACTTATTTTTAACACAAGAATAAGTGCTGAAAGGTAGCCAAAGGGGTCACCATCATCTGCCTAGCCTTTTCCCAACAGCGTTGGGGTCGGCATTTAGTCAATTTTACATGGAATGACTGCCTATCTGACCCTCGCAACTGGGCAATACGATACCCCTTGGAAGTAAAAGACTGGCTTTCTTTCGTGCTTCTGACGACCCGTAATTACTGTCAAAGATCCGAGAATGACAGCCCGGACCAAGGATTGAATGTGCTTGCCGAGTCACAGGAGGTCTCGGTAAGCAAAGATGGTCACCCATCCATGAAACAACCGCGGCACGCGTAGATTAACCTGATCGATCGATCCGTGCGGCTGTTATTATTTATTTAGCCATCACACCCACCCCCAAAGGGCAAAACTAATAAATAAATTCGCAAGCTTATTACTTTCTGTGAGTTCTTAATCTAAGAATTCCAGAATTAAAACATTCATGGTAATCCAAAATACTACGCCAACTTCCACCAATTAAATAATTACAACTTCCAAGAGAACTCTGCTACCTATTTTTACAAAGATCAAAATGGAAATGATCCGCAGAACTTCTAAATTAAATACGACTTGGAAACACCTTGCGAATGCCAAAGCTCTTCAATTTAAACCGAGTTTAGGCACGCCTACATGGTTCTAATCTAGGAACGTCTTCAGAACGCGCTCTGGTTGCTACAGTCCTTAGTCTGGGCTCTTCAAAGTGACGTGTGGGTGCTCTCGCTTTGATTTTATTTAGTACTGCAGCTGTCATGGCGAAAGTGTGTTTTAGAGAAATGGGGACGGTTGGGGTGGAGAGTAACCTGTGAAGACTAGACTGATATTTAAAATGTTTTTATTTTAATTTTCCATTAACATAAATAAACACTAGGCAACGGGTAAAGGGGTTACGTGGTATAGTCATAAGAATGTCATGCGTCAAACTAAAAATACAGCATGTTTTTTACCCATGAATATGAACAACTTTGAGATCACGGAAAAAAAATCAGCTGTTTCATACATTTTGGTCAAGTAGATATTGAACTATTGTATTAAATAGCTTATTTTGTTTTCGTGACTTCAGAGTTAGTCCCATAGTGAAAGTTGTTCATAGTCATAAGTAGAACATCCTGAAAAAAATTGGATCCTGTAAAAAAAACATCCAGTAAAATAATTTTGTTGAGTTCATTTTTGTGCAAGTATGCCGTAAGAGAGAGAAATAATGAAAGTAAGAAATTGACTTTGTTCTAATACTGATTAAATTATAAACACCGAAATAACCATCATCATCATCTGCCTAGGCTTGTCCCAACTATTTTTTGGGTCGGCATCCAGTCTAGCTGGATGCAGCTGAATACCAGAATTGTACGTGGAGCGACTGCCTGTCTCACCTCCAAAACCGGGTACTGTATACTGGGTAACACGATATCCTTTGGTAGGACTGGTTGTCAGATTTTCGGGCTTCTGACGACTCGTAACGACTGTCAGAGATCCGCAAATGACAGCCGGGACGGCCCCGAAAAATGCACCATGAAAGCTTTTATTTTCTTTCTTTTTTGCTTGCAGTATTTTTACTGACGCAATGATAAACTTTTGTTCTTAAAAATATTGTCCACGGCAACAGTGCTTTATTTATTGTTGGATGTTACTACTTCTATTTATCACGACTACTACTCATTTGGCATCATGAAAATATACGACATTTTTCAAAACATAACTTTTACAACGCGTTCTCTCAGTGAAACTTAAAACTTTACCGTCACAACGTCGGATTATACTTCAGTCGTATACAATTTGTTTTATTTTAAGTCCAAAACAAATTGTTTTATTCATGCAGAGAGTAATAAAGTCATTTATTCAAAAAGTTTGAGATAACAATTCAACAGATCTATCTATACTAATACATAATCTATGTATACTAATAATAAAGCTAAATAATTTGTAGGTTTTTTTTTTAATACGTTGCCCCACACTAGGAATTTCTCCTGTATTGTGGATGCGTTTCCAAACATTTAAAGTCACATACACAAACAGCCAGACCCGGAACAACTACTTGTAGGTCATACAAATATTTGTTCCGTGCCGGAATTGACCCCGCGACACGCAGCGCAGCAGTCAATCGCTTAACCACTGCGCCAACCATGCCGTCAAAACCGTGCCGTTTGAATGCGCTAATCTCTGGACCAACCAGTCTGATTTGAAAAACTCTTGTTGCATTTGTTAGCTCAATTATTATGGAAGGTTATACGCAGTCCTGGAGGACACGGTGGAGCATACAGTGGAGGTCTGCCTGGCTTGGGCGGAGCACCGCCGCGTCGGCGGTGATCTCTTGCGTCCGACCCTGGTCCAGGCCATGGTACGCAGCGAGAGTGCATGGGAAGCCATCACCTCATTCTGCGAAGCAGTAATGTTTGCGAAAGAGGAGGCGGAACGCGTGAGGGAGAGGCAATCTATGCGCCCTCACGGGTACGTATCAAAATCCCGAATTTTAAAAGACCGAAATTTAAAATACCTATGGACGAAATCCCGAAAATTGAAACGCTGAATGGTTGTTTGGCCGAAAGTTTAAAATCCTGAAAGTTCATTTTCCCGAAAGTTTAAAATTCCGAAGTTTAAAAACCCGAAGCAGCCCTTCGCTCGCTCTTGTCTCCTATGTTGACGAAGCCCCACTTCGCGGGGCTCCTATTTCTGTATAAAGGGTTTAAAGTAACCTAACCAAACCTAACCTCGGGGTGCCCTGCGCTAGCTCTTGCACATACTACACACATTACATATGCATATATAACATAATTAAAACAAAAGTTTAGTTTTTTAGTATTTCGTCCATTCGGTATTTCATCCATTCGGGATTTCGTCCTTTCGGGCATTTGAACATCGGTATTTTGTGTTTCGATATAACGACATTTAAAACTTTCGGTATTTTGAATTTCGGTGTTATGGACGTCGGTATTTCAATCATGGGTATTATGAACTTTCGGGATTTTGATACGTACCCGCCCTCACGCCCCAAAAAAAAAAGGTTATACGCAGTACTCTATTGACATCACGCGACGGCTCTTAGAGTCGAGCAAAATGAAAAGAACGCTAAACGAAAACGAAGTAATTTAAAAATCGATTAAAGTCAACGACAAGTAAACCGCGGGGCACAGTTATGTTAAAAGAAAACCCAGAGAAAAATAATCATGCTCAGTTTTTCTCAAAGAGACATTATTTTGTATGTCGTTTTCCGAGTTGTGTGAGTGTGTCCACAAGACTCAACGCGTAACATAGTTAATTTGCAAAACAGGATTTAATTAACACGAACATCGTCATGTAGCATGACATTTTCATAACTCTCGAAGTTATAAGGAGTTTGCGTCACTCCTTTGAGGCCTTTTGTGACAATACCATACCGTAATGGATGTAAATTTCACTGAGGTGTGCGTAGATTTACTCGCTTATAAGTAAGCCTTTAAGTTTGCTGAGCCTTAATATATTAGAGTAATAATGAATATAATCCCCTGGTTCACTCTTAGCAAGGAAGAATATTTAAATGAAATCACTTTTGTGTATATTAAATGTTGGGTAAATAGGTGCCGTTTTTGTTAGCACGGTGTTAATCTTACTTAGTGAGGCGCACTGATTTTGGCAGTGGTTTTAACAATGTTGATGTGTTAGGAATGGCACGTGGATGAAGGCGTTTAGCGTAATTTCTATGTTTGCGAAGCTTTATGTTTAGTTTTTGGGTTCAAAAATGAAAATTATCTTATCTAATTCTACATGGGCACTAACTGTATTTATATTAAACAACACAAGCTAGGTGTACGGTTCCAATTGGTCGTTTCCTTTAGGGCCAGCGCAGACGACGGACAATTGTCCGTCGTCTGCGCTGGCCCTTAGAGAAGAACCGAGAAGAAAAGCCAAATTTACTCTTAAAAAAAAACTGGCCTATTGCGACTCGGACTCGCACGCGAATGGCAAAGGGCCACAAGGCAAGAAATGCTGAAAAATACATGTTTTTTTTTATAATGGAGACCCCATTTAATTTTTAACTTTATTTTATTTACATAATTTGGTGTTATAGCGGCAATAGAAATACACACTCTGTAAACTCCAACAAGTGTCTTTTCACTACGTGAAATTTCAAATGATAGACAGACTGACGGATGTATGGATGGATGGATGTTTGTTACTCTTTCACGCCAAAACGACTAAACGAATTATAGATAGTTTATAACCAGGATTAAGAATAGAATACTTTTTATCGCAATAATCCCACGGGATCGAAACTTCTGCGGGTGAAACCGCGCTGCGTTGCTAGTAGATAAATAATGATATTCAACATTTTAAGGACACATAAAATGATTGTATCATCTCAGGTTTTCTATCGACATATGCGAAGACATAAAATATTCAACAGCTTAGGAGTATTATAGTTTCATTTCCATATTGCCCCAGTTTTTTAATTGACGTGTTCTAAACCGCTGGGAGAAATTCAGTTACATTTAACTCTTTTATGAATTAAAGTTAGTGCTTCTTGAGTTATGTTTTCAAAGGATTTAGTAGGTTACTAAGGAAATAAAGATTGCAAAAACATAAAGCTTTTTAGTTATTTTGATCTTCACGTGACCACAGGGCTGGCCTATTTTTTGGCCAAAGAATCAGCATCGTGGCAATGCTGTAAGCTTTTTGGCCATCACTTTTCCTATTGACAGTGCTGCGGATTTTTTGATGTTCTCATGATTATTTCCTTCTTTTTTTATATACATGTAATAATAATAATACTATAGCCTTTATTGCCATAAACAAAAGAATACAATAAAATTTATACAAATGGATTATTAAAAAAAAAAACATTTAAAAAATATATACGTAAAAAAACAATGTACAGTCTGTCAAATTTCTTTTATAGATTCTTTCAACTTTATCGCTAAATCATTAGGTTCAAGGTTGATTGGGAATATTTGACAGTTTCGGGTAGCTTGATTTGCTGGCGTATATACAATTTTTTCTACACGGTTATGGCCCCTTTTCGGGTACAAGTCTTCTCCAATTGTCTACAGTTTTCTCTATTTTTGGCTTTGACTATCCAGTCTTTGCCTATGTGTTTGCTAAGTCTTCTACGCAGCATTCTGGTGGGCGTCCTCTAAGGGTCTTCTTCTTGTTGGACCCGACCATGTCGTGGTTCTATGAGTTCATCTTGTGACAGGTAGACGTGCTACATGGCCTGCCCATTTCCACTTCAGACGTTGAGTATGTTCGAGGGCGTCTAGAGCATTTGTTCTCTACGTACGGTTTTTGTTTGTTATTTGATTTGAGAGTGTTCTTAGCTATGATTCAAGGAAATCGGTTCAGCCGTTAGAACATTATCAGCTCTTTTCTAATTGATGAATTGATGTAGGCATCTTCCACAGGTCTGATTGAGTCGAAATTTAGCATTTCGTTACTTCAATGGTATTAGAAGAACATACTAACCTTGAGCTGCTGCTGCAGAATCACCTGGAATTTGCAGGATATTTAACTCCCTTAACTTATAGCAGAGGTATCGTGTTTGGGCTCCTTGTAATGGTCTCAATGAATAGATTGTAGATAATGGTGACCAAGGTCTGATGATGGAGTAGGAAAGAGAAATGGGAGGACCAGAAAAAATGGTAGCCACGGCCAATAACAACCAAACATATGTCATTAGATATGTATTTTTATAAAGAGCAATAATTAATAAATGTAACCTATTGTAAAACAGATAGCTGTACAATTATAATGTTATCTGTAATTATGTTTTATTAAGTTCTATCCTGTGTTTACTTATTGCTGTTTATTGTTCCTAAATAAAAAATATATTTTCATTAGCAGTCCCTCGACTCGAGGACGCTTGGATCAAAATATTTCCTATAACTTATATTAAACTTAAAGGGCCAATATACAACATTATTTTTAGTAGGTATATGGCAAACCCGAAACACGTGTCTAGTATTTTTATGTAAAGAATCTATGTACAAAATTTCAAAACTGTATCATGAAAAATCACGAGCTTATAAGCTTGTTATGTTACCTGATTGTCCGTACAAAAAAATTGTTTACCACTAAACACGCGCCACCAGCCGACCGGCTGTGACCTGTGTTGTGCGCATATGATTTCGAAAATGTACTTAGTGTCACTCGGTGTCCAACTGGTTACCATTTTAAAATATTTTTGGGACAAAATATAACATGGTGTAAAAACTATGGGAATCGATTCAGTTACATATTCTGAATAAACTATGTTCAGGTTTACAGTATACTAAAAATAATGTTGTATATTATTGTTTTTAGTTTTTAGAGGTTTTTGTTTGAGTCGGGGGTTTTTGAAATTTTTAATTTAACTTTTTTCTTTTTATTTAAGTTTTTGCTCAATGTTTTTGTTTTATTCCTTGTTTCCCTCCGATCAATCCGTGCGTAGGGGTAGGCGTACGCTTACCGCGGTCAGTTCGTGGATAGCTGAGCTGACCATCCATTACATATATCGAGACTCCTCCGTGTCTCGGAAAACACGTCAAGCCGTTGGTCTCGGCTGTCATTCGTAGATTTTTGACAGTTGTTATGGGTAGTCAGAAGCCCAAAAGTCTGACAACCAGTCTCACCATCATCATCATCATCATCATCATCATCTACCCAGCTTTATCCCAATTACGTAAGGGTCGGCTTCCAGTCTAACTGGATGCAGCTGAATACCAGTCGCTCCATTTTACATGGAGCGTCTGCCTATCGAACCTTTACAACCCAGTCACTGGGTAACACGAAATCCCATAGTAACAACCAGTCTCACAAAGGGGTCTTGTTTAGTTGCATCCGGTTAGACTGGAAGCCGACCCCAGTTGGGAAAAGGCTAACCAGATTGACTCTTGTTATGTTATGCTACAGTTCGTGTTTTTACTCAGATTCATCAAATCATGCCGAGTATACATTGGAAGAAATATCGTCACTAAAATATTATGAGTTCTTTTTCCTTCAAGCAACTAGTATCGTGGTGAATAGCGATCGTCACCTGTGGAGGTTTCTTTAATTAATACTAAGTTCCCTGTCAATACACAAGACGTAGCATTGGAAGGCTTCCCACGAGATGATCCTTGTGAAGACCGCAGGAATCCGCTATATGCGAGAAGTACAGAACCGGTCAAAGTAACGATGGTTGCGGGAGGTCTTTGTACAGCATTGGCCTCCTTTGGCTAAAATGATGATGATGATGATCCATTTCCAGTCTAATTTCACTTAAATATCTATGTAAAGACAACAAGATACAATTAGCCATGTAACCTTTTATCCAGTGAAAACTGATAACAAACATTTCAATTTACCTGTTGGAATACAATTCTAAAGTGATAATAGGTTCGTTGTTATCGCAGCAACGATCTTAAATATTTATGTCCGAAACTCGTACGGTAGGGTTGGACCCTGATTTTGACCGCTTATTTCGGATTGCTCTCCATTAGGAGGGTTCTTAATGGACAGACCCATAATGAACTACCTTATAAAGACAAGACAAATGAAAGTATCACGTGTGTAAACGTCTTTACTTGTTGAGAGCACCATTTTTTTTGATGGACTTACTGAAATTAGATTTTCGTTTGAAATTCTGTATATTGGATTATAACTGAGTTTTATTACTTTATCCTATTTTGTGTGTAGATATAATTTTTCTAATATTTCATATCATATTTCAACAATCTTGAAATTAACTTATTCTGTAATCTCGGCATGAGATACAACAAGAGCGAGTCGTACTCCCGCACCGAGGGTTCCGTACCTACCTACGTATATATTAAATTTTCATCGGCAAGGCCTATATTCGTAGAAGAATTTTAACACTGCGGTGTAGAATATTATAGCTTTAGGCCAGCGCCATCTCTTGACCTGTAGTGGAACTACTGTAATTTTTGTTGATTATTTCTGACCAAAGTGTTCTATTTAGAGACATCGTATTATTTTTCCTGTAATCTTTACATAAACTTCTATCATATAGAATAATTTCAGATTTTTCTCTATGCAAACGACGGAGATAAGGGTAACGTTTTTTTTTACATTTTTCATCAAAAGTCAAAAACTAAGCGGCCTAAAAAAAATTGAAAATGTTTAAGAATGTGCAAATAGCGCTCTTTCATATGATACCCCACATCCCCTAGTAGTCCCATTTCGAATGTTTAAGGCCTAAAAGTAAACCTAAAAGTAGACCTAAAAGAAAAAATATTATTCTTGTATGTGCCTTAATTACAATAAATAAATCAAAGTGTTTTATTTATTCTGTCACAGTAATTTAGTATCTACAAATTACTTCAGGGGAATCACTTATACAATAACACCATTGCCAATAATTTTAACATTTGTTCCAATAATTTCTACTCCTCAAATAGGGTTAGTTAATTACTGATAGTGCATTCAAATTACTGATCAAATTTAACTATAATTTACTGTTACGTGCATGCAAATGTATTTCAACGAGCCTTTAGCAGTTAGGTATATTAAAATTGAATTGCTGTTAAATGAAATAATTATATTACCGATTATTACGATATAATAACTACAAGGTTTATAGTTAGATATGTTATATTTCACTTTGTTGCCTGGCATATAATTTTACCACGGTATGAGATTTACACTGACATAATCTAGTTCGCGACAGCAGAATAAAAAAACACAAAAAAATGTTTGATGTAATAAAAATTGGTAGTTTTATCACATCAAAAATAAAAAAGTTGTGATGTGATAAAACTACAAATAATTTGTAGTTTTATCACATCGATTTTTTTTTTGCTATTACAATTTTTTTACAGTTGAAGAATTGACCTTAACGTATTTTTCAACTACAAAGTTAAGTTTGTTCTCGGGGTAATTCATCCCCACTATGGAACCCTTCATCGTGCATGATCCGACACGCACTTGGTCGGTGCTTCAAATCAAAGCCTATGACGGAACTTAGTCGCAGGATATGTGATATAAATTCAAATAAAATTCCCAAAGTCCGTGATAGAATTAATTCAAATAAATACATAGGTAGTCTATTCAAAGTCGAAACACAGATAGGCGGCAATAATGAGGTCCTTTAAAACGGTCGACCTTTTGAATATCTGAAATAGCTGGGGACGCGGAGGATGCCTTCAAACGTGCCGGCTCTACGTGCCACATTCACTCTAACCCACCCTATTTTACTCAATTACGAAATAATTTTACCTACAATCGACCTATATTTAAATGAATTGTGAATAGATTTATTTGCGATTTTTGCGCAAATTTAGGTACAACATGAAAAGTAATTTTCATGTTGTATTTAAATTTAAAATAATGTTGTATTATATGTTGTATAGTGAGATACAATATATTATAATGCAAACCTGAATATAGTTTGTTCAGAATAAGAAACTGCATCGAAACAAGCTTATAACTTTGTGATTTTTCATGATACAGTTTTTTAAATTTTGTACATAGATAAAAAAAAAAATAACATAAAAATAGACACGTGTTTCGGGTTACGCATATACTAAAACGAATGCTTTATATAAATAACTCTTTGTAATTATTACCCTAGCGACACGGCTTAGTACGGAAGCATTATACAGATGTGCTGACATTGAGATAAAATAAATTCTATAAAGAATGCTGAAAACGTATCAAAATCATTGTGTAGTTTCCCTATCAGAAATGATAACGGAAAGTGGTCCATAAGCAATGAGCAAAAAGCTCTAAGATTTGCTCATCACTTAGAAGAAACCTTTCAGCCAAATGACAGGTCTATAGATAACCTACAGTTCGCCAATATTCTGTAAGATCAAAGAATTAAGCATGTGACCCAAAAGAAGTTGCAAGGGAAATTCAAATTATTAGCCTAAAAAATTACCAGGGTATGTCCTTATTACGGGAGAAATCGTAAAATATCTCCCGCGTAAAGCCATCGTTAAGCTTACTAGGCTCATCAATGCTGTATTACAGTTAAAGCATTTTACTGAGCCATGGAAAGTTGCGAAGTGATTATGATTGCAAATCTCGGTAAAGCACCTCACGAATTTTGCCTATAATGTCAACGCTGTTTGAAAAAACGCTTCATAATCATCTGCCTAGCCTTTTCCCAACTATGTTGGGGTCGGCTTCCAGTCTAACCGGATGCAGCTGAATACCAGTATATTTATGGAGCGTATTAAACATATGATGAAAGAGAAAAATCTGATCCCTGACCATTAGTTTGGTTTCAGAGAGAAACACTCAACAATAGACCAAGTACTTAGGTAGAATTACCGAAATCATTGAGATAAAAAAAGCTTGCTCCACCGTATTTTTAGATGTGGCTCAAGCTTTCGATAGAGTTTGGCATAAGGGTTTGATATACAAACTAAGACTGATGCTTCCCAATGATTATGCCGATATCCTGCAATCATATATTATACATAGAATGTTTCGAGTAAGGCACGAGGATGCCTTTTCCGGGTTAAAAGTTATTAAAGCTTGCGTGCCTCAAGGTAGTGTGCTGGGTCCAGTCCTCCACCTGTTGTACACGCATGATATACCCGAGGTGGAAAATAATACTACTGCAACTTTTGCGGATGACACTGCAGCTATGCCTTCAAGGGCATGCCATATCGAAGCAATGAAAAGGTACAAATCGCTGTAAATACAGTTCATGATTGGGCACAAAAATGGAGAATCAAATTAAATGAATAAAAGTCAGTTACATTGACTTCACCAACAGGAATTGTGATTACCACCCAATCTCCATAAATAGCCAACAAGTGCCATACGCAAATACAGCCAAATACCTTGACATAACGCTTGACGCGAAACTGCGCTGTAAAGCGCACGTCAAAAAAAAAAACAAGAAATAAACATGCGTTTTAAAAACATGTATTGGTTGATTAGGCGGGATTCCTGCCTAGCGATACATATTTTTTTTATTTTATTATATAAGCATATCCTTATGCCAATATGGACATATGGCATCCAGCTATGGGGCTGGACTAAACCGACTAACATCAAAATCATACAAACATTCCAGAATAAGGTACTCAGGAGTATGGTTCATGCGCCCTGATATACATATAAGAAATGACGACCTCCATCGTGATCTAAAAATGGAACCTAAAAATTTTGTGTTTTGTGTATTCATTCAAGTATTTTCTAACTGAAGAGACAGCTGTGCTGCTGGGTAGTTTGTTGCGCCACTTCTTCTGCCCAGCGAAAGCACTAGGAAGTGGTGAAGGGCGGGCGTTTTGGGGGGACTGTCTTTCGTAATTTTGACGTTCAAAAAGTGCTGATTCTCAGCCTAGTTTAAATAAATGACTTTTGATTTTGATTTTTTTTTTATTTTAGTGCTAAGGCATTAGGTTCAAAGTTGATTGGGAAAATTTGACAGTTTCGGGTAGCTTGACGTGCTGGCGTCTGTACAATCAACACTATTCTTAGTATAAAATAATTAATACGTAAAAAAATGTTACGTTAAAATTGCTTATTAGTCTTGCTTATAGGCTATATTGTACCCCATTATTAAGAACCTGGTTCTTTTTTTAAAAAAATCCTCATCCTAGGCCGGCCTTAGCGGCGTATTAAATAAACAATTTAATTTAATTTCAAACCAAAATTGCTAGAGAAACTCCCCGATATTTTAACTGATAACCTCGCTCTCAATAAGTAGCTCTTTTATTCTTTCTTGACCTTCCTATAAAAAAAGGATTAAATTCTTTAAAGAAAATCCATAATTGCTTTTCTAACGCTAATAAAGTTGTTAACGGTTTACAGTACCTCGTTTAAGGTCTGGTGAGTTTGAAAGGATTGACCTTCAGTTATACAGTTTGTATTACAGATGAAACTATTTACTTACTAGCACTCAATAGATTTACCAAGGTAACAGCGCCTATATCTATGAAATTTTTGTAAGAGGTTGCTAAGGTAGTGTTACCAGGAGTCAATGATAACGAAGATCATTAGACTGAAGTTATTTTCAAGCCACGTTTAATTACTAGTATTTAAGTTTTGTTTGCCCAATATTAGTCGTCCTTAGAAATATGGGAAGTGCATTTTTATCATTATGGTAGTATAAAGTATAATAATAAGAATATTTCTAAGTAGACAGAAGACTTGCTGAAGGATTTATAGGTTTAAATTGAATAAAAGTTGTAATATTTTTACGTGTAATTTGCCACGATAAATAAAGATAACAAACTAGGCTGAGAATCAGCACATTTTGCACGTCAAAATTACATAAGGCAGTCCCCTAAAATAGCCCGCTGTTAACCACTTTCTAGTGCATTAGCTGGGACGAAGAAGTGCCGCAACAAATTTCCCAATAGTGTTCATATTTGCCATCAAAATATCCAACCGATATTCATTACACAGAGGAAGATGGGAAAACGACTTGAAAACTATTGGTGATGGAGGAGAAAAACTCACGATTGTGACTTATGGAAAAGACTGGGGGAAAGAGCCAAGGGATCTGGAGATTTCTGATCTCTAAACCTTTGATTTAAATAAATTGTTAAACTAGTTTTAAGATGGCTTATGGAGGCTATTTAAAATTGAAATTCATTACATAATGAGCAAAGCATACTTATTTAACTAGAAAAAAACTTGACGAACGTACACAAGGAAAACGTCACCGTTGATGAGAAAGGATTGATAAATGATAAATGATTTATTTTCTGTAAGTAGGTTTGTACAAACACTTTTACATGTCAATCATATTTTTTTAAACTAGATGAGGTCGGCGTTTCCTATCTGACTACTCTGAGAAGAAAGGCCGAAACCAACTCAGAGGTCACAGTCTCTTTTAAAGTCCAGACATAATCTTGGTCAGATCATGTGAAGACCATGTAGATTGGTGTCTGAAATGGTCTTTTGAGTAAAGAACCACACAGATTGAGCGGACCTGTCCAGTCAGTGCACGCATTTGTCAAAAATCGTGCAGCTCAACTCAGAACTTGAGGAGCCTTACGATTCGACGAACAATACCAATGAAAGGACATTTGGGTTGGCCGCATAAATTACTCAAACTGCCAGATCATGATTAAAACTAACTAAGAAAGAAAACAGAAAAAAGAAATGACCCACATAGTCTTCACACTCACAATAATAATAATAAAAAGTAAGATACTTTACAAAGTAAATATCCATGTCATTGTTTATATAAAATTCATCAATGTCAATGAGTATGTAAAAATCCGGACATAATCTTTGATCTTTGAGGACTATGTAGATTGGTGTCTGAAGTGGTCTTTTGAGGAAAGAACCACACAGATTGAGAGGACCTGTGCAGTCAGATTGTGTTACCAACTTTATCTTTGATGTCGACGAAAGTTTGTGGAAATTATCGTCTTTATAATCTACAGCCGTTTTGCCTTATTCGTAAAGATGAACCTCAGTTGGTTTTCTTTTGCCTATTTTTTCGTATTCATTCGACGGCCCAATATTTTTTAGGGTTCCGTACCCAAAGGTTGCCCTATTACTAAGGTCCACTGTCCGTCTGCCACAGAGCGGTATCTTTTGAACTGATGACACTTGAAATTTAACAAAGTGAAAACACTATGGCTGCTATAACAACCATCCATAAAAATAAAATTAAGTTATAATTTCAAGGGAACATAAGAAACGTGTTTTCTTTTAGCGTTTTATAATACGAAGTAGTAGTTTTACATACAAAGAAATAGGTAGTATAGGGCAAGTAAATATTGTACGATGAAACGAAACCCTTCGTGTGTGAATCCGACTCGCACTTCACGTCCGGCCGCTTTTTTTACATTAAAAATATTTCTAAGCAAGCAAGTCCAATCCCCTCATTCTATATGTTCCCATTCTTTATAAAAATAACCGTGCTCTCTAGATTTATTTGAGTTCATATTAATCCATTCATCCACATATTCCAGTGTCTGCGTCTTGGAGTTTGATTTAACATTTCATAAGAAGCAATAACTTATTTGAATATTTCTCGCAGATATTATGCTTGCGTAAGATGGGCTAGATGGGACATAATACACATTCATGGGCCTACAGTTCATGAATACTAATATTCCGGGTCTTGGTTTTAGATCCGGTCTGTGTGGTGCCATCTTTATTATTAATGCCTTGTATTAGAAGAGTATAACTTACCAAAGCACACGCTCCGATTTCTATAAAAAAAAAAAATCTGACTACTCTGTAAAAAGATATGCGTGGTCATACATAAAATACGCGTTGACTTGAGATCCTCCTCCTTTGCGTCGGTTAACAACAACAAGTCTTGTTTTTTTTTATGTAATCTGGCTAGCAAATATTATATATGTGGATAACAGAATTATATGTAGAGGTAGTAGGAAAAATGGGGTCCGTATACTGCTAGGATATTGTTTGTTAGTTATTATTTATTCAGAATTTTTACAATCATTGCTATTACATGACCTAGAAAGTTCAAGCCGTGCTAAGTATTCAAAACTGAAAATATACAGGGCATTCATCACACCTAGTTAGGAGGATCAGAACTGCACCCACTACGATTGTAGCAAATCGGTAATTTTACCATGTATAATTGATATACCCCTGTACTGCAATACTTAAAACGAGATCAATAAAGATTATTATTAAAAATAATGGATAAAAATAGGAAGATATTTGTCATTAAAATATTGATTTATATTAAAATTATCCTTATACTCGTATTGCCAGGATCTGTCATTATTTACACAGAATTTTTATTGTCATTGCTATTACAATGATCTATAATAGCATATTCATTATATCCAAAGTGAAATATCCAGGAATTTTAAACATAAAATACGGCTTTACTCATTTATTATTTTCTCGCGATATGCTTTCTAACCTTAACAAAACAAAGACTCGTTTTACACAAAGTGGGGAGGAAGGGACAACATGACGCCATAGAGCTGTTATCTGTCTCTGTTATCCCTTATTATATAGATTGCCATTTTGGCTAGTAGGTATCGCCCGCTCGTGAAAATGAGTTACAAGAAACCGTACGTCGTGTAATAAATTATTTGTAATATATTTTATCCTATGTAACAGTAGGGGTACGCTTGTAAATGGCATGCGGAAGAATCAATTTGTTCGATATTCGGTGAACGGAATCTCTTGATGTTGACAAAGACTTCCTCATAGTTGACGATGTTTTACATACAATCATTCACTCGTACTGCCAAAACACAGTGGGGTAATTGCGTAACACACTGAAACCCGTAATACTCGTACACATGCTTATAACTTAAACTAAAGTATGCAAGTAGCTTGCATGTCATGTGCCATAATAACTTCTGATTGGTGAATACCATACCGGCATTCAATCTACTTGCATACTTTTGTGCAAGTTACAGGCATGTGTGTTCCGGGTTTTGTACTAGCAATGGCTTTCATATCGACAGTTCAACAACATTCATTGCGTTATTTACGATGTTGAGCAGACACATTTTTCAAACATAAATGAAGCCATGGCTTAGCAATTTTCTTCAAAATCATTCAGATTGTGATTAAATATGTTACCCAAATTAAGATGCTAATTACTACAGTACTCATTCATAGTTATTTTACCTCTAATTTTACATGACTGTCACAAACACAGTAATCTTTATTCTCCTTGCAATAAGGTTGCTATTAGGTTTCTAACGTCAGTAAAGTAACTGTTGAATGACTGTATTTTTAGAAGACATTTACAGCAAATACATTGACTAAAAATAAATAAAAATGTTGGTGTAATAGATAAGACAACTTCTTGTGAAGCCTCTTACCCACATAAAGAAGTACAGGCATATCAGCGCATCATCGCCGTCGTTGTCGGAGTTAGACATATTATTGATTTGCACCAATATATCACTCAAATACACAGCAATAAAAAATGGCAGGAAAATGTTTAAAAGAGTACAAAAAAAATACCTCACTTCAATTAAGGATTCCACGAACAGCGTACTGAGAATGTCCTTCCATTTTTTTTTTTTTTTTGTTAATGGTTGCTTTTCTTCTTTTTACTGCTTAACCGGGCTCGGATGTCCTTCCATTCGCATTACAACAGTTTTATACACAAAATGACCTCCAAAATTTACCGCCAAAGTTTTACCGCGAAACTTTGCCGCCAAATAGATTTTTTATAAGTCAAGCGGATATGTCAAACGAATTCCAGATTACATTTGAAATAATTCAAGCGGATGTGTCAAGATAAATCTTTAATACCAACATAGAAAGAATATAAAGTCAACCGGAAACTACAATATTTAAAATAAATAAGAAGGGAGTAACAAAATAGAAACTTTATACAAATTCAACCGGAAACCACAACATTTTAAATATATCAAAAATAAAACTTCACATAGAATTAACCGGAAATACAAGTATTAATTCAATAAATAGCACGGAAGTCAAATCAAGTAATCGCTTCATATCAGCTGGGTCAGTTATTGTCAATCCTGTCACTTATCAGTTCTATTCAGTCTGTTTCTGAAATCTTATTGAATTAACTTTTTTTCATTCAGTCAAAATATCATATGAGGATCACGTTACATGATATTTTCCACAAATGTCACTCTTATTAAAGAATGACATTTAATTTGTGTTAGTACGGTCAATTAATCACAACCTCTCTGATTTTTTTAAAATAGACTAGTTGCCACTTCGTTCGCGTTCGTATTGGATTCCATTTTTTTTTTTTGCGCGGAACCCTATTTTTTTTTTTTAATACTTTACTACTTTCTCGTCAAAATCGACCCAGCCGTTTCGGAGATTAACCGGAAGAACCAGACATGCCGACAGTAATTAAAAAAAAACCGTACCGAGTACCGTATATACTTTTATTAGCATTTAGGAAAAAGCTGTTATTAACAGCTGAAAGTCGATTTATTTGTATGTATAAGTATTGGGGTGGTCCTTATTCCTGAGAAAAAAAAAAATTCTTTAATTTCGCGGGGCACCACGTAATTTGATTATATACCATAAGAAAGTATTCCAGTATTTTTTTTTATTTTTTTAAATGACATTTAGAGGTCGCTACCAAGGTTTGAATTTTAAATAAAAACTCGAATTTTTTCTTGTTTTCTTTATTTTTTTTTAGATTCTGCCATTCTTTGAATAGTTTTTCAATTTTACTGATGACATGTTTTTTTAATTGAATTGCTATACTAGCTTTTTCCCACAAATTTATAACTCCGCAAGCCGTCAAAGTCGCAGATTCACGTATGCTTTTCTGTTCTTCATTTTTGTAGTAAAAAAAAAAACGCAAAACTTCACCGATGGATGGCAACGTTGATTGGTTTAATTCGGATAATAATTGTCCAATAAGCCAAACTTTACTTAGATTTCTAGTAGCTTTACTGAGTCCGCTACTTGTAGACGCCATTGCAAGTTGAAACACGTTAATATGATTTTTACAAATAAAACACGTACGCTCTCGTTAATGACGTATTAGACCTGAAGAAGAAGTGAAGTAAGACGTACAATTTGAAACATACGCAATTACGCAATTACGCATGCGCACAAACCAATTTTTAACGTATTATGATGTTAGTGCGCACGCGTACGTCTTATCTTTTTGATTGTGTGAACGGTCTAAATCTTGACGCGTCGGTACAGAAGAGAGGTCGAGAGGAGGAAGGGATAAAAAGCGATTGTCTATGCGAGTTTTACTTGCACGGAAAATATGATATAAACACCTAAATGAAACATTAATGAAACCATCATTTAAGATGTTTTTCAATGCTTTTTGTAAAAATTTTGACAGCTGGTAAAAAAAAAACAAAAAAAAACTTATTTCATATTTAGAAGTATATAATCAAATGAGAAAGTGCCCCGGGGATAATTTAAGAGTCGAAAAATAAGGACCACCATAATAAGTATTAAGTATATACTATAGATTTAGTGAGAACAAAAAACATCAGGCTTTTGAAAATCCGGTTCAAATATTATACAACGGGTGATAATATAAGAATAGTAAGTACCTATTATTGTAATAGACACCCTCAGAAACAGAAAACGGCTTCTACATCTAGTATTACCAATTATAAATTCATTTGTAATTTACAGCATTATTATTGTTGGGTTTTGTATTCCCTAATAGAATATCTAATGAGACCCGTGTCAACGGTATAGTAATGATCACTTTGCATAAAGGATCATCTTTAACATAATATGCTTAGAATATATTAAAGCTACTAGCTTCTGCTCGTAAGTTTGTCCGCGCAAAATTTCTTGCTAACCCCCCCCCTCGTTGCATTGCATCGCCTACCCACGGTGTTACTTCATTACTCTTTATTATGTACACCATATAAATTACAGAAATAAATACAGAAATTTTACAAGGTTGACGCAATGGGCGGTCTTATCGCTAAGAGCGATCTTTTAAAGACAACCTTTGGATGGATTGGAAAGGGGAAGGAAAGACAAATACTGTAGGTAGTCTGTGGTGTACCATTTACTCAATACAATAAATACATACATAAATTGTATTATACAAATCTAAATAAATATATACATAATAATAGACATGAAACAGGAGCAAAGAAAATATAATGATGATGATTAAGGAGAGAGGAAGCGCTTTCTGACATTGTTTCTTCTTGCTCGGTTCCTAAGGGTCTTAGCGTAATGTCAAATAGCCAATAGCCTTTCTCAATAATCGGGCTATCAAACGCAAAAAGATTTTTGGAAAAGATACTGGCAGTTTCAGAGATTTGCGCGTTCAAACAAACAAACTTTTTTTTTTTCTTTTTTTTTTTTTAAAGAAAACGTTGCCCCACACTAGGAATTTCTCTTGTATTGTGGGTGCGTTTACAAACATTTAAACTCACATACACAAACAGCCAGACCCGGAACCACTACTTGTAGGTCATACAAATATTTGTTCCGTGCGGGAATCGAACCCGCGACACGCACGCACGACAGCGCAGCAGTCAATACCTTAACCACTGCGCCAACCGTGTCGTCAAACTCTTCAGCTTTTTTGTTAGTATTGGTATAGTTTACATAATTATTACTGTTGGGTTTTTTTTACCGTATAGTAGGTAATGATCACTTTGCATAAAGTATCATCATTAACATAATATACTTAGAATATATTAAACCTACACGTTTGAGAGTTGTGGTGGCTGTAGAGCTGTAAGTTCGAACCCAAGTATTTTACTTAGTGTATTTAATTTCATCTCCACTGCTCTCAAAACGGTAAAGGAAAATATCGGGAGGAAACCGGCAGCTCTTAAAACCAAAAATTCGAAGACATGTGACATACCCGCATTGGGCTCGCGTGGTGGATTACGGCCCCCTCTCTCTCATAGAGAGGAGATTTGTGGCCCAGCAGTGGGAACATTATGGACTGATTTTGGACATCGTATCGTGCATAGATGTCATACATTGGTACGGGATTAATCATGATCTTCGGAAAAATAAATGATATTGCGAAAATTTTGCGTTCGTCGAGCTCTGCATTACGAGTGCGGTGCGATGTGGCTACCGATTTTGTTTTGTTTTTGCCCTGCGTCTCATATAAATGGATTGAAAATCGAAGTTATGAAAAAACTATCCACACCGCATCGTTATATCCTTGGTTTGAGACCTCAGTGAAAGAGACACCTATCAAAGGTGGTGATCAGGATAACGTCCCATATTATAAAAAAGTAAAAAAAAATACACATTTATTTCAGACAGTAAAGCCAAGCGCACATTAAAGTCACAACAGTCCGCAGCGCCGTTGCGCTGCCCGGCAGCACTTTTGTATAAAAATGAGTTAATTTTCACAAAAAAGTGCGGTGCAGCCCGTCTGTGGTATGCGTTGGTTCATAAAAAAGTGTACGAAGTGATATAGAATGATTTTGGCAATGCCCAAGTCTACGTCAGCCTTAAAAGCAGTTGTCTCGAACGTCGTAGAGTGAGATCGGTAGATCGGTAGGTATTTGACAAAAAAATACAATATTACACTTACTACAACTACTAATTATTACAGACTAATTTATAACAATCATACTTAAGTATGATTGTTATAAATTATGTGAGCCCATATCGGTAGAAATACCGAAAAATCGGTAGGTTCGAGACCACTGCTTAAAAGTCCCATATAACACAACACTATTACAAATGAAATGTTGTGTGCTGTGTGTTGTGTATGTTGTTGTGTTTTGGTAAGAAGCTTTAGGGGGATTTCTGTTTGATGCTTTATTAAATAATAACACTATTTACTGGATGAAACATATATATTTACATAATATTAAATTGGAAATGTATGTTCAAACATGAACGTTCTGTCCTAGTAAAAATGCATACTAACGAGGCAAAAAAATATCATAAAACTTAAACTGCCAACTAAAACGTACCTACTCGATCATCACAAGTAGTGCTATTTAAGTAGTCTATTCTGTAAATATCTTACTGTGAAGTGAGCTTGAAGTGATCTGTCGTCCCACCTAATGCTTGGAAGTGAGACTATTGACAGTTCACTTTAAGCTCACCTCACCTTAGTTTCACGGTTAGATTGTAAAGAATATCACTACTGTTTCACTATTGACGTGAACCGCCAATTACTAGCAAATAAGGCTTAGTTAGAGAGGTTTGCGGAAACAGAACGTACGAAGTAATATAATGAATCAGTGTGAATGTTTCCAATGCGGTCGGTACACACTATTGAAACAACTACAATTTCGAATCCCGAATTAAACAAGCTGGCTGGAAACGATACCCACAAGTGGGGTTTAATTCAAGCTACAGATATTAAATTACACCCGCAAATGTGTATTGGGAAATGTACATGCGTAAGTAAGTTCGGTACTATGAATTGTTCTTAGAGTATGATTACTTGTAGGGAATAGATATTTGTCTATGTTTTTTGGTAATTCTTTATGCATAGTTTGCGTTATAGTTACTCTACAAAAAGTTTGTTAAAAGGCGGAAAAAGCAGTAACACACCATAGCAAAAGCCAGTCCACTTTTTTTTTTTGCAAAGATATTTGTTTTTTTTTTTTGCAAAGATATTTGTTTTTTTTTTTGTATAAATGTAAATAGTTGTTTTATCTTCTATAGATGTAGTCTGAAATAAGTGATCTACAGAAAATATTACTACTGCCCAGCGTTAGTAACAACGCAATTTTGAACCTACTTGTAATAATAGTCGAAAAAAAAATAGACATATTTATTTTTTATATAAAACTTTTGTTGCAGAACCAGACATTTAATTACGTACCTATTTATAAATTGACTGCCTTGTTCAATCTAGACACAAAAAAAATTGCGAAAACTTCACTTGTTACTCGTATTTTTATGCCGTTATTATTTTTTTGTTGTATTAAAAGCTTAAAAAGGCCAGACATGTGATCTTGTTTCGGCTAACAAGTACACGAAGGAGCAAGGGTAAATCATCTACCTAATTATTTTTTATGTTTTAGTTGTTAGTTTAGTTGTTATATAAGTATTATATTTTACTATTTTTTTTTTAGTTGTTATATAGGTAAGGTATCTAAAAGAGAAAGACCGAGACCCTCCATGCCTCGGAAAGCACGTTAAGCCGTTGGTCCCGGGCGTCATTCGTGGAACTTTGTCAGCGTTACGGCAGTCAGAAGCCCGAAAGTCTGACAACCAGTCTTACCAAGGGGGATCGTATTACCCAGTAACTGGGTTGTGGAGGTCAGATAGGCAGTCGCTCCACGTAAAATACTGGTATTCAGCTGCATCCGGTTAGACTGGAAGCCGCCCCAAAATAGTTGGGAAAAGGCTAGGCAGATGATGATGATAGGTAGGTATGTAAAATGTCGAACTATGTGTGTGTGTGTGTGTGTGTGAATGTTGAACTGTGTCTTCTTAAATGCACGCTTCTGAACTCCTTTACAACGCGTTAGACACTTTTAACGACAATCAGAATCATTTTGAAGGATATTGTTAATACATTGCTTCATAGTTATGTTCGAATCAGCTTAATAACACCAGTATAACATATGATATCGTAACTATTGTTTATTCGCTTAGGTACCGAAACGCTAAGAAAATAAAATTAAGTGATGGCCGGTAAATGACCGATCTCTTTTTAGTGGGTAGTGGTCGCGTAAAAGTAAACGTCGTGTTTTTCAATCGTTTTAACCCTTATGTTCATACCCGGGTACCCGGGTGCCCACTGCGATGTATTTTCATGATAAAAACTGATAAATAATGAAAAAAAATTTTTTGAGCTCCCGGATCCTCGTTATTGAGGTGAAAAGCGAACAAGTCATGTATTTATTTTATTTTTTATTTCTCTAGATAGTTCTTCCATTATTTCTTTCCACTTGACACTGAATATTATAAACACGTCTGAATTCACCAGAAACTCAAACTATACTGAAGGGAGCTAATATTCCCTCCACTACGCTGTAGAAACGGCGAAAATTGACCTTGACATTTCTTTCTATGATGGGAGCAGCTGCTGTGCTCCGAACAATTGAAGTGTCTATTACCTAAGTTGCTCTTAACTTATTTTTCATGTTAACTACATTTTTACAGCATTTTTTCTTTTAAAACTCTATCAAATACTCATTAACAATGTATATTTTAGGGAAAAAAAATTCTAAAAACTTTTTATGTAACCAAAATATAAAAAAAAAAAACTTAAAATTTCAGTAAATGGGTACCCGAGTACCCCGGGTGGCAAACGACGTTGGAAAGTTTGGGTATGAACATAGGGGTTTTTGAAAATCCTTTAACAATCGATTTTATGTTGGCACTTTAAACAGCACTTTCATATGGTTCGTTTGATCTGCAGTCTTTGGATGAAATTGAAAACATGCGACAAATTGAAATAGGAGCTGCAGTAACTACCTATTACATAATCATAATAAATCGTCATTTCCGAAATGTAGATTCTTGAAAAAAAATTGTTTAATTATGGTCTTAGATAGTGCCAACTAGTTATTGCCTTCAAGTAGACACGAATTCCAGTTTTTTTTTTCATAGTTATCAAAACAAATGAGAAAATTAAAGTATCAATTTCAGAGCGTGCCCGATAAGCAATCCTTTCAACGCTGAGTTCAAATCATGAAGCAAGTTGGTAGCGTGATGAACTAGCGGTATTTACCTAATTTTGGCCGTTCCCACGAAAAAAAAAGCACGCGTCGGTCGCACGTACATATCGCACCTACGGTGCAAAAACGTCACTTATGCAAATGATGATTATATGAATGATATATTTCAGGAGAAGCGTTTGAAAATTCGACATCCTAGTATAATCTACATATAGTTCTTCTTGAATAAAGAAATTAACTGGTAATATTTAAACTACAACTATGAACTTCATATTAAAGTTAAAGCGAACATCTCACAATTTTGTATTAAAATAATATAAACGTTTAAAATTTACAACCCTCCCAAATTGCATAAGTGACGTTTTTGCACCGTAGGTGCGATATGTGCATCCCTTTTTATAATAAGAACTGTCCCATACAAAACTTTATCTGTATGGGGCAGTTGATAAGTTTGTCAGTTGATAGTTTGATGGTATGTACGACACCCTTAAACATGTCCACCCATTTGTGATACATGCTGTAAGTATGTATATTATATATATAGGTTGTCCATGGAAGTATGGATCAAATCAAATAGGGCAAGTTCATTTTCAAACGTTTTAACCCTGAGAAAGTCGGTGCAATTGAATAAAATTTTTGCTCGAAAATTTAATAAAATTTTTGCCAGCACGTAGTCTTTGCAGAAGATGTTTTTTTCTTATTGAATACATGTTTTCTAGCTACGTAAAAGTATTACCACAGGAAAGGTCCACTCTTCCACAACGTCCTGAAAAAAAAAATTAATTGATAGCCCTGACAGTTTGTTTTATGATTTTTTTCTTTAAACACTATGCGAAGTGATTGAAAAAAAAAAACAAAAACTGAAAATAATTTTTGAACAGTAAAAGAATTCACCGACATTCTTAGGGTTAAAAAGTTTGAAAATGACCTTGCCCACGCCCCTATTCGGTTTGATACACACATCCAGTGTATAACCAGTCACCAATGAAACAGCTTGACATGAAAGTATCATAAACAACAGCACCAAAGCTGCAGTAGCAGCAATTAGTAGCCTAATTGCGTAACACATTTTCAGCAAATTATTGAGACTAGTTGGTTTCGTTTCGATCGCAATTTGCTTCACTTTACGATTTCGTATTGCGTAACTCTACTATCGTGTGAAACAAACAGGTGACACCTCGATCAGAAGTCTTCAACTAAAATCTCTATATTTCACTATTCTGTTAAACCCACGTCTAACACTGTACGGTAGTGATCACAAAACTTTTTCATAAGATGACGTTCCGTTCTTGGAAATAATCTAACTTCGTACCATCAACTTGCTTATGTAAAAACTTTTTAAATTTGATGACCGCCTATAAATTATTACTGGGCATCACTTGGCCTCTTTCCTCGTTACATAAGCAAATGTTCAAATTAGCTTATCGATTTGTTAGATGTACAACCACGAGCCAAAATATGTAAACTTTTAGTAAAATTCAACAACGCTTCAATCGACTCATCTTATCGCGGTCCACTGCTGGACATGTACCACTCCCAGGCTGCGCCACAACCACTTCTCCTCCGTCTTCCGCATCCAGTCTGTCCCAACCACCTTCTTTAGGTCGTCGGACCATCTAGCTAGAGGGTGTCCTAGTTACCTTTTTAAAGTCATAATATTAGGTGAATCAAATATAAACAGGACTTTTTTTATTACTGGTCGCTGAGTGAAGTGATGCGCTTGGTGCTGTTGCATGTGTTAGGGGGGAAAATCTAGGGGAGGGGGGTATACTGCTCCGGCTCACTTTAGTTTATTGCGCGCCAGTAGCATCATGTATGAGCAGGAGGTATATAAGTCTGTTGAGCAACGATTTATCATATTTTTTTTAACATGGGAGGGCATAAAACCTTCCGAAATTTTGCATCCATTGACTCTACAGTTCGATAAGAATACGCTTTCAAGAACTCAAGTGTAGGAATGGCACAAAAAAAAAAACAAGTGGAGGACGCCGTTTTCACACTGACCACTGACCAGATAGTGGAATCATTTGTGTGCAATTGGCTAAAGGCACGACCGACTACATTCTTCGATACTGGCATCAAGAAACATCCCCTGCGCTGGGAAAAATGTGTTAATAGAAGGGGAGATTATGTAGAAAAATAAAATATATTCCTTTTTTTTTACGAGTATAATAATACGTGCGTATTTTTTTTTTACTTAAGTGCGGTTTATATTTGATCCATCCACGTATAATCAGATTATATCATTCTGGCTGGGAATCTCGGTGAGAGAGAAAATTGACATACTTAATTTGTCTACACAAATGTCCTGTCCTTGCTCGTCGAATCGTTGAGCTCCTTAAGTTCTGAGTTGAGCTGCACGGTTACTGACGAATGCGTGCACTGACTGCACAGGTCCACTCAGTGTGGTTCTTTCCTCAAAAGACCACTTCAGACACCAATCTGCATGGTCCTCAAAGATCAAACATTATGCGGATTTTTATATACACATTGACATTGATGAATTTTATATAAACAATGACATGGATATTTACTTTGTAAAGTATCTTATTTTTTATTATTATTACTGTGAGTGTGAAGACTATGTGGGTCATTTCTTTTTTTCGGTTTTCCTTCTTAGTTAGTTTTAATCATGATCTGGCAGTTTGAGTCATTTATGCGGCCTACCCAAATGTCCTTTCATTGGTATTGTTCGTCGAATCGTCCTGGCTCCTCAAGTTCTGAGTTGAGCTGCACGATTTTTGACAAATGCGTGCACTGACTGGACAGGTCCGCTCAATCTGTATGGTTCTTTACTCAAAAGACCATTTCAGACACCAATCTACATGGTCTTCACATTATCTGACCAAGTTATGTCTGGACTTTAAAAGAGACTGTGACCTCTGAGTTTGTTTCGGCCTTTCTTCTCAGAGTAGTACGAACTACGTAAAGACAAGTGTGTACATATTTTGGTTCGTGACTGTACCTACTGCGGAATGCGGTCGTGTGTGTTAAATATTTATTCAGTTAACAAGTCACGTGTAGACCTTGATTAAATGCTGCTATTTTGATAACGAATTAATAAATTACATGATAATATTAGTAGCATGTAATTGTCGCACTGCAAAGGCCTTTTCTCAATTATTAAAGACAATCAGAATGATTACCACGATTTCTCACTGCTTGGCTGTGGTTTTAAATGTATGATACTATTTATTTATTTAATACTTCAAGCACATTTATGTAAAGAGGCGGACTTAATACCATAGGCATTTTCTACCAGTCAACCTTTGGGTGATGCAGACGAACAGTAGTAGGTGCAATTAGGAAAATTGAAGAATAAGTATTTTAAATATAAAGATACGCATAAACCTATTAAAACTATAAATATAATATGTACTCGTATATACCTAATTACATATAAATATAAGCACAAATAAATATAATAAAAAGAAACACGACAAACAATGAGAAAATATTAGCGTTGTGATTATACTAGCTTCTTGCGAAAGTGCTCGCGTACCTTAACTTTAAAGGATAATCTTTTAAGCATAAGGGCTGATTTTTCAATCGACAAATGACTTTAATCTGAAGAATAAATATATAATTTGAAGAGTAAAGAACACGTCAATGGGCACAATGGACGAAATTGCCAGGGTAGTCATAATCAATATTCAGTATACTCGTAGATTGCCGACAGCTTTTGTATTATACGGAATACCCTTGTAAACAGGTCACGTAATACTGTAGAGTGTGCCCGTCAGTTGACTGTGGGAGAATAGGAGTCAGGCTTGTGGCTTCAGGCGCTCCCGTCATTCGCCATAGGCACTATGAGGGATGACTTAGCGTTTCGGCTCGCTATGTGTATCCGTTTCTTGCGCATCCTGTGTTGCTCCGCATCGGTGTCACTGCGGTGAAGCTGTTGACAGTCTCGGGCACCATGGCCTGTCCCGCTTCAGGAGCACAAGTCGCATAGCATGGCACGCCAGCATCAACGATATTATTCGTCGAGCCATTGTCACCGCCGGCGTACTAGTGGTATTAGAACCAAACGGCTTGTTACGTGACGATGGGAAGAGACCAAACGGCATGATGTTGTTGCCTTGGAAGGTGGGTACGCCTCTGGTGTGGGACGCAACCTCTGCACGGTCGGCTGTGCTGGCGGCGCTGCTGAGGCTGCTGAGACCCTCAAGCGGCGCAAATACTGTAACCTTATGGGTAACTACAGCTTTAAGCCGTTTTGGGACGAAACGCTTGGGTCATGGGGCCCGAGTACGCGTCTCCTATTTTAGGAAATTTCTCGCCAGATGATCCACACTTCACTTAACCAGAGGGCTGGGGCGTTTTTTGGCCAAAGAATTAGCATTGCCATACAACGTGGCAATGCTGCCAGTCTTCTGGCCACGTTACCGGACGATAGCGATGCGGACTAGTGCTTCGACGCCTAAGTATCCTTTTATATTTGTATTTATTTATATAGTTAATTTCTTAGTCTTTTAAAATTTAGTACCTAGCGTAAATAGAAAAAGAAAAGAAGAAGAGATTATGAAAATATTGATATGTTTATAATGAAATAAAGTTTCTGTACATGGAGTTTTGAAATTGTAGAAAATACGAGTATTACATCAATATTTTCTATACAAAAGCTGTCAAACCGCAATTTTTATTCATCAGATAAACGTTATCTGACTATTGAAAAATTAACCCGAAGGCGAAGTTTTCTCCAAATATCTTCCTTAATCATTAACTCATTGCGTTATTTTGTTAAGCTAAAAATGTCACATTATTTCTTGTCAGACGTGAAAACCCTTGAGCAAAACGATATTAAAAACAAATTAAAACATAGTTTTAATTGCTGTAAACATAAATAAAAGGAGTGCACTTTAAATTGTGAGTTATTAAAGCTATCGCGAGCGTGGTGAATCCTATTAAAAATATTTCTTTGAAACTAGTTTTCCAACATGCATTTATTGTTCGTCTTCCGGCTTCAGTATAATTTTTATTTTTAAAGATATTTTTCCATGTTTAGAGGCAATCAAAGTAGGGAATCATTTTCTTGTATATTCTGACTTCACTTAAAATTGTGAGTTATTAAGCCTATCGCGAGCGTGCTGAATCCTATTAAAAATATTTCTTTGACGTAGAGAAATTAGTTTTCCAACATTCATTTATAGTTCGTCTTCCGGCTTCAGTCTAATTTTTATTTTTAAAGATATTTGTCCGTATTTAAAGGCAATCCAAGTAGAGAATCATTTTCTTGTATATACTAATTGAAATGAGAGCAAATTAAATACCTGTTGCGACATGCTAACGATCTGGGCGATAAGTTAATTATATTTGTAGGTAAAAAAATATAAATATGATGTAATGATTTTTCAAAAACTCAATTGTGTCATATAGTAGAAATAGATGATAATTTTTACCAAAATAATTATAACACTTGCATAATTAGCCTATGATGTCTGCTTGGACACAGGCCTCTTCTCAGTAAGAGGTAGTGGGCCGTAATCCACCTTGCGGGCCCAGTGTCGGTTGGTAGATGACAATGAAAAGCTCAAAACAAAAAAAAAACAAAAAACTCAAAGCTCTAAAAAATCTATCCCAAAATATAAATCCACTCTTCATCCCCACTGTACAATTTAAGTTGACACAATCGGAACCACAGCTCCCAAACTAGATCATATTCTGGCACTATCGACTTGAGCCCACACATCAAACACAATCCTATTATTCAGTTCAGCAGTTATAGCTATAACACACTCTACAATACAGTGCATGTTGGCAAAATGACGTGACGTCACCGCTTGTCAAAACAAGACGATTTGCGATCACACGCTGTGAGCTTGTCTCGGCAGCCATTGTTCTAAGTGTTGAGCGATATGTTCTAGTTATTGTTTCTAATGATCAATGGGGAGGTATGGTATTGGCATTAGGATTTTATTGCGTGGAGAAATGGGGAAGATAGTAATACGAGATTATTTGATAGAAAGTATTTGCAAATTAAAGCCAGCACAGACAGGTTTCATTTCGACAGTTCAAAAACATTCATTGCATTATTTACGTTGTTGAGCACACATTTTTGAATATATGGAGCAATGGATTAGTAAGAGCCAGCGCAGACAACGGGCATTTGTCCGCGGACTTTTTTGTCCGGCAAAATAGAGCGCTTACAACTGCATCAAGTAACGCAAACGAGGGGCTAAAAATACCACGAACAAAAAGTCCGCCTCGTGTGCGTTACTTGATGTAGTTGTAAGCGCTGTATTTTGGCGGACGAAAAAGTCCGCGGACAAATGTCTCTTCAGAAAGGCGCTTAACATTGTGTGAATTATTTCATCGCTACTGCTCTTAAAACGATGAAGGAAAAATGGGAAACTCTTATGTCCTTTTTTTTTTTTATTCTTTAAAATTTAGGGACTTTTATAACGCACAGCGTATGCCAGTCCCATCGTAACCTAATACAAGATACACATCCAACTGATCAATGTATCAGGGCCATAAAGTCGAACAACTTTCTCGCATCTTCAGAGCTCGGCTTATTTAATATTTGGTGGAATGTACCTATATCGTTCTTGTTCAACTTTAAAGCCCTGAACAGCCTACTCCTATCAACCTCATAGCGAACACATTCCATTAACAAGTGATGCATGTCCTCTAGAACTCCACACACCTCACAAAGAAGACATATGATATCTGCCAACCCGCACTGGGCCCGCGTGGTGGATTACAGCCCACTTCCTCTCGAAGAGACGCCAGTATCCTAGCTATAGGAACATTATAGTGCATTGTGTGTGTGTTAACGTTATAATTTTCACATAGCTATTGGAATCGATTCAGTTACTTATTCTGAACAAACTATGTTCAGGTTAGCAGTATACTAAAAATAATGTTGTATATATGCACAATAATATTATCTTCAAAATATTCCATATCACTTTTTGACTTTGTTATGAGCCAATAGATAAATATGTTAGTTCTGTAGGCTGATGATATTTTATATTTTATTTGCTGTCCTTACAATCCCGGAAAATATACAACCACATCACGATTTATCTTCATGCGTAGATCAAGACGTCGAATAACCGAATGTTCCTTTCTCATTTTCAGTCTAGGTACGCATTTTTATCGTACGTGACTTTAGGAAAGGGTTCGAAAATGTACGAAAAAGTACGAAAACTGTCAAAGGATACAATACCTATTTGAACGTTGCACGTGTATAAGCGGTAAATTCGAAAAGTTGGTGACAAACTTGGTCGCAAACTTGGTATAAAGAAAAAGTTCTGTACGTGTGGCCTGGAAATCGCCGGAGGGAAAGGAAAACTGTTTGTTACTTAAATAATTATCTGACAACCGAATCTTGTTAAGTGAATAATGAGTTGCTCGTGTGTTTGCTTACTTTGGCGCAATACATTTCTTTGTTATTAAAAAAAAAAAAAAATTGTAAGTGTCTGACGTTTTTACTGTGAGCTTTTTACGAGCTTTCAGTACTGAGATGGGTAAATTAAACGAAATTTTGTCAAATAACTTTGACATAATTATCCCTAGAAAACTGTTTTAAAGCATTTAGCAGCTAATCTGACTCCCTACTGTTTTTATAAAATTCTTACTAAAATAAATGTTTGTCACGTATTTGTGCCATCTATTTATAACGGACTCGCGGAAGTTGCATACTTCAACAGTTACAGGCTACAGTACTTTGATAACACTGGTCTACAATAGAAAAGTATTGGAAATAATTTTAACTAATTTCTACTTAGCCACCTATGCTAAATACAAGTTGATAAGTAAAAGTCATTTATTAGTTTTAGTATAATAATATTGTAAAGTAATTATTTATTGCACCAACGACAACCCCATTTTATGTCCAGGCAAATCACTGTTCATTCCAAGGTTGCCTGGAAGAGATCGCAGAAAGCGATAAGGCCGCACATTGTATATTTTTACTGTTCGACAATTTTCTTTTGTTATGCATTTTTGTGGTGTACAATAAAGTATACTCGTATAGATAATACATAAAAAATAATCAATCGTTTTAAAACTTTCTACGTTGGAAGGTAGGTACTTGAGTAAATTTTCTATTGACATAAAATAAAGTATCTGACTAATCGTCCAGGGATTCCCAAACTAGTTTGGGCAATAGACCCCTTTTCCATAATGAACTGATACCTAAGACCCCCATAGCCAAATAACTTTAAAAATCCTATCTCTAGTTTTTTTTTTCCTATTGATACAAAATACTTACCAATTTAAAAACTACATCAAAAATCACAAATTATATCAAATATATTTTTTGAAAAAAAAAAAAAAAACATTAAAATCACAAAGTAAAGATAAAAAAAAAATTCGACGAATGAACTTGGTGACTTTCTACCAATCTAGCTAAGTTCAATATTGGTGAGTTGCATCCTTAAATCTCCGCATTTGTTGATTTTCAAACGGTTTCTTTGTTTTGTCAAAATGTTTTTAACCACACTGAAGCCTTTTTCGAGTAAGTATGACGATGGATTAGCAATAGGGTATTTTTCAGCAATGTTTCACAATGCTGGATACTGTGTTTCAATGTTGCGTTGCGACCAGAACTTCTGATAACCTTGATTGAACTTCTGCTTAAGCTCCTCGTCATTGGCTTCTTCCATGGCTGTAATATTGTACGGATTTATTATCCATTAAGGAATTTGTAAATTTAAGAGATCATCAAACTTCTTAAAATCCTTGTGTAATGCGTCCAAGTATAATTATGATAAAATAACATCGTCTTGAAGCATTTCTGGTAATTTTGACAAATGCGGAAACTCTGAATTCTTTTCTGCTTAAATTTGGTTTTTATAGGATGATATTATTGATGATGGTATTATTGAGGATGATATTAGTTTGAATCAAGTTGAAATCGACACCCTGCAGCTGCAAACTAACTTTTTTCAACATATCAAAGATATCAGTAAATTAATAAAAATTCGGACCTTTTTGTTGTAAGAACTCTAACACAGATTAAAAAATAGCTGAAAATCTCACTAAGCAAGAGCCTCTTCATGGCCAGTAAACTTCAGTGTGCAGAAGTAACCGAGTAAAGACTTCGTCGTTTTCCTCACATAGCTGAGCAAATAACAGAGAGTTCAACGAATTGCTTCGAATCTTGTTGACAATATTTATAACATATTGTAAAGACTGATGCAATCTAGGAGTCCTGTTTTTTGCTACTAAATGCTGTCTGTGAATCACGCAGTGAATGACCAGTATCTCAGGCAGTTGTCGCTTTAAGTGAGCTATATAACCACGATGAGGACTAGATGATATGTGGTGCACCATCATTCACAAGAAACAATGTTCTATTATTCTGTCCATAGAATAGCTTTGTCGGTAAAAAAACGTTCCACGGTCTGTAAAATCGATTCTCCTCTGGTATCAGTCTCTAAATATGTAGCAAAAAGCAGTTCTTGCCACATATGTGAATCTTTAATATATTGGATATATCCTAACAACAGAGCTTCATTGCTGGGTAATGTAGACTCGTCCAACTGGAGAGAGAATTTGTTGGTCTGTAAGATATTGCATAAAATGTTTTCCGCGTCAGAAACCAGCTCGTCTGTTCGTCTCTGAACAGTTTTCAAAGGAATTATCTTTATATTATAATATCATGTGCGGGCTTGTGCAATACATTGTTGAGGACCTCCGCAGTGGCTTGTAAAATAAGCTACTCTCCAATTGTGTGGGGTTTCCCCGACTTCGTTATAAGCAGCATTGCATAAATATGTAAGCGGTTACGCCCTTTACACCTCGAGGCTTTTATTTAATTTTGATTCATTATTTTTTGCTTGAGTACGTATAGTTTTTTATTGTTTTTGTTGGTATATTAGCGTAGCTAGCTGACATACATATTATGGCAAATAATTCAATTTAGTGTTCTGTGTCTTGTAATGTTAATAAATTTGTATACCTTGTATTGTATTCAGTCAAGTATTTTCTAACTGAACAGACAGCTGTGCTGCTGGGTAGCATTAGGAAGTGATGAAGGGCGGGCGTTTTGGGGGAATTTCCTTTGGTATTTTCGACGATCGAAAAGTGCTGATTGTCAGCCTAGTTTGAATAAATGACTATTGATTTTGATTTTGAGTAGAGATATATTATAGGACGCTCGTAAACCACCAACGTCTTGCATAGATGATGTCGCAAAAATCGATCTTATGCTTGGCCTTTTCTCTAGTTTTTCTTTAACTGCTTGAAAGAATGACAAGGGCTTATTTTTTTGTCACCATATACTCTTGATAAGTAGTCCTCTATTTTTGAAGGCTTCATGGCATCGTTAGTTTGAACGTTTTGATTCATATAGATGAAATAAATTCAAACTTCAAGTAGTCAGAACTGTATTGTCTGTTTTTTTTTCGTGCCTGCTATCATAAAACTCGCAGTAAACCTGGAAATCAAAAACAAATATATATTTATGAAACCACTTTAAAAAAAAAAGCTGTTAAATTTGCACACGAGCTTATTTTTATCACACCTAGGTACTGGATGTTTTTAGGTATGCTCACGAACTTACTCATTGATAAACTTGGATATAGTCAGTAGTCACTATAGTATAGACAATTTGTACTTATTAGGTACAAATCAGCGTAAAAAACGAAAGCAAAGAAAAGTGAACCTTTATAATTTTTTTGACAGGCCTGTTGGTCTAGTGGTTAGTGACCCTGACTGCAATGCGCAAGGTCGTGGGTTCGATTCCCACATAGGACAAATGTTTGTGTGATGAGCACGATCATTTGTTCTTTATCTGGGTGTAATTTATCTATAATATGTATGTATTTAGATAATATATATGTATGTTTATCAGTTGTCTAGTATTCATAGCACAAGCTCTGCTTAGTTTGGGACTCCCTCAGAGACAAATTTAAAGGGATTAATATAATGACTGTGCCTTCTCAGTACATTTATGATAATCTTTTGTATGCACATAAAAATATTAATCTGTTTAAAAAATACAGTGATATCCATAATATAAATACTAGGAACAAACACAGATATGTTGTTCCTACAACAAGGCTCAAGAAAATAGGTGGCTCGTTTAGATGCCAATGTATACATTTTTATAATAAACTTCCTAGCCACATTCAAGAACTAAGCATTAATAAATTCAAATCTTTTATAAAGCTAAAACTATGCCAGAAAGCCTATTATACTGTAAAAGACTATATTGAGGACAAAAAAGCTTGGGATTGAGCTGCTCCAATAGGTCTAGACAGTGAATGTTGTTTATTTTTTATTTTGCTGATTTACACTTTGGTTTTTTTTTTGTTTTCTTTCTTTCTAAATATCTATTTATATACAGAATGACATGAACATTTACTGTTTAAAGTCTTATATTATTTTAATTATTGTGAATGTGAGGACTATGTGGGTCATTGTTTCCGTTTTAATCCGGATTTTTATATACACATTGACATTGATGAATTTTATAAAAACAATGACATGGATATTTACTTTGTAAAGTATCTTATTTTTATTATTATTACTGTGAGTGTGAAGACTATGTGGGTCATTTCTTTTTTTCGGTTTTCCTTCTTAGTTAGTTTTAATCATGATCTGGCAGTTTGAGTCATTTATGCGGCCTACCCAAATGTCCTTTCATTGGTATTGTTCGTCGAATCGTAAGGCTCCTCAAGTTCTGAGTTGAGCTGCACGATTTTTGACAAATGCGTGCACTGACTGGACAGGTCCGCTCAATCTGTGTGGTTCTTTACTCAAAAGACCATTTCAGACACTAATCTACATGGTCTTCACATTATCTGACCAAGATTATGTCTGGACTTTAAAAGAGACTGTGACCTCTGAGTTTGTTTCGGCCTTTCTTCTCAGAGTAGTCAGATAGGAAACGCCGACCTCATCTAGTTTAAAAAAATATGATTGACATGTAAAAGTGTTTGTACAAACCTACTTACAGAAAATAAATCATTTATCATTTATCATTAGATGGCGGTGTGTGAAAGTTGTGGAATATTATTATTATTATTTTATTATTATTATAATTTTAGGTGACAACTTTTGTAAAGTAATTAAAAAAAAAAATAGATTATTAAAACGATTTTTGGCACTTACCCTGTTACTTTTTCATAAACTGCAGAAATGTATGATTACACTATTAACGCCCGTAGGTAACTAAGCATTTTGTAAATTATTTTCGATCAATTGATTTAACTATTAATCTCTTGAAATAAATTAGTAGATGAGTGTATTATCATTGAAGCTCCAAAGAATTTTAAAACGCAAATGAATTTTCATCCTAAGTGCAAGCTTGTTATACAGGGTTATTTGTAAAACACCAACAACCTCTTAAAAGGTCATTGTACTCATCATTATGAACAACTTTTACTATGGGACCAAACCTGAAAACGCGAAAAAAAATCAGCTGTTCCCTACATTTATGTTCGTAACAGTCGTCAAAATGTAGGGAACAGCTGATTTTTTTTCGCAATTTCAGGTTTGGTCCCATAGCAAAAGTTCTTCATAATGATGAGTACAATGACCTCTTAAGAGGTTGTTGGTGTTTTAAAAATAACCCTGTATAGTAAAATATTAGGAGCATGTTTGTACTTGAACTTAATCATGAATTCGTTCGTGTTCGTCCTCATCGACTTGTTAAGTTTTTTAAAAGTACAACAATGACACTTCTTACTAAAATATTAGTCATTCTTATAGCAAGTTAATACACGTAACACAACTTATACAGGATCTTGAAAGTTTCAAATAAGAATTTGTGTCAATTAATAGGGATCGATTTTTAGACCTCGTCGACCCCCAGGGAACCAAATTCGACCCCAAGGGGTCACTATCGACCACTTTAGGAATCTCTGAGTCTCTACTTGACGGCATGGTTGGCGCAGTGGTTAAGCGATTGACTGCTGCGCAGCGTGTCGCGACCTACAAGTAGTTGTTCCGGGTCTGGCTGTTTGTGTATGTGAGTTTAAATATTTAAATGCACCCACAATACAGGAGAAATTCCTAGTGTGGGGCAAAGTTTAAAAAAAAAAAAAAACTTCTTGATCTATTCCTCAGATTCCTTAAGTACCCATTACTTAGCTACAATAGTGGTAGTCTAGTGCCATTAAGTGACGTCACAAAGGTGCGGACAGCTGTACAGATACCACTGTCTCTTTGATTTAGTGTTTACAAGCACTTCAGACTATAATCGCATTGATGGGTGAACTGATTTATAGGTATTCAGTACCTACTTGTAACTTTACTTGTACCTTTTGTGTAAATGTGGAGTTGTAGTTTAGTTTGCGAAAGGCCACACTCGTTGTTAACGCTGTTTTTTTGTTGTGTTTTTCTTGATTTTTTTAAAATTATTTGTTTATAAAGAGGATGTATCCTCTTTATAAACAAATAATTTAGGAGTAGTGTTATGACTGTATAAAAAAGGGTTTATCAGGTAAAACACAATCACAACAATCCATTTTTGATGCAAAGCCACATTATACTTTAGCAGTAAGTGCCTATAAATAGTTACAGTTGAAATTGCACACACATCAACAAACAACAACATTTAATTTTTGTCTCTAAGATCAGTTATTTTCCAAGCAAATAGAAATATTTATCGTCGTAACATACTGCACGGATGACGCTTATAAAAATTGTCAATACTTTGAATTTTACAGTAAATTCTACACGATCCTTGCGTGTTATTGAAATCAAAGGCTTTGTTAAGCCTTTGATGGTAAATGGAAATGCTAGCGCCTGCAGCAACAATTGATTTAAATCCATTGATTTAATTTTACCTACTGTTTTATGAGGCAATTGTTATTTTCCATGAAATGGTCCATTTAGTTTACCGTATTCGCGTTACTAGACAAAAAAAAAGCAAACCGGGGATTAAAACAACAGTGATATTATCTAAGCAATTTTTTTTGGTAAATAAATGATTACTTACTTAAAAATACAGTAGGTAACTCGCATGCGTGATAACATATTCCTGCAATACATAATAATATCATATTTGTGCCCTCTAAGCCAGAGCAAGTACCGATTTTGACCTTTGAAAAAGCACTGCTTAGCGCAACTGTCACGTACAAAATTATATTTTCCGAACAGAAATTCAACAAGCCGTCGACGGTTTTCTCAAGAAAGCTACGTACCCTTATTTTTACGAGCCTTAGCGTTAAGGAGGCAAGTCCTAAATCTCACAGACTAGAAAAATATGAAGCCATTTATACTCAGAAGTGCGAACAAGTCAAAAGGTCTCACATAAGTCTAATTTCGTTGAAAAATACTCGTGTTCTTGAATACATTTTACACAAAATTGAATACACGCTCCTCCATTACGTGTTGTACAAATATCAGTGAAGATGCGAGTTGACGTAAACCTCGTACCACAGAATAGATTGGTACAGAAGGTCTGCTTTATACAAACTTCATAAACACACGCACTCAGACACGCTTCACATACAACAAGTGCAAGCGCACTTATGACTGGCATTCTACCGAGATTCCCGTATCTATGGTCTGTTCCAAAAGTATCTGATGGAAGTATAAACCAACTCCGTTCAGGTTACATTTTTGCGCTATCACTTACTGCGGAGAATTAGTAACACAATCATCTGTGTTTAGAAGGTTTCAACTTTATGTCTCACCACTTTGTCCAAAAAATAATTTTTTTAAATCATTATTAAACTGTGATTGAAACATCATCCACGAAAATGGAGGCTATAAAATTAACAATAATTTTGTTGTCATGTGAAAAACATGTTTGTAAGGGTGATTTAAAATTAGATTTCGTGCTTAAAAGTATTCAAATAAACAAATCAAAGCACTTACTTCGTAGGTCGCACCACAAGTTGGCATTTGTTAGACGGACGTTGATAGGTGCCACACAGCTTTTAACTTTTGCAGTTATCATCGTTTCCATGTGTTTCGTGTAATATGTCAATGTGTTTTAGAAAAAATAATGAACTTTTTAATTGTTTTGTTTACATTTTCATCAAATACTTTTGGGACAGACTATCCGCGTTTACATGTGCATGTGCCTGTTTTCCTTTTCCCTCGCTGTATAGAGGCGACCTTCTGTACTATCCGGTGCTCGTACTATGCATTATCACGTGTGAAAGCAAGTGACGTCAATTCGCCGAGTCGGACCATTAGTCGTCTGTCTGCTTTCGCACTCTCCAACGCTTCCTTTGTGACGGTGAGAGACAAACGACGCGATTATAGCACGGAAATGGACACCAATTTAGAGTATCTAACGTTTTGGTTCTCGAAAAATATCATACCCATTTGATAGGTCAAAAGGCTCTTGGGTAGAGGGTAAAATACTTTTCAGATTTATGAAATAAGAGAGGGTATTATATTAAATTTTCTATAGGGCACTTTGTGATATTTTAAAAATCTATGAAAATTCCAGGCAGATCTTGAATTATTGATGATGTCATGAATGATTTAGAATATAATTTGCACCCAGTTACGAGTTTAGATTTGTTCCTACAAACCTACGACTGGTCCTAACTTTTAAGTGACTTGGAAGATTTATAAAAAAAATATTAAAAAAAAAAAAAAAAAATTATGAATACAGCGAGTCCAAAATGGCTATATCCAAACATCATCATCATATTCTGCCTAGCCTTTTCCCAAATAAGTTGGGATCGGTTTCCAGTCTAACCGGATGCAGCTGAGTACCAGTATTTTACATGGAGTGACTGCCTATCTGACCTCCACCACCTGTTACTGGGTAACACGAACCCCTTGGTAAAAATGGCTGTCAGACTTTAGGGATTCTGACAACCCGTAGCGACTGCCAAAGATCAACGAATAACGGCCGGGACCAACGGCTTGACGTGATATGTAATGGATCGTTACCCAACCAAGAACTGACCGTGGCAAGCTTAGCATAACCTCAATTTAGCCACGAGCTACTACCAATTGTGGTAACCAATCGTATAAAATCCAAAGTAATGAGACTTTCCAATCTCAAAAATATTCTCATACGTTAAGTATGTAATACTTAACGTATGAGAATATACAGATTAAATTGATTGTGATTACTAATGCCATTCTCAAGAGCCTTAATTACATGTTTTATCATACAATTTATATGAGGTAGCTACGATAACTAAAATTCCACCATGTAATATAATATAACTTCGTGCAACCTAAAGGATTTCTAAAATGTTGTCTGAATTTTCCCCATTCTTACCTACAAACAAAAGACATTTCTTGCATAGCAATACGAAATTCACAAAAAATCATATCGCAGCTTTAGTACGCCCTTAATGAATAAAATGAACATATATCAGCAAATATTATATGTCCCGTTGTTAAGATATGCAAATACAGTTATTGATTTTCCATCAGGTGTGGGAGTCTCGTCCGTCTTCGTAGAGAATGCCTCTTGAATGCCTTTAACTTCTATACTGAAATGTATTAATGAAATAGCTGTGTCATGTAGAAATATTTGAGTGGAAACTAGAATATTGTTTCCACTCAAATATTTCAGTAAACTATGTTGAGAGTGGGAGTAATGTATCGTTAAAAGTTGGACATGAAAAGACTCTAGAAACCAGTAAAGACATGGATATGGAACCGGGTTCAGATAAAGTTCAAAATGAGACTACGTCCAATGACAGTCTAAATAGAAACGTTACTTAAGCAACTACTAACATACGAGATGCAAAACAATCAGACAAACAAACACTTTCGCATTAATATAATTAACATATGAATAGGCTTTGAGCGTACGAAGATTATTCGCTTCAGTCTTGCGATGAACAAAAATATGCAAATGTATGAAAAGCAGTCGTGGAGAACAACAGTACTACTAAAGTGGTAAACAACATGTACATTCCATTTGTTGAACTACGACCGCACTCAAAGATACAATCAACATTCTGTTGGTTAAGATAGATTAATTATGTGTTAATGATGAAGCATCAAAAGCTTGAATAAAAAAATAAAAAAAACTTTAACCCTTAACAGTAGTCGTGGGTCCATTGGACACACGTTCAAAAATATGGACGTGTTTTAAAATATCCGCAGACTGAAGCAAGCGTAGTGAAAAGGACATGATTCGCTCGCTACTCCTAAGGTCAGCATCGTTATACGCGTGAGTCCAGTGGACCCACCACTATAGATACGTTACTGTTTTATTTTACATATATTTAGTATTTCTGTTTTATTGCGATGGGTATTTGGGATGGCAAAAAATAGCAAAGGTTCTAGGAACTAAGAGGAATTATTGGAGCAACGACGGTTGAATGAGAGAGATGCTAATAGACCAAAGGCTTCCCAAACAACTCAGGTCGAGCATTGCCACGGTTCTAAAAGTACCACCAGCGTAGTGATAAACCCCTGAAACTGGAGAGGAATAAAAAAAAAAGATGTTCATTATGTCCGCCTAACAAGAAAAAAGCAGACTGTGCATTGATGCGCGAAGTGCAAGCTACCTAAATGCATGGGTAGCTGTAAACCTGTGTTTAATTCGTGCCAGTGACTTGTCTGATTGTGAACAGTGTCATTTTTTTTTTAGAATAAGTTTTACTTTTCTTTTTGTTATTCTTTTAGCAAGCACCACACCTTTATCTTTAAGAAAAAGTGATTTTTAAAATTATTTGGTACATTTTTAATGTTTTTTAATGATTTTTGTTCAATAACATTTTGAGTTTCATAAAAAAATACCGATTTGTGTGAGATAAAATAAAAAATAGAATTATAAGTGATTTTGCATGTAAAAAAGGCTTATGAATGTTTGATTCCAAAGATTAAGACAAAAATATATATATATATATATTATATACAACGTGTAACGTTAAATGCGCAAAACCTCAGACACCCCAACTGATTTTTAATGCAATTGACCTATTTCAAAGAGAAAATAAGTCATTAAAAAAATTGTAAAGGGTTTATTTGCTGTTTTAATTTTAATGGCCATTCTGATCGTTTCTTGCGTCTGCGACGACGCTTTACCGAGGGAGGAGTCGTCACCGGGCCGCTGCGCCGCGCTGACATTGGCTTGCTTGACCTATTAATAAATAGACACGGGAACGTTTTTAATGAAGATTTTTTGAAAAATGTGACCCATATTAAAAAGTGGTTCAATTGATTCTGCTCGTTATTCTGAGCGAACTATTTTCAGGTTTTGCGCATTTAACGTTACACGTTGTATATGTCATTCTTTTATTATTGTCATTAGATTAATATAGGTGGGTCCACCGGGCCCACGACTATAGAGTACACAACTACAGTTAAGGGTTAAGGATGGTTAAGGGTTAGTGCATTAAAAGATTCATGACATACAAATTCTACAAAAGTTAACGACTGCTACAGCTGTTAATCCCAGTTCATAAGGTCCTGTCTCTACATAAAACAAGGTTCCCATTATATTTGTCAACAAGTGCTCTCTCCATAACGTCATCAGAAGCCGTATTGAGGTCATCTTTAGTGCAGGTGAGGGCACTTGGAGCAGTCGAGATAGCGTAGCTAGATTACCAAAGATATTGACAATCCTAGCAAATCTAGCCGTAATATCGAGCGCTGACTGCAGACTTATCGTAAACGACCTTTTTACGAGATTGCGTTTTTATCTTATACGATTTTAAAACGATTACGACAAAAATCGCATTTTTGTAAAAAATTAAATTCCGATGTCGGCGGTTAGGGCTCAGTATAGGTATACCTTTTAGATGAAATATAAGAGACTAAACAGTGAGATAAAGTGTTATCATTTTCATCCGCATGGTTAATGATCAAAATAATTGATCTATAAAAATACAAGTAAAGAAACACAGAATACAAAGTGAAACGAAGCAAGCTGAGGAAGAAATGAATAAATTGTCAACGTTAAGTTACAAAGGAGCGGTCGTCGTTTAATGCAGAAATGGTAATTAACACGTCTTTTAAAATCCAGGAAGTAAAGAGGCACATTATTATTTTTCCAACAGATGCACTAACGCTTGGTTTAATTAAAGTACATGTTGGTACACATAAAACAAGCAATTTATGATATTAACGCTCAGAATAAATTAATCATTCCATAAATGTTGATTCTTTCACAAAAAAAAAAAAACAAATCGGAGCTCTTCGGTTAGTAAAATGTTTGCAACATCTGTGTACTCGGTACAAAGCCTTGGAGTATACACGTAATTTATACATCCCTGTCTTCGTGGAATTGACATGTTCTTCCAACGAACGTTTTTTCTCTTCGCGCCCTTGATGAAGTTAGAGGAACATCAATCGTGTGGGTGAATTGTAAATGTACCAAAAGTTATTCACTGTCAATTGTTTACGTATTGTGAATACAAAATAATGGAACAAAGAAATTGTATTAGTTTGCAAAGTCTTGGCAATATTTCAGTATGGAACTGTTACATGTTGTACAGTAAACATAATGGGCTCCTATCCACGTGCAGGAATAATAGTTTCGTATCGAGCTTTTATGTAATGCTATTTTAGCTTTTGTTGTATGTTCTTTTTTTTCTTCGTTCTATTGGTATGCCTTTTTTTCGTCATAAAAATGAGATAGCTAGCAAAACTTTGAAATGCTGTTTCATGTTCGTTTGTATTTGGCTAATAGATTTGATTGGAAATTATATCTTGCGTGCCAATTATAGTAACCAATAAATCACCTGCATCTGAATACCAGTATTTTACATGGGGCTACTGCCATTCTGGACTTCACAACCTGTTACTGGATAACACGATACCCCTTGGTAAGAATGGTTGTCAGATTATTAGACTTCTGACTACCCGTAACGTCTGGCAAAGATCCACGAATGAAAGCCGGGACCATTGGGTTAACGTGCTTTCCTAGGCACGAAGGAGTCTCGATACGTAATGGATGGCCACCCATCCACGAACCGACCGCGGCAGGCGTAGCTTAACCTTCAATCGACCCGTGCGGCTGTTATTATTTAGCCACGAGCCCCTACCAACTAGGTAACCAATCGTATAAAATCCAATATAATGATATTTTTCAATCTCCTAAATATTCATGAATATTATTACAATCAGATTATATTGATTCTCATTGAATTTCACGCATGAGTTATCTTAATACATTTGGATGTGGTTACTTTTCTACTCGCTTAGCGGTGGATTTGGTTTTATTGTGGCATATCTCATATTCGATTACCGTAGCGGAGGTTTTAGTAATAAGATCAACGTCTTTCTTTACTTTTTCATCTCCGAGATTTTATGAGGCCGAATAAAGTTTGCTACCGAAAAAATATTTGATATTTTGTTGAAAAAGTTCCGGATAGAACAATATTTTTTAAAGATTCGCGTATGGAGACTTAGCGCGCATGTTTCACTTTTATTTTGAATAGTAACGATCTTCAGTTCGTTAAAGTAAATACTATACAATTCATCATTTTATTTAAATACTTGCTGCCTGCGGCTTGGCCCGCGTCGTATGTCGATAAAAAGTAGCCTATATTTTTGTTTAATTTTTTGACTTGGTAGGTTATTTGAACCATGAGGGAGGCCTCAGAGTTCAAAGTACCTCCATAAAAAGTAAAAAAAAAAATGTTTCTTTGTTATAAGTAGCTACCGTATACAACATGTCCCAGAATTAACGCACAACCTCTTAACGGGTCATTGTACTGATAATTATGAACAACTTTAACTATGGGAACAAAACTGAAACTCCGAAAAAAATTACCTGTTCCCTACATTTTGAAGAGCTATGTGAACATAAATGTAGGGATCAACTGATTTTTTTTTCGCGATTTCGGGTTTGTTCCCATAGTAAAAGTTGTTCATAATGATGAGTACAATGACCCCTTAAGAGGCTGTGCGTTAATTCAGGGACAAGTTGTATACTTTCATATGCATTTAACAAAAAGCTGTGTTTTGACATTACTAACAGACACTTCAATTTTATTTATTTACGTGTAGTACTCGTATGTATAGATATAATAAGCAATCTACTATTTCCGCACAAAACTAGGAGTGTTAGAAAATGGTTCATGGTGTTTGTGGTAGGTAAAAAAAATCGCTCAAGCCAAACCATGGCATAGTTACGAATGTTGCAATACATGTAACATGCTATTGTAACAATTATAGTGTAGCTGTAAATTGTGTGAGTAATATTTTAAGCTACTCACATGTCGTCTCAACTTGCTGTTGACCTGTGAACCTGCTTGCTGTATTACCTGGACAGTAAAATATTTTCTGTTTTCTATTCGGCTTTCATTGTATGTTTGGCTACAGTGTTATCCCCTTGCTCAATAGAGAAAAAGTAAATTCCAAATTCAACGAAAACGTAGTTAATTTTCACACACAGTCAGACTGCTTTCAGTAGTACCTACTCGATTCAATCGTAATTAAAGGAACTGATCAAACGACCGTTAATGAACACTTGAATGGCGTATCTCCCGGTAAGTACTGTAGCAAAACAAGAACCACAAAAACAAGACAGCAATTCAATCTTTCTAGCCTTTTCCCAACTATGTTGGGGTCAGCTTCCAGTCTAACCAGATGCAGCGGAATACCAGTATTTTACACGGAGCGACTGCCTACTTACGTCTTTGGGTAAAAGGTCTAGAGGTGAAAAACGTGACGGACACTTTTACACATAATGCCACTTTAGCCCTGATATTAATAATATTCTGTCTGAAAGTAAAAATGGTCAAACAAATCGCCTTCGCTTTTTCCTTGTAAGATTTGTGTGGAAGTCATATGTCTCCACATTTTGCGATTAGCGTGGATCCCGAATATACGTATATACAGACTTATGTGAGTCTCCGTATCGCACTTATGTTATCTTTATTTAGCTATTCTCTTCGGGGAAACGATCATAAAAAAACAAAGGACGTTACCAGGCCGTGATTTAAAGAGCAAGACGAACTTGGTACCGTTTCCTGATAGGATGTTTATTTGTTTTTCGTTTAGAATTTGCGTTGGCAAAAGTTTTTTCAACTGGTAATCAAATTTAATTTGTTTGAGAACGTTGGGAGAGTTTTTGAGAAGTTCATTCCTAGAGTACAGGTAGGTGAGAATCGACGATAAGGGGTAGTTTCTTTTGAATGAGTTTGACATGGGATCCTTTTACATTTTTATCTATACATATTATAAACTAAAGTCTTTTTGTTGTAAATTGTTCAGAGGGGATGAAGAGTGGATTTATGCTTTGGGATAGATTTTATTTTAGGCATGTATTTAACGCGGCGACAGATTAATCTGAATTTGGGATTAAAAAATAATTAAAGACGGTAGCAAAAATAGTAGGTTGGCAGCTACTGACTGCGGATGAAAAGTAGAAAATGGGCATTCTTAAATTAAACAACGAGGTTGTATATCAAGTACACTAATTATTATCTTTAATAATAATAAGACGTAGTCGACGGATCCCCGCTTCGCGTCCTTATTTCCGCCTGCAGCGATTAAAAGGACCTAACACGAAGGAGATAACGGAGCTCGTTCGCTCGCTCTGGTCGCTCACTTGAGCCCCCGTCATCCCCTTCGAACCTAACCTGTCCGTGTCGGGGTGCCCCAAGTCACGAGCTCACTTCGCTCGCTCTTGCATCCTAAGTTCTCAAGTTCAATCTTGTGTTTTTCTGGGAATGAGTCTTCAGAGATGCCTATAGTTGCCTATAATACAGTTTGTTATCCCACTGTTAATATTAGTCGCCATGTCATTATTTTTAGTAGCAAATAGATAGTCGCCCTTTTAAGTTGTTAGTCGCCTGGAAAATAATATTCCTTTATTTTAGAGCTATCACATGAGCCCGCGTGGTGGATTACGGCCCATTCCCTCTCATAGAGTGTAGGCCTGTATCCCAACAGTGGGAAGATTATAGGCTGATTTTGCTATGTGACCGCGTTGTTCTTCCACATTACACAATAGATTTAGATGCGGATTTTACCATTGATTTGAGAATTTATTGCGGATGGTTTATGTGTATAATACATTCATATTAAACTTACATACAGCGTGCCACTTTAATGGCGAAATCAGTTTAATACACGTGTACGGTTTCGGGTTTTCGTTTTAATCTACCTAGCCTTTTCCCAACTATGTTGGCGTCGGCTTCCAGTCTAACCGGATGCAGCAGAATACCAGTATTTTACATGGAGCGACTGCCTATCTGACCTCCACAACCCAGTATCTAGGTAATACGATACCCCTTGGTAAGACTGGTTGTCAGACTTTCGGACTTCTGACGACCCGTAACGACTGTCAAAGATCCACGAATGACCGGCCGGGATCAACAGCTTAACGTGCTTTCCGAGGCACGGAGAGGTTTTGGTACGTGAAGATGGTCACCCATCCACGGACCAACCGCGGCAAGCGTAGCTTAACCTGATCGATGGACCCGTGTGGCTGTTAATACTTAGCCACACGTTTTCATTTTAATAATTAACCTTATTTCTTTATTTTAAATTTTCTAAAATGACATCTTGGAACAACCTGTACTTAAAAAAGCGAATGCAAGGGTCATTTGCCGGGGTCACGGATGATAACATCGCATCAATGAAATTAAAACGAATAACGTGCAAAGAGCAGGTGAATTGAAGGAAAGAGAGAGAGAGCCCGTGTCTGCGAGCAGCGCAGGCGGTAGTTTTCAGTTTATGATTTTTTTTAATATGTTTTTATAATTTTTATGATTACTGGCCATTACCTATTAAATGAATGTCGCCATTCAGCACGTTGTATAATAGAGAAATCTCGATGTTTTGTAAGTCGTAAACACATGCGAAGCAGGGGTGGGTCGCTAGTTTTGTATAAAAGCTGTCGCTTATTTTATTTGTTACTACAACCTAATAAAATAATCATTTCCCTAGACGAACGTTTACAAGTTTAGCTACTAGAATAATACAATACAATTGTGAATACAGAAAAACTCCTTACTTACCTCTCTATTACCTAAATTGGTTACAAGAAGGTATTATAACAGACTTTCGCCCCACTTGGGATTTACCTAAAAAGATAAGCGGCCTTCAGCAATATAAGACATTATTGATTATACACGAAAGAGGGGCCCGTGGCTAAATGAGGGGCCCGTGGCTAAATAATAACAGCCGCACAGGTCGATCGATTAGGTTAAGCTACGCTTGCCGCGGTTGGTCTGTGGATGGGTGACCATCTTTACATACCAAGACCCCTCCGTGCCTCGGAAAGCACGTTAAGCCGTTGGTCCCGGCTGTCATTCGTAGATCTTTGACAGTCGTTACGGGTAGTCAGAAGCTCGAAAGTCTGACAACCAGTCTTACCTAGGGGTATCGTATTACCCAGTAACTGGGTTGTGGAGGTCAGATAGGCAGTCGCTCCATGTAAAATACTGGTATTCAGCTGCATCCGGTTAGACTGGAAGCCGACCCCAACATAGTTGGGAAAAGGCTAGGCAGATGATGATTGATTATACACGAAAATAATTTTGTAGCCAATCTGATTTATACTTATTTCTTAAATATGCGCATGATAAACGTTAAAGTGAAAAGATTATTCGGAATAGTAAACGAGGAGGGGTGGCCAGTCGTAACGGCCGCGACCTATGAGATGTATGTCGTAGGTTCGAACCCAGACAGGCGGTTTATTTTGGCTAAATTATTTCATAACCACTGCTCTCAAAAAGGTGAAGGAAAACATCGTAAGGAAACCAGCATGTCGTAGAACCAAAAATTCGAAGACATGAGACACCAAACAACCCGCAAGGGCCCGCGTGGTGGATTGCGGCCCCTTCCTCTCACCGAAAGAAGGCCTGTATCCTAGCAGTGCGGAAATTATAGGCGAATTATTCTTATGCTTCGATATACATAAAAAAACATCACACCTGTTTCAAGAGTAGGCAGAGGTGTATCTACAACGTGTAACGTTAAATGCGCAAAACCTCAGACACCCAAACTGATTTTTAATTCAATTGACCTATGATCGTTTCTTGCGTCTGCGACGACGCTTTACCGAGGGAGGAGTCGTCACCGGGCCACTGCGCCGCGCTGACATTGGCTTGCTTGACCTATTAATAAATAGACACGGCAACGTTTTTAATGAAGATTTTTTGAAAAATGTGACCTATATTAAAAAGTGGTTCAATTAATTCTGCTCGTTATTCTGATTAAACTATTGTCAGGTTTTTCGCATTTAACGTTACACGTTGTATAGTACTCGTAGATTCAAAATTCACCAGTTTAAGTCCCATGCACGAGCCTTTCCATACGCCATCAACCTAGCCCAAATCCAAACTCCGCAATTCAGAATTTTAGTAATAATAATAAGATGTGCGCAAAAGTAGGTGACACTATTATAATATTCCGTTTATTGAATACCTAACCCAACTCATAGATTCCTACAAATAAGTGCGCGCATAAAACAAAACCACATAAGTAACCCCATCTCCGTTTCAATACGACGCAATAATTTCGGTATCGGCATAACAATTTCTTAGAATAGAAACCTATTCTGAACAACTGATCGTAAAAATGTGAGGTTTCCCCAAACACAAGTGTACCAGACCGTATTAAATGTTGTTTTCGTCTCACCAACTTGCAATTTGAGAGCATATATTAGATAAGGACAGAAGGTCTGTTCTATACAACGAGCAAAAATACACGCAGACATCCACAGATGGGACTCACTTTAAGTGCTCATACAGATGACAACGGCAGAGGTAAATGCAGCCGTCGGGTACGGTGTTTAATTACAGGAGCGGCACGTTGTCGACACGTGTACGGCACGTGACGCTCGTGTGTATGAGCACTTAAATGTGATTTTCTCCCACTGTATTTTAATGTTGTTACGAACAAAGTATTTTGGAATCCCTACTATTATGAAATACTAGCTGCGCCCCGCGGTTTCACCCGCATAATTCTCGATCCCGTTAGAATATCGGAATAAAAAGTATTCTATGTGTTAATTCTGGCTATAAACTATCTGTGTGCCAAATTTCATCAAAATTGGTCCAGCCGTTTGAGTGTGAAGAAGTAATAAACATCACTCACACACACACACACACTCACAAACTTTCGCCTTTATAATATTAGTGTGATATCGACAATCGCTTTTGAAGTTTGCTAGTGCTTGTAACCGCACAGTGAGTGTAAGTACACACGAGCGGCACCGTACTCACATAACACGTTGTTGACGGCAGCCGCCAACGCGTCGACGGGTGTCGTCGGCTGCAATTGCCTCTGCCTTTGACACTAAGCGCGCTCGCGACTGGCATTAGGTAGTTTGAAATCGCCCTACATAGGTACGGCGATTTCAAACTACCAGACAGAACGTACAGACGCCAGCACATCAAGCTACCCGAAATTGACAGATTTTCCCAATCAACTTTGTACCTTATGCTTTAGCGATAAAGTTGAAAATCTATTAAAGAAATCTGACAGATTGTAGTGGCTTGATGTGCTGGCGTCTGTACATACGCGTCTACTTGTGCATGCACCTACTTTCGCTCGTTGCCTTGTATGGAACTAGCCTTCTGTAACTTTCTATTCTGTGTTGACAGGAAATCTCGCTTCTCGCTCTCGCTAATTCTCGGGTCGCTACGAAAATAAGCTTCGTAAGTTTTCCGCTTACTTCTAAAGTTTGCCCTTTATTGCCATGTAATGTCAGATCGCCGGAAAGAAAAGGAGTTAGTGTGGTGTGGTACAGGAAAACTGACCATTACAGTGATTGTTGTGATTGTTATTTTGTACAATAGGTCCCGTGATTTGATTGTAGTCTTACAAAGTTATTGGTGGTGTAATAATCATTGTCGAGGAAATGGGTGATTCGTTGCAGTTGCAATGGTTCTTATTCGTAACTTAAATATTATATTTTTTTTTAATAAATGCGAAATTCGTTTGCATTCTGTGAACACCAGGACGAGTCTATTAGGTTGATTGGTTTTGTGGCTAAGAGCGTCTCTAAAATGATCTCCTTAAGGCCCTTTGTACACGGCACGGATTCGTTACAGTACGGCGTATAAACTGCGCCGTAGAAAAAACGTGTCCGTCAATAACAAACTTCTATAGTAATCCATACAACACTGACGACCGTGCCTACAGACGGTGTATATAGGGTGTCCCAGAAGTTGACGTAGCCAGAATCGGGTAATAAGCCCAGTCATAATAGTTATCAGAAAAATATTTAAAAATCTATCATCTCATATAATCAACTTTGAACTTTGCTTTAGCGATAAAGTTGAAAATCTATTAAAGAAATCTGACAGCTTGTAGTACCTTGATGTGCTGGCGTCAGTACTATGCGAGTTTGGCAATTAAACTTTTTTTTTTTTCTGATGACTATTATGACTTGGCCTATTACCGGATTCCGGGTTGACTTCGACTTCCGGGACACCCTGTATACTATAGTAGCAAGGAAAACGTGTGTATACAAAGGGTAAGTAAAGCGTTGATCGAACATTTTTTCTCTTTCACACGTTCTATTGTTCGTACTTCACAACCTTAGATGTGTTATATTTCTATATTCACAACGCTTTTAGCCTGCAAATACAAGTGCTGAAAAGCTTGATTTAATGGTACAGACAAAAATTGATGAATGCAATGTGTTTTGTTAAAGTAATTTATTAAACAATTTATACGCACAGTCACAGAATTTGAATACCAACCTAACATAGAGGAATATTATACAGTGTGTTCTCCGTCTGAAAACACTAAACTCATTACTCGGTACTCCCGTTGACGTTTATAAATTGTGTAGAATAATAAACAAAACAGATACTGTTCCCATTTTTGTCTGAACATTTACATAAAACAGTGCTCAATTACTTTTTCAATCCCAAACAATATCAATTAAGAACTCCACAACTTTATTCAAATAAAATTTTGATGTTCCCCTTTCGTTGCTGAATGTGTATCTACAAAAGGTTTTTACTTTTTAATCAGCAAACGTGGTGCAGTTGTCGTATAAAGCCAGTGTCTACATGGAAAGCACAAAGAAACTGGGAGAATAATTTTCGTACTTATAATATACGGGTTGGTTTCGCTCACTCTAGTCTTGGCCGTCCAGCCAAGTTCATGCTGCAGCCAAATGGGACGACATATCCCTGACCTGTTTTGTGCGTTTATTTTTAGGGACACTTAGTGGAATTTGTTGTTTTTATCTTCCGCTAGTGATGCGCCAATGGATGTTATTTAGTGTTCTGAAACTGTAATTATGGTTAGTTTGAATAAATATTCCGGTTTTTTTTTTCAGGAATTTTTTGTTGCCTTTTTATTACGTAAGTCTCATCGGTAGCGTGATGAAATTCGTCCTGAAATTATAATATTTAATGAATGTCATGAAAATAATGATATAAATTGTTCGACACTTGAATGATGTCCTCATTCAAGTGTCGAACAATTTATACCCAAAAATTAAAGTGCCGGCCAGAAAAAAAAAGTATGTTTTTCTTATGCGTAATAACATCTTGAGCAGTTTTTACTATTACAGCCAAAGCCTAAAATTAACCCCCCGGCTGCTATTTGAGATTGAAAATGTCAAAAATCATATTTTGATAACAAGTGTTATATGCATAACATTAAAGAAATACCAACTTTTAATTGAATTTAACACCCTGAACATGTTTTAACTGTATATTTGTTATTAAAATATGATTTTTGGCATTTTCAATCTCAAATATCAGCCGAGGGTTCAATGGTAGACTTTCGTTGTAATAGTAGAAAATGCTCAAGAGGTCATTTCCCATAAGACAGCAGTACTTTTTTTTTTCTGGCCGGCACTTTAATTATTTGGGTACGAAATGAATGATGTCCTTTAATGAGTGTAAATACCTGCAGATTGTAGAATGCAGTTTTCATGTATAATGATAAAATTGATAACCGACACTAGATCAGCGGTTGGATGCTATATAAAATTGTTGAAATCTATTTTCGTGTCTCTGAAATTAATTAAACCAGGCTAGTAATTATAATTTAAATCATTTAGAATTAAGGCTTCCGACTTGTGGTTAAATGATTTAGTGCGTGTTTTTCGCATAAATAACAGTTCGTAAAAGTTAATTATGGAAATAGAATTTATTTATTCATTTATTTATTTATTTATCACAAACACTGCTACCATTACAGGAAGTTCGTAATGCGGTAGCGTGGTCCTTAATTAGACTATATTAAATAACCTGACTATAACATAATAACACATATAACATTATTTTTGTGAATTCATTCAGAGATCATGAAAATAAATCGATCCCGCCAGCCGCGACATTCATTAAACATGCTTTCCGCAGTACGCCAGCTTCTAAGGTTTCTTTACACTTTACCGTAAATATAACTTAACCAGGCCACTTTTATAGTTTGTTTTATAGGTCAAACACACAATGAATTTGTTATTTCTATATTATGAGATTCACTTGAGGAAATGTTAAGTATTTTCTTAGAAAACAAGTAGAAGTAAACAAAACGTAGAAACATGGTGATAGAAACAGTAAACATGTTACTTAGTTTTATTAACGCTCTAATGATATGTTCTATAAAAAATCTTATCGTGAAAACTTTGGTAAAGTGAGCTTGAAGTGAGCTGCCATTCCGCCTGATGCCAGGGATTGACACAATTGACAGCTCACTTCAAGCTCATTTCACCTAAGTTTTTACTGTGAGATTTTTACAGAATAAGTCGGCTGTTTACCATCGTTCTATTGAAAACCAGTAAAAAAAGTTAAGATTTATGTATGACAGTTAACGGTTGTCAGTATCTTAAGCGCCATAACGTCACAGTAATGGCGATAGTTTGAAGATAACGACTCTGTTAGAGAAGAGTTGCCCTTGCCTAAAAGTAATAATATTGTTGCAACGTCAAAGATACTAGCCGTAGTTTTAGCAGCAAAAGAGAACGGTTAATGTGAAAGTTGCCGTTGAATCGTTGATGATACCCATTCTATAATGTTATTTTTCTACGATTTGGCAAAAGTATTGTACGGTTCATTTCGTGCAAAATTTATCGCCGGTTACTGAAAAAAAAAATAAAAAAATTGTTCCATACATTTTGACGTAGGTAAACAGCTGAATTTAAGGGGTTCCGTACCTCAATAGGAAAAATGGAGCCCTTATAACCACACTTCACTCACTTCACTCACTCACTTCGTTGTCCGTCTGTCTGTCCGTCTGTCAAGACCCTTTTCCTCAGGAACGCGTGGAGTTGAAATAAATATCAAATACTCAGGGATGCAATCCCTTGAAGCAGTAAAAATAAAACTTTTAAGTCAACGCAATCAAAACGTACGGGCGTTTATGTTCCGTTTATGGCGTATATTTTGACACTCGCAAGGGAATCAAAACCTATACGGTACTTCCCGTTGACATAGAATCATGAAATTTGGCAAGAAGCAATGTCATGTAGCACAAGTAAAGGAATTAATCCGAAAACCGTAAATTGGTAGTTACATACCTACAATTTTGTACGGAACCCTCAGTGCGCGAGCCCGACTCACACTTGACCGGTTTTTTAAATTTATGTAATGGAAATAGCGAATTTTGTTAAAAAAAAAAAACATAAATCTGTTTAATTTTGATCAGAACGAAGGCCGCAAAACTAAGTTAATTCTACTAGCACCTAGATTTCAAATATATAAAAATAGCCCAGAATATCGAAGTATACAAATTTACAACAAACTTCCTGAAAATATACGGTCCACAGAAACACTATGTGTATTTAAAGCCAGACTAAAGTCATTGCTCCTAGAAAAGTGTTACTATAGTATCCAAGAGTTTATAGAAGATGAAAAGTTAAAATAGAGCGCAAACGTATAATTATAATATATTTTCTTGTTATGTATAAAGCTATTTTTTTATTCTACATTTAAAGTTCCTAATTTAATACTTAAGTTACTCACTGCAATGTTATTAGTTTTAAGTTATCTGCTGCGCCCTAACAGGGTAATGTACGCACTAGTTTTAAGCCAAGCTTGTTACTTATGTCTGTGTACAGACGCCAGCACATCAAGCTACCCAAATCTGTCAGATTTTCCCAATCAACTTTGAACCTTATGCTTTAGCGATAAAGTTGAAAATCTATTAAAGAAATCTGACAGATTGTAGTAGCTTGATGTGCTGGCGTCTGTACATTGTGCATTAATAAATAAATAAATAACCGAATCCATGGTAACAGAATGCGCCTCGATGTCTCTGCTACCCTGGACATTTATGTGTCGTCTTAGGTAACTCACCATAATTTTGAAGATGTTTCGTGGTACTCGTGGCTAAATAATAACAGCCGCACGAGTCGATCGCGGACCGAATCGAGAGTTAAGGAACGCTTGCCGCGGTCGGTCCGTGGATGGGTGACCATTCATTACACACCGAGACCCCTCCATGCCTCGGAAAGCACGTTTAGCTGTTGGTCGAGGCTGTCATTTGTGCATCTTGGACAGTCGTTACTGGTAGTCAGAAGCCCGAAAATCTGACAACCATCTTACTAAGGGGTAGCGTGAGTAACTGGGTTATGGACGTCCGAAAGGCAGTCGCTTCATGTAAAAATACTGGTATTCAGCTGCATCCGGCTAGATTTGAGGCTTACCTCAACATAGTGGGGCAAATGCAGATGAGTAAGTTCTCACCAAAATATTTACAAAATTCCGTTACTTTATTATCATAGCTGGTGAAATGTGTACTATTGTTACACATCTGACTTACCCTTCGGGAAAACAGGATACGAAAAATACAATGACATCATTACTCGGAAAACAACACTGAAAATTGGAAAACACAACCAATTTTAGATACAGACAAATAAAGATAGAGAAAAATATATATCTATATAGATACACGACATAAAGCAGGCACCCACTAGAGTGAGGAAGATTGTTAAATGAATCGTGAGTTCGTGAGTTTGGTAGTAAGTCTCTCTGTGGGTGGTTTGTCCGAAGCCAAGTCGGTATTTCCGGGGTATACCATTGGCTTATACAAAAAACCTCATAATTATGTCGAATTGGTATTTGTTTTTGCATAGATACCTAAAGCCTTTGCATTTAAAGTAAACTTAAAGTACTTAAATGACAAATTTTATGAGAAGAGTCGATTTCGAGTTTGTGACCTTTTGTTTGGAAATCTTTATGGAAACATGGTAGGTAGGTACTGTAGAAATTATAGCATATGTGGTGCTTAAATGCAACTTTTATGAATACTTGGAAAAGTAGATGGCTAAAATACGAGACCAACATTGATTTATAAAAATAAAAGAAAAAACTTTTTGGCCGAAAAGTCAAGTGACAAAGAAAAAATATAGATCCATCTTCTCGTAAAGCTTTCACAGTACTTACTTGTTGTAATGTTACAGAAAATGAGTGGATGTTACCGTTACGCCATGTTACGGTATATCGATATTGTGGAAAATTTATTGAATGAATCGTGAGCTTAGTTATTGTCGGTCTTAGTGGACGGTCTGACCGAAGCCAGGTCGGTATTCGGTACGTAAGGCTTCCGGGAAGGTGGCAGCCAATCGATTCAAGTCAGAAACCTCATAAATATCCAATTAGTATCTACTCGTAATTTTTTGGTAAAAGAAAAATGGAGATGAGATGATTATTGAGAATTCTGATAATTTGAATGGTATCGTTTAAAAATGGAATGCAGCAGGGTTATTGCATTTCACGCTATCAGTGAGAATGGTTTTCATTTTGATAGTTCAACAGCATTCATTGCGTTATTTACGTTGTCGAATAGATCAATTTTTCGAACATTTATATATGTAGCAATGGATAAGCAGTATCCTTCAAAATCATTTACATTGTAATTGAAAGTATGTTACGCAATCAGGGTGCTGGTACCATTGCTAGAATCTACTCTCCGCAATAAAATACCTACAAATTAATGGTAACATCAATTAATTTTCTGTACCATTACAAAGTAATGAGAATTCTGGTCATTTGCATGCAAATAATAGTACGTAACGTTTAATAAAGGACTGCTGACACCATTCCTAGAATCTATTCTTCGTAATAGAATAGCTACATTCTCACTTATAAATAAAGTCAAACTCTAAAATCTTTAAAATTAACTGAAAAGACAAATCAAGAAAAGAAATTGCAGTCATTTGCAGTAACCACTGTCTGTATAAAACTTATTGGCGGTCTTAAATCTTTCAGTTTTAAGACATCTATTTAAGCTCAACAGTTTCGAGAACATAAAGTATTTCAAATATCGCCAGTCGTTTGAGGTAACAAATAAAACAAGCTTACTCAATAAGATTGCAAAGAGAACCAGCTGACTGGATTTATTCGGAGGACATTTTAGAAGCTATCATCGCACGAAGTCGTGTGAGCGCCGAAGCATAAAAGACAGATTTTACGATTGCGACTGTGCAAATAACGCATTTTGTGAAAATATTATTCGGTTTCGACACAGGGTTATTAAGCGTAGTACACATACGCGTAACGAAATTGCACGAACTCGCACGAAATCGGGTCCAACCCGACACGCAGGGATGACGCGGCAGCGTTGCGTGATATCGCTAAAACTTTTTATACCAATACAATTATATTTATTGACCAAATACTGTTTTTTATTTTGCGAAAGCTGGCCTCGTTCCAACAGAAAAGGTACGGAAACATAGGATCAAAACCTAAAACGGCAAGCTTTCTCGTGTTTATTGTACAATATCTGTATTCAATGAACTGCGACCAAGAGGGAAGCTTATCTATTGTTGTTGAATTCACATTTTAACAAACTGTTTGGCAAGAAAATACTAAGACTTCTTGCCAAGTCTGATTCATAATCTGAAAAAGTTTGTGATTACCTGTGGTGATTTCGCCTTCGTATTGTGGGTGCAACGAAAAAGTGTGCATTGCCCTTTACAGTATCTTTATGGTGATTCTAGTTTATTGCCTTGGCAATGTGCCTGTGGAGATATAAAGTCGAAATTTCGGTCTAATGATTTTTCTCATGGTGTTAAGTTGAGTAACAAAAAGATATGAATATTTAAGGTGATATAAAAATAAGATAATACATAACCCATCATCTCCGAAGGAGACTGCGGACTACGTGGAGATCTTTCTTGTCATGGCGTTTGGGATGCTCAGATGGCGTTATTTGATATCCGTGTCATAGACACTGACGCTCGTTCTCATATTGCACGCCCTATCGCCTCTGTACTAAAATCCGCCGAAGAAGGTATAGGTAATACGGGCTGGTGTCCGCAACTCCACGTCAATGCACGTATTTTGCGTAGGGATCCGCCGAAGAAGAAAAAAATAAGGAAATATTCAAACGTTTGTGAAATGCGACATATGACATTCACCCCCTTATTGCATCTGTTGACGGAGTCTTTGCCCCGCAAATGGCTACCTTTGTAAATCACCTTGGAGCTGCAATCGCAGACCGCTGGAAGATATCTTTTAGCGTAGTGATGGGTTGGCTATGATCAAGAATCATCATTTCAGTGATACGTGCCACTAGCGTGTGCATTCGTGGCACAACGCATACATTTAAACCAATAGCCAAGTTATTCGGCTTCGATGGCGGAGCAGTCCTACCTAGACAAGACTGATGTGGATGCCGCCAACGAACTGAGAACACGTCAATTACAATAAATCGCGATAGTTAAATAAACTTGCTTTATTTGTTAATTAATCAATAATTTGACAGCACTATTGTAATACATTATTTTATATTGTAATAAATGCTTTTTCTCTTTAAGATAATGCAATTTAAGTAAAATTATGAACTTTCATTAGAATTTTTATAACGAAGAAAGTGAGACAGTAAACAACGCTTGAATCATAATAATAAAACAAATTTTCTTTTATAATAAGGTAAAAGCTTCTGGTAAACCTTTTATATGATTTAATCAGCATTTTATAGTCACGCTCAAGTGAGTATAAAATGTATCACTTTGCTTATTTTTATCCCCGAAGAAATGTGTCGTATATCTTTTGAGTCCATAATCGTTAACTGAAGGTCTCTGGTGGCTTTTCGTCATAAAATATATATTTTGGCAGGGTTAAAACGAGTCCTATTTTTTTTCACAAAAACACACTATCTTTTACGTGGTGCAGAAAGAAAGTCAGATGCTAACAGTTGGTATTAATTATGCAGCAAATTCACTGTTTTTATTGGGAAATAGGAATGATAAACGGGAGTCTGGGCCAGCATTCTCTTACGTTCTACCAAAAACCAGTAATTATAAACTAAAATAAAAATTCGTCACATTGCATGATGATGTGCCGTGATGTATTACTTTTTATTTTAGTTTAAAAATACTTTTTTAACACGTTTTTGTTCAGAAATATTCAATTTATAGTTTAGACTTCGTTATTATTTTATTTATAGAATTATAATCATAGAAATCATTAATACTACTACTCTACAAGTTCGTATGGTAATGGCCTCAAATGTCATGATTTCATCAAATAGTCATTATTGAATGAGTATTTCATGAAATCATGACATTTGAGGCCAAATTCTAATTCAAGGATTTGTATTGCTAATTCTAATGATCATAATTTTGTAAAATCATATTTCATTAAAAAACAAATTCTTCGAAACATATTTAATTAACATAGAACCTGACATAGACCTGTAAATTGCAAAAAGCGTAAGAAAACATGAATTTCGCGGGCTACATTAGGCCATTACCCTTGAGGATATAATTCTTTATAATAAAGTAATTTGTTTAGAAAGTTCGGTACAATTTTTCTCCAGTAAGGTCAATTTGTCATAATATTTTACGTGTGAGCATCGCTTAAATCTAATAAAAGCTATTGGATTTGCCGCTAGGGAACTATAAATCTTAGGGTTTTTATGAGACTTGACTATAAGCTTTGTAATCTAGAGGTATAATGTGATACGAAGCGGAAAGGCGTGAGATTTTTTTACTTTTTGAAAACCTTATAATTGAATTAATGAATTTTTCTAAATATAAAACCGCGATGTTCGGGATCACGCGAACAAAAGTCACAAAAATTTACGTTCGTTGACAAATCTTGGGATTCAGCTGAATCTCACGGATGAGTTTGTGTATTTTCTTCCAGGGTTCGAAAGTTCTTACTAAGTTTTGTTCATTTGAAATTATCAGCTTGTAAAAGACGTTATCAGCCTGTGTCGAAAATATCCTACGGGAACGTACTACAGTGATTAAAAGTACCCTATGTGTTGTAGACAAACGGACAAAAAATCTAAAAAATATATTTTCGGTATTACTCGTTCTCACATCTCGTAGCAATTACTTTTATTCAGAAATATTCAATTTACAGTTTTCAATTTGTTAGTATTATAAAACACGTATACATATAGATAAGCATAAAAGTAATACATTTCGTCACATTGCATCATTACTGTTCTCATACAATGTGACGAAATGTATTACTTTTTATTTCAGTTTATAATCTAATCTTATTTGGTAATTTTTTATTCACAGAATTATTATAATCATAAAAATCGTCAATACTACTATGCAAAATCACAATAAATTAATATTCGCACATACCTAAGTTAACAAAACGGAATATTACATAAAGATACGTATTTAAATTACCTGATAAAAGTTAACAGAGAAAAAAAAAAAAATAAGTATCGTAGGTCAAATTAAACTAAGTTAAATAGAAACTAAGTAATAAGAACTAAAGAAGATATTATATCAACATCCATTGATAATTGCACGAATGGGAGTCCATTTAATTATAATTCCAGGTATGATTCCCGTATACAGTAGTGCTATTCTATGTAGGTATAAAAATCTCACCGTGAGAACTTAGGTGAAGTGCGCGTGAAGTGAGATTCAGTAGACTAATGCTAGGGATTAACACTATTGAGTTACTTGCTCACTTCACCTATGATTTCACGGTGAGATTTTTACCGAATCGACCGGCTGGATACATTTTTTTACTAGTGCGCAATCTGTAACCATAAATTCAACGTTTTGACCACGTAGGTATTGCATTTTTCTATGACACAGCTGTTTTTTTTTTTTTTGGATAACCGTCGAAAATTTTCTACGCTAGGGGTATCGGAACATGTGCTGTTTGCGCACTGGTTGAAAATATCTCCTGTGTGGGAATTGGTACGAGTAGCAGGGATCCATTATAAAGAACTATGTGGAGTGTAATTGAAGACTATCGAAAACATTTTGTTAACTGGCTACTACGGTACTGCCCCCTGGTCGCAAGCACGACTGCTGAGCGTCCTGGGTTCGATTCCCCGGTCGGGCCAAGTATTATTGAGTGTTTCCGTTACGAATTTCTTAGTAACAGCCCGGTGTTGGAAAGTTGGCGGTGTGATACCCCCGTGCCTCGGAAAGCACGTAAAGCCGTTGGTCCTTCGCCTAATCTCTCCCCGGTCGTGTTGGGTTGCCGTCCCGTCGGACTATGAGAGTAAAGGAACAGAGAGTGCCCCTGTTTTTACTCACGCACTTGTGTTGTGCACTATAATATCTCCTGCGTACCTATTTTTTTTTTTTTTTTTTTCGCTGAGAAATGTCATTACGCATCTCCGCTCGTCGGGGGACGGAACGGAGTATGTGGGACTCCCTGCCAGAGTGGCAGTATACCCACTAAAACTCAGCGGTGTTCCCTCATCGCCTTGATGGGGGGGTCATGGGAATCCGGCTCAGCCTTTGCGTCCACAATCCCCCCGGCGCCTGCCCGCCTAGTTGGCGGGCCCTGCATGTCCCCCCGGGTGGGGGGCTACGGGATGGGCCGGGTGTCTCCTGCGTACCTGGCTAATCTCCGTTAACATTTGCCACCGTGACCGAAATCGGTCGGGAGGCTATTTTTAATCAAATCGCATTCAATAACATGTCCGCATTAATGTAACACGTTTCATTGCAAGAAATTGTTACAGGTCAGTCGCCACATTAAACTCCAAATTAATTTACCCTGAAGCTCTAGTAATACTAATTACACTAGCAACGGTGTAATGCCCCATTTAGCAGTAAGTGTTGAGGTAATAGATGGGTTCACCGGAGTGACGTAGAATGTGTCTAATACGATGTAATGTTACAAATTTGAATGATATTTCAGGTGTAATTGTGAAAGATATTGGCGCCAATTTCCTTGTTCACAAACTAAACTAAATTTAAGTTCAGTGCATCTGTTTCTTTCTATTTCATTATGAAAAGTACAGAAGATAATTATATTAGTTTAGTCCTATCTGTCCTGTGTCATCATCTGCCTAGCCTTTTCCCAACTATGTTGGGGTCGGCTTCCAGTCTAACCGGATGCAGCTGAATACCAGTATTTTACATGGAGCGACTGCCTAACTGACCTCCACAACCCAGTTACTGGGTTATACGATACCCCTAGGTAAGACTGGTTGTCAGACTTTCGGGCTTCTGACTACCCGTAACGACTGTCAAAGATCCACGAATGACAGCCGGGACCAACGGCTTAACGTGCTTTCCGAAGCACGGAGGGGTCTCGGTATGTAAAGATGGTCACCCATCCACAGAACAACCGCGGCAAGCGTAGCTTAACCTGATCGATCGACCTGTGCGGCTGTTATTATTTAGCCAGGGGCCCCTCTGTCCTGTGTATTATTGGGCAAATCAAACTCTTCTTCATTCGGATTATTTAAGAAGTGCCTGTCGATATTAATACGGATATCAAAACCCATCACACGTTTTCATATGTTTCACGGCCTTACAAAATGTCTCCAAGATACAGTAGAAGAACTAATAAAAAAGTATACATTTTTTATTCAAGCCGCGTTCCCAATAAAAATATGAAAACCAAAACAAAGGTCACCACTGAGGCCAGACGCGCTGTCGCCAAATATGGCATTAAGTTTGGCCGAGGATATTATCGCAAGAATATAATGGAACTTATTTTGTAGCAGCTTTTATTGTTTATCGTAGATTTATTAGCGGGAGAAAATTAAATGTAGGATAAACTGTTCTATTAAAATGTCTGAAAATTTAATGTTTAAAATTTTTGGTAAACTTTATGAAACTGCCGGTCGATTCTGTAAAAATCTCACCGTGAAATCATAAGTGAAGTGAGGTTGAAGTGGGCAGTGTCAATAGTGTTAATCCCTAATGACAGCTCACTCCACGCTCACTTCACCCAAGTTTTCACGTTGAGATGGTTACAGAATCGCACGGCTAGACGGCTTATCTATGCTTAGTTAAATGGATTTAAGCACTATGCCAGTGTTCTAACAATGTATGAAGATTGTGAGGAAAATCTAAGATAACTTCTGGAAAATGTCTCTCTCGTACATAAAACCAGCATTATATTCCACCACTCTTACTCTTCCGTTAGTAATAAAACGGAGCTACTAAAAATATGTTGATCCTTGCAGTTTCTCGAGATCCTTCCAACATGTTAAGGTTACATACACTACACAATTAGGGAGTAATTCCACTTGCAGCACCGATTTGAATGGTATCTAAGCTATTCCACTAACAGCACAAAAACAAAATTTTGATAAGTGAGGTTCCGTCGAACAGTGTAGCAATATTAATTAAATTGTACGAACGGCATCTACGCTAAAGACATTGACTAGAAACACATAATACTGGACCTTTCAGCTCCAGTAGGCAGCGATTTGCGATACGACTGGAAGAGCGAAACGAGATAAACATGGTATGGCTACATTATAAGCGAAAATCCAGCGTATGTTCGGCGATGACGTGGCTACAGTACACATGCTACACAACGAATTAGCAAGAGGGATTCATGCGGCGACTCCGTGTCTAATGTAGCCGCTATCATAACAAAGACTCAATTTGAATCGGTCGTTTTCTTAGAATGCGATCAAATCATCCATCGTAGTTATCTACACGCATAATGTAGCCACAGGCATATTTAGTAGCACTATTGAACTAGTCGTGCAAGTGAGAAATATTGTAATAAATTCGCTTCAATTTCGCTGATATGTTGATGTAGCCAATGCCGTGATTACAGTAATGTTGTTCCTATCGCATAAAGAAACCAAAGATCGCTAGTAATATTTGATATACGGTGTAGCCATTTACGTGAGCATTCATTTATTTGTTTTAATCGCTCATGTGTCGCAGGTCGTGTCGCGGCCTAATGTAGCCTCAGCCTTAGTTTCAATAATTAATTAAAACCACACTTTGCTTTCCCTTATTCAGGTATCTCTCGTCTAAAGAGCTTTTACTTATCAAACTTAATGAGTATAACGAAGTACAGACGCCAGCACATCAAGCTACAGGAAACTGTCAAATTTTCCCAATCAACTTTGAAACTTATGCATTAGCAAGAAAGTTGAAAATCTGTTAAAGAAATTTGACAGAATGTAGTAGCTTGATGTGCTGGCGTCTGTACCTACCGATTGTAATAAGGTAGACCGTCATTCAATCTCGGTAAGGTCAGAAATTCCTTTGATCTTAGATGTAATCAAAGGACTATTTGCACATCAGTGGGTTTTGAAGCCCTTGAGTTGAAGGTAGAACCTATAATTTGTAAGGAATTCGTTTTTTCTGGGAATGTGACTGAAGAGAACTCATTGCTAATGACATTATCTAGTTTTGAATCCAACAAACAAGACTATTATTACGTGTAATGTGAATTGTTATATGACGTTCTATTTTTTACAAGGAAACCCTCTCCGATCTTGTCGCTAAGTAATAACAGCCGCACGGGTCGATCGATCAGGTTAAGCTACGCTTGCCGCGGTTGGTCCGTGGATGGGTGACCACTTTTACATACCAAGACCCCTCCGTGCCTCGGAAAGCACGTTAAGCCGTTGGCCCCGGCCGACATTCGAAGAAGTCGAATAACCGGTCGTGAATTCGAGAAAGTCTGATAACCGGTCTTACGAAGCGGTTTCGTATTACCCAGTAACTGGGTTGTGGAGGTCAGATAAGCAGTCGCTCCAAGTAAAATACTGGTACTCAGCTGCATCCGGTTAGACTGGAAGCCAACCCCAACATAGTTGGGAAAAGGCTAGGCAGATAATATCATTTTTTTTTTACAGCTTGGTAAAAACAGCAGGTCTTTTCGTTCTCTACCGTTGAAGCTATAATGTATGTATGTATGATTGTGAAACTCGTTACTTTATAATCTATCTCTCGAGATTATAAACTGTCCTTATGTTGCGAATTGTACCATACTGCTTACAATATAACGTATTATAATAATTTTAGATAGTTTATAATGTATCCATGTCAAAACTTCAAATTGTGAACAAACCTGTACTTACCGAATCTGTCCGATTTTATCATCCGTAAAATTGTGAACCGTCCCTGATTTGTCAGTCTTGATGGTAGCCGATTTGTTCGCAGTAATTAAGCCAAGGCACCCCGACCCGCGAACCGCATAAGCGCTACTTCCAAGTTGGTCGCAGTTACCCCTCCGGAGCAACTGGACAGATTCGGAGCATTTAGTATCAGCGCAAGGTGACAGCCGTCGCATGTAAGTTTGATATCAGTAGTGCTATTCTGTAAAAATCTCACCGTGATAACTTGGGTGAAGTGAGCTTAAAGTGAGCAGTCATTAGTGTGAATCCCTAGCATCAGATGGAATGACAGCTCACTTCAGTTAACTTCTCACGGGTGAGATTCTAACAGAATCGACCGGCTGTTCAGAATTTCTCGGTTTGCCATGGACAGATTACAACCTATCGAAAAATAATGCGTTTTGTAAATGGTTTGTTGCAGTTCACAATTTATCGATAGTCTATAATCCCGTGAGTTACATTATAAACTACTAGCGACCCGCCCCGGCTTCGCATGCTGGGTGCAATGCTGATCAATACATAGTATAAAACTAAGTCGCTTCCCGCTGTCTGTCTGTCCCTATGTATGCTTAGATCTTTAAACCAACGAAACGGATTTTGATGCGGTTTTTTTAATAGATAGAGTGATTCAAGAGGAAGGTTTATATGTATAATAATTGTAGAGAAACACTGATCATTATAGAGCCATTATTTCTCGTAAAAAGTATAGGGTAAAAATGTTTTTTGTGGGTTATCCCTTAGAGATAGACATATACCATCGCGGACTTTTTTGTAGACCTTTTTAAGGTGTACAATACTATAGCACATTATTTTGATCTATCTCGTAGGGTTCAGCCAGCGTTTGCAATGTAAGCGCAAAAAAATGTTTTTATTTACGACATCACATTAGAAACCTCTAAAATTATCAGTGTTTTTCTAATATATTATGCATGCATTATACATATAAACCTTCCTCTTGAATCACTCTATCTATTAAAAAAAACGCATCAAAATCCGTTGCGTAGTTTTAAAGATCTAAGCATATATAGGGACAGATAGACAGGGAAGCGACTTTGTTTTATACTATGTAGTGATGTTCATAATTATACGGTGACATGTATATTACATGAGCGGTGATGGCCCAGAGGTAACGGCCGCGACTTACAAGTTGTAAGTCGTAGGTTCGAACCCAGACAGGCGCTTTACTTTGTGTAAATTATTTCATCACCACTGCTCTCAAATGGGTGAAAGAAAACATCGTGAGGAAACCGGCATGTCCTAGAACCAAAAATTCAAAGACATGTGACATCTAACAACCCGCACTGGGCCCGCGTGGTGGATTAGGGCCCACTCCCTCTCACAGAGAGGAGGTCTGTGTCCCAGCAGTGGGAAGATTATAGGCTGATTATTTATGTATGTATATTACATAATTTTAATATTTAATGAAAGGGAACTCTCGGTATTGTATTTACGAGTATATCCTTACTTCTTATTGGATTTTAGTCCAAGGCAAACTCGAATTGACATTATAACGCCCACATAGGTCCATGTTTTTATCGCAACCAACAAATATTTTCGTCTTCAGTATATATTTTCACATTTTCATTGTTTACAAACATTCCAGTTCTCATGCCTTAGCACTTTTACGTGAAAACACGGACCTTGTGACCTGCCAAGTGCTCTTAATGAATGTTTTCTTATCATGTTTTTCTACTTTGGGACTATAGGAGTGGAGATTCTTGTATTTACAGTTCAAGCGCTGAGAGCAGTGAGAGCTAATAAAGTTGCCGAGGCAAGGTTTATTATTTATTTATTTAATACTTCAAGCAAATAAATGTACAGAGGAGGATTTAATGCCATTTGAGCTCATAAATAAGTATTTAGATGTTTTTAGTGCTAAAGGAAGGACAGCAATTAGTTCGTAGTATTTTGTAGCTTTTTTTTAGGTAATTTGAATTGTCACCTGATTGCTTCTTAAAAGTTATACTAACTATAGTACAGCCGGTCGATTCTGTAAAAATCTCACCGTGAAATCATTAGTGAAGTGTGCACTTAATAGTTTTAAACCCTAGCGAATGACAGCTCACTCCACGCTCACTTCACCCAAGCTTTCACGGTGAGATGGTTACAGAATCGCACGGCAGTTTTCGACGTGCTGAGTTCAATCATTATCAAAATTGAATTTAACGTGATTTTATTATTGTAATAAATCAAAATCAAATCAAAATCAAAAGTCATTTATTCAAACTAGGTTGAGAATCAGCGCTTTTCGAACGTCAGAATTACAAAAGACAGTCCCCCAAAACGTCCGCCCTTCACCACTTCCTAGTGCTTTCGCTGGGGAGAAGAAGTGGCGCAACAATCTACCCAGCAGCATAGCTGTCTGTTCAGTTTGAAAATATTTGAATGAATACAATACAAGGTATGCAAAGTAATTAACATTACAAGACAAAGAACAGAAATAAAACTCAGTAGCTGCCCGGAGTCTGGATTTGTGCCCGGTTGTTGGCAATAGGTTCTATAACGTGGGACTTAAGCATCACTGGCAAAACGTGGGGGTAATTGATGTATAGGAACAGCGGGGAATGCGTAACACACTAACAGTAGGAATGAAATTCATTTATACCTCCCTATATTTACTTTAACACAGATATTAAATTTTCTGTTTCTTCATAAGACATAGTTTGGAGAGCATCCTTGAGGATTCTCTTACAATTAGTATAGTTCACTGAATAAATGTTTGCTTTCGAATTTAGTCTATTATATAGGAGAGGTCCGAGGTACAGGTAAAATTTGGATATAAAAGCATGTTTGGTTGAAATGTGTGGGCAAACTATATCTTTATGTCTTTTATTAGTATATGTAGCGCTGTAGGGTAGAGCTTTGAGTTATTTTATTACAATGCCCATAATAAATAGCTGTCGAACTGTTATACTTCACAAGATTTGTACAGGAGGTTAGTATGAAAAAGGAAAAAGTATGTTATTGTGTAATGTAATAAAATTATGTAATCAATAAAGTGACGTCAGATCATCAGATGTAAAGTAATCAGTGTGATCTCTTACTACAATTTTATTTATTTAGTAAATTGAATGGATTCCTTCCAACGGCTCTTTCAAGTTCATCCATTCAATCTATAAAAAGGTCTATGTTTATAGACCGAACTTCACGGACTGATGTGTTGTAGATACAAAAAGAAGTACTCACTATTTTATGGACACTGCTTCTCCATCAGATGGATCAATCTACTTAGCATTAACTTCGTAATATATCTCGTCTCTTGAACAAAAACAAATTTATGGGCGCTAGTAAAATTTCGCTTCTGGATCCCTTTTCCCTTATTGGTATAAGGTTGTGTACAACTTCGAACACTGTTTGGACAGTGTTAAGACAGTTATTTATAAGCTACGTTTTTTGCCTTCAGTTTTTGTTTTCATTCAGGATTATTTTATTTTTGAGTGTCGTCAAGGCGAATATTGAAAAAATATTTAATAAACACAACAATTTTAGGAGTAAGCTTAATAGACTCTTATAACAATTAACACAGAATTGATAATAGTATGAAGCGATAAAAGGCAATCCACCCTTGACACAAGACTCTATTTCCTCCAGGAAATTGACAGAGCACTCGCCACCAATCTGAGGAAAAGTTCCGATTGGAAAAATATATCTCAGGGAAAAGATTCCAAAGACGTGTCTTGTCACGCACGCTCCACATATGACCTTTTTATTTTTCTCTCTTTAAACTACGGGGAAGGATTCTTGCTATCATAAAATGTTTTAAAGTAACTTCGTACATCGCGTGAGACTGAAAGATTTATTCCTTAGGGAGCTTCACAAATTACTTCCAACAAAGTATTTGACTTCAATTAGATTCTGTACATTAAAGACGTTTCTTTTAAATTTTACATTTAGAAAAACTTACACCATTTGAAATATTACTTGGCTTTTAGAGAACAAAGACAAATTCTCAGTATTATTTTAGTAGCTAAGAAAGGTAACCGATTCCCCGAAACATTTAATCACTTGATTTAGGTAATTATACTACGCCAGCCCTCATTATTTAGACATTATCAGACATAATGATTTTAATTTAGGTAACTACTCATTTTCATGTAAATGAGTAGGTACCTAAATTAAAATCAATTTACCTTCTTTGCGAAGAACTGTTTGTAGTAGAACTTCAAACAAGCGAATTTAAAGCTGAATTTCTTGTTTGTTCCAGATAAAACATGAAGTCAAGACAAGAACTGGAAGAAAATAAATTCACCACTAAAAACTTATGATAGCGACACACCTCAAAATCACAGACCTAAGATAAAAAAGACTCAAGTGCTTCATATTATGATAAATAAGAACAAAAACCAAGAAAGTCTGAAGACAGTGTACATCATATGATCTAAATGCCTTATTTAAGAGAAAAGTGCGCTGCCGACAGGCGCCGACTATGTTTGACTCGACCAAAGGCGCACTACTCGTAGCGCCATCTTTATCCAACAGCTCTTGTTGGCTGAACGGCAAAGGCTGGCCTTCCACATTCCCTGCACCAGCTGATATTTTAAAAGCATTTTTCATATTTGCACTATCTATGTCAATAGTTTTTGGCAACTTGGTTCTGATCTGTGTTCTGAATAACAGGAGGTATATCAAGTATATTGATAATCAGGTATGTTTTGGCATCAACATCATAATTTATTTCGCTAATATTAATTATGCCAGTATTATTTCCCTTGCAACTGTTTTAACCGTGTAGCTTTATATTAAAACCAGTTTATGATACCTTTTTTTAACTCAATAGTATATATACCCGTTTAACTTTCCACAATGGGCAATTACCATTTGTAAATATTTCAGCTATTTCAATACAATTTACTTTCATCTTTTTCAGTAAAGCATTCTCTCAGTTTTCAAACCACCAATTATAGTAAAACCTTGCTTGCTTGTGTCTGAATAATTGCTTGTCAGATAATAACAATGTTAGGCTGTTGAATAATGGTAGAATATTACTAGGTTTTACCTAAGTTATTTGGCGTCATAAGACAGACATCTTTCTTGGTCATTAATTCACAATGATAGTTCTCAACGAAAGTAATTTATGTGGTGCCATATTTTACAGCCGAGATACTTACTGACCTCGCTCGCACTCAACGATTTATTCACGGGAATCTTGATCGCGCCAGTGGCTCTCCTCCCGGCTTTGTATAAGTGCTGGCCATACGGAGAGATATTCTGTCAAATACAGGTAAGTAATTTTTGCAATGAAATAAGTTTGATGTTTCTACATAATTATATTCAAGTTCATTCCATTTAAAGTATATTTGGATGATCCATTATTTCTGTGTGCAACACTGATAAACTATCTTAAGTCTTAAAATACTCAAGACAAGTTGAATTGCACTCCAACTGAGTACACTAAAATTAGTTTGCCATCAAAATTTCAGAAGAGTTGCTTAATTTAGTTAGAGGTAGGTGGAGTTACAAGGTCCTTTCAAACTTTGTTTAAACAAGAGATGAAGAGAAAATGAGTAAAGTTACCTCGAAGGAAAGAAGTTTGCAATTCGCAAAGCAAAGTTAAATGGTAATCGGATGTCAGGGATAAACTGATATAATATACACAACTTCTGATGCTTGATGATCATTTTGGAAGCTAAAATTTTATGTTTTCGGAGAAAATTCGGATTATGTAAAGCGACGTTTAAAAAAAATGGACACAACACAACAATAGGGATCAAGACGTTAACTAAAGAAAAACATCTGAAGGCCTTTTATAGTTACAAGATCAACTTTATAAAAGGGTTATTGTTGACGTTCCTGAGAAGCGGCGATCCGTGAACAATAAAATCGCTAAAACTTTTATGAAAGCACATAATGCGGTATCAGCTAATGGTTTATAGTGACCAAGCACAAAGTAAGGATGAAGTTTAAGCTTTGTAAGTTACGCCCGACGCCTGCTGACTCGTTATTCCCTTTACGAAGTGGCCCTTTTGTTTCGTAGATCAAGGCTATTTAGACGCCCAGCAATGTTTCCTCATCTTTGACGTGACCTGTTTCCGAATATATTTGTATTAAAACCTGTTTGTTTATTTCAGGCTCTCCTTCGTGGAGCTGTGAGTCAACAGAGTGCGGTTATATTGGTCTGCATGGCTATCGATAGATATTTGTACTTGTTGCACCCGGACACCTATCATAAACATTCGAGTAAAAAGGTGAGTAGACGAATGTTTTTCTATTGGATTTTATTTTGCCAGTCGTTTCTGTCCTCTATGTCGCTGTTGTGAGATACATATTTCATTTTTATTGCTTTAATTCTTTTTATAAGCTAGCTCCACAGTTTCCAAGCGTTTTTCAACCGTATCTTCGACAACCATACCTCGGAAAGTAAATTTTTATGGAACTAAATCCCAGTTAAAATGTAGTAGCTAGAAAAATATTAGCTTATCTAAAATTAAAATCACTTCACGTAAGAAGTTAAGCGTTTAAGTATTTGATATATTTTACTAACTTGTGAGTTCTTTAAAGAGCTTTATTTGGGGACATACACTCGTATCTTTCTCAGAAATCTCTCTTTGAGCGGCTTAGGAAGTTGCTCAAAGTATCGAGACAAAACTTACTTAGGTGTAAAGGGTAGTTCAGTACGTGATTAAAACGAACTTTTTCGTGCTTCAAAATAAGATGTTTTGTATAATTTATTCGGTTTATACTGAAACTTTTAGTCTTGTGTTTGAAATCAGTTAAAGCTGACTTTTATGGGATTTTGGGATTCAAATGGTTTTGCGACCTTTTGAGTTTTAAAAGCTTGTTTATACAAAGGTTATATTGTTTTTGTGTGAGACTACTAAATAACTGACTACTGAATGACTATCACTGTCCTGACAGCTAATAATATTTCACTGACCTCGAGTGTCCAGATTATTAAAGGGATTATTATTCATAACGCTGACGTAAATTAAGTTCGAGGGGTCACTAGACAGTATAAAATATACTGACAATACAATTAATATTACGAGTATTCTGAGGTTGAAAAGGACAAGGGTACTTTATTGAATTAGTTATTTCACGAACTTGTTTTCGGACTCGAAACTAATATTGTGTTATTTAGGAATGTGAAATGATAGAAATGTATTTTTTGTTTAGATATTTTTCACAAAATTAAAATGTTTATGTTTCATGTACAGGGTTGCGTCTTAGTAATAAGTATAACGTGGATACTGTCAGTGTCACTGTTTGCTATCATGGTGTTACCGAGATCTGGATATTACTTCAATTCAACGGGACTCATGGCTTGCGATGTTTTCCATAGCAGAGTGGCTTTCAGGTTAGTGTAACTTAGCTGCATGAGTGATTTTTTTTTTTTTTTTACTTTTACGGTATAACCATTACATATAAAACATTTGAATTAGTTAAAGTTTTAATTATAATGATGCTTTCAAAGGTATAGTGACAAATCTTAGTACCTAATTCAATTTAGTCAACTTAGCAGAGAATGTATAAATTACTTCAACACTAAACTCCCAAATACGAAACCAAAGTACCTATTTATTTGTATTTTTTACTTTTCATTAAATATTGGACCTTTGAAAGGTTAGATTATAACTAAACACATTTTAAATTATAATCATTTAAAAAATAAAGAAGGCAAATAACTTTTACATTAATCATTTTATTGTGGTCATTTCAATTTTAATCACCAACCTTTTTTCTACACTAGGATCCTGTCATGCTGCGCCTACTATTTTCCTACAACTATGGCTCTGATGTACTGCTATGGCTCTGGGTTCCACGTCAGCAAAAATAGAGGGAAATTTGATCCTGAACCACTGCGACCCAACGGAGTGCCTGTTCCTTGTGCGAAAACGTCGCATAGTGATCATGAAGTAGTGGTAAGATATTCGTTTATTTTGAGCTTAAGCATTATACTGTTAATAAAACTTTTAACAGTACAGTGCAAGCAGACCATCTTACTCGAATCTTCATTGAATCTTAAACGACTCGACCACTCTCATCCAGCCTGTACCAGTCACCCTGAAAATATTGTCATTTCATCTCAGAGGGCGTTCTACTTTTCCTTGGTCAATTTGTAATCTCAACGTTAGTTTTATCCCAGGAATACTATACTCTTTAGGCCTTGATATTATCAATTCCTATCTGCATCACCATCACCATCCAGTTCCACGAATTCAAAATATTCCTAGATATTTAATTTTCCAATATAATTCCTGGAATGTCTACTGTAGGTAAACAATTTCCACAATGATTATATTAAGCATCTGTTTTCTTAAACAGGTCACGTAGGTAGCGTATACCTATTCAAAATTTACGAGAATACCTTGTTTTGCTTATCCGCCATATATCTCCAAATCTCCATCCTAAGATAAAATAAAAGAATACAATAAGCATTCATTATACATATAAAGTTACTTTTATAAATCAAGATGATAAATAAAATCTCCCTCACAGTAATCATATCAAGAAAAATAAAATAATCCAGTGTGCTTCCTTCGCTATCTTTTTTTAAAACTTCGTTACCAATGTTCTCGAAGTATGATATTATTGTCTTTCCCTTTAAGTAAGGTTGACGCTTTCCCGGTTTCATTGATTTAAGTGCCCCGTTCTCACTGAGATTGTATTAGATCGAGTGAAACATTAGTCTAGAATTACGACTCTGCTTTTTAAATCGAGATTGTTGTGAAGATTGGATTAGTTATCTCTCTCTCTCTTTGAGTCGTGAAAGTGAAGTAAGAAGTTAAATTTTCGATTTTAAGAACGCTCTGATGAATGATGAATTGTAGCTTCATCAATTTAACGGTCATGGTATACCCATCGATACCCGTAGCGTTTTTTCTAAATCCCATTATGCACTGATATGTACCGTTACGATTAATAAAGCCACACACGGTGCATTTAATTTGTCTATGGAATACCATAAGTTGAAGCATCAATAAAAGTTACACCATTTGAATAGTGACGATAATAATTTGACGTGCATCGTCAATTTATCATTGTCACTGTTCGTCGTTCGTTGTGGTCGTTTATTGTATGCCATAGGTAAGAAAACTGCATCGTTTAATTGGAGCTTTACATGGTTACTGATACTGATTTCCATCCCGTATATCGACTACATCATATTGATAGTAACTACAGTTTCAATAAAGCTTAAAACCATTATGCTATCTCCAGTATCAGACATTACACTAACAAATGATGACGATATAATTTTCTGCGGTACAGATTCAAGCCCCAGTAAGACCGCATAGTGTGAGTACATCACGAACTATGGCAGCGATGTCGTTAGGTTTCATCGTTATGGTCACTCCGGCTACTATTCAGGAAGTGGTTGCGGCTTGTACCGGGTGCAAGGTATGGATTTCTGCTTTGATATTGTTTGTAGCTAATATTAATTTGATTAATATAGGTGCTCTATCTGTTTTGTCACAAAAATCGTCATCATCTGCCTAGCCTTTCCCAACTTTGTATGTTAGGGTCGGCTTTTAGTCTAACCAGGTGCAGCTGGATATCAGTAGTTTACATAGACCGATTGCCTATCAGGACCTCCACAACCCAGTTACTGGCTACACGATACCCAGGCAGGCATTCAGGCTTCTGACTACCCGTAACGACTCTCAAAGATCTACACAGCTGGTATCAACGTTTTGTCTTAAAAATACTATTGTATGTAATCGTTTAGGAGGTTTCAAAGATTCTTGAGATGTATCATTATATTGTTAACATCAAAACATGTCAATTGCAAGGTTTATCGATTCTCGCCTGACCAAGGAACAATGTTTCGGAATTGTCTTTCCCTTTCAAAGCATTTATTACTTCTTTTTTCTACTGAATAATTAGGAAGGCCTTTGTAGATAATAACGAGCTCGAATGTAATGCAATTGTACATTATTGTCACTCGTCTTTTTTTTTTTTTCATTTTGCTTTTTTGGATATAAATCTGTTTTATTTCAGAACTAAGTTTTTTTACGATTAGAAACTGTCTTCCGTGTATCATCATATTACAATGATGAACTCATTTTACCAGAATAATGGATGAATATTAGCAATTTAGTTTTTGTAATTTACTAATTTTCGTTTTTATCATACAGGTTCCACCTTCCCTGGACTTCATTGTCACATGGTTGGCATTGAGCAACAGTTTTTGGAATCCATTTCTGTACTGGCTATTAAATAGTCACTTTAGGAGAATCAGTCATGAATTACTTCAATACTACGTAAGTATCACCATCACAAGGTATTACAAGTTGAACCACGTGCTAGTATAACCACCGTCCAATGGTTTTTTTTTTCAATTGGTTACGGGAATTTACATATTTTCAAGTGCAATAAATTAATTCCATCTGAAATATTAATTATGAAGTTTGGAAATTGCATCTTAACACATATGAACTAACCACAGGTCCTGTACCAGCGTTATCCTGTAAGTACAGGATAACGCTTACCTGGCTAAATGATACCCATACTAAAATATTATTTCTAACAGGTCTGCTGTCGGAGATCGAAGTCGTTCCCAAGCTACGAGAAACCCACAACAGGATGTTGTGGATCCCCCGTCACATCTGATGGTCTACATTCAAAAGGAGAATTTGAAGGCCTCGGAGAAAAATACTGGGGCGAAATATTAGAACGCACTGTATCATCTTCATCCCTTCACGCTATCCAGAAGGCATGCCATCGAGACCCTCTACGATGTTCCGGCTCCTTCAAAGGAACTGGCTGTCAAAGTAGTTCTTGTAAACAAGACTCCAGATTCTTCGACGGGTATGGCCCAACAGATTACAGACACCTGGATAGATCAGCCTTTCAAATAGAATCTTGTTCACGTCAGTGTAGATTGAAGAATTCAGACATGTGCCTATTTAGACCAAGTCCTGGTCTGGAATGTGGTCGTTCTCGTTCCAATTTAAGCTTAGATGAGGGCAATTTCAACAAGATTTGTAACGGTAGGCATCCGGAGTTGTGAGAGTTCCGAAACTGTCCGGTTTTCGGGCATAGAAGTAATAGCATAAGTATGTACCCTGGAGTGGAACATTTTAATTCAAATATTAAGTGGAAGTTCGATGACTCGCCTGGTGCTGACGATGATATGCAAAATTTAGAACATAATCTCGATAGAATACGCAGTTTAAGTCACGAGAGAAGCTTTAACGCTTACGGACTAAAAGAACACGATAATTTATTAGAAGTTGAAGTTAATGATATTGTGGACGACGATTCAGATGAAAACAAAGACTACGGAAACGGTTGTGTTCATGACGTTCATGATGAAAAAAGTGAATACAGTGCTCATAAATTCTCTCGTACTTCATCGCTATCTAATAGAGAACTTGACGTTATCAAAGAGAGCTCGAGGAGCTCGAGTGACACTGAAGTGACGTTAACGCGATGACTTCCGAGGGTTACCTTTGATAAGGCCGTAAATGTTGTTCATTTGGATTTATCCCCGGAACATAGACACCATTGTAAGCAAAAGTGTATATTGTCAGTTAAAAGACATTCTTAGTTGTTTGATGGCTTAGAAGAGAAATATTAGGTTTAAGTACATGTGGACCAGTAGCTTCGGGTCTGATTTCTGTAAATGATTTAATAGTGTGTGAATGTGATTTATGGACGTTAAAAAACAATTGCGCCGAGAATACAGAAGTAGAAGTTTGTGATCTCCAACTGCCTCTTTGGGAGACACGAAAGTTTCTGTAAATAATTTTCCCAGAAGAATAGTATATTATATAACGTAAATATTTATACTGCGTATGAATAGGTACCGAGTGTTAAACGAGATGTTTTAGTATCAAATCAGGTAAAAGAAGTTTTGTATTTTTTGTAATAGTCGGATTGGAGATTATGAAACTATACCTACTTATACATTAATGTAAAGAAATAGATTTTGTGTATTTCTAATTTTAATATCTTATAAAATTAGTTCGTCTACTATATTACTTTATAACTACATGTATAAAACTTTCACTTATGCTAAAGTGAATTTATTCTGTATGTAAATAATAATAAGACTGTTTGAAGGGAAATTCTTAAAGTTATCCAGATCGCACAATACTTTTCTTCTATACATAATGAAGTAATGATTAAAAACATTGTTGATGTCTACTTAAATGTTAAATCAGCAAATGGAGAGAAAATAAATTGTTTGTATAACGTTTGTGTTTTATTTTATGTAACAAGAAATTTAACCATCCTCCAGAGTGGGACACAAAAGCACCCCTGCTAAGTTCTGAAAATCTTAGAGTTTAATCCCTTCAAAAACGTTGCTTAAGATTTAATTAATAATTAGCGACTGTTTGGCTATACATTTTTGACGTTTAACCGTCTCTTAACTTTAAACAATGCTTATGAATAAGCCCCTAAGTAGTTAGAGCAAAGAAAAGAAGAAAGAACAAAGATCCGTTTCTTTGCGGTAAACAACGATTAAATCCCACCACTTTTCTAGTTCTAACACGATACTATAACGTAACTTTAAATAATATATGAGAGAAACATATTCTTATATACACTATACTAGAAAGCAGAATACCGGTTGCTGTAGATCTAATAATCGTTAACTACATATGCGTTTACGTATAGCATTCAAGACGTGAATGTGACATTAACAAGATATAATCTGTCGTGTCATTACATTATACGTCGTGTACTCACGTATCTGTTTGTGGTTTGTAAGAGACAAGTAATATATAGTTAATAGACAAACATCACTCTTGACCTGTAGATGATGATTGCTTAATGTTTTTGCACATATCTTTGAAATATGTGCAAAGATAGTACAGAAACCGACTGCCTCATTGGTTGAGTGCTCGCAAAGGCTACTGCTGAGCATGAGGTCCTGGGTTCGATTCCTAGGTCGGTCAATGTGTTATGGGGTTTTCCATCTGGATTTTTCTCAGTAGTAGCCCGGAGTCCAGATTTGTGCCTGGTTTATGGCAATAGGCACACCCCCTTTACATAGAACTTAATCGTTACTAGGTAAACGTGTGTGCACTATAGGTACACGTCTGCCTAACCCTTCAGAGAAACAAGGCGTGATGTTATGTTATCTTATGTTCATGCAGTGTTAGCAGCGCCATATTTAGTAGTTGTATGATATCCATTAGTTAGATAAAATGCGGCAAATTCGTTATATAAAGTGTATTCTTATATATTATAGTCATGTGTGGTCATGGTTCTCCATGACCACGAATATCCCGAAGCACTCTCGTCAGAATGAACGTTATCCGGAATCACGCTAATCCCAATGGACGCTATCCCGAATCACTCTATCGTGAATGAAAACTATCCCAAATCAATCTATCCTAAATTAATGCTATCCCCAATCACGTTAATCCGAATGAACGTATTCTGAATCACTCTACACGAATGAAAGTTATCCGGAATCACGCTAATGGGAATGAAAACTATCCCGAAGGAATGCTATCCCGAATAACATGAGTCAGAAATAACGTTATTTCCAATAAAAGCTATAATGAGCTATAATGAGTTTAATGATAAAGATGAATCTGTGAAATATAAAATATAAAAATAATAATATAAAATATAATTTGACAATTAGCAACACTCAATGTTTTATCAATCGAATTCAAATATCGATTCGTAAATCCACCTTTTAGTGGTAGTATGTCTATCTAAAATATCAATCAATCAATCAATCAACTCAGCCTATCGCACTCCACGCGTCCACTGCTGGACATAGGCCTCTCCCAGACTGCGCCACAACACCCTGTCCTCCGCCTTCCGCATCCAGTCTACCCCAGCCACCTTCTTTAGGTCGTCCGTCCATCTAGCTGGGGGGCGTTCCACACTACGCTTGCCGAACTAAAATAATTATGCTCACATTTAAATAAATGGTATGCAAACATATTACTTCGACAAACAAATCAAATTGCTTAGGACTCCAGCGACGCCCACTTTAAACAATATCACTGGAGCACAACTAAACTAGACCATCTATGATACGTATAATTTACGGCTATTTTTTACGGTCAGACTACGGTTTACAGCTGAAACCGGACGCCTAAGCGACAGTAAACGTGTTGATGTTGGGACTTTACACCGGCTTATCTCGTATAACTTTCATCAGTATCTCTATATCGCAGTTCTGCAAGGTTACGATCTGGACGCTGAAGTACGGGGGTGAATTAATTTAAATAAGGTGCTGCTGTTAACTTACTGCGTAAGTATAATATGAAATAAAAAGCGACGGAATACTGACGTACCACTATTGACCGACGCCGATCTCTGAAAATTGAAATATGAGAGCACCTAATTATGGTTACGGCTGCACGCATACTGATTTCTTCAAAACTCCAAAGTTGGACCCACACAGTCAGTATACGAAAGTAGGAACAAACAACTAACTTGTTTGTAAATAAATCTAAGTACAAATACAATGCATAGCATTAAAACAATATAATAAAATCATTATATACACATACAAATCATATATAACAATGTAATAAAATCAAGATATGATTGACATGTAAAAGTGTTTGTACATACAAACCTACTTCCACAATATTAATAATTTATCATTAATACAGACTTTCTTAAACCAACAAAAAAAAAAAGACAAGCAAGCTTAACTTTAACCAAACAATGAAAAAGTAGAAACTTTCTTATTTCTGATAGAACGGAATCATTTTAAGGGCGTTCCAATGTATGAGCCCGCTTACATGCAGCACGTGTAATTTGGAACCTAATAACAGGATAGACAAGACGTCTCGCCTCTATCGTATGAATATTGTAAATGGTTGCGGGGACATTGATATGCAACCTGTTACCATAGTTTCAGTACTTGATTCTAAACCCCCCAGCGTTGATTTGTCATCCTGTATAGTTTGAAGTTTTGGAGCATGCAAGTTGTTGAAAGGAAATGTTTTTGTAGATCATCGATAGCTAGTATGGTAATAGCTAATACGGGCTGGTGTCCGCAACTCCACGTCAATACGCGTATTTTGCGTACAGCTAGAATGGTAATAACACGATCAACCTGTAAGTGTATCGTTGGATGTGAGATTTCTTTTAAAACGCCAAAGCTTTTTTAAGGAAACAAGAAGACCATGTTCACCATGAAAATAATAAACAGTAAACATAGCATACATTCCTCCTTCATACACTCCTTTATACTCAAATTATAATTATGTCATATCCATATATTTTTACTGTGTGTACAGACGCCAGCACATCAAGCTACCCGAAACTGTCAGATTTTCCCAATCAACTTTGAACCTTATGCTTTAGTGCTAAAGTTGAAAATCTATTCAAGAAATCTGACAGTCTGTAGTAGCTTGATGTGCTGGCGTCTGTACATAAATAATAAAATAAATAAATAAATACATCATCAGCCTATATTGTTCCCACTGCGGGGACAAAGGCCTCCTCTCGGTGAGAGGGACTGGGCCGTAATCTACCACGTCGGCCCAGTGTAGGTTGGTAGATGTCACAAATGTCTTCGATTTTTGGTTCTAGAACACGATTCCCTCACGATGTTTTCCATCACGGTTTTGAGAGCAGTGGTGATGAGATAATTTACACAAAGTAAAGGGCCTATCTGGGTTAGAAAGAAGTTTCTTTTACTCTTTCACTTCTTTCTTTCCTCCGTGGTTTGAACCTTCGACTTAGAACTCATACGACATAAAGAGCATAGCATCAATAAAATCATTGAAATAAAAAACAGAAACAGCAATTTACCGACTTCGTAAAATCGGTTTGTATATCTGATTCGAGTAGTGAAATCTTTGCCTGAAAACAATAAACCTAAATTAAAAAACATTTAATAACAAAATGATGATCCCAAAATACCATCAGGCCTCTAATTTTAAATTCGCTTCCATAATTACGTAGCTTTTTGTGTCCAAGCCATAATAATCTGTCACAATTTGCAATAGGATGTTTTTTATGTTCTTACCGAGGCGTATTTAGTCAGGAAATTATAACAAATGGTTGTAGCCGCGTAGACACGGAAAATCTTTAGCGTGAAATACGTCACCCGGTGTTTTATTGTGACTGGTAGTACAAAAGTCAGTCTTACGTCGACCTTTGATCGTCATTTTTTGTCTCTAGAAGACACAAATGTGCATAACTGGTAGCCATCGGTCAGAGGGGGATACAGATAGACAAACTAATTTTATGAGGTAACGCTATGATTGTTATTCTCAATTAGGACCCATTGAGTTCAATTAGTAAACAAAAAAAAATAAATAACACCTTGAGGGATACTAAACGCCCATAGTTGTAATAACAATAAAGGTTCTATTGTACCTTGTTCAGTGTCCTTCAACCGAATAAGGCGTTATTTTTCACTAGTTTTAATTAGGAGTAGCTTGATTAACTTGACTGCATTTTATTAGGCAATGCATTCGCTGTAAGTACCTCTCCATGTTCGTTAATGTTACAAATAGATAAGTCGATGTTTGGCGGGATCTTAGACTATTAAGACTAACTATGCCTCAAGGCGTTTCGCGTCTGTGTCATTTCGAATTTCACCGTGAAAGAGACTATTTCATTTGTCTGAACTAAGCTTTTAATCTTTCAAATTACGAGTGTTTTAAGCATAAGGTTAATAACAACACCGTCTCTGAGAAAGGCCATGCTAGTTTACGTTTTTAAAACTTCATTCACCTATGAATGAAGTTTTAAAAACGTTATTATTTTTGTTACGTTATAAAGTTTTAAAATATTACTCTCACATAGAATGAAATGACATATCTTCAGTAGAAATATTATTATTTCAGCATTAAAAAATGCAAGCTTCGAGCGCGTACAATTTTTTATATTTTTATGGATATTTTTTCTGAGTGTAATTCTACCTTGCCAACTAAAAGCATGGATTTATTTAAGTACACTTGATGAATATGTCAAAAACGTACTTATAATAATAATTGAATGTCTTATGTTTACCTTCTTTCATGTTGTAAATTATTCCATATAGCGTACATGATAATTATACGTAATTCTTCTTTTTAGTGTGTCGATGGCAATCTATATACAGTAAGCTCAGAATTTGGCTACGAGCTTGGCACCTTCAGCAACGTCCGTCCACCCCTGTAGCGTGCATACAACAGGACACGCCGGACATGATATAAGTGCCCCATTGTTTGTGGGACAGCACTACATTTATACTGCAGGCCGGAGTCACCTGTGTATCCATTCAATACACATTTTTCCTGAGCAGGTTTTCAGTATACCTACTAGAAAGAGTCAAGTTATTGTGATTACTCCAGTGATCTTTTAAAGAACATCATACACCAACTGGGCAAAAGACGGCATATCTGGGCTTCTTCCAGCATTGATTAATTTCACATAAATGTTCATGGCCACAAAATGAAACGTCACGATGCTAGGTGTATGGTTCCAATTGATCGTTTCCTATTGTGAAAAACCGACAAAAAAACTACGGTTACTATTTTAAACCCGAATCTAAATAGAATACTGCTCACAATATCTTCTACGGTGCAACTAAATGTTGACATGTATCTCCCAAAGGCATCCCTACCCATCAGTACGGTATATGATAACCCTTTATTCTTTAAATATTTCCTGCAGGAGAATTTCTCACATGACGATATAAAGCTTCAGAAATATATTATACTGCAACACAAAATAAAATTCCATTCATATCCACTATTCTTCTAACTCCAATAATAGCCTCCCATAATTTTCTCCTTATTATAACACGTACGGACAGACGGATCATTTTACAATACACAGTATAGCGAATAATATTATTATTTTATATGTGGGACCCAGTCTCGGTCACACTGAATGTTTCATACGTGACCAGTGTGGCTATGGGGTATAATCTTACCCCCTACATGAGTGTATGTGGTATCACGTAAAATGTTTCCCTTGTTAATAGAATTACCTTCATGAGATATTCATTGACTGCAAGAGGTTTTTGTGTTGAGCAGGAAATGCTTTTTTTTTCGGGAATGCTTATTTATTTACTAAAACTTTATGCACAAGTAAAAGAAATAACGTACAAAGGCGGACTTAATGCCTGAAGCATTTTCTACCAGTCAACCTTAGGGTGATGCAGAGAAATATGGCAGTTGCAACATACGGGATAAATAATAATATTAATAATAATAATAATATTCCACAACTTTTAAGCACGTGGGAAAAAAAACAACGATCGATGCCTCTGACGACCGTTAAATAGACGTAGACTTTAGATTGGCTAACGATTTTCTATTTTGTTAAGTAACTGGTACTTGTTAGCCGCCCTGCACTATAATAAGAAAATATTATAAAAGCCAATTAATTATATCGCTTAAAGAAGAGCAGTGTGACTTCTCAGTCCCGAAAGTTTATACAAATCAAAGACCGACTGCGGAACTGGAGTTGGAGTTTTCTCACACTACCTTAACATAATAAACATATCCAGCCTGCTGGGAATGCTCAACACTCTTTAATGTGCCTATTTGAAATACATTATTTGACTTTGACCAACACTGTGATTACAGTAGAATGATAAGATATTAGATCTCACGACCGACAATCTATTTCGGCAATAGGTATACCATCTCGATTGTGATACCTACGCAATTTTGCCATATCGATAACTAAATTAGATGTCAAAACCACAGCTTCAAAATCCTACCTATAGGTATTTTCATAAAATAATTCTTAGGTCCAATTTATCGCTGGTATAGAAGGAAATTAATATCCAATAATTTGAAAATGCCTCTTGCCTTCACATAATGGAGGAACGTTCAGGTATGGAATCTCATAGCGTCGAGATTTCATATTACACAGTGCAATGATTCGTAGGAAAATAATAAGTACCATTTTTATGGATCATTTCACTGACTCATTTGAATACACGATATATAGTAAAATTGGAGGTAAAAGTAATATTGGTAAAGGATGGTATTGTGTAAGTGATGACGTACTTATCAATATTTCTGTACGAAAGAGAAAATATAGTTGAGGAACTTGATACAATATCAGAGGGACGGGCCCCTCTGTTATTGGCTAAGTAACAACAGCCGCACAGGTCAATTGATCAGGTTAGCTACGCTTACCGCGGATGGTCCGTAGATGGGTGACTATCTTTACATAGACCCCTCTGTGCTTCGGAAAGCACGTTAAGCCATTAGTCCCGGCGTTCATTCGTGGATCTTTGACAGTCGTTACTGGTAGGAACAGGAACTCGAGTCTGACAACACCAGTCTTGCCACTCATAGGTACGCAATCATACATACACAAATATAATACACCAACATACACCTACAACACTCCTACACAACAAACGTACACATCATACTTACTCAACACGCCTACACAGCACACTCAAAGCTACTTCTTCTTTATCTTTTACTTCAGACTTTCTTCTAATTACTAACCGGTTCCTACTTTCTCATGAATCCTTTTTATTACCCATTGGCTTTTTCCAACAAACAACGGCTTACATACATTGTCATTTGTCACTACGCCGACTCATGTTAAACAGAAGGCCCTAGGGATAGTTCCCGTATTTTTAAGAACGTTCGCAATGTAATCTCTGTCACAATCTGTCAAAAATACAATAATAGGTAATAGGTAATACGGGCTGGTGTACGCAACTCCGCGTCAATGCGCGTATTTTGCGTACGGGTGGGAAAATCGATCATTCGATCCACTCCAGCTCCCCAAAGAAGGCCAGCAACGCCTTGATGTTACTGACCGTCTCACGTAGGGTACATGGGTTACCGAAGTATTTTGCCCTGTACGTGGCGACCACCGGGCAGCTTAGAATCACATGGTACATGTGATTCTAAGCTGCCCGGTGGTCTGGCTCTGGTCTGGCTGCGCTGTCTCGTCATCCTCCATGCAGGCCCTGCACAGCAAAACTGTCTGTTACTCCTATGACAAAGAGGTGTGTATTAAATGACCTGAGGCCAGTTATAGCTGCAGTAAACGTACGCAGCTTTTATTTAGTTAGACGGAGCACTTGTTTCGTGAGGCGGCCATCCATTGCGGGAAGTGCTTCCTTATCCTGCCTGCACTCACCTTGCTCCGTCCAAAGTTTGTTATGTTGATCTCTGGTGCGTTTCCTTACCAGATTGCGTAGATACCCGAAGGGGAGTGGCACGATGGGCTCAGGTCCCACTGGTGCCATGCTCGACCCCCTTCTGGCAAGCTCGTCGGCTGCATCGTTGCCTAGCAAACCGCTGTGTCCTTTTATCCATTGAATGGTTATTTTATTGAGGTTACCCACCAGGTTGAGGCGCTGGTGGCACTCGTATATTATCCCACAGTCCACTGTATTACTACTCAGCGCTTGCAGAACAGCCATGCTGTCTGAGAGAAAATACAATAATACAATTTACACAAATTTTTGGCAAGTTTTTGACATTGATTGTTGCTGAGATGAGATTGCGACTTGAATTTAAAGGTTTTTAAATACGAGAATTGACCTTCCTGTCTCCTGTGATACAGCCTTTTTTACTAGTACAGGATATAGGTGATCTTTTTCACTATAGTTAAGTACTGGATTGTAATAATAACAATAATAATAATATTCCACAACTTTCACACCACGCCATCTAGTCCCAAACTAAGCAGAGCTTGTGCTATGAATACTAGACAACTGATAAACATACATATATATATTTTTCTAAATACATACCTACATATTATAGATAAATTACACCCAGACAAAGAACAAATGATCGTGCTCATCACACAAACATTTGTCCTGGGTGGGAATCGAACCCACGACCTTGCGTATAGTAGTCAGCGCTACTGACCACTAGACCAACAGGCCTACCAATTAATTGTATTGCGCAGCTTTTGCTTATCAATAACTGGTGTAAAAATAATCAGTACTACTGTTTTTGCAACAATAAACATTATTATTAAAACTAAATATTCCTCTACTCCATTTATTATATGCATTAGAAAAATAAAGGCTAAATAACGACATTTATTCGATAACATTGTTGAAATGACTGGACTTTATTATTATTATTATTATTATTTATTTTATTTCAGGCATTTCAGGCATTTATAGTTATTTACATAGCTTTGTATTTATCGTAAAATAACTTAGTTGATTATACTTTTATATCGTGTAAAAGCGTTTGTGCAAACCTACTTAGGTACAGAAATAAAACCATTTATCGAAATAACGAAAGGGTAATAACCGTTATTATTCTAATGTTTTATTATACTAGTATAGTTGTAGACAGAAACCTACCAGCCAAAACTTATCTGCAAAAATAAAAATTACAAACTGCTTTCACTAATTATAACGACGTGAATGACCCACAACCAAGTACAAAACTTGACCTAAAAACTTATATAGCTAAATTGTTAGGTATGTAAGTAATGAAATAAAAAGTAATTAAGGACAGACTATGAAAGCTGTATTCAAGAGATTCTCAGTCACCTCACCGTACACTATTAATAGATAAACCTGTTTATTTATCCAACAGTAATGGCTCTTAGTCCCGTCGAGGAAAACTTCAAGTCTCGGAAAGACCTCTTTTATTCACTTTTTCTGTCCTTTTTCAACCGAAACGGGGAACGAGCGGTAGTGAAAGAAGTGTAATATTTCACTGGACAGCCAATAAATTACTGCAGCTTTAAAGTCTATGCTGCATTGAAAATAGTAGTTTTTCTTTGATGCAAATTGCTTTAAGGTTTGCCTGATGGGTCATATTCTATGCAACTTGCTTAGCTAGAGCTACCCGAAAGTGTAAATTTTTCCCAATCAACTTTGAACCTTATAGTTTAGTGATAACGTTGAAAATCTATTAAAGAAATTTGACAGATTGTAGTAGCTTGATGTGCTGGTGTCTGTACTCAGCATGGGCTTTTTGAAAAAAAAAAAAAAAACGATAAGTTATTTTTGCTCGCGCGCTTATTTTATTTTGGGTTCTTAATTTTAAATAAGTAAAACTCTGCAGTGGAATTTTAGAATTTCATCTGAATTTTTTGTCGTCTTGATATTTTCCATTTTAATATTATTACCTACCCACGACGTAAATATACATAAAACGTTAGACGAATTGGTTATTGCAAATAAAATAATCCAATTTTCATCCTTCCCGTATTATACCTACGCTTATTTCCTATATTCTACTATAAAATGGTAACAAGAAATCGTAAACGGGACGTATAGGCACCGACTTTAATACACCGCATCACCGGATAACGATGGTTTCATTATAGCAGATAGAAACTATAAAACTGTTTATAACCTCTGCCTTCGGATTCTAGCTGACTAGTTGCAATAACGTGTGTGGGTGATGAAGGCTGGTGATAACCTGGGCTACTGAAAAATTTTTAGACGTTGTTTAAAATAAAAATTACTTGAAATCGCAATTTTGCCGGTTCTTGAATGGCGACCGCGTAGGCCATACCAATCTATATACGGTGCGCACACATGGTGCAAAATGATACCTAGATTTAAGGCATCGTGGCGAGGAGATAAAAAAGAGTTGATGTCATCATCTGCCGAGCCTTTCCCCAACTTTGTTGGGGTCGTGTTCCAGTCTAACCGGATGCAACTGAATTGATGTATATAATAAAAAAGGGTTGATGGCACGTTGTTCCACGCGCGCCTCAAAGAGATGTCAGCAGTAACTGACGGGGTCCGCAGGGGCCGATGCTTGCCAGGGTCGCGGGTTCTTCGAAATAGATACCGTGGCCCTTGGCACAGGCAACTGAATGAATATGGATGGGTTTAGTCAGTAAAAGCCTGACACGCCTTCCCGCTCCGCGCCGAGCGGGAAAAAAAGGGTCACTTCAGTCTGTCAACATGTATGGAGCGAAAGAAATGTTCTAATCCTACTGCTATACTGCAGTGATGGCACGATGCACTCCGGCACCGCAACCTTCCCGCCTCGTCTCGCAGGTCACAAGCGCGGCGCGCCTACCTTGCGACACCGCACGGCAGCCCAAAGCATCGTGTGACATGGCATAGTGATTTGTATGTAGAATGACGTTGCGGCACCTCTCCGGCGCCGCACTGCACCGTTAACGAACGTTAATGAACATCGTGTGGCCTCACTCTTAGGGAACTTCGTTCTAAAAATCAGAATTCTAAATATATACAACGTAAAAAGAACAGTGTAAGTAGCAACGTAGGTAAGGAGTAATCCAAACCATAAATTAGAAAGCGTTCCCATATACAACGTGTAACGTTAAATGCGCAAAACCTCAGACACCCCAACTGATTTTTAATTCAATTGACCTATTTCAGTTAGAAAATAAGTCATTAAAAAAATTGTAAAGGTTTTATGTGCCGTTTTAGTTTTACTGGCCATTCTGATCGTTTCTTGGGTCTGCGACGACGCTTTACCGAGGGAGGTGTCGTCACCGGGCCGCTGCGCCGCGCTGACATTGGCTTGCTTGACCTATTAATAAATAGACACGGCAACGTTTTTAATGAAGATTTTTTGAAAAATGTGACCTATATTAAAAAGTGGTTCAATTAATTCTCTCGTTATTCTGATCAAACTATTTTCTGGTTTTGCGCATTTAACGTTACACGTTGTATATTGGTTCCCAAAAAATACACTCCTTAAGAGGTAGTGACTGAGATATTATGAGGAAATGCGGTGCGGAAGGGATAATGATCAACCGGAAAGACTTCTTGATTAATTCTTATAGATGTAGATAAGTTCATATCTGTGATCGAGAACCCCTAGTTGACTATCTCGATCATCGATTGACCTGTTCGGTTGTTATTATTTAGCTACGGACGAGGGGTCCGTGGCTAAATAACAACTCCAACAACAGTTATAGATATAAATTTCGCGAATCACCCGAGAACCCCTTGCCGGCACCAAAGCTACCAATCGTAACAAGTGTTGACCTCAATAAATCATTACAAATGGCCTACGATTGACAATGGCGGTAAAGATAGTACGGACACTACCAAGCTCGGTTATTTACCGCCTACGTGAGATTGTGAGCTGAAAAAACACTTTATTTCGACGCTTGGTTTGGTTGTTGGTTTCGTCACAACATTTATATTGCATTATAAAAGCCAATTTTTGTGCTCAGTATTCTATCTTTATTATCAAAATCATACTATTAGACATAGGCCTCTCAAATTACACACTATTCAGCTCGATTCTCGGCAACTCTCATCCAGGTGCTACCAGCCACCCTGCGAAGATCGTCACACAACCTAGCCTGAGGCCGCCCTCCCTTTTTTTTTATTGGGTGGGAAATTATCAAATAACTTCTCCCGCTCTGGGCGGAGCGGGAGGGTGTGTCATACTTTTACTGACTAAAAGCCACCCGTGTTCCTTCAGTTGCCTGTGCCAAGGGCCACGGTAACTCTTTCGAACAATCCGCGACCCTGGCAGAGGCCGCCCTCCCTTACTTTGCCACTTCGCAGTCTCCACTCAAGAACACGTCTACCCCAACGGTCATCAGATTAGCCTAGCCGTTTATGAAATCCGCAGGTAAATTATAGGAACAGTTTCAAACCAAAATGGATTGTTAACAATTGGAACTTTGAATTAGTCGACACTTTTGTCACAAAGTCAGGTAACGAGCTGATTTTACATCCTTCAACCGTCGTAAAATATATAAGCTAAGATTATACGATGAAGGCAGCCGTTTCTAAAACTTTTAATTAGTCATATTTCTAACAAAGTCCTTGCTAAAACGATTTAGAAATGTTGAACTTTTGTTAATTTTTTAGCTATTGGCAGCAATTTTGTGGCTCGATCTGGTACAAAACTTTTTTAGGTGATTATATAATTTTTAATGACTTTCGAAATCTTTGAGACTTGTTATCAGCAGTTATTTAATCAAGGGCAGATTTTTCATTCTTCGGATAAATTTGTAAGGAATAAAAATTGTGGTTTGACAAATGCTTTAAAGAAAATATGTCAAATCACTAGGTAACTATATATTCTTTATATAAAAGTTGTCTGGGGATTGAAACATCGGCCTTAATTCTAATATACAGCGTTGTTTACAGATAGGGTCGAGCGAAAAACTTACACTTTCTTTTGCTGTAGAACAGTCACCTAAAAACACGTCCACGTTTTAATCACAATAAAATAGGCATGAGAAGTACGAAGGAAGACGGTATGACAGTCACTTTATAATCCAAACTGCATCATAGGCAGCAGTGACTGAACTCAAAATACTAATCGATATACCCCAACCACACCACATCTAGTGGAAAATTGTGATCGGTATCCAATAACGACAGTCTCACGATACGCCCAATTTATGTCAATCATTTCCTATACATTGCTAACAGGCATCACATGTAGTCTCCACACGTGCTTGTTATGTAGGCAATGTATGAAAGTTTCTTCGAAATTCACAGTATTAGTGTTATTACGCCACCGACACCGACTTCCGAAATTAAAGTTATTTTTCTCTTTGTAGTGTTTTTCTGGACGTCAGTTGTTTTTTATTTTTATAAAAAAGTTTTTATTTTTCACTTTTTAGCTATACCTACCCCAAACAAATTCATATAACACTACTTGCTATGACAGGAAGCTGCATCTGCGTTTATAGGGTACAGACGTGATGTTATGTTGTGCGATTGCGTAAACAATGCATACATATGCGATAGCAGCAATCGCGGTTGTTTTACTTTTATTTATTGAAGAGTTCCGTTGTCTGTCTCCGAAACTCATCACCAGATCTTTACGAAATATAAATGGGACCATTTAGGAATAAACCTCTATCGAAAAAAAAAAGAATTTTGCAAATCCGTCCATATATGACGGAGTTATGCTCGAACATACATAAAAAAAAAACATACGAATTGATAACCTCATCCTTTTTGAAGTCGGTTAAAAACGTTAAATAAGGTCTTGTAAAACAAAGTGGTATTCCAATTGATGACGGCATTATTGAACTGTTACTAGCAGAAGAGACAGAGAGAGAGAGACAGAAGGAGCATATTGGTCTTCTTATGGACATTCCCTAACGATTAGGTGTTGTTATCTCTTGTATACAGGGTGGCTCATTCAGAGCGGTCAGTATGGGAAAGTCTGAAACTATAAGATATACGAAGATCTGTTCTTAGGAACCATGTCATCGATTTTAATAACAAGAAAAACTGCATTCATACATTTAAAAAAATCCTGTACTCAGCTCGGGAATCGAAGCCAGTCGTTTTGAAAAAAAAAAACTAACACTATTTCTATTTAGATGTCGATTGTGTAGGTCTTAAGCAGTAAATGTTTCTATGGAACATGATGTCTAAAATGAATAAAAGGCATTGTTTTCACATACATAATTTTATTTATTTTAGTAGGTGTAGACGGCTGTAGGTAAACTTAAAAAACGAGAAGTGGCCTATAATTGTTTTAATGAAACATTCTAAGTAAATCTTTTAAGCGACAACTATGTTTAAAACTGTCGATTTGCCATAACAATGCGCCATCCTAACCCACATTACTATCTTTAACCCCAAAATTCAACCCTTAACACAAATCAGTGCACAATTTTCCTTCTGAACCGCAATCTATAAACCGTGCGACACGAATTGAAACACATATCAGCGGTGGTGACACGAGGTAAGTACGATTTACACGGGCCGGGCTGCGTCGCGCGGAGAGGATACGCGTCGTAGCGGATGCGCGCGCAAGCGACGGCCGCCGACGACGTCCATCCGACTGCTAAAAGTCGCTGGAACATGGGCGCGGGCATGTGCGTTATCATGACTAAAGCGACCAGTACCTAGTGTGTCAAATTGCCGTTCACCTAAACACGACGCATCTAAACGCAGTCGCGTACGTGAGGAGCCGATGGACTACCGCAGCATGCGCGTGGACCCGAAAGTTTTTCACGCTGTGATGACATTTAACTAGGCACCTACTTCATAAACGTGCTCCGATGCAAATCGACGCGCGCCTGCCGGAGTAAATCGTACTGTATACGGAACTCCCAGCCTACTTTCCGTAATGTTGGAAGGCTGTTTCCTTCCTTTCCAATATCCTCATAGATGAGACTATAGTTCCTTGGAAATAGCGTACGACTTCGACTTGAGCGCATATTTGCACAGTATAATATTAAATTATCATAGTGTATCTACATATGAATTGATATCAAGAACTTTTGTTTGTCTGGCGTTGTTTGAGGAAAATGACGGGTTCAAACAATAAATAGAATTGATTATTTTTTGGGATAGTGTTGTTATAAGCTGTCGATATTCAGATGTTTATGATGTATGTCAGATTTGATTGTGGGATTGGGTAACTATTTACAGATGCAAAACCAAGTAGACAAAGAAACGTGTATGGGGTTAACACTGGCCTACAAAAAGCCTTCAAACCACTGTTTACCTTTCTTTCTGCGAACGTTCTCTGTCCTGTGCTTTGTTGATCTTACTACCTCATTGTAACTGCCTCAATTTTCTCAATTCCATCACCACATACGACAAAATCTAAAAGAAAGATTGTTGCTAAAACCAACTCATCTCGGTGAGGTTTAATATTTATCTCAAAAATTTTTTGGGGTCTTGAAATGCTGTGAGAATACCCAGAGATAAATTAATAAGCGTCATATATTGTATACACCTACCACGGGCATCCCAAAGGGGTACACAGACAGACACTTAGTAACGTAGGTACGTCTGAAATATATCAATAGTACCTATATTGTCATCCCCGGGCTGTAGCTGAGAAATTGTCTGGCCCAAAAGTTCAATTTTATTTCTTTTTATCCAATTTGGGTATCGACCAGGTGCTTCCTTTCAGGCTTCTTACCATGAAGTAAAATGAATGAAGAGATTTTCGCACAATATTGGGACAGAAAATCTTCAATTGAATGCTAGCTTAGAATGCCACAAGATGGCAACCGGCGACGGCATGTGTCCACCCATTGGAGCAGAATTATGACTGGCGCATTATGCCGATGATCCATGAGACATCCATTTTTAATGTGTTTTTCTTCTCATTTTCATGGTTTCTCTAATTGAACAAAGTTGCAATTTTTCATTGAGAAAATACAGACTACTATCCTATTACAGTTAGACCTCAGATTTTGGCTCACTGTCAACGTCATAGTGATCTTTATTCTTATTTGAACAAAGTTGCTGCGGGGATGCTGCCGTTCACAGGTCTGTCGAAACCACTGTGACCTTTTTTGCCGTTACAATAAGGTTGCTGTTAGGTTACTGCAGCCAGAGGTAAAATAATGTGAACGGACTGTATAAGCACTCTTCTTGAATCAGAGCATAGACGAGAAGAAGTCATATAACTATGACGAACTAAATGATGTTTATATAATTGAGCACTTTTGTCTGTTACAATTTTACCACTCCAAATTTCTACTGCAAAATAACTCAGACCTACCCCCCTTTTCTTAGAGATTAATCAGTAATGTGCTGTCTAAGCTCACGTCATATATAAAAATTGTATACTGCTGTGGAAGAGCGGAGTCTCCTAACACCGGCATTACTTGCTTAACAGGAGGCTCCAATCACAAATTATAATGTAAAACTTATTGGTTCAGAAATAAAGGAAATTGTCCATTCTCGGCTTGGCGTGGACACGATGCTCGAAAAGAAACAACTTAATCAAAAATCATGTTTTGTTTTTAGACGCTTATTTATTCTAACTTTTTGTATTAAGTTGCGCCCACGAATAGTGTATTTAAAAAGTACTGAAATTGTTTTATTCTTCGACATATTGATAGTACTCGACCTTCACGGTGTTGCCATTTGTAAAATAATTATTTATAAATAGATTCTAATTGTTATTTTTTACGTTTTACTAAGTCCTCCTCATTCTTATAAGAGTCTAGAGCTTACAGTCAATTAAAGCTGGTATTTGTAATCACGTACATTCACTCAAACATGTTTTATCCATATTATTGGAAAACAAAAGTATCGTAGTTGGTCATTAAGTTCGATTTTTAATGTAATATAAATATATTATTAAAAAAAAGACTTGAAGTGACAACTGACATTGACATAATGTCAGTTGTCACTTCAAGTCACTAGTCATGTCATGACTTTGTTTCTATCGAATATTGTTTTGCTCGTTTTACTCTTATTATTGTTTGCAAGTATTGTTTTGGCTTTGAAAATGGACACTGATACCGCATGCGTGTATATATTACACGAAAATAACAGTCAGGGACGAAATTCAATCAAGCAGTACCTATTGCTGCAATTGTATAGTGGGCCGAAGAACATTGGGTTGCTGCGCTCATGAGATGACTATGATTTGGTTTTCAAGCTGGGTAAGGTACCAAGATAATAATATATATCCACCTGCCCAGTTCCTAGACAACATATTACTAACATTTATGAGTCAGAATAATAATAAAATGTATGAATACAAATGTCTTTATTAAAAAAAAAAAGCAAGTAAGCAAAACAAGTCTTACAAGCATCATGATACAATCTTATTACAATATTCTCTTCCCTACTGGAATTAACTATTAGACCTGTATTATATTTATACTTAAAGTGTCTGTTCACGCCGAGCCAAAGTCCCATACTAAGTGGACAATGTCCTTTGATTTGATTTGATTTGACGTCAACTAATTGGTTTGATTGACAAAAATTAGAACAGCAAAATAAAAAATAAGAAAGAGAAATAAAAGTGTTTTATTCTGCATAAACTAAACGCACATTACAAAGAAAACACATTAAATACACACATACAAACTAGCCAAAAGCTTCGTATTCAAACAATCAAACAAACCAACAACAACATCCAAAAACTCCAAAAACCAGTACCAAAAACTTAAGTGTTAAACACGTCGTGAAATTAAATAAGCTTTTATGAAATTGGGATATTCTTTATTAACAGCAAAATAAAAATAAATGAACCACTTTAAGATAAACGCTTGCTCACCACACTAAACGATTATTCAACGTATAACAATTTATTCAAAGCACTCGAGAAATATCGTTTCACCAAATTAATATCGCTGTTATATGAGAATAATTTATTGCCTTTTGTACACAAATGAAGTTTTATTAATCTCGGCTAATTGATACCGTCTGCTAATTCCTCAAGACAATTGATATCAATAGCCAGAAGTCAGATTGTGTTGAAATTAATTGATTGCTCTCAAGCGGTCATTTGGCTTTGATTAAGATTCTTAAGTGTGAATAATTAAGGGAATATTTTATAATTTTATTTCGGAATTACATGGTTCATATATAATACATAAACGCTCACCTTTTCCCGTAAGGGTAGGCAGAAACTATAGTTAGCCACCAGCTACGATCCATACATTCTGAAGAACATCACCATATATATGACTATTTTTATTTCAATTGTTACGAATCACAAAGTGTTTGTGTTTGTTCAAAAACACGAAGAAAGAGAAACGTTCCTGTTTTTAGCTTTAACATCTATTATAGTATAGTTGATGTCCATTATTAGACGATAGTTTTAAACCCTTTTATTATATATTACCTTCCTTGGTTTTGTTAGTAACTTCGTTGTTACTAACAAAGCCAATGATCGACCCAACTAAAGCGTTGTTTTCTTGTACACTGATTCTCAAATTAAATAGTCTAAACTAGAAGGCGAGTCCAGCTGAAAGTTTTTGATGAAGTGTAGCATTAAGTTATCTTCAGATTTTCAGCGCCAATTGTTTTTATTTTGTGAAGAAGTGAAGCTGGAATTTGCCAATTCTGAATAAAAGTTAAGTCAAAATTATTTTATATCTGGACGGTTTACGAAAAAAAAAACAGGAAAATTCCCATTTACCATATTATTATTTTATTTTCTTGTCATCTGCCTAACCCTTTGGGGATTAAAACCGTGATGTTATGTATTCGTATTATAAGAAACATTTGCAGTTATGTACAGCAAAATAAATTCATCAAAAGTCAGAGGAGCTGTATTGTAATGTTAAGTCTTTTTTTTTTTTATATATGGCATTTCGCAAGTTCAACCTATGAGTTTATCATCTGCTTAACCGGGCTTGCCTGTGGATGCGTCAATAAATTTGGGCCTCCAGACAGGGAGACCGCGCAGTGAAATACGCGGTATACTTTTCTTTTTAAAAAAATCGAAGTAGCAGTACTTTTGTTAATTGATATTATTTAAGCAATTATTGGAGACAATTTTGGTGTAAATACTACGTGAACACGATGTAGAATTTCGGAGATATTAAGACTGTTATGTATCTTAAAAATAAAGAAAAAAATACTGGGACAAATTAAATTTTCTACTGGAACCATTAGAAAATTTAATTTGGTCCAGTCATTTATTTCTTTATTTATAAGACACATAACAAAAATGTATTCTATTATTGTTAAAGTAGGTATTTGATATTTGTGATATGAGAAAAATAGTTCTGATGGATTATATTCAACAGAATCTGCAAATTAGAGCTCTCAAATCAGCTGTCCGTTAGTTTTTGCCTAAACATGCACCAAGAGAACGCTTATTGCTAAATAAATGGATAAATAATATAAAAAAAAAAACTTTATTATTATTGTAGTAGAGAAAATCGACTTATCCTTACCCAATTAATTGTTTTTAATACCAACCAACGAATAGTATTCAATTTCAACGAGGAAATCATGCATCTGCGCGCATTTTTGTAATACCCTTGTTCCTCTTACCCTTGTTCTCCTCTTGTCCTAGTCTCAAAGTACGAATTGATTAAAAGCATTGATTGGTATGCCTGTAAAAATCTTTATTATCTATATCTATGTAGGCTTTCAATTTAAGGTTTTCAGTCTCACAAGTTGTCACTGAATAGAAGGTCTATCTTCATATACGAAATATCCCCGTCACGCGCCAATTAGCAGACACAATAGAATTTTTATTGTTATCTGTACACATGGTGTACATTCGACGTTTGAGAGGTTAAGGGGTCATTATATTCATCATTACGAAAACAACTTTTACTATGGGACCGCTGATTTTTTTTTGCGATATCACGTTTTGTCCTATAGTAAAAGGTGTTCATAATGATGATTACAATGACCCCTTCAGATATTTCGTGTATGATATTATGTGTAATAGATAGACCTTAAATTGATTTTTTACACGAACAGAATGACAACCTACTACCAAACCAAAAATGCCGAGTCAGTTGTCAGACTTTCCTGAATATATTCCATACTGATCAGAATATATTAAACACCAGCACATGAGCGATGAAGTCTCGAACAACTTGTTCTTGCCAAGACTAAGTCACCGAGTCACGCAATATGGCGGCTAGCCAAGGCAATAACATTTCCGTTCACGTAACAACACTTGGCATAGGGTAGTGTTGTGCTTAACTTGTCGATGTATGATCAAATTATATCGTAATAGGGGTGGGAGGTGACCTTTAGGTTTAAGGTATAATATTAGCAATATTGTGATTAGAAATCAATCAACTCAGCCTATCGCAGTCAGTCGCGCAGACATAGGCCTCTCCCAGACTGCACCACAACACCCTGTCCTCCGCCTTCCGCATTCAGTCTACCTCAGCCACCTTCTTTAGATCGTCCGTCCATCTAGCTGGGGGCATCCCATACTACGCTTCCTAATACGCGGTCTCCATTCCAGGACTCGTCTGCTCCACCGGCCATCGGCCCTTCGACAGAAATGGCCAGCCCACTGCCACTTCAGTTTGCTTACTCTGCAAGCTATGTCGGTTACCCCGGTTCTTTTCCGGATAATTTCGTTCCTGAATTTATCCTTCAAAGAGACTCCGAGCATAGCTTCCTACATAGCGCGCTGAAAGACCTTGAAGTTGTGGACCAGCCCGACCGTCAGTGTCCACGTTTCAGCACCGTATGTCATAACGGGCAGGACGCACTGGTTGAAGACCGTAGTCTTCAAAAACTGAGGGATAGGCGACGAGAAGACTAGACGAAGTTTTTAGTGATTAGGAATGATAGGTGTAAAACATTATCTATCTGTAGATTTGAATAGAATGTTAGGAATAGCTGTTGCTGAAGAAAGTAGCTGTGAACATAAACGCATTAAAGCCACAAAATATATGGAAGTCATAGTATAATCAGACTCTAGTGTTCCCACTGCTAGGATACAGGCCTCCTCTCAGTGAGAGTGTTCATAACCCACAACGCGGGCCCAGTGCGGGTTGGCGGATGTCACTCGATTTTTTTGGTTCTGGGATATGCCGGTTTCCTCACGATGTTTTCCTTCACCGTTTTGAGAGCAGTGATGATGAAAACACTAAAACAACGTGTGTATTTCAAGTTAGGTTAAAGGCGTTGCTTTTAATAAAATGTTACTACAGTATCCAAGAATTTATGGAAGATGAAATGTTAAAATAGAGTTCAAATATATATCTGGGTGTTAATTATAATATACAGCGTGTAACGGAAGGGGGGTATCAACCCTGAAGGAGGTGAATGTGCTCATGAAACTCAACAACTTTCCCCAAAGAACATAGGTCGAAATATGAAAAAAAAAAATTGGCCCTCCCTTACAAAACTGACTACCAGCTGATTGATTTACTATGGGAGGGCCAAATTTTTTTTTCATATTTCGACCTATGTTCTTTGGGGAAAGTTGTTGAGTTTCATGAGCACATTCACCTCCTTCTATTCAGGGTTGATACCCCCTTTCCGTTACACGATGTATAATCTTTCTTACGTACAAAATTAACGTACAAAATTAACATATAAGTTTAATTAATTTATAATATTTTAATTGTGAAAGTTCCCAATTTACGAGATATTAGATAATGGATTATTCACTACAAAATAATTAGTTTCAAGTTATCTTGCTGCGCCCTATCACTACTCATTAGTTTATGCCTAGCGTATAACTATAGTTGGGTGCATTGTGCATTAAAAAATAAATAAATAATTCACATAAAGTGGCTGTCACGGTTACAACTCGTAAGTCGTTACAACTGGATCACCACTGCTCTCGGAAGTCCATAAATTCCTGTTTTTAGGGTTCCGTACCAAAATGGTAAACAGAAACCCTTATGGCGCGACTCTGTCTGTTTGTCTGCCGGTCTATCACAGCTGGATATTTCAAGAACTACTTATCAACTTGAAATTTGGAATAGTTTTAGATAACGTTTACCCAACTATTTAGTAAATAAAAAAGTTTTTTTTTTTTTGCAACAGATTCTAAAAGAGGGTCTTAAAAATTCGGAGTAGCTACTAGGGCACGTGAGGTATGATGAAAAAGTGCTGTGTGCACATTATCAAACATTTTTTCTATTTTTTAGGCCGCACAGTTTTCGACTGATGATGAAAAATGTAAAAAAAAAATACAGTTATTAAAACAATTAGAACATCACCATTAGTTATTAGAGAATAAATCTTTAAAGAATTAACATTTTTTTTTCAGCAGCTCTGTGATCTTGCACCGTCTCCATGAAAAATAAGTCTCATTGTTTTGGCTAAAGCAAAAAGCAATAAAAAGAATCAATGGACGGCTACTAAAATGTTTATTTCATTTTTAAGGATCATCATAAGTATCCACTTCATGTTTTATAAAACTATTTTGTACAGTGAGAAGCTGCGCTTTATAAAAAATTCTACGAGTCTGTCGTCACACCATGGAGATTAATAAACAGAAGGTCTATATCATCAAAGATTTTGGTCTTTAAAAGTAGAAAATAAGTTATTGCAGAAGCATAACATAGCATAATCAGCAACGTCACTAATTATGACGTCACTAATTATGCTATGACGTTCCCACTGCTAGTACACAGGCCTCCTCTCTGTGAGAAGGCCATAATCTACCACGCGGGCCCAGTGCGGGATAAGTGATTGATCGCTTTCGAAATTCACTGAAATACTATACAGCGTGTAACGGAAGGGAGGAGGACTGAAGGAGGTGAATGTGCTCATGAAACTCAACAACTTTCCCCAAAGAACATAAGTCGAAATATGAAAAAAAAATGTGGCCCTCCCTTACAAAACTGACTACCAGCTGATTGATTTACTATGGGAGGGCCAAATTTCTTTTTCATATTTCGACGTATGTTCTTTGGGTTAAGTTACCTCTAGACTTCAAATCTATCCCAGAAGTCTTGTCTATACATATTGATGTCTAGTGTACATTTTAGACACAAACCCTCTGCAATATCTGTCTACTGAGTTTCATACTGGCCGGTTGCCGTCTAATGCAGCTGACAGTGTTTTGTTTTGCTCGCTTTCCATTTTCTCCGAGTGACGTCATAATCTTGTCCTGGGTTTTTTGCAAATGCTCTCACTAGTCCCCATTATCCAAGGACCTTAAAATTTTAGCAGTATACTTGAAAGCTGTTGTAGATGTTTTTTTTTTTTAGAAAAAAAATAACCTCTCTCTGCAATGCAAATTTTAAAGAACGTTCGAGTTCTTAGTGCAATTGCAGGGCTTGGCTAACATCACATTTCAAGAAACATAAATTGGTAGCTACAAAATTTCAAATAATGATAACATTATAATGAATATGTGTGTTTATTGTCATGTCATGGGTTTTATTTATTTTGCGCGGAACCCTAATTATTTTTCTAAAACAAAAGTGAAGTCTCGTTAAAATCAAACCAGCTATTTCGGAGATTAACCAGAACAAACAAACAGACAAATTATATAAAAATATGATCAACAGAATTAGCATAAAAAATATTATTAAAATCTCGATTATGATTGTAAATGTTTGCTTGGTCATTTCCTAGCATTAGTGGAATGACACTGACAGCTCACTCCACGCAACCTTTCACGGTGAGATTTTTACACAATCGACCGGCAGTTTGGTAACTGATGACGTATAGGTATGCGGGTCTACGAGATTGTAAACTATGCTCATTGGATTTACGATCTTCGTGTGTAGTACCCGTAAGAGAAAGGACTTGAAAGGAAGGGAAAATCATAAGATTTATGATTTACTTAACAAATATGTAAATATATTTAAATATCATAACATAAGATCACGGAGAGGTGCTTGTGGCTAAGTAATAACACCCGCACAATTCATTAAGGTTAAGCTATGCTTGCCGTGGTTGGTCCGCGGATAGGTGACCATCTTTACATACCAATACCCCTTCGTGCCTGAGAAAGTACCTACGTTAAGCCGTTCGTCCCGGCTGTCATTCGTGGATCTTTGACAGTCGTTACGCGTCGTCAGTAGACCGAAAGTCTGACAACCAGTCTTACCAAGGGGTATCGTATTACCCAGTAACTGGATTGTGGAGGTCAGATAGCAGCAGCTCCATGTAAAGTACTGGTATTCAGCTGCATCCGGTTAGACTGGAAGCCGAACCCAACCAATAGTTGGGAAAAGGCTAGGCAGACGATGATAAACCTCCATGGGCACTTATGAAACGTCAGAAGCTAGGTGCACCAAACAAATGAAGAAAAATAAAATTAAAAAACTACTCACTGGTGTAAAATAAACCAAACATTCTGACTTATTGTCACAATTTTAAATGTAAAAGACTTTGCTGTACATAACTTCAAAGTGAATGCAACTTAAATTACCTCGCAGTTAATCCCAGCTCAGGAATCTTAAACTTGTTTTCGTTTGAGAAGTTCATTACAAGTGCGACTAGCATAAATACCTGTAGATTTACTACTTCGAAACGGTCTTAGGGCAAAATTCATAAAACGCACTGTGAATTTATTTTGCTAAGTAAGCGTTACATACGAATATGAACCTTATTCTCAGGAAGATAATTTTTATATTCATATAAGCGAATAAGTGCAAGTGTCGCGGCTTCCTAGAAGTGCCGTGGCCGCCACATAACGGCCGCTGTTATGTCTGTCATGAAAATGATGGTATCAGGTTTTGACTTTGCGGTGCCAACTAACGCTGTCTAGGGAAACACACCAACATAATTATCGTGGCAATGCTACCAACCTTATGGGCACTGTTCCCGTTGATTATTTTTTCATACACTTACATGTACAGATCACTATTTTAAATGTTAGCTTATCTTATGTAAATATTATCTTGATTAAGTAAATAAATAGTAACATAATTATCTGCTTTCATTAATAACGTTTCACTGACATCCTTCAACGGTCAATTACGGACGCTATGTGGCGTCCACCCTGGGAAACCTTTAGAATCCCTAGCTTAACAAATATTAATGTTGTACGAATAGCGTTCATACTCCAATACAACATATAATTACAGCAAACATCATATCATATTTGCTTACTTACCAAAGTAAAGCCAACGTGCAATCTGTGAATCTTTCCCTTTATGAACGGTGAAAAGACAAACAGTTTAACAAGACAATGGAAAATATTTTTCTTTTCTTACACTTTTTTATGAACTGGAGCGGCAAACGCAGCGATAAAAAGTTTGCAGATTTCTCTCTTATAAAGATACTTTTGGTTCAGAAAACTTTCTGTTTGTTGAAATTGGTTGACAGAAAAGTTTCTTGGTTGATAGGACGATGTAGCGTAGACTTTGGAAGAATTCTATTTTTTGAATCTTAATTAAGGTTTCTGAGGAATTCGTTCTTCGTTATAATCGGGTTGTTAGCGCCTTGAGTCTAAAACCGAGAATCACACCCAATTTGTAGAAGAATGCCTAATTATTTTCTTAGAAATTTAGTCAGTAGGGACTGGTCATCTTTTAGCTGTTATTTTAATTTTTGTATGGTTTTTGTCTTTATATTTTATTACTGATGTTTTTAACTTGCACGTCTTTCTACACGGTTCTCAAAAGTATATTTTCTACATGAATGATGTAACCTATATTTTGCTACAATATTTTGATTTAAAAGACTGTCCGTTCAGTTTGTTGCCCGTCCTTCTCCATAGGTACCTACTACGCTTTGGAATGGGCAATTAGCTTCTTCATTCTGACTGACCGACCCCTCGACAGTTCAAAAGTGCCTGTTATTTGAAATAAACTGGGCCGCAAAATACGCGGGTCGGTTATAAAAAATGGGATTATTTTTAACTGGCAGTGCCCCGCGGTTTCATCCGCGTTAATTTGAGGAAAAAACCTACTAAAATATATTCCATTACTTATGATTATTACTTAGTACATTAATACTTACTGTAAGAAGCTATTTTAGGAACATCACGCTATGATCAGTAAGAGTGGACTTAAGTATAGTGAACCTCGCAGAGCTACCGGCGGCCGTGCGGATTTATTTTAAAACCATGATATCTCCTAAGATATTCATTGGAATCAAATGATGTCAAGGGCAATTTTGTTTAAATTAAATATTTGTGATGAATAAAGTATTTATTTGGATAAGGATTAATATCATGTTTTAGAAAACACCTTCGCAAATTTATAACAAAGATTGCCATAAAAAAAGTTATAAGTAGTGAGTCAACCATAAAAGATAGACATAATGCTGTTGCGGACGTTTTTTTCAGAAATTTTAAGGAGGAACAATTCCGTCATACATAATTTTTGCGTAACTTAACCATTTACGCAGCGCAGGCAAAGGAAGCTCTCAACAAGAATAATTTTTCCCGCTTTTGCAACATTTTTCTTTGATGCTCCGCTCCTATTTGTTGTAGCGTGATGTTACGATAAATAGACTAGTCAACTTGAAAATAATTTTTCCATCGAACGAGTAGTTCATGAGATTAGCGCGTTCAACCAAACAAACAAACAAACTCTTCAGCTTTATAATATTAGTATAGATATATTTGAGCAATCCTTTTAAAATAAAAAAAAAAAACTTAATTAAAGTTTATTTAATTACAAATGTAGGAAGAAGTAAAAGCTTTTATTATATTTTTATATTTTTAATTTAACAACTTTAAAACTATTTTTTTACTTTACTTTCTGTTTATAAATATGGCATTTTTGTGCAGAAATTCATTATTCTGACCAAGTTCAATCAAAATCATGCATCTAACCCCTGAAGATTTTACCAGAATTCAGACAATGCTTGAAGACGGGAGCAGTCATTGTTATACAGCGAGAACTGTTGGTATGTCGCTATCAACCGTTTAAAGAGTGCTCCAGCGATTTGAAGAGACTGGATCCAATATTCGCAGACCAGGAACAGGCTGAACAAGGTACACAACAGCGCGGGAGGATCGATACAAGGTGTCAATAACGTTGAGAAATCGATTTCAAACGGCTGTTGAAGTAAGAAATCACCTTCTACGTGCTGGAGGGAGCAATCCGAGCACATGTACAGTAAGGCGTGCTTCTCGGATATTTCGGGACATCGCCAAGAAGTTGTTTGACTCTTCACGTGACCAAAGGGCTGGCCTATTTTTAGCCCAAAGAATCAGCATTGCCATCCAGCGTGGTAATGCTGTAAGCCTTTTCTTTTGGGCACATATCCCATTGACAGCGATGCGGATGTTTTTTTTTTTTATGCCCAATGAGCAAATAGCCTTTTTCTTTAATTGTTTACTAAATATATTTTAGTGTTAGCTTGTAAATTGTAATTGTTGAGTTCTTGTGGATGTCAGTCAGTTCGAGGTAACAAAAAAAAAAAAAACTAATAGGTATGTGTAAAAATTGCATATTTGATACTTTAGCACATTTTTCGAAATCCAGTGAAAATAGTTATTTTTACTTAACTTACTCTGATTCAAAATAAACTTCATAATTTTAAACTTTTATGACATTGGTTTAAGCACTATACAGTTGTCTATAATACAGTCTTTATTTCATAAAGCTAGCTCCAATATTTTGAATGTAATTGAGGTTTTTGTTACCGACTCGCTTTCTTTGCGGCCCAGTGTAAATGGTTTGAGTTTGAGTTCGGTATTAGTAGGCACCTTTCCATGCGTAATTAATATTGCTGAATCAAACGGTTCCAATTTAACATTTCCATTTCAAATCAACTAAAACTGTACAGAAATAAACATGAAAACCTAAACTGAAACATCCATCAAAATTAATACATTGCTATTTCAACACAAAACGGCTGCGCATTCAAAACAATATAGCATAAAACCAGAAAACATGCACATTGCACATTTCCTACGCCGAAATACGAACATGTTTATTTTCTTTCTACATAGGAATTTATGCAGAGTTCAGTAAGCACGGCACAGGGGCCCGTATAAACCATTGTTTATGCGGTTCTCTCCCTAAACCGCACAGTAATGAGTGTCAAGTGCTTGCGACAGCGTCGCGCTTTAAAATCTAATTTGTACGACAAGAATGCTTTTACACAGTTTTGAACTTCGCACGAAGAAGCCCGCGGACTATAATGAATGCCGTATATTTCAGAGGGTACACTTATAAGCCGACTACATAGAATTTCCATTTTCTTTTTGTTCCACAGTCGTATAAAATCAATATTTTATTGCTTTTCTTTGCTCGGTGTTTTATGAAACTCAAACTGAAGAAAAAGTAGACTTTTTTTTTAGAAACAATATATTTCATTCGGTAGCAGTTTACTTGCAAGCTAAGGAATCTAAGATGACAAGAACTTTTCAGGGTTTTGTTAAGACTTAATTGCCTATTTGTTCTTGGATTCTATTCAGTGAACATTAGATTTTAAATTTTACCCAAAGGACCCTACACCTTTAGGCCAAAACTGTTAGGTAAACTTATTTTCGTAAAAAAGAACAAAACAGAAACAGTCCTGTTTTAAATGTAGGTAACTTACTACACCCCCATCCAATGCAAATCCACACAAATCCTAACACCATTGTTTACGCACCCAGTACACGACACAGTGTCAAGTGACGTCACGAACGCCACCATTAGCGCCACAGATAACACACACCCACTTGTTTTGACTCACGAAAAATAAAACCTCTTCGCTGAATGAAAATTTATTTTTAAGAATGAAGAAGTATTTTTGAATGAAAATATAATGCGTTTTGTCGGAGGAGTGTGTGCCATGGTGTCATGGTTTTCCGGGTAAACAAAAAGGAAAAGTAGAGCGTAATATTTCACCGGAAATATTGATGTTTATCTGTAGACAGTGATAGGGCAAGCATATTATCGGAAAACGGTAGAACTAAAAATACACGAATATGGGCAAATTTGTATAGCACAAGTTTTAAAATTGTTGGGACACTAATGATATTTAGTGTCGCAAGAGTTATAAGGAAAGAAGCAATGATTTTTTAGTACAAATTGAGAATCAAAATACCATTTTAGAAGTTTTAACAGTCGCAATGCACACGCTACAGACGAAAAAGCGGAAAACTGAATTGAATGTGAAATAACGTGGCAAATAGTTTTTCGCTTTAAGACCATTTTCTCCTAACTCACTTAAAAACACATTAGCTGTTATGGCAGTTGCATTTCGTTGATCATTTATATTCTTGATCCATCTTGCTTGAAATTGTAGTGTCGTTATCTTGTCTTCAGCCTTTTTGATCATTGAAGAGTAAAACTCATTGAATTACAAAAGTTTCAAGATAACTAATTATAAATAATTGATTCGCCAACGCTAACGAAAATCAACTTAGCTTGTTCTTGTGAAAAACTTTTACAATACCTACTTAAATAGACATTTCTTGACTCTTATTCTATTATTATTTTATCATACTTTAGTTCGTTGTCACTTTAACTTGAACTAGATTGGCTATACTATTTCTAAGCACAGGAACTTGTTTTAGCCAGAATCTACAAAAACATTAGTTATTTTAGTTTCTAAAACTTACCATATACACATGTTCATAACGTAAAGAAGCAGTTAGTGGTGTTGCTTATTTTTTGCCTGCAAAATATATGGAGCTTGTCTAAACGTGGCGAAAAAAAATATAATTTACGGGATGTCAATTGACAACGAAACGCAAGTGTGAAGTTGGCGCGAGTCTAGCCTGACGTTCGTGCGAGTTAACCCGTGAGAAGGCGCGCTATGAGCAATTTGCTCACACAAAAATCTAATTCAAAAATTTTTTGTCTTTCCCATGCCACACCAATTCAAGCACTTAAGTACCTTCCTAAATATTCACCCCCTCTCCCCTGACGCAATTCTCGATCCGCTCAGTGGCGTTGCGACCGCGCAGCAAGGCGTTTGTGGAGGCCGTGTACCAACGTGCGGCAATTTGCTCATCACGCGCCCAGCAATTACTTTGCACCGAACATGTAAAATACATGTTTTCAGTGTGTTTCGAGAGGCACATTAGTGTAGATTTAATGGATGAATAACACTTTTTAGTTTTTGTTATGGAACAGTTTTTATTGTGATTTTTATGAAACGTGCCAAAAAAATTAATTAATACTAGGTTGTTTTGTTATTTGCGTTAGAAGTTGCTATTATGTTCAATAGTTTTGATTAAAATACTTGTTTTCTTACTTACTAAACCTTGTGTTATTTATTTAAATACATTATAAGCCAATAAATATAGAAACACTAAAAATATAAACATTTTATGATAGTGTGAGCAATTTGCTCGCACGCGCCTACTCGTGTAAGAAAATTAGGCGCGCCTTCTCACGGGTTAACAGAGCGCCACAGCAGCGTAGTGCAGCTTTCTTGACCATTGGACATCGTACGGGCAACGCGTTTTATATAATATTTTTCCAGGTTCAAATATAACCTAATAATCAATAATGGTCTTCAGAGTTTTTCTTCTCGACCGCAAACACATCTACGCCTAAAATGTTCAACAGTGAAGAATCCAGCTCCAATCGGCCTCCGGTCCCGACATACATAACTTAATAAATTCAAAACCCTTAGGACCTAAAAAACATGAACACCAAACTTTTATTACCTAAACGAAAAAGTTACTACAAAGGTCAACAAAAGAACCGAATTATTTTGAGAACAACCTTGACTTCGTCGTGACCCAGATTTTTAAGGACTTTCTTCCAATACTCATACGGATATTTATAATCGTTTCCGATCCGTTTACGGGAAAGGCCGTCATAGATGCACGTCTTATAATAGGTGTGTAAGGGTAGGTGAAAGTACCCCATTAATGCTTACGGCGTATTAATACGAGTGCTGCATATTAAGTCGTGTCGTTTGCAAACCTCCCGCAATTATTTAAAAAAAAAACATATGGATTTTCATCTTTTTGAATTTAGAATTCGAAAACAAAATAATGTTTTTTGATCGGTCGAATAGTTTTATTGTAGCGTCTATCCAAAGGTGACAAGTCGGTTGTAAAAATGGAAATATCAAAGGAAAATATGCGTGCTATAATTTTCTACAATTTCAAAGTGGATTAACGTGACTTCAGTGCTTTGAGGAGATCACTTCTGTGTTTAGTGATGCAGCACCATGTCTTGGTAGGACTGTAGAAAGCTGGTATTTAGAATTTCAACGTGGGCACTCTAGCTTCAGTGACAAGCCACGTGAAGGTCGTCCAAAAACCGCCATGACGCAAGAGAATATCGACGCCGTGCGGCAGCTAATCGTCGAAGATCGTCATGTGACATACCGTAAAAAAGAGGCAGCCGTGTGGGCATTTAAGGGACTACTATCCAAAAAATCCTGCACGAAGAACTCGGCGTAAGAAAGTTGATCTCTCGTTGGATACCACATTTGCTTAGCGATGACTAAAAAGCAGCCCGTGTTACATGTTGTCGCAAAACTCTGCAGCGATTCAACAGAGAAGAGTCAAAACACGTTTATGATAGTAACGGTTAGTGGTGACGACTGTTGGATATATGCTTACGATCCAGATTCCAAGCAGCAGTCAACTGTCTGGGTCTTCCAAGATGAGCCAAAACCGACCAAAGTCATACGCTCAAAAAATGGTTGGCTCGTTTGTGGCAAAGGGTGGTCACATCGCCACTATTGTACTAGTAGACCGCAAGACGGTTAACACTGACTGGTATACCACTATCTGTTTGCCACAAGTCATCACAGAGTTTCGAAAAAACAACTCAAGACGTTGTATGATACTGCACTATGACAATGCAAGTTCGCACATTGCCCGCGATACAAAGATGTTTTTGAGCACCCAAAATGTCGAAATTTTAGATCACCCGCCTTACAGCCCTGACTTGAGCCCTAAAGATTTTTTCACGTTCCCCAAAATTGAGCAGTCAACGTGGTCAACGTTACAGCTCACCCGAAGAAGCTGTTGACGCATACAAATCGGCCATTTTGACTACCCCCACTTCGGAGTGGAATAAATGTTTTAAAAGCTGGTTCGAACGCATGCAAAAGTGTATTAAATATCGAAGAGAATTCTTTGAAAAACAATAAATGGTAATAATCTATTAGATCGTCTATACTTATTTCAAACGACACAACTTAAAAGGCAGCCCTCGTAGGGGACGTTTCTGACCCTGTAATAATTAATTTTCGTTCTGTATAAATTGGTATTTCAGATATTTTCCCGTTTGGGTTACCTTGGTACAAATTTGACGTAGGTATTGAAAACGACCTGTAGGTAAAGGACTACCTAGATTCAGATAAGAATGTTTATTCTATTACCTGGATTGAAGAAGACGCATTGAAGAATGCTGAAGCTATTCACCTTGATTCCACGTGATGGAGTGATCAGGAGACAGGAAGTAGCAGGGCATGGTACAGACGCCAGCACATCAAGCTACTACAATCTGTCAAATTTCTTGAATGGATTTTCAAGTTTGTCGCTAAAGCATAAGGTTCAAAGTTGATTGGGAAAATTTGACAGTTTCGGGTAGCTTGATGTGCTGACGTCTGTACATTATTCTGCTCAAAACTTCGTCCGCGTATAATTTTATCTTCCCCCATTCCCTCCCTTCGCATCGCATCGTCTGCCCGCGCATCACACCGCCTCCTGCTTACTACGTATTTCGCTTAGCGTTCTTCCTTTTTGCTCGGCTCCTACGAGGGCTAGCTTAGTTTAAAATATCCTAAAGCCATCCTCGAATGGGCTATCAAACGCAAAAAGATTTTATCAAAAACGACTGGCAGTTCCAGAGATTAGCGCGTTCAAACAAACAAGCTCTCCAGCTTTATTATTAGTATAAACAGATAGACAGATTAACAGATAGTAAATAATAAATAAAAAACAGAAAAAAAAATTACATACTTTTATATTAAAATATGGATAGTGGGTCGTAACAGTGGTTACGAATAAAATACATACCAAACTATAAACTGTAGGTATATAATCTAGAGTTACACTACACATATATCATAATCGAATTTGCAGCACCAGCATACTATTAGTGCTACGCTAATTAATTCCCGTCGAACTAAATTGTAGCGTATATTCTGAGTAAACGTTAAATTAGATTCATTCCTGCTTTACTGTGGCAAACTTGGGAACAAATTGTAACTTACGTGGGACGACTAGGTGTATTAATTATTATGTATAATTCGCAATACTGTATAGCTATTCAGACAAATTATTGTAGTGCTACCGCCAAGAAGCGCCACCATGTTTTATGTTAAAACCAGAAACTTCACCCAAAAAAAATCGCGGGCAGAAAAGCTAGTTTATTATCAGCATCGCTTGACTCGTATTTTAATAACCGTTGTTATGTAGGTAACAGTTTCATAAACGACTATTATAATCGTTCCGAAATACTTCGCAGCGAACATTTTTTTTATTTTTTTTATACAAACAAACTACTTTCAGGTGCAAGTTTTGTGAACTTAGTGACTTAGAGCTATTTAAATGAAATTATATTAGGGTTGTGTGCAACAACTTTTTTAAAAGAAAATACTATTTTAATATTCAAATTCAAACGTTTTATCATTGCTATACTTTAACAATATTTTTGCATATTAGGCTAATTAATCTTAGGATGACTAAAGAATGCAACAATATGTTCCATCCCCAATATAACTGAAGGCCAGTTCTCGTAATTTAAAACCTTTAAAATATAGTCGCAGTCTCTTCTCGGCGACAAACACATGTCAAAAGTTTGTCAAAAATGTAGGGAAATTAGAGGTATTTTTGACAGATTGAGACTAAGATCAGAACGTGAACATTCTTAAAATTACGAGGATTGCCTCTCTGGTGTCACTCGGAAAGCTGCCACGTTTAAATGGAATTGGACTAGACATATCTGCCGCATGTCAGGGGATCAATGGGCCAAACTTACGACCCAGTGGATCCCGCTTAATGGCAAACACTTAACGGCAGCTCTACTTCTAGCTTGTGACGAACTAGAAAGATTACCTTATAGTACATTATTTATCTATAATAACTTTTCTTTGAATGCTCCTTTCGCACCAACGGCTGCCAGAGCTACCACCATTTGAAGGATCTTATTTTGTCTTGCATTCTCGAAATTTATACATTTATCTATTTAACACACGTATAATGCCCGGTTCCTATATCTGAGAAACGATCCGTTTTAGTTACGAATAGTAGTTTTATATACGAGCGGTAAACTAAAACCGTTCCTATAAAAAACGACTCGTCATGCAACTTACTGACGGCTTGCTACTAACGGATGGGAGGGTTACCGGTAACGGACGGTATGCGTATTGTACGGAGATGGGTGTTTGGGGTGTTCCTATAAATATTTTAAACGTCAGTAAACTGTCAAGATTACTATTCGTTATGTCATTTGGTTACCCGTCAATTTCGGTCGGTTAGAGTGTGGTTAGGAGCAAGGTTTCTAATGTATTTCACTGTTTTCGCTTTTTAATTTTGAAATGTCGAGTTCAGATAGTGATAGAGAAGTGTTCGATATTATATCAAACTCCAGTGAGACTGATTCAGAAGAAGATAATAGGCGCGTTAGAATATATAAAGAAAGAGTAGATTATTTAGGTAGGATAGGTATTGTACTACACTTTATAATTACTATACTACATACAACACAAGACATTTGTTATAACTATATAATTTTTGGCCACAACAAACAACCGTATTATCAGCGAGCTAATTGAATAACCGTAAAGAAAAGATGCAGAACCGAAGAAACATTTTTGATGCCAAATGTCAGTTCGCGCGCTGAACTTATAACGTTCCGTTCTGGTTGTGTACGCTGCATTCTATTGTATTTGGTAAGAAAATTAAAAAATAACACGCAGATGCCTGCGATCGTATAGTTATTTACACATCTTACAAAACTTATAGAACTATTCGTATGTAAATCTAACATATTTTGTCTTGATTTTTGTGTTATTAAATTTCAATTTTACTTAAAACGAAACGTGAGTGAAGAGGACTCGGTATTTTAATGACCAACAGATGTTCGTCAATAGCAGGTATAGATAGTAAATTGTGGAACGGTATTTACGACTCGTAGTCGGTTCTAGAAAAACGGATAGTAGCTTTTATACCATGACGATCCGTTGAATATAGGAACCGGGCATAAGCCGACAAGAAGAAAGAGACAGAAAAATACGTACAAAGGTGATGAATATAATAGAATAGAATATAACACTCTTTATTATTTACACCATATAAATTACAGACAAATATAAAAAAATTACAAAGGGTGGCACAATGGGCGGTCTTACAGCTAAGAGCGATCTTTTAAAGACAACCTTTAGATGGATTGAAAGGGGATGCGATAAGAGAGTCGATAAAAGGAGGTGCAGACAACGTGTGCAAGAGCAGAATGGATAACAAAATACTTAAAATCTAAACAATTCTCCAATTTAAATACAAACATACAATACCACCAACACACCACAAACCACCACATTTGTTTTAAATAAAATTTTCGAGAGTGCAAGACAAACAGACCACTAGCCTGTTCAAGCCGACGTCTCCATTTGAGTATATACATAGTTTGACAACGACATCCCTAGTAGAAACAAGTTCTAAACGGCATACTAATACAAGATTGCAGTCGGAGTAACTTTAAATTGACTTGTGTGACGTCATGTTTTGAGTTGCGTTGTTAGACGTAAGCGTGTGTTGAATGTTTCGTACGGATGTGGAAGTGAAACTAGTTCAATGTTGTGGTAATCTTTGAAGAAATTTTTTGTCATGTCATGGTTGTCATTATCATTAAAATATAATAAATTAGTTAATGTTAATAAATTAGCTAATGTTAGTGCAAATAAATTTATTTTTATCAAAACAAATCCAAAACCGCGCAAAACGCGAATGACCGCAATATAGTCGTGTCAATCAGAAAGCCACAAATTTAAACACATGCAGAATAGGTTCAAAAAGTTAATTTCACAAACTCTATGTAGTACGAGTACTCGTATACCCTATTTATTTACACCCAACTATTAAAGTTGCTCATTATACTATTCTTTAGAAGTAGGTATTAATAAGTGAGACATAAACATTATATCACGCTTGTAATACGTGAGACATAAACATGATATCACGCTTGTAATACGTGAGACATAGACATTACATCTCGCTTGTAATACGTGAGACATAAAAATTACATCTCGCTTGTAATACGTGAGACATAAACATGACATCACGCTTGTAATACGTGAGACATAAACATGATATCACGCTTGTAATACGTGAGACACAGACATTACATCTGGCTTGTAATACGTGAGACATAAAAATTACATCACGCTTGTAATACGTAAGACATAAACATTACATCTCGCTTGTAATACGTGAGACATAAACATGACATCATGCTTGTAATACGTGAGACATAAATATTACATTTCGCTTGTAATACGTGAGACATAAACATTATATTTCGCTTGTAATACGTGGGACATAAACATTACATCACGCTTGTAATACGTGAGACATAAACATTACATCATGCTTGTAATACGCGAGACATACACATTAGATCACGCTCGTAATACCCGAAGTGGTAGACAGAGGTGTATCTATAGTGACACCCACATTTAGCCAGTTATGTTTAAGTCCCATGTACCAGGGGGCGCGCCTATCGCCATCAACCGGGCACATATCCAGAGTCCGGGCTGCTACTGAGAATTTCCTGATGGAAAAACCCAATAACACTTTGTCTAACCTGGGAATCGATCCAGGACCTCATGTTTAGGAATAGCGCTTGCGACAACTATACCAACAAGGCAGTCCAGTAGTAGTAAGTGAGACTGCCTTTAAAATCACTACATAGTATAAAACAAAGTCGCTTCCCTGTCTGTCTGTCCCTATATATGCTTAGATCTTTAAAACTACGCCACGGATTTTGATGCGGTTTTTTTTAATAGATAGAGTGATTTAAGAGAAAGGTTTAAATAAGGTTTATAATACATGCATAATATAGTAGAGAAACACTGATAATTTTAGAGGTTTCTAATGTAATGTCGTAAATAAACACGTTTTTTTGCGCTTACATTGTACACGCTGGCTGAACCCTTCGAGATAGATCAAAATAATGTACTACAGTATTGTACACCTTAAAAAGGTCTACAAAAAAGTCCACGATGGTATTTGTCTATCTCTTAGGGATAACCCACAATAACCATTTTTTATCCTATACTTTTTACGAGAAATAATGGCTCTAAAATTAATTATCAGTGTTTCTCCATTGCACCCGTGCGAAGCCGCGGCGGGTCGCTAGTTATTTATAAAGGACTGCTAGCAGAAAAAATTAGTAAGTAACTATGATGGACCGAGAGAAGTAAAGAAACGCTCTTTTCACTTTTTGAATCGGTAGGTAGCCACTTAGCCACGAGCCACTGTATAAACTCAATCAATCCGTCTCATATCTAAACAATGAGACTTTGGTTTGTACCAAAGTCTGATCAGACTGCCATAGAAAGGTGGGTCCAGATTTAGAAACGCTACTATAAGGTGAAATTGTCTTTATAATGTCACAATTACAAAAGTTAAGATTGCTTAGAATAATCTGACTTTAGGGATCGGGAACAAGGTAACCATGGCCCACTTTATAAACTCAATCAATCTGTCTTACATGTAAACAATGAGACAATGGTTCTATCACACGACCATGGAAAGGTGGGTCCAGTTGTAGAAGCGCTACTGTAGGTGAAATTGCTTTTAAAATGTCACAATTGCAAAAGTTAAGATTGGTTAGAATAATTTAACTTTAGGGATCGGGAACAAGCCACTTAGCCACTTTATAAACTCAATCAATCCATCTCATATCTAAACAATGAGACTGGATTTATCCGGCAGCCATGATTGAAAGGTGTCGGTCAAGCGAATAGTTCACTAATTGAAATGAACGAAGTTAGTTTGTCAATGATTCTGTTATTTGTTTGCTCTAGTATTCGTGGCCTATGGGCGGTAGGCGGTGACTCTGCATTGAGGTCATTTTGACATTAAAGGTGAGTTGATATTAACCCTTCGACTGCAAACGTCGCCTACAGGCGAAAAAAAGTGTCCAGACCACCAACGACGCCTTTAGGCGACACCACTTTTGACCCTTACTTACAGGAAATATAGTTATTTTTTTTTAATATAAAATGAAAGCGAATAAAATAAAAGCTTGTTCTTTGACGTATAATAATGAAATTAAAATTTTTATAAGACCATCAGTAAAATCGTAAAAATATAGGCCCACCAGACGCCATAGTCGCTTTAAAGCTACACTAGTGATGAGGTAAAAGTCGATATTCATTTATTAAGCTACATGTTGTTAACTGTAATTAAATGACTGCAATCAATACCTGCACCCTGCACGCGGAGGGTATTAGATGGCCTGCGGGTGAAATATAATAATGGGTTCAGGGTGCTGTTGAGGTTGCCCCGATTCTGCAGCGCGTCTGGCATGTTTGCTTTAGAGCAAACCGACGACTTCTTTGCCATCCGGAGGAAAAAGTCCGCATCCTTGATAAGCAGAATGAGGCTAGCACCAACAGCATTTTGAAAACCCTAGCTGAAAAACACGGTGCACCAATATTTAGACACGCTGTCCGGTTGCTCGTGCGGCAGGGTGAATAGAAACTGTTTTTATTTTTGATTATTTTATTTTGATTATTTTTACTATTTTGATTATTTTGATTTGATTTTTAATTTAATTTAATTACTAACCCTTAGTTGATAAGTTATTGCAGTACTAACCATTGGACCAGTGTTGTCAAATTAATAAATAAATTGTTATTATTAATACAGATACTTTAAAGTAGTTATTATTCTAAACAATTTGCATAATAAAAATAATTTAATCAAAAATAAATGATTTACTTGCAATGTAAAAAGCAAAGAAATTTAATCTTTTCGCACACAAAGGCGGACTTAATGCCTTAGGCATTTTTTACCAGTCAACCAAGGGCGGTAAAGAAATATTTTTTTTATTGATATTTATTTGTTTTCATTTTAGTCGTGCTTGTGGGCAAGTTTTTCATTTTAGATTTTTAATGTGATTGTTATTTTAAGTGTTAGTTCCTTTATTAAATTACAATTGAAAACCATGGCAACTTTCATTTAATAAAAAAAATGTTAATATCACTTTTATGTATGGAAAATCAATATAATATTACGGATTTTAATTTTATCGATATTAATAATACCCGAGTTTAACCTCATCACTGGCTTTCCGTAATAAAAAAATGGTTTGGCGTACAGCGTGCACTTTCGCTGCGCGACCCGTGGCGGTCAAAGGGTTAAAGATTGACATTGCGGGAAAGTTGTTTGTTGCTTGCCGTATGTATGTAGTTGTTGCAAAACTTTACATGATAATGAGAACAGGCCTTTGCGCTGCAGTAGGACAATAATAGGCAGTATTCAATTATATTACTTTTATAAGGTTCTGTACGCGTCATTCCTAATTTTAAAATGTAATACACAAAGTAAATAAATGACGATCGACAAAAGATTCGTCCGCAGCAATGTCGGAAAGTGAATAAGTTTCCGTTTTACGAGTTCCCAAATTGTCGAAAAAATTTTACTACAGTTTGTAGGAATAGTTTTCAGTGCGATGATCTGACCGCGACGCATTATTGACTGTGTATATAATGTTATTTTAGCTGGGTTTTGTTTTTAACAACAACAGTGGGGATTTTGATCAATATTCAAGTTTCCAGATCAAGCATTGAGTTGTTGTTGTGTGTTTTGAATTTAAATGTAGGTATATGCAGAAAGTAATATATTTAGCTTCCATTGGGAGTGTTTGGGTACGGTACCCTACAGAGAGTACCAGAAGTTCGCCTGTACCCCATCAGAATACCAAATTTCGCCAAATATCTTCGCCCTATTTTCACGATAATTACACGAGTGCGAGTGCAATTTTACTGACAACTATCATACTGAAAATAACATATTTCGATAACCTAATTTGCCTTGTCCCCGAAAACAGACAGCTGTCGGAAGAATAACGGTCATCTATTTGATTTATTAAAATGACAAAATTTTCGGGTTTCGGATTTGTGAACAGCGTTTAGAGAATCCCTTGATAACAATGATTGATGTTCGTTTCGGTACGGAAGCGTATGAAATGGTTGTGAACAGCTTACAAATACAGCATCACTACTAACTGCGTCTGTAAGTCGCGTCCGACATATTTCCAATTTTAGCTCACCTCGCATTATATAGACTTTTCGTAAATATGATAAATGATAAATGATAAATGATTTATTTTCTGTAAGTAGGTTTGTACAAACACTTTTACATGTCAATCATATTTTTTAAACTAGATGAGGTCGGCGTTTCCTATCTGACTACTCTGAGAAGAAAGGCCGAAACAAACTCAGAGGTCACAGTCTCTTTTAAAGTCCAGACATAATCTTGGTCAGATCATGTGAAGACCATGCAGATTGGTGTCTGAAATGGTCTTTTGAGTAAAGAACCACACAGATTGAGCGGACCTGTCCAGTCAGTGCACGCATTTGTCAAAAATTGTGTAGCTCTACTCAGAACTTGAGGAGCCTTACGATTCGACGAACAATACCAATGAAAGGACATTTGGGTAGGCCGCATAAATTACTCAAACTGCCAGACCATGATTAAAACTAACTAAGAAGGAAAAAAGAAAAAAGAAATGACCCACATAGTCTTCACACTCACAATAATAATAATAAAAAATAAGATACTATACAAAGTAAATATCCATGTCATTGTTTATATAAAATTCATCAATGTCAATGTGTATATAAAAATCCGGACATCATCTTTGATCTTTGAGGACCATGTAGATTGGTGTCTGAAGTGGTATTTTGAGGGAAGAACCACACAGATTGAGTGGACCTGTGCAGTCAGTGCACGCATTCGTCAGTAACCGTGCAGCTCAACTCAGAACTTAAGGAGCTCAACGATTCGACGAGCAATACCAAGGACAGAACATTTGTGTAGACCGCATAAACCACTCAAACTGCCAGACCATGATTAAAACGGAAACAATGACCCACATAGTCCTCACATTCACAATAATTAAAATAATATAAGACTTTAAACAGTAAATGTTCATGTCATGTCATAAATAGATATTTAGAAAGAAAAAAAATAACAATAACAAAAGTGTAAATCAGCAAAATAAAAAATAAACAACATTCACTGTCTAGACCTATTGGAGCAGCTCAATCCCAAGCGTTTTTGTCCTCAATATAGTCTTTTACAGTATAATAGGCTTTCTGGCATAGTTTTAGCTTTATAAAAGATTTGAATTTATTAATGCTTAGTTCTTGAATGTGGCTAGGAAGTTTATTATAAAAACGTATACATTGGCATCTAAACGAGCCACCTATTTTCTTGAGCCTTGTTGTAGGAACAACAAATTTATGTTTGTTCCTAGTATTTATATTATGGATATCACTGTATTTCTTAAACAGATTAATATTTTTATGTGCATACAAAAGATTATCATAAATGTACTGAGAAGGCACAGTCATTATATTAATCTCTTTAAATTTGTCTCTGAGGGAGTGTCTTGGACTTAATTTATAAATGGAACGAATTGCCCTTTTTTGTAAAATAAAAATTATCTGAATTTCGGCGGCATTTCCCCACAACAGAATACCGTATGACATCACACTATGAAAATAACTAAAGTAAACTAAACGGGCTGTCTCTAAATCAGTTAAGTCACGAATTTTCCTAACGGCGTATGCTGCAGAGCTAAGCTTTTTTGACAATTTATCTATATGGGGGCCCCATTGAAGCTTGGCATCCAAAGTTATGCCTAAGAATACTGTGGTATTTTCGGGTTTTAACTCTTCACCCTTTATGAGAACACTAGTTTCTACTTGTCTAACATTTGGTATCGTAAACTTAATACATTTGGTTTTTTTTTCGTTAAGAAGTAAATTATTAACATTAAACCAGTTAACTACTTTTGCGAGGGCACTATTTATACTGTCAGTAACCAGCTGTTGACGTTTGAGTTTAAATAAAAGTGAAGTGTCATCTGCAAACAAAACTATATCATGTTCATCCTTTATGAGGTAAGGCAAGTCATTGATATAAACAATAAATAAAAATGGTCCAAGTATTGAGCCCTGTGGGACCCCCATTCTTACTACAGATCCGGGTGACCTTTTCCCGTTAACATCAACTCTCTGAATCCTATCACTTAAGTAAGAAGTGAGAAGATCCAGAGAGGCGTTCCGGATTCCGTAGTGGTGAAGTTTCCTGATTAAGGTTTCATGAAGAACACAATCGAATGCCTTGGACAAATCACAAAAGATGCCCAAAGCATCGCATTTGTCCTCCCATGCATTATAAATATGTCCTAAAAGTTCAACTCCGGCATCGGTAGTTGAACGACCCCTTGTAAAACCGAACTGTTTATTATTCAGTAATTTATTGTTATTGAAAAATCTTTGCAATTGATTTAAAATAAGTTTTTCATAAATTTTACTAAAGGTGGGTAGTACGGAAATAGGTCTATAATTAGTAGGGTCTGATGTACTACCTGATTTAAACAACGGTATTATTTTACTGTGTTTCATAAGATCAGGAAACTCACCACATTGAATACAATTATTAAATATAACAGCTAAAGTAGGTGCTACAATGTTTATAATTGTCTTAGCAACATCCACAGAATTACCCCATAGATCTGCAGTCTTTTTTACATTTAACATGTGAAAAGTTTTAATTATATCTGTACAAGTGACAAATTCGAAGTGAAATTCCGAATCACAAACTGGAACGTTTTCCTTAAGTAAAGACTCTGCAGCAGTGGGTGAGGAGCTTAGAGATTTAGTAGTTGACACAGGAATCTCTGCAAAGAAATTTTCAAAGGCCGCGGCAACCTGGGAATCTGATCTAATTACATTGTCATCAATAGCAAGGCTGTAGTCACTACTTCGGTTGCATGACCTTCCTGTTTCGCTATTAATGACATTCCAAGTCATTTTTACAATCATTCGTACAATGAGAAGTCAACTTATACTGGAAATATATAGCTTGATATGGCGTCGTGTGTACCATTATTGATTCATTACCTTACTACAAACTGTACCAAAATTAACCTGAAACGTTTCGTACAAACGAGGTTTACCAACAAACTGTTTCAATTCACTCATTAATTACTGCAGTTGCGTTGCCGCAGTTAATATTGTTCTGTCTGTTGTCATAGATTAAACAGCTATCGCTTATTGTTATTTGCCAATTGCGGTATATGGGCCAATCTATGTGGCTTTTAATTACTAAATGCTCATTTCTGCAGTTTTTAATGGGAAGGTAAAGCTGAAGGGATACAATAAAAAGTTTGACGAATAATCTTTAACAGGTGTGTGTATGGTATGGTTCTAGAATAAAAGTTTCAGTAAAATTCTTTTTTTTCAGCAAAACCGTAAAGTTCTCGTTAAGCTTTGGCAAAGTAGGATCTGGGATGAAGCTCGCTAACGCCGATTGTGTCAACTACCTTACTTGCACGGAGGTATTCAAACTGACGCGAATATTAAACGGAAATTGCAGAGTTATTTTCAAAATAAATAGCGTAGAGTCATCTCAACATCTCTTCTTTGAATTTGTATATATTTTTATATATTATAAATATATATATACAAATAAATATTTATATATTATAGTAAATCGTAAGTATGTGTTTATAACCTATTTATGTATTTGTCTAGTTTTTTAGTATTTTTATTTTTATCACTGTCCTCTCAACCAAAGCACCTGCCATCTAATCTCTTCACCACCCTTGGTTGATCGGTAGAGAATGCCAAAGGCATTAAGTCCGCCTTTGTACCTTTGAATGTTGTATAACCGTCAAAATGAAAACTACTGTTACTGTGTCGTGCAACTATCCCGCTGAGCTTAAAGTCTTACTGTCATAGGACCCTAAAATTAGGGTTTAAATCCCTTTGTGAAAAGAAAGGAAAATAGTGCTAAAGTCGCTTTACCTTTAAATGTAACAAAATTTTAGAACATACTGACCTAAATTCAGACATCGTACGAAGAAAACCAGAAATATATTTCGTAAAGAACTGCCAGTAAAATCATAAGCGACTGCAAGGAGTCGGGATAAGCTATGCGGTACACCTGCACGGAATAATGTTCCTAGGGGATGTTTCAAGCTTTAAAATAAAGTAACAACGTGTGAGAAGTATCTTGCTTTAAAATCGATGAAATTCATATCGGATGATCGGTTTTAAAATGAAATTCATACATGGATGGACATGGCGTAGCAATTCTGTGATCGTTTCAGTTGTAGGTTTTCTTTGCCTAAATTATAATAACGGGGAAACTACGGGGCACTACAAACTCCACACCAATTATTAATATAAAATAACTAACTGATTTACTTAAAACAACAGTCAACCAATAACCGTGAAGATCATATTTCTTAGGCCAAATAGATATTTCGTTGAGTGAGTCCACCCAATGGATTTCAGTGTACATACTGACGGAAATTGAAGTTTCTTTATAGCTGAGTAAACTATTAAATATTCCAAATAAACCCTCAGATCAAAAATATTTGGATACACAGAGTCAACACCGAAGCGCTTTTACGGAAATTATATTGGTTAACTCATATTGGTAAAATTATATTGGTAACGCTATACATTTTAAAAGACATGAGCTCGTTGGCATATTTATATGACAAGATACCTATTTGAATGGTCAAATATTGATATAATAAAGAAAAAAAAATCCAAATTTAAGGTCAGAGAAACTGAAGGTTGACTGACTTAAATTGACCGTATATTCAAATCACAGCTGTCATTCTTTGACAGTTGTATGAAATGGCTATAACACGGTAAAATGACAAAAAGGGGTCAATTTTCTTCACAATGAGGGTTTTCTCAAAAGAAGTTCACTGGGTCTGAGACGTTAGGTCCAGGCACCTGTCAAAAGTGTCAAAACGCCTAAATTTTATTTAGTCGTGATTTAATGATGAATGAATAACTGAAACGAATGAAGAATGAATAACTGAAACGAATGATGAATGTCATCACATAGGTATTTTACAAACTTCTGTTCGCGACTTCATACGCGTGAAATTTATAGTTTCCCCGATCCACCCCGTCGCATTGAAATGAAATGAAATGAAAATATTTGTTTCAGACTAAAATAATTTGGATTTATAAGTCCATATTATGTTGTTAGTAGATGGATACTTAAAGCTATGTTAGTAAAATTTAAAATTATTATTATTATTTTGGACATGAATGGACGACCCACGTCCACTCCATCCGACACCACGTTCAGAAGCGTGTTGGTGCTATGTTTTGCCCAAAACCACAGGGAAGCCGATCTTTTGCGAAGCACCGCCTGAAAACCGTCCGTGCCGAGGTCGGCGAACATGCCAGAGGCACTGCACCGCCACGGAAGCCTCAACAAACTCCTGAACGTGTTGTTATACTGACGCGCAGAGCATTGTAGGCCTTTCTAGTGTAATTGCTCCACAGGTTGCACGTGTATAACGTTGCGTGCATTGCCTGCCCGCGCTATTATTTCGTTTTCGTTTCTAGTTCTTTCTGACTTTTTCTATATTTGCTCGACTCCTGAAGGGTTCTAGTGTGATGTTATATAGCCTATAAGCCTTCCTTAAGAATTATGCTATCAAATCCAACATACATTTTCTAAATCTGACTGGTAGTTCCAGAGATTAGCGCGTTCAAACAAACAAACTGTTCAGCCTACATGATTACTATATGTATGTAGATATTAGAAAACTTCTGGCCAAAGTGGCGCTAACTGGGGGTGTGAATTTTATAAAAACCCTCATTAGTTTCCTTGACTGTGTCTACACCTAAATAAATATGAAACTACCATTTTATTTCTTCTACAAGACATAAAGAAGAAATGGCAGTCTCATTTTAATTACTTTCACGGATCCAATCTTGGATGAAGAAAAAGCTGATCATGTTGATACAAAAATCACAAATGTCCCTTATTGCGTCACAAATTTGGTGTTGAAGTACATTATATATATTTATATTATATACTTAGTTACCGACGCGGAAAATGAGCAAATTAACTTTATGTCACTACACAAGAAGGAAATAAGGAACTTGCTACATACAAAGCTACGAAAAGTGCACATAAAGAAATAAAGAAAGAAAAGAAAGAAAAATATTTCATTAGAGACACGTACAGGAAATATAAACGTAGATAACAATGAAACAGCCAGGGCTCTTTCATGGTTATCTACGTTTTTAAATCCGTCTTATTTAAATCCGCGATAATTTAATGGAATTTACCAAAATTAACTATTTTAAATGAGTAGGTATGTGTCTACGATAGGTTGATTTTATTGATTGATGTCTTTTAAATATATTTCACGCACTCATTCGGTACCACGACGACGAAAAGGCCACTTCGTTAGAAAAGAGACAATATATATTAACAAAAGCTTACTATTTCTAGCATTCCATACTTGCAATCCAGCACAAAACCACAGGGGACCCACGCGGTGCAGTTGTTAGTTTAAACGATTTTCCGTCTTGTCGCGCGTCGCCATTTCACCGCACGTTATCGCATTACAATCAGTGTGAGAAGTTCCTTAGTTTATCACGTTAACCGAGTTAACCCCCGAGGGTGTATTTTTAGACAGGTGGGGATTTTCTTCGGTTGTAATACCGTGAGACGTTTTGTGGAAATGCTGTAAACAGAAAGGAAAGATAATGTTATGAGTATTACAATACGGTTGGATGAAAGATATCTACCAATTTTTTATTTAACTCGGCGTCATTGAGGTTGGGTCAAAATAACCCGGCTGGTTTAAAATTTCTAATATTTTTTAAATTACGCGCGCGACCGCGACGTTGCCGTTCTGTGCAATAGCTGGAGCCAATATTGTACATTTTTTTTATTGTAATTTTTGAGAGTTATTTTAAAAGTCATTGAATTCAATTGAACGTTTCTGAATTTAATTATTTTTCTGTGTTGTGGTGTTCCGTCACTTCCGCGGAAAAGTACCGCAGAATAACACAAGAACAAGCTAGTGAAGTACTATTTTATAATAAAAAAATGTATGTTTAGGTTAAGGTATTTATGGTTTTTGGGCCTGTGTCACCTGAAATAAATGAATAAATAAATAAACAATAATAAAAATTATTTACAATAAAATTTACTAAAAACCAGAGTTAAGCATTAGTTAACAGGTATTCATGAACTAGGCCTTTTTGGCGTAGCTGTGAGGCACACAGTACAGTTTACTATTAACGTATTACTTGCGTGAATATTGTGTGACATAACCTGGGTCAATTTTTTTCTGTTATTTCTTCTAAACTAACTAATATTATAAAGACAAAATATTTGTTTTTTTTTTATATGTTTATTTGTTACGCTTTCACGCTAAATCGGCTGAACGGATTTAGATGAAACTGCCACGTGACCTGGGTTAGGACATGGGACTTTTATGCCAATAATTCCATGAAAATAAATCTTAAGCAGGTGAAATCGGAGCGAGTTCCTTATAGCCAGATAAAATACGATAAGGATTAATAAATAATCACACTTTAGTTTACGACACAGATCGATCGAAACTTTCTCACTACTTGGCTATTAGTTTGCCCTTTGAATTAATTGCTTTATAGTTTCCCGCTCAGTGAAACTTTGTTTTTAGTTCAAAGAGACAAAATGGACCTAATAAAACAATCGAAAAACTGAGAATGATTTAAGACAAAAAGACATTTTTCCAACTATTTACAGTGGCCTCCAAAAGTTACTTGAAATGGTACACCACAGACTACCTACAATATTTTTCTCTCCTTCCCTTTTCAATCCATCCAAAGGTTGTCTTTAAAAGATCGCTCTTAGCGATAAGACCGCCCATTGTGTCACCCCTTGTAAAATTCCTATATTTATGTCTGTAATCTATATGGTGTACATAATAAAGAGTATTCTATTCTATTCTATTCAGCAGTGCTATTCTTTAAAAATCTCACCGTGAGAACTTAGGTGAAGTGAGCGGGAAGTGAGCCGTCATTAGGGATTAACACTATTGACACTGCTCACTTCAAGCTCACTTCACTTATGATTTCACGGTGACATTTTTACAGAATCGACCTGCTGGTACTCCTAAAGGATTATTTGATATTTTTTTATAAGTCAAAGGTAGTAGAATTAGTTAATAAAAACTTTATAGCAGTTCCAACATCTGTATCAATAGAATTTTAAATCATAATGTGGTGAGGCCACTGTATACAACGTGTAAAGTTAAATGCGCAAAACCTGAAAGTAGTTTGATCAGAATAACGAGCAGAATTAATTGAACCACTTTTTAATATAGGTCACATTTTTCAAAAAATATTCATTAAAAACGTTGCCGTGTCTATTTATTAATAGGTCAAGCAACCCAATGTCAGCGCGGCGCAGCGGCCCGGTGACGACTCCTCCCTCGATAAAGCGTCGTCGCAGACGCAAGAAACGATCAGAATGGCCAGTAAAACTAAAACAGCACATAAAACCTTTACAATTTTTTGAATGACTTATTTTCCCTCTGAAATAGGTCAATTGAATTAAAAATAGTTGGGGTGTCTGAGATTTTGCGCATTTAACGTTACACGTTGTATAGGCTCTGCTCCTACTTTATCCATAAGACTTAAACATATCTTGCGAAATGTGCGTGTATCATAGGTACCCCTCTGCCTTATCCTTCGAAAAATATAGGCGTCATGTTACATTATGTTATTTACAACAACAATGAACATTCGAACAACCAACTTTCGTAGTAAACTATGAAAGTTTATTGTTATGAAGGTTGGTTGTTGCTTGTACAGTTGTACACTATTGTGAACTCCTAAATTGCTCCACCCAGCTGGGAATCAAGTACACAGAGCTAATGCGTCAATCGGAACCGCCCACCCACATCCACCCGTAGCGCCAATAAAATACACAACCTATTGACAAATACCCACACACTTCGTATAGCCAGTAGTTTAAAACGCGCAGCTGTCCCTATCCCCGAGGGGATACATTTCTAGTAGGACTGTACCACAGGAAATAGAGAGCAGTAATGCAAACTTTAACACATTGAACGCCGTAGTGGTTACCAGTGACCACCACTAACCACCACTGAACGTTCCATATGGGCTGACGCTGATTCGAGATTTCGGCAAATTTTACACGTTATATTTTATTGGCTCATACGGTTCAAAATAGTCAAAAACCCCACTCTAAATAATTATTTCTTATTACTATTCAAAGAATTAACTAAAATAATTGCTGTCGCTCACCGGTGACCACCATGGCGTTCAATGCGTTAACTAACGAACTTTGGGGTGAGTTCAAATATTCATGGTGATTTCACATTCTCACTCAAAACCTCGTGTGAGCCAGAAATAAAATCTTTTCTTTTTTTCGAAAGAAGAACTCGGAAGGTAGAACATCATCATGATTTCTGCTGAAAGACTGAAATATTGTTGTTTAAAAAATAGTGTTACATCTATAAGTACTTGCATGACGCTAATACCAGTTGTATGCCGTTATATCTGGAGGACCTTTGACTCCTAAAACACAGGCTTTTCACTTAGTTTAGGAGACATCAGTTCGCTCTTTTGTACAATATTTCATGAATCCTCTTGAACTTATGATTGATTTTTTTTATTTGTACAAATGAACATTTATTTATTTATTGGCTAAATCCAGCGAATTTCGAATACCTTTGCCAGGTCGACGGTCCACCTATACAACGTGTAACGTTAAATGCGCAAAACCTGAAAATAGTTTGATCAGAATAACGAGCAGAATTAATTGAACCACTTTTTAATATAGGTCACATTTTTCAAAAAATCTTCATTAAAAACGTTGCCGTGTCTATTTATTAATAGGTCAAGCAACCCAATGTCAGCGCGGCGCAGCGACCCGGTGACGACTCCTCCCTCGATAAAGCCTCGTCGCAGAGGCAAGCAACGATCAGAATGGCCAGTTAAACTAAAACAGCACATAAAACCTTTACATTTTTTTTAATGACTTATTTTCTCACTGAAATAGGTCAATTGAATTAAAAATCAGTTGGGGTGTCTGAGGTTTTGCGCATTTAACGTTACACGTTGTATAGTTGGGATCCTAACCACGCTGCACCTTACGGTACGTGGTCGCAACTCCGGAACTCTTTCGCCAAGCGATTGGCTAATCCCGCCACTTAAGTTAGAAATTCTTCGTGGGTTACCTCGAACCTCTGCCCTGGAAAATATTTTTTAACAATCAACCATAGTATGCAATATTTCGGAGAAGTGAACGCACGCAATTAACGCATTATAGAGTTGAGATGATGATCTTACTCGTATTTCAATAACGCAGCCAAGTTGCATAACTGTTTAGATTATACTGTGACTATATTCTGTGCTTTACATTCCCAAAGAGACGGTTTCATTCATCCCGTTGAGTGAAAGTCTCCGAACTTCAATCGGATATCTTGTTACGGGGTATTGTATAAAGCTGTTTTGCTTTGTTATTAAAATAAGAGCTTTGTGTTTCGTTTTGAGTTTATAAGCAAAGATTTCTATTAGAGGATTTTTATTCGTTTTATAATCGGCCGATGTTGTCTTTTGTCTAGTCAATACAATCCCTATTAAAATTACGTCAAAAATATTTTCTTACGAAAGGAAATTGCTTTTATTCTAATACTGGAAATGAGAATTCGTTTATTCAGACGTAAAATAAAATGTACGTAAATAATAACTTATACCTTATTAATTAAATTAATTAAAAATAATACTTGTATGATACATAAGAAAAACTTGGTAACTTTAAATCGATTGTAGTTATTTAATTAAAGGGTTATTCAATTTTTCACCACCGTAAAAGTCTCTTCTCTATCAGTAAATATACAAAAAATGAGTTGTACAAGTTTTTAATGAAAAGTTCATTCCTTTGGTGAATATGTTATGGCTATTGGACGCCAAGAAAATTCCTACACTGCAGTGTCTAAATTGCCATTTATTACCATTGCCATATATTTGTAGGTATTTACAATAATTCCAAACTGACTAACAATTGGAAAAAGTCAAGTTTGTAGCAAAAGTTCTCTTTGCAAAGCTGTTTCTATTTGTATATATTTTATGGCTATTGGGATTTAAGACAGGTTCCCATAGTTCGTTGCCCATTCTCTTTTACCAAAATGGAACAAAATTCATATAATTATAACATTACTTAACATATCTGACTATTTTATCTTAGGTACCCCCAAACAATCTCACATCGGTAGATAAAACTGTAAGCAGCTATGTGGGCACACATCCTGAACTTAATTAATTGATTACACTCAATGACCCGGCCAGGATCAATGTTCATTTCCTATCACTAATTGCTCGAACCGTCTTTGAACTAATTCGTTTTACACATAAGGGTTTGCTGATGAAGGATTGGTACAAGGTAGACTATTCGATAATTATTTAATACGTTTTATAGCACTCGGACTTAAGTAATAATTTTTTTACACAGAAAAGCTTGACTTAAAAAACAAAATGACACTTTTGCGTCGAAGTACTCGTGTACTTCGACGCAAAAGTGTCATTTTGTTTTTGTATTTATTTGTAACTAGCGACCCTCCCCGGCTTCGCACGGGTGCAATACCTACTGATCACTACATAGTATAAAATAAAGTCGCTTCCCGCTGTCTGTCTGGCGCTATGTATGCTTAGATCGTTAAACCTACGCAACGGATTTTGATGCGGTTTTTTTTAATAGATAGAGTGATTCAAAAGAAAGGTTTATATGTATAATACATGCATATAATACATATAAACCTTCCTCTTGAATCACTCTATCTATTAAAAAAAAACCGCATCAAAATCCGTTGCGCAGTTTTAAAGATCTAAGCACACATAGGGACAGACAGACGGAAGCGACTTTGTTTTATACTATGTAGTGATGGCAATGCTAATTCTTTTTTTAAAAGAAAGATCCTGCCCTCTGGTCACGTGAAGTTTCGACCAGTCGGCGAGAAATTTACTTAGAAAGGAAACGCGCATTCGGGCGCCATGGACCCGTGCATGGTGGGCCGGCATGATGGGGTAGCTAAGGGAAACAAAAAAATTTATAAGCTAACTTATGCTCGTGACTTTTTATGTGTGTAATTTCTTCTTTTAACATAAAATATATCCTATAGCTGTGCCCTATTACACGTTTTCGCTTGGCATTTTTTCTCACCTTTTTTCTTTTTGGGTCCTAAGGATCGTAGCGTGGTGTTAATAGCCTAAATATAACCTTCTTCAAGAATTGGGCTATCAAATCTGACTGGAGATGGAGAGAGAGGAGAGGAGAGAGAGAGAGAGGGCGGAGAGAGAGGGAGAAGAGAGAGAGAGAGAGAGGAGTGGAGAGAGAAGAGGAGAGAGAGAGAGAAGAGAGAGAGAGGAGAAGAGAGAGAGAGAGAGGGAGAGAGAGAGAGAGACAGAGAGAGAGAGAGAGAGAGTTACAGAGATTAGCGCGGAACAAACAAAAAAAACTTTTTAGTATTATTATACATACATTATTCTCACCAGTGGAATATAAACTTACCTATTAATTACCTATTATTAATTTTATATGAATTACCTATTGTGCTATTTAAACCTACATATTATAAAGTTCTTACCTACTATAGCAAAGTTGTCATACTTTAAATAACAGGCTTATAAAGCTGATCATAAATCCCAAAAGCCAGGATTAGACCAGAATTACCAGGATAATACGAAATTGCATACACTTAATAAACAGATAGCATCAGAATATAACTATAAACAGAGCCAAGTATTCAGCTTATTATTCAGCGTCGATATATTTAACATATCCAGCTTATTGTACGGGAAAATCAGGTGGAAAACACAACCATTTTAAGCTGATCTCTCAACAATCTCTTCCAAAGTCAATTTTGTTGAGAAAATGTTGTGGTATAGGAAGGTCTCTTTATACTGGTGGTATTCACTTTCAGCTTACACGTTTATTGGCTTGAAAGAAAAACCTACGTATTGTTACTGATTAAAAATCTATTTAAGCCTCTTCTGTAGTCTTCAGAGACGTGGTCAAAGCATTCTTCATTTATTAGAAGTCTGGAATTTCTGAATTTTATATTAGAAAAAAAAAATGTGTTTTGAAGTTTTGTGGCAGTTTTTATTTTTATAAGCTCCCGCAGACTGGCGCGACGCGACGATGCGACGCGATTATGGTCGGACAATTTCCATGAGGTTTTCATAGAAATTGTTCTACTTCTACGTTTCTAGAGTCGCGTCGCGCTGTCATGTTACGTCTGTCTGCGGGGAGCCTTAAGTCATGTAATTTAATTAATCTAACCTCACTACAAAACTTTATCCTCTTCCTCAATACCAATATGGTTTAAGAATAAAGACCACCTTTAGTATTCTTTTTATAGTTGCAATAAAATGTTTTTATTAACTTTAAAGAAATTATTTTTGCTGAGGTTAACCTAAAATCGGGGCTCGTCCGTCGCCCCGGGACCCATTTAGGGGGGCTGGAAGAGAGCGTTGTCCGCCCCTCCGCCGGTGCCCGGTGCGCCGGTCGGCGGGCCGGGGTGCCTTTTCCAACTATGTTAAGATCGGCTACCGACCGCATGCGGCGGGATGCAGATGAATACCAGTATTTTACATGGGAGCGACTGCCTATCTGACCTCCACACAACCCAGTTACTGGGTAATGCGATACCCCTTGGTAAGACTGGTTGTCAGACTTTCGGACTACTGACGACCCGTAAACGGGCTGTCAGAAATCCACGAATGACAGCCGGGACCAACGGCTTAACAAGCTTTCCGAGGCACGGAAGGGTCTTGGTATGTAAAGATGGTCACCCATCCACGGACCAACCGCGGCAAGCGTAGCTTAACCTGGTCGATCGACCCGTGCGGCTGTTATTACTTAGCCACAAGCCCAGGCTAGACGGATTCTAATATACATCTAATAGTTTTGAACAGAAATCCCTTATTCATGAATTCTTTCATAGAATAATCACACTCAATATTAGGGAAAACAAAGAGACAATACAGATATCTTGGTTTCCATTCTTTCTGAGATAAATAATAAATTGTTTTTCTCATAAATAGCTCGGTAGTCGGCAGCAAAAGCTTAGTAATAGTTTCAAGTGAACTTATTGCATTGTTAAGTGTACATCCCGCAACATTTATGAGCTGAGTCGACATTTTCTAAAAATCCTATTAATTTTAACGTTTCATTCTCTATTATTTCTTTCTTTGTATTTTTGCAGCTTATTATTAAATGAGGTGGTGGTGAATCGAAAGTAAATAAAAGCTGTTTGTTGGAAAATATAGTCTGTTGTGTGTCAGTTATGTTATTTTAACACATGAAATATAGGAAAATATAAATAGATTTTAACAATGGAAAGGAAATGGGTATGGTGAGATGAAATGAAAATGGTTTTGAATAAAAAAAACATTTTAAAGAAAAAAAAATGTATATATATACAACGTGTAACGTTAAATGCGCAAAACCTGAAAATAGTTTGATCAGAATAACGAGCAGAATCAATTGAACCACTTTTTTAATATAGGTCACATTTTTCAAAACATCTTCATTAAAAACGTTGCCGTGTCTATTTATTAATAGGTCAAGCAAGCCAATGTCAGCGTGGCGCAGCGGCCCGCTGACGACTCCTCCCTCGATAAAGCGTCGTCGAAGACGCAAGAAACGATCAGAATGGCCAGTAAAACTAAAACAGGTCATAAAACCTTTACAATTTTTTTAATGACTTGTTTTCTCTCTGAAATAGGTCAATTGAATTATAAATCAGTTGGGGTGTCTGAGGTTTTGCGCATTTAACGTTACACGTTGTATATAAACATCCGAATTGATAAACTCCTCCTTTTTGAAGTCGGTTAATAAAATCAAGATATTTATTTACATTCCACAGAATGTTGTTATTTACCTACCTCCTGTTAAGTTATTTTTATGTTATTGTCATATAAAACCGGGTCGTGTTTATAGTCACTTTGTAAGAAACCTAACGTAGTAAAAGACAATAAACAAAAATACTTTTTTTCAAAGTTGAAGAATTTTTTCTTTTTGTCTATGGAGGCTAGGACCTCATATTAGTGACGAAGCTAAGCCAATCACGGGCAATAAATAACTTCCACAGCCAATTAATATTAGCTGTAAAATACAGCATACATTCATCTCACAAAGCACACAGGTTGATATTAGCATGTTGCACAAACTAATCCATCATGGGCCAAACGTTATACACAGAATAGAATATTTATTGGTGAATATTCTCGCCGGGAATCAATTGCTTTGTGTATTTATTTATGCCTGTATACCGTAATACTGTAATTTCAATCCATTGGAGTACTTCGGTCTAGTGTTTGTAGATTAGTGATTGGTTTGAGAATGATAACACATAACATAGCATCACGCCTGTAATCGCCAAAAGGTTCGGCAGAAGACAGTGTAGATGGAGTTCACCCACGTTTTACCGGTTATTTTTATTTTTTACGTCCCAGGTAATAGGGGGTGAGCCTATTGCCACCAACTGAGCAAAACTCCATTCCATGCTACTACTGAGAAATTCCTAATGGAAAAACCCACAAACGCTTTGCGACCTTGGAATCGAAATCAGAAGCTGAACTTATCGCACCCACGGTGCAACAACGTCACTTATGCAAATGATGTAATATTTAAGGAGAAGCGTTTAAAAATTCGCCATCCTATTATAATGTCCTTCTTCCTCTTCTTGACTAAAGAAATTAACTGGTAATAAACTACAACTTTGAACTTCATATTAAAGTTAAAGCGAAAATCTCACAATTTTGTAATAAAATAATATAAACGTTAAAGATTTACAACCCTCCCAAATTGCATAAGTGACGTTATTGCACCGTAGGTGCGTTATGTTAAGCAGTTGCGACTTACGACTTCTAGACCAACAAGATGAATACTATTGTAATGTGTACTATTGTACTGTTATATTGTGTGTAGTAAAAATGTACACGAAGAGAAAATTCTTAGAAAAATTACCGTGTTCGTCACAATAAAGTGATTACAAGTGACATCCACAGAAAATTTTCTAAGGGACATTGGGAAAAATTTACTATTAGTCCATTAAATTTTACTGTGCAGCATAGAAATTTTTACCGTGCTAGCATGATAATTTTTCCATTACCTCTCAAATGCACTCAGATTATTAGACAGCACAGTATTTTTTCTAAGATTTTTCTCACCGTATAGTAGACTAATAATCACATACTCGTACTAGGTAATCGTAGTCAGTTGCTTATTTATTTAAACGTTTAGATAATCCTGAGGTGACATTATTACCTAATGCATAATCAGCAATAATGTTCCCACTGTTGAGACACAGGCCTCCTGGAAACCGATCTCCGGTCTTTAACCAAGAACGTTCATTAACCACTACGTCTACGGTTCAAGATAAGATATATAAGATACGTTTTACTTGTATTGGAAGGACAGAAAAACAAATCATTATCCAAATGTTAGAGAACATGATCGTGGAAAAAAAAAAGAGGGTGCTTATGACCACACGGTAGAAGTAAAAACTTACGACTGGAGACGAGTATACCCGATACAGCGTCACGGACCCGAGCATGACGGTTCAGTTTCGTTCACTGTTAAGAAAGAGCGCAAAGTGCTGCTACAAAAGTTTTCTCTTTAAAAAATGAATTTTAATATTTCCAAGCGGTTCAAAATTATCCGTCTCCAAGTTCAAACTCTGATTGAAATTAGAACCCCATACCATATACCTTCACACAATGTTAGGTTTACGCAACCCTCTAAATGCATTCTGAATCCCTACAAAAATATGTTTGAGCTGCCGAGAGCTGCTTTCATACGGCGCGATATTATGTTCCACATTGTGAAACCTCAACAACGAAACGTTGTGATTTCAACATTACACAGTAAGTGGATGATAGAACTTGGCCTCGTATGAGGTTTTTTGTCATGACATTGTGTTTCTATTTCAACTGGGGTGATGTTTGAAAGCGAGTTCTTTTCTTTGAAGGAATTTCAATGTGTAACTAGCACCTTCTTCATACTTAGCACACTAAGGTTTTATTTATGTAAAGTTCATTTTAATTCTTAATAAATCATAACTAAGTATCCTTAGACATGTGATATTCACTCTCATTAAGAGGAAGCATGATGAAGTATTCATTCTAGAACTACATATGTGAGACGTGGTAAAGTCTTTTTTTACTATACTTTTTTATATATAAGATGAAGACAGATTTTAACAAGACGTGGAGAAAGAATGATAAAAATAAGAAGATTTTAACGAGTATAGAACCAATCCCGTCTAGTTTATGATATTTTTTTTTTATTGCGAATTCCACCGTTAAGAATTTCAACATCGTAGTAATGTCGTAACGATGTTCAAAATATGCCAAGCAATAAAAAAATAAAAAATAAATACGAGGCCTGGAAGACTGCGTGGGAGTTAAGTAAGGGCACTTGCCATAAATAACTGGAGTGGGCGGAATCTGGCTGTGAATGACAACGAGAGACAGATTTCTTGATTACGCAAAAAGCAATCGATGTGGGAACAAAGCTGAAAGCGTCCATCTTCTACTTATTTTCAGGGTTGCTATTCATCTAACTAATATTTGTACTGTTGTCTGTTCATTCAGGACGATTAAGTTGGTTCACAAATACACACTTCAGGGTAAGTACGGTATTAAGAAATAGTCGAGAGGTGACGTGTGACACCCGGTTGGAACAAAGTACATTTCGCTTTTGCGTCAAAAGTGTCCTTATTGTTCGAAGTTCAAATTTGACACTTATTTCGGTCTAGCTCTCATTCGCAAAGTGTGCAGAGTAAAACGTGCGATAAGAGACTATGTTCTAATAAAAAATAAAAAATTAAAATTGTTCTGTCAGTACCCAATATAAATAAAACGGATTACAACCACTTATCACCACTTCCCGGATTCTATTTATAAAAGCTACTACAGTACTTATCTACAGAACAAAACACTCTACAAGGTAATCTAAGTTCGCTGTTTTTATTAAAGCCGTGTCGTCACGGTTCCCCGCAGTAAGGGCAGGAGGACATTGCGGTCATGTCACTGTCACGCTCACAACTCAACATAAGGCAGATGTGTAACTATGTGACTACCGTGTGTACGCTACTTTAGAATAACAGAGACTTTTGTATCGTAAAATGGCTAGTTTGTGTGTTTTATGTTCAAGCATTAAAGGTTTGCGTTCTTTTACATAATACTATAGAACGTGTAACGTTAAATGCGCAAAGCCTAAGACACCCCAACTGATTTTTAATTCAATTGACCTATTTCAGAGATAAAAAGTCATTAAAAAAATTGTAAAGGTTGTATGCGCTGTTTTAGTTTTACTGGCCATTCTGATAGTTTCTTGCTTCTGCGACGACGCTTTATCGAGGCAGGAGTCGTCACCGGGCCGCTGCGCCGCGCTGACATTGGCTTGCTTGACCTATTAATAAATAGACACGGCAACGTTTTCAATGAAGATTTTTTGAAAAATGTGACCTATATTAAAAAGTGGTTCAATTAATTGTGCTCGTTATTCTGATCAAACTATTTTCAGGATTTGCGCATTTTACGTTACACGTTGTATAGGCCTTAGTTAATTGAGGGGCAATGGGAACAGATGGCCCATGGGGCCGAAAAGTTCTGGGTTTGGCGACTGCGTACCGGAAGACGTAGCGTTGGAAGGTCTCCTTCAAGGTGGACCGATAACCTTGTGAAGGCCGCAAAAATCCGCTGGATGCGAGACGCACATAACTGGTCAAAGTGGCGGTGCTTGGTGGAAGCCTATGGCCAGCAGTGGACGTCTTTGGGCTGAAATAATGATGATGATGTAGATAATAACATATTCATTCGACCGTATCAACAATAAACAATAAAGAATGTGTGTGTGTGTGTGTGTGTGTAGGTATATTACATATGTTACTTTTATTCATATTTTTCTCTGCATGTTCTCGTACACTATTGTCTACATTTCTTTTTTACTTCTCATTTCGCAGGTCTGCTGGAAGAAATTTCTTAAGAAATAAGCAGTACCTTTGTACTCAAATTATTACTATATCATATCCATATGTTTTTTTACTGTGTGTACATAAATAATAAAATAAATAAATAAATCTCAGTAAATGTATGGAATTACCTGTGCTGCCTGCCTTTACCTGTTTTTTCGTCAACGATAACATCATGCGGTTCCACGTCACCGACCGTCGTGACGGTAAAACCGTGACGTAACGTGTGACGGTAAAATTATAAAAAAACGCCTAATAAGTGCGTCATATATTTAGGAAGTAAGAGTACCATAAGTTAACAGGTCTTCTCGAATAAATACTAAACTAACTTTTCCTGATAGGAACATAACATCTGAAATGAAACCGCAACGTAAAAAGAGACATGTCTGTCAACCACCTTCCATTGTGATCCATATACAAATACAATACAGACAAACCATGCCTAGACACGGCGTATAAACGAATAAAAAACGTATCTGTCAACAAGCTTCCATTATATAGCGATCCATGCAATACTGACGACCGTGCCTACACGAAGAATAAACTGTAGTTTTTCGCAACAAGAAAATTGTGTGGACAGTTTTTTTTAATAAATAAATATCTTATATTTTTTTTATTAAAGGGCCTAACACAAGTAACTAAAAAAGAAAGCGATAAGGCCGCCCATTGTATGTTATATAGTAACAATCATATTTTTTTTGGGTTTCGTACCCAAAGGGTAAAAAGGAACCCTAGTACTCCCGCTCCGCTTTCCGTCCGTCCGTCCGCTTGTCACCAGGCTGTATCTCATGAACCGTGATAGTTAGACAGTTGAAATTTTCAGAGATAATGTATTTCTGTTGCCGCTATAACAACAAATACTAAAATACAGAATAAAATAAATATTTAAGGGGGCTCCCATAGAACAGACATGATGTTTATTGCCGTTTTTATAAATAATGGTACGGAACCCTTAGTGCGCGAATCCGACTAGCGCTTGGCCGGTTTTATTTTTTTGTTATGTATTTTCTGGTATACAATAAAGTATACATAAATATAAATAAATAAATAATAATAGGTCAGTCAGTTAAAAAAAGTATCGATAAACAGACAGCGATACTAGTCGTTTGCTTGGACAGCACCAATACGACAAAAACTTGATCTTTGCTTAGTATCAACTACCAGTAATCATAAACACAGAAATTGGAGCCAAAAAACAGAGACTGAGAAAACAAAGAATAGCCGAAAATTATCCCTAATATCTGTTCAAAAAGTATCTGATGAAAGTGTAAACAAACCTTTTTCATGTTAAATTCTTACGCAATCACTCGTTAAAAGGAATTAGCAACACATTTATTAATATTTATAACGTTTTAGCTTTATTTCTCAGGAGTTTTCCCAACAGTTATTGAATTAATAACATTATTAAATTCATCATCTACCTAACCTTTTCCCAACTATGTTGGGGTAGGCTTCCAGTCTAACTGGACGCAGCTGAATACCAGTATTTTACATGGAGCGACTGCCTATCTAACCTCCACAACCCAGTTACTGGGTAAATATGATACCCCTTGGTAAGACTGGTTGTCAGATTTTCGGAATTCTGACGACCCGTAACGACTGTCAAAGATCCACGAATGACAGCCGGGACTAACAGCTTAGCGTGCTTTCCGAGGCTCGGAAGGGTCTCGGTATGTAAAGATTTTCGCACATCCCCAGAGAACAACCGTGGCAAGCGTAGCTTAACCTGATTGATCGACCTGTGTGGCTGTTATTATTTGGCCACGGGCACGGGCATTATTAAATTGTTATTGAAAAATCATCGACCAAATTGATGTTATATAAATAATATCAATTCTCAAATGTAAAGTTCATCTTCAAGGTGACTTAAAATTAGAATTTTCGGTTTAAGCATTTAAAAATTAAGTTAAGGCATCAATTTATAAGTAGCACTACAGATTGGCATCCTGAGGTACTTACAGCTGTGCTGCTGGGTAGATGGTTGCGGTACTTCTTCTTCCCAGATAAAGCACTTATAGGAAGAGGTGAAGGGCGGGCGTTTTGGGGGACTTACTTATATAATTTTCTTTTTTCTTTTCTCGTCTATGTAATTTTGACGTCCAAAAAGTTTGAATGTTTACATCTTCATTCGATAATTTTGGGTTTTCCTGACAACGACAAAGATGACGTACCTACCTATTTATATGCTGTTCGTATTCCAACAATATTTTGATAGATCGGTTAATAAATTACTCCCTTTCACCGCATATCAATCAGCACGATAGTAATTAATGGATCACAAAAGATAATTTCAAATAATATAAGCTATTGAGGCGCTTTGTTATGTTCAATTGTAATGCATGATAGATATTTAAACAAACACACATAGACACGCTCTACAGACTGTAAATTCGTATATAAAACAGTTTGACTTAGAATTGATTATTCTAAAAGGATGATATAGAAAGAAAGAAAGGAAGAAAATACGTTTATTTGACCCAGACTAGAATAAAATATTGTAATTGAGGGCAACATGAAGAGGCAAACTTCAGAAATCAGTGCCACTTCCAATCAGTTTTCTTTACCAAACGGAATCCCGTTGAGCTTAAAATACTAGAACTGAAATTACAACAATAGCTTTCAACTACACAGACACATCTTCAGTCACTACTTTTTTAAAATATTAATAGCTGAAATATTAGGTATGAAGTTTGATATTCATTTTTGTTAAAAAAATCTTTATATCTATAGAATATATTTATATCGAAGAGCTTGTTTGTTTGTACGCGCTAATCTCTGGAACTACCGGTCGGATTTTTGGAAACATTATTTTTACATTTGATAGCCCTATTCTTTAGAATGGCTATAGCCTATTACGCTAAAGAGCGGAGCAAAAAGAAAAAAAGTCAGAAAAAACACTAAGTGAAAACGAAGTACCCAGTAGCGCGGACGGGCAGTTCGATGCAACGCGTGGGTCGGGAAGCAAGAAATTTCGCATGAAGTCACGGGCAGAAACTAGTATATTATAAAGCGTGTATCAGAAATGTGTGGTCATATTTAAGGGTGAACTTTTCTATGGGACAGCTGATATTTTTTTTGCGATTTTTCTGTCGATTCCATGGAGAAAGTGGTTCAGTTTGACCATCTGTACCGCACTCTTCAATATGACCACATATTTCTGATACACGCTGTATTGTTTGAACACCTTCAAATAAAAATAAACAATGGACATGGCAAACTTATCCCAGAAGATAATATCTTCCAGACTATTTGGATAAACTGGAAGAATCAAAAGAGATTGCGGGCACTCTAGCAGGTTTACTTACCATTTTTTTTTTTAACATTACTGAGGCAAAATCATCATGAAATCAATCATCATCAACAATAATGCCAACATCATCTTCATTATTCAACGGAAAGATATTCCACTGCTGGATAGACCTTCTGGCAAGATATTGTAAAATATACCTACATTAGATATTATACAATTTTTTTTTTTTTTATGGACCTGTGGCTGAATAATAACAGCCGCACAGGTCGATCGATCAGGTTAGCTACGTTTGCCGCGGTTGGTCTGTGGATGGGTGACCATCTTTACATACCGGGACTCCTCCGTGCCTCGGAAAGCACGTTAAGCCGTTGGTCCCGGCTGTCATTCGTGGATCTTTGACAGTCGTTACGGTTAGTCAGGAGCCCGAAAGTCTGACAGCCAGTTTTAACAAGGGGTATCATATTACACAGTAACTGGGTTGTGGAGGTCAAATAGGCAGTCGCTCCATGTAAAATACTAGTATTCAGCTGCACCTGGTCAGACTGGAAGCCGACCCCAACATAGTTGGGAAAAGGCTAGGCAGATGATCATTATCCTCATTCTTTTCCCAGTCGACGTTTAATCAGCGACAAAATACCTCGGCGGCTTGTAATTAAAACTGGCTTAAACTACATTGAAAAGCTCTATTAAAAGTTTCGCGAACGGAACGTATCCTGACGAAATTAAACTTTTTAAGCATCTCATCAATATAAATCATTCGGATAGTCCGTGAACTATAAAATATTTTAATCCTATTACGAAATTGCATGGAAATTCTCGTTAGTCATAAAAGAGGACTCCTCTTTTATTATTTTATATTATTTGAATTATAATATCATTATTTTTTGTTATTTTATATTATTTGAATTATAATATTATTATATATTATAATTATATTATAATTCAATAGGTCTGCTGCACTTTTGTGATACGTTTAGCATTCCAGCCTGTTTTTGCAATCACTTAATGTATTACTTGGTTTTAATACAAAAGTAGTTAACCTTTCTTTTTCAGGGTCTCCGCTTAGGTTTGGTCTGTGAAGATACCTGTCCATAATCGTTTTGACCATAATCCTTATTTATTTATTTTTAACTAGTTTTTGCACGCGGCTTCGCCTTCGTGGAGCTCGGAAATTATCTCTCAAAAACGTACTACCGGGATAAAAAGTATATTTTGTATTAATTCGGGTTATATACTATATTTGTGCCAAATTTCTTTAAAATCCTTTCAACCGTTCTTACGTGATTGAGTAACAAATATCCAAATATAACAACTTTCACTTTTTTTTATAATATTGGTAGGATAGGATTCAACCAATCAATCAACTCAGGCTATCACAGTCCACTGCTGGACATAGGCCTCTCCCAGACTGTGCCACAACATCCTGTCCTCCGCCTTCCGCATCCAGTCTAGCCCAGCCACCTTGTTTAGGTCGTCCGTCCATCTAGCCGGGGGGCGTCCCACACTACGCTTGCCGATACGCGGTCTCCACTCCAGGACTCGTCTGCTCCACCGGCCATCGGCCCTTCGACAGACATGGCCAGCCCACTGCCACTTCAGTTTGCTTACTCTGCAAGCTATGTCGGTTACTCCGGTTCTTTTCCGGATCATTTCATTCCTGATTTTATCCTTCAAAGAAACTCCGAGCATAGCTCGCTCCATAGCGCACTGAGGATAGGATTCATACAACACTAATTACAACCAACCAGCAAACCAATTTTTGTTTGCTTTATGTATCTTCGTCTCTTCTTCCCTGATAGTATTTTAGCTGCAATATCAGTGTTTACTATGTTATTGGCCTTAACACGTTGACTGCCAACCTACGGGTATACTCGTAGTACAAGATCTGCCGGTCGATTCTTTAAAAAATCTCACCGTGAAATCATAAGTGAAGTGAGCACTTAATAGTGTTAATCCCTAGCGAATGACAGCTCACTCCACGCTCACTTCACACAAGCTTTCACGGTGAGATGTTACAGAATCGCACGGCAGGTGTACAAGTACACTCGTAGGTGGTATACGTGTCAACATCCTTTACAAAAACCCGAAATAATTATTAATTATGTTCTTCATTAATAACTGTTCATCATCTTCCTGTCCTTTTCCCAACTATGTTGGGTCCGGCTTTCAGTCTAACCGGATGCAGCTAAATACCTGCACAACCCAGTGACTGGGTAATACGATACGCCTTGGTAAGACTGGTTGTCAAACCTTTGGGCTTCTGACGACCCGTAACGTCTTATGTCAAATCCACAAATGACAGCCGGGAACAACGGCTCAAAGGGTTTTCCAAGACACGGACACTTCATTAATAACTGCTATCGTTATAAAATTAATTCCGTAATGAGCTCACCATTTTGATGTAAAAAGGCTCACATATTTTAGCAGAATATTGTAATAAGCATTATACCTACAAAGGCCGTTGGTGAAAAATTCAAAGTTATTATCTCCATAACAATTACTATTATTTACAACGATTCGTGTAATTCTCTTGTTCGTGCTTGTGTCATTCCTAGCTTATTATGAACACGAGTTAATTACTTATTACTTTAGCGATAAAGGTGAAAATCTATTTTAAAAAAATTGACAGATTGTAGTAGCTTGATGTGCTGGCGTTTGTACCTAAGCAATTGTACTTCAAAGAGTTAAACGATGCTAAAATTATTAATTGAGAACATGAAAGCTATTTGACAAGAATTACCTATAAAACAAACCAAGTATTTTTAACGTTTTAACGACAACAAAGCGACTCCAAAAACCAACCTCCTAATTATAAACCCATCCATCCGGTCATCACAGCAAATAAAAAGGGAAAACATTATAATAAAGTGAATAGAACTGCGACTTTCGTACATAAGTGCTACAAAAAGCGGCCAAAGACATGACATTGACAGATGGTGTGGACATTAGAGCTGAGCCATTAGTGCCACACTGCTTTGCTTTACTTGAAGCCACAGGATAAAGAGGTACAGTAGGTTCAATACAACGAGCGAAAACGCGTTAAGGTGCAACGATCTCAAACAAATGCCAGTCGCGAGTGCGCTTGCACTCGGTGTACGTAAACGCGTGTCTATGTGTGTGCGTTTTCGTTCATCGTACGGCGCTAACCTTCTGTAGCTATAAATTTTTGTTGTAGCACAGATATTAATGGTTTTATACAAGCTATGGACCCTTCATTAATTAAGTGTAACACTTCTGTATATTTAGAGGAGCATTTGTCGGAAAAGTTTCATTAATTTATGGAGTTGTATGTAGAAGTTTGGCGTTGTTTGGTTTTGATTTTAATTGTGTTGTGTTTACTTGGTGGATGGCTATACTAGTAGTTTACTTAATAAGCAAAATTGAGATTATGGTATCAAGCGTTTTTGGTATTGCATAATGTGCCAATAATGTTCCCACTGCTGGGATACAGGCCTCCTCTCTCCATCCAGTGCGGTTTGGTTTTGTATGTTTTATTGACAGGTATAATATTCATTACCTAATCGTTGCTGATTGTTTTTTTAACGCTCTTTCCAACAAAACTCGTGTTTATGAAAGTTAAATGGGCAGCGAATGTAGGCTTTTATAATTTCTAACGTTTCGATATTATCGTGGACGTCCACGTCCATACGTGCGTACACCCACGATAATATTGCCACGTAAAAAAATATAAAAGGACATAATAGTCGTCTACTGTTTGCTCATTCTATGTTAGAAGGTTTGGCTTCCGTACTTAGTCCTTCAAGTGGACCACTGAGCGTCAGCCATGGCGGCCGTCGGTGGTTTTTCCAACCAGCTCTCCCTCGAGAAGTTGTCTTTGCTCATTTAACTTCAGGAATCTCTTATTTACAAAGTTCACCGCTCTGTTAGTTTTTCTATATTTACTGAAACGGTTATACATACATTCTGACTGTTTTTATCTCAAAAACAATTCTCGTTCATAAACTTTTCTAGACGTTGTCGCTGTCAACTCGAGTTGAAGAAACTCTCATAGAAGCTCGTGCAACTTTTATTTTTGTCTCGACAGATCATTTTCAAAGTCGACAAAGTTTTGAGGGGAGTATAAGTGACTAGAGTAGGTGATTAGTGAACTTGGATGTTGATACAGTTTAATGATACTGAGACATTAATTCAAGTAGATATATCTGTATCTTTGTTTTGGTTGACATCATATTGATGTCGTGTGTGTGGAAAAAGATAATTCAGATTAAAGCATTTTTCGATTTACGCTATTTTATTCAGAATATTTACATAAAGGCTACAGGGGGTTGGTATAAAGGGACTCAGCAGCCTTTCTGATTTCTTTTCCACTATGCTAGACAAGTAAATATTTATGGGATTAATTTTTAACATATTTAAGTTGCATAAAATCTTGAAAACTGTAGCAATTTTATATTTCAACATTGAAAAATAAATGATAAATGATTTATTTGTGTAAGGGCTGATTTTTCCAACGCCAGACAATTTTATCCGAGGAATAATTTTTAATTTTTGACAGTTCTTCCATACAAAATCTGTCAGACGTCAATTTTATTCCACGAATAAAAGTTATCTGACGATTGAAAAATCAGCCCTAAGTAGGTTTGTACAAACACTTTTACATGTCAATCATATTTTAAAAACTAGATGAGGTCGGCGTTTCCTATCCTACTACTCCGAGAAGAAAGCCCAAAACCAACTCAGAGGTCACAGACTCATTTAAAGTCCATTCATAATGTTAGTCAAATCATATTATGACCACTTAGTAATAAAATCAATACATCTACAAAGAAAAATTAAATACATGGATCCTCATTGTTAAACTACGGGTTCATTCAATTAATTGAAAAAGTGTTAGAACTATTTCTAGACACAAAACAATAACTAGACGCGAACACAAACTTACCAAGAACACAAACTTGCGGTATAAACAGATTGCTTCATTACCTAACTATTACCTAACACAGTAAGTTGATGTGTTAACGAACAGAACTAACCTAATTATAGCTAGAACAGACTAGGTTAGATCACGATTGTACCTATTCCCCGAAGATGTAGGTATTTCGGCAGTTATAAATCCCAATTAATTCAAATTCAAATTCAAAGCTTTTTATTTCAGATAACCAGGATCCAATTTGTTAGTAGTATAAAAACTTATAACTAGTGTTAGTAAAACAACCTTAATATACTCGCCCCCTGCCTGACCCATGAGTCGAGGTATCAATACTAATGTGAGCATTAATACATCGACCCACGTACAGAGAGTCAAGTCTACTGGCTATCATTGATAAAACACTGTTGCGACTAGCCCGTACCCTGCTCAGCATTGACGCGCACCGCTTTCGCAGAGTAGCGTAAAAGCAATCGATGCGCGCCTCCGCAAACATACGTGAAGCACTACAGTGGCGGGGCAGCCGCAGCATCGTTCTAAGCGCATTGTTGTACTGCACCCGTAGGGCACTGTACGCTTTTTGAGTATAGACCGCCCACAGGCCACAATTAATGGACGGGGGCCCGGTCTGCAATCAATGCGTTCACTGAAACGTTATTTATGAAAGTAAGTTGGTGTGTTTTCTTAGAGAGCGTTTTTTGACAGCGTAAAGTCAAACCCGCTGACATATTTCGACTGCCGCAACAAACACTATCGAAACTGCAAATCACGTACTTCAAAGGAGAGCAATTCAAAGTTGTAATTCGATGCAAAATATTTTGTATTATTAACTTCAGTAAAATTATATAATATATAATTTTACTGAAGTATATTATATTCTATTTCTATCTATTATTATCTGATATTTTGCATCGAATTACAACTTTGAATTGCTCTCCTTTGAAGTACGTGATTTGCAGTTTCGATAGTGTTTGTTGCAGCAGTCGATTTTTCACGAGCCGTCACTCTGGCCTTTATGTGACGGCGCTAGTAAACCGCTGCTTTAGTGGCAATAGGTTTTTACTGTCGCTACGGAATATATACAAGGTATCTATTACCCTAATTATCACTAATGTTACGTTATCACTAATGTTGCAGAAAAATCCCACATGAAAACCGAGCACCCATTTTATAATCTTTAGATTTGTTTTATTACCTGGACTATTAACCTCAATCGAGGGGCCCGTGGCTACATATAGGTAATAGGTAATAGGTAACACGGGCTGGTGTCCGCAACTCCACGTCAATGCGCGTATTTTGCGTACGGGTGGGAAAATCGATCATTCGATCCACCCCAGCTCCTCAAGGAAGGCCAGCAACGCCTTGATGTTACTGACCGTCTCACGTAGGGTACCTGGGTTACCGAAGTATTTTGCCCTGTAAGTGGCGACCACCGGGCAGCTTAGAAGCACATGTGCCGCTGTCTCGTCATCCTCCATGCAGGCCCTGCACAGCGGACTGTCTGTTACTCCTATGACAAAGAGGTGTTTATTAAATGACCCGTGGCCAGTTAAAGCTGCAGTCACCGTACGCAGCTTTTGTCTAGTTAGACGGAGAACATGTTTCGTGAGGCGGCCATCCATTGCGGGAAGTGCTTCCTTAGCCTGCCTGCACTCGCCTTGTTCCGTCCAAAGTTTGTCATGTTGATCTCTGGTGCGTTTCCTTACCAGAGTGCGTAGATACCTGAAGGGGAGTGGCACGATGGGCTCAGGTCCCACTGGTGCCATGCTCAACCCCCTTCTGGCAAGCTCGTCGGCTGCATCGTTGCCTAGCGAACCGCTGTGTCCTTTTATCCATTGAATGGTTATTTTATTGAAGTTACCCACCTGGTTGAGGCGCTGGTGGCACTCGTATATTAGCCCAGAGTCGACTGTATTACTATTCAGCGCTTGCAGTACAGCCATGCTGTCTGAGAGTGTGCGAATTGAGTGATCCTTCACTTCCCTGGCCATGATGGCTGAAGCGGCCAGAGAGATGCCCATGCATTCGGCCTGGAACACTGTGTTGTGGACGCCCAATGGTGTGGCTATGTGTATGTTGAAGTCCTCCGAGAAGATTCCAGCACCTGTACCACTACCTGTTTTGGATCCGTCTGTGAAGATTCGCAGCTCTGCAGGGCGCAGCCCCTCGCAGCGGCGATCCTCGTGAAGTTGGATCTTGTATTTTTTATCAAAGATAAATTGTTTGGGTACCCGGTCATTGGTGGCCTTCGTGATGGGGAACTCCTTGTGGAGTCCCTCAAGCAGCGCAGCGTGTGGTGTATAACTCTTACCCCAGAGGTTTAGTGTGTTGAGACGTACTGCCGCCAACGTCGCTTCCTGTTGTATGAACAGGTGGAGCGGTGGAAGTCCCAGGATGGCTTCCACTGCCGCAGTCGGAGTGGTCCTCATGCAGCCCGTAGTCGCCATGCAGGCTAGTCTCTGTACGCGTTGTAGTTTGCTGGAGGCTGTAACCAGCTTGGTGCGGGGCCACCAGACCACAGCCCCGTAGGTGATCATGGGCCGGATCACTGCAGTGTACAGCCAAAGTGTAATTTTAGGGGATAGGCCCCACTTCTTACCTATCATTTTCCTGCATTGCCAAAAGGTTATGCAAGCCCTGTTAAGTTTATTGTCCAGATGACTACTCCAGTTCAACTTACTGTCTAGTGTGACCCCGAGGTATTTGACTTCGTTGGCCACCTGGAGTTCAGTATCGAACAGTTTTGGTAGGCGAAAATGGCCTAAAGCTCGTTTATGGGTAAACATGACTAATTCAGTTTTAGTGGGGTTCACTGTTAGGTCAAAATCCCTGCACCATCTCTCTACGATACGTAGTGCTTGCTGAGTGAGGTTGCATATCGTGTCCGTCACCTTCCCCGAAACCAGGATTGCGAGGTCGTCGGCATAACCTACTGTGTAATAGCGGTTGGCGTTGAGTTTAGTGATGAGGTCATTAACCACCAGATTCCACAAAAGGGGAGACAGAACCCCACCCTGGGGGCAGCCTCTGGCTATCATGGCCCTCTGCTGCTCGCCCTCAAGGCGAACCACTCGTTTACTTAACATGTTTGTAATCCAGTCCGTTAGTACCTGTTCTACTCCATGTCTGGAGAGGGCGCTGTTGATGCTGGAGAAGTTGGTTTTGTCGAAGGCTCCTTCGATGTCTATGAAAGTACCCAGACAGGTGCCTTTCTGATGAATCGCTGCCTCTATCTGGCTAACTACCATATGAAGGGCAGATTCAGTCGACTTACCTGAACTGTATGCGTGTTGGTTATCGTGTAACGGTAAAGTCTTCAGAGCGCCATCCCTCAGTTCCCTATCACACAGCCTTTCCAGAGTTTTCAGAAGAAAGGAGGTCAGGCTGATTGGTCGGTAGGACTTGGCGTTTGTATAGTCACCCTTACCTGGCTTAGGGATGAATATTACTTTCACTTCCCTCCATCCTTTAGGAACGTATCTGAAGGCCAGGCACGCTTTCATTAAGGGCAGCAGTCTACTGGCGACAGAGGTGCCACCCCACTGCAGTAGGGCGGGGAACACTCCATCAGGACCAGCTGCCTTAAAAGGATGGAAGCTCCGGATGGCCCATTGGAGTTTTTCCAACGTGACTACCCTGCTAACGTAGAGCCAATCGTTGTCTGACGGTGTCTGAATTACATCTTGCCAGTCAAATACCTGTGCGAAGATACATCCCGGGAAGTGAGTTTCAATAAGGACGCGTCTCGTTTCTTCTGGCGAGGATGTTAATGTGTTGTCAGGTTTCCGGAGGGTAGCGGGCCCAGGTGTATACTGTTGCGCTAGTACCTTCCTTACCCTGTTAGCTTGCTGACAAGATTCAATGTTACCACAGAATTTGCGCCATCCTGCGGTACTTCTGAACCTGATGCATTTTTTGTAGCTGGATTTGGCTGCGTAATACTCATCCCAGTCCTCATCCGCACAAGTATTCATGGCCCTATTCAGAGCTTTCCTTACTTTACTGCGTTTGCGCTCCAGATCAGCGCCCCACCAGGGTTGTTTTCCCGGTGTGCTGCGCGGGGTGGTCTCTGGGCAGGCAGTTAGGTAGCTGTCTATCAACGATTTAGTAAGGTGACTTACTTGTACCTCAATCTGTGTCGTATCCGCATATGTTGTCGGCTCGTTTGAAGTCGCCAGCATTGATTCAAGACTGCGTGTATAGGTGGCCCGATCCGTGTTGCGCGGATTACGCCGTGGTTGTGTGGGTGAAACGCAAACCTGGATGTCGAAGCGGATCCACCTGTGATCTGAGCAGGAGGCCTCCCTTGAGACCTGCCACCCAGTGATAGTTTCCGCCGCTCCCTCTGTTGCTAGAGTGAGGTCTATGATTGTGCGGCTTCGTCTGGTTACGAACGTTGGTTCGGAGCCCGTGTTTAGTAGGGATAGGTTAGTCGAAAATAGGTAGTCAACCAAGGCCTTACCCCTCTCGTTTTGCGTGTCCATACCCCACAGTTGATGGTGAGCGTTGGCATCGGCCCCAACGACGACCTCATACCCGCACCTCTCGCAGTAGCTCACAAGGCGGGCGAGGTCGTGCGGGGGTGGCGCCTCTCCCTCGGGCATGTAGACCGAGGCAAAGACGATCCACATCTCCGTGGCATCGTCGCACTGTATTAGCAGCTTTGCTGCAGAGACATCTCTGCAACAGAAGTCAGTTAAGAGCTGTGTTTTGAGGTTACCTGTGATATAGATGCACGATCTGGGATGATCGTGATCTGTGGTGACCAGGAGCTTACCGCCGAGATTGGAGAGTCCTTGTATGCGGCCCGCCCTAATCCACGGCTCCTGGATCAAGGCAATGGCCGTGTGTTGAACCTCCAGCCACTTGCGAAGCTGAGCCGTGGCTACATAATAACAGCCCCATAGTTCGATCGATCAGGTTAAGCTACGCTTGCCGCGGTTGGCCTGTGGATGGGTGACCATCTTTACACACCGAGACACCTCCGTGCCTTGGAAAGCACGTTAAGCCGTTGGTCCCGGCTGTCATTCGTGTATCTTTGACAGTCGTTACGGGTAGTCAGAAGCCAGAAAGTCTGACAACCAGTCTTACCAAGGGGTATCGTATTACCCAGTAATTGGGTTGTGGACGTCAGATAGGCAGTCGCTCCGTGTAAAATACTGGTGCACCTGGTTAGACTGGAAGCCGACCCCAACATAGTTGGGAAAAGGCTAGGCAGATGATGACTATTAACCTCAATCAACCCAGCTTATCGCAGTCCACTGTTGGACATTAGACCTCTCCCAGGCTGCGCCACAACACCCTGTCCACACTATTTAGTTATTGGGGAGAAAACAATGCTGTTCAAATATTCCATTCAATCCACTATTTCGTTCAACCCAAACAAAATTTATTTTAACCAAACTAAATTGTATGAAATAACAATTTATATCTAAATGACTAAATATTTAAAGACAATACATGTTGCATCGACCTCAAATAAATTGGTATTAGGGTAAAAGAATGATGAAGATATCTAAATGACTAAATCTGAAGAAATATTTCTAAGTCATTTACTAATCCACAAAAAGCTTTAGATTGATTGCTCGCAAACCAAATAGTTTCAGTCTAGCCCATAAAAGTTAGCACAAAAAAATCACAAACACTCGCGTTTAGAGATAAAATGGCTGTAAAACCATTTGCCAGGATTAATGGCTGTTGCTGATGTAAACATTTTCACGTGATTGTCACTGTTAAAAAAAGACTTTGTAGGTAGTGTTATAAATAAAGTTGTTAGTGAGTCATGTTTCACCATAAAAATAATATAGTTATAAAATAATATGGTTTGATTTCATAATTGTTCAAGTTCTTAGTAACAAATGTAAAAACCAAATTTCTTGACTATATTATCACAAGGATTTTTTTTTTTTTTTTGTAAATTCTGTAAAAATCTATAGGTGATATTCATAATCAGCCAACACTGTTCCTACTGCTGGGACACAGGCCTCCTCTCTGTGAGAGGGCGTGGGCCATAATCCACTACGTGGACCCAGTGCGGGTTGGTAGATGTCACATGTCTTAGAATTTTTGGTTCTAGGACAAGCCGGTTTCCTAACGATGTCCTCCTTCACCGTTTAGTGTTTAAGACATCATACAAATAACCGAATCCTATCCTAAACTATTCTAATATTCGGTCATCACCATCAGAGCTGAATGATGGCCTGTGTTGGACATACGCCTCAGCTAAACAGCACGACAACGACCAACTCTGTGCTTCCTACATCCAGCTGATTCTCACGTCTTCCTCAAGGTCCAGAACTACGTTGAGGAAGACGCGGGAATCAGCTGACAGCTAGACATCCGATGAAAAATATAGGTGGCCACTTTGTAGTCAACAAGCCTTATCCTTAACTTAAGTAGATAATAAGCCCAACACAGATAGTACTCGGAAAAACCAAGTCCCAAAACTTCCGCCGCCACTATAATACTCCGAAAACTTTGCAAATAAATAAACCTGTTGTTTACGCAGAACCACAGGGGGCCCTCGTCGTGTGTACAAACACCATCCGTCAACGTCCACCACTCTTATTCACTCTCATAGTGTAAACACGGCCTTATCCAATGGCCACGAAATTAATGCTTATAGCGTTTCCGCTTTGCGTATAAAAAATCAGCATCATCATCACCATCACCAGTTTAGCCACTGCTGAACTCCTGGTCATGGACCTTCTCCAAGTATTTTCACAATGTGCTTCTTGCATCCAGAGGATTCCCACAACTTTCGGTCCATCTCGGGCAGAAGTCACCGTCGAGAGAACAAAAACAAAAATGCGTTTAGAAAAAATATTTTGTTTCTATAAAGAACACAACATTTAAGTTGTTATTTGTTTACATACAACTGGAAATAAAGTGTTCTGAATTTGAAAACCAAGAATTTGAATTCCTCCTTCGTGTCAATGGCACAACAGATTTTTTTCACAAATTCTGTAGGTTCAAAAATTCGCTGCAACCACGGCAGCGTGGGTGGAGGTGCAGAGTTGTCTTTGATTGCAGGTTTTGGGTCATAGAAAACAGGAAAGGAGGTAAGACATATCCTGTGTGGATTTGAATAGGTTATAGGGTATCTACCTACGTAATTTTAAAACTGACGCTTGTGGCGAAAAAAGCCCTATAAGAATATATTGCTTTTTTCGCCACAAGCGTCAGTTCAAGAGCCAGGGCCGCGAAAATACCGCTTTTTAGTTCTCTAAAAAGCGGTATTTTCGCGGCCCAGGCTCTCGAGCGTATTTACCACCACAAAATCATCCGTAGAGCACTTGTAAGTGATAAGTTGGTTAGGGTCGAAGGGATAATCGGTTCTTGGTAACTGATTTCAGTTTAAGGCCTTAGATGTTAAAGACCTAAGTTTTGATAGTTGTTTGATAGCTTTGTTCATGATTATGATTGGACTTGGATACTTGGACTATGTTTCGGTGACATCTTAATAGTTGTTATAGAAACGATGTTGTTTTCAAAAATCTGGTGTTTATGTGACGTAATTGCTCATGGGTAGAAAGATATTAAGGCAGACGCAAATATAACAATGGATATTAAAAAGAAAAATATAATTAAAATCATAAGTTTAATAATGAGGTTTTAGATTGGGATCAAAGAACTTATAAATATGATAAAGAACAAAGGAATAAAATAAAATATTGTTTTCAGTTTGTTGAGTATCTTTTTTAGTATAACTGCTGCTGGACTTTCACGAAAAAGGAAATAACTGGATTGAAGTATCGATATTTTTAAGTTCTCGTCCTAAAAAGTGATAAAAAGCCCCAAAGAGCGTACCATTCGTTACTTTATCATCTCGGAAGTTATTTTTAGTGTGCAATAAAGTGTAAAAGTGATAAAGTCATTGCTGGAAACTATCGTTTGCTGTCGCACGATCCGAGATATCTCATATTTATTGGCGAATGATATTTTCATCACTCGCCAAGTTTGCCCAAAGCAAAACGTTTACTTTGTTACTGCGATTTATTTGGATATACAAAAATTTGGAAAAACCAAAAGTGCGCGACTGATAAAGGTTTTTTATTAATATAATTAAACTACTTTGAATAAAAGAGCCAATTTCAATAGGGTTCCTCCTATGAGTAAAACGAATCTATTAAAAAAAAAAAAGACTCAATTAATTGTTTTTTTCGCAAGCTACAATGCTTCAGGTTTCACACTTGATTGACGGGATTTTTTTTTGGAAATATTTTGATGTTTTTTTTGTTTCTACTGCATTAAATCAATTTTTTAAAGCTCAGAATTAATCTCCATTTAATGATCTATACAATGGTATATATATAAAAGAAGTAGGTTCTGTCTACTAGCAGGAGTATAACAATAGAAACAGTCGCAGAAAGGAGGCAAAAAAAATGTTCGATCGTAAAGTCATATTCAGTTTCAGTCTTTCATATTCAGTCCATTCTTCTTTGGAATGCGCTACCTCTTGATACCAGGACGGCCACCAGTCGGTATGCATTTAAGCGGAAATTGCGGAGTTATTTTCAAAACCAAATAGTGTAGAGTCATCTCCCTTGATTTTGTTTATGTGTATATATATGATAAGTATATATTATAGTAAATAGTATGTATGTATATTATATATATTTTGTATTAGTGTACGTTTTTTTTTCATTTATAATTCAACAATTTTAATAGTTTTTTTTTTATCACTGTTCAGTTCAACCAAAGCACCTGCCATCTAATCTCTTCACCACCCTTGGTTGACTGGTAGAGAATGCCTAAGGCATTAAGTCCGCCTTTGTACCTTTTTGTGTGCGAAAAGTTTAAATAAATAAATAAAGCAAAAGCATGCAATAGTCCTCTTCAGCCCTGAATCGAAAGAGCTGGAAGACATGGGGAGAGGCCTCTGACCAGCCGTGGGATGATACAGGCTAACAGTAACCACTAGGTAACAAACAGTTTCCAAACAAATGTTGAATTAGTTGCAACAAAAATTCAATCAGGATCAGAGATTGAGTAAGTCTAAAAAACGCATGAGTTAACTTTATTCCCCGAAGGGTTAGTTATACTATAGACGCCAGAACTTCAAGCTACTACAATCTGTCAAATTTATTTAATAGATTTCAACTTTATCGCTAAAGCATAAGGTTCAAAGTTAATTAGGAAAATTTGACAGTTTCGGGTAGAATAGATTAGAATAGAAGAAGAAAGAAGAAGAAGTTATGTTTAATTCCCATGTAATAGTGGGCGAGCCTATGGCCTTCATACGAACACAAATCCAGACTCCGGATTGCTACTGAGAAACAGATGGAGAAACGCAATAACACTGTGCCCTCATGTTCCACAATAGCGCTTGTGACTAAAAGACCAACGCAGTAAGCAAGGCAGTCATGGTGAGTTCAATGATATGAAACAATCTTAAGATTTTAAAGCTAAAATAAACATAGCCGTACATATATCACCCTAATATTATAAAGGCGAAAGTTTGTGTGTGTGTGTGTGTTTGTAACTTCTTCACGCTCAAACGGCTCGACCAATTCTGATGAAATTTGGCACACAGATAGTTTATAACCAGGATTAACACAAATAATACTTTTTATCCCAATATTCCTACGGAGTCGAGACTTATGCGGGTGAAACCGCGGGCGCAGCTAGTAATTATATAAATAATTAATGTATGCAAAATATAGTAAAAAAAAATTAAAAGGGTAACGGTGGATTTTATTGCCACTTCTTCTCCATACGAAACTACCTTTTCGAAGGACTTCGGAAGAGTCTTAAAATCTTACAACTTAAATAAACATCGCATTGCAACCGTACTTCCAAAGTTATAGTATAAGAGAAGTGACGAATACAAAATAAGAATGATCCAAGAATGTCGTTTCTGAATATTTACTGCCTTCTATTCCCGAATAAATACTCAAGTCATTCGTCCCACTTATGTGCAAGACCCCAACCCCCCCTTGGGACACCTCAAAGGCGACAGGTTCGAATCAAATTCAAATATAACCCTTTCGGATTTCCTTTCCTCGGTACATTACTTTCTGTCCTTTGTTTACATAGTTTTATCATGAATTAATTATGAGGTAAGCCCACACTATTTTTGTACTTTAACATACACAAATAGGTGAGGTTTTACTGAAAGCCTGAATGGTGAAAAATATTATTTTATTAATGTTTATCGAAAACAAAGTTTTGTTTGAGCGAAAATTAACGAAACAAGTTATTTTAATTAATGTGATATTGTGTTTCGTGTTTTAACAATATTCAGAAAAAATATTTTTGTATTGCTTGAATAAGCATGACGGCGCGCGGTGATTTAATCGATTAATTGTATCGCTTTTTTAAACGGTGTAATTGAATATTTTACTGTCGTTTAGAATTTACTATTTCTTTAGAGGTCTTTTGATTTAGACCGGGTAACACCGAATGAAGTTGTGCGATGTGCGTGTCATGGGGACGGTGGCGAATACTTTTTAAATGCGATCGTTACGCGGTGCACACGCACAAATCCATTGGCTGTAAATGCAAGTTAAACAATTATTGTGATTTGACTTGATCAGTGATAATCATAGTAATCATTAATTTTTATGATTAAGTTTTGTTGTGATATTTCTGAGTAAATCAAGTGCGTTATTTTGCGAGTATTATTTTTCAAACACCTGCACTTACACGCCACATGATGGAGGACCAACAGCAGCTGATGACGTATAAGCAGCAACACGTGGTGTCTCAGCCGCTCGAACGTCCGCAAAGAGTTTGTTTTTTTTTTTTTAGTATGTCGAAAACACATTCACACATTCTCCATTTCATCAATATTACAGATATTGTGCTTAAAACGTATAAAATAACCAATTTAAAAACTCTAGCGCTATAACATTTCTGAAATGCAGACAGACAATGGCGACGAATCCTCTTTCTGTGCAGCTCTCATAATTAATGATGAAGCGAATCAAACCCACTCTTGCGCGCCGATGACCGATGAGGGAACAAAGAAAACCAATATTTCGATCTGTCAAACTGTCGCAATAATAATATAATTTAGTAGATTTTGCTCGCGACTGAATTTGGGTGTATTTTGTATATCATCATTTGTAACATATCATATTTAGATAAAATAAAATTATTACAAATCAGATTTATGAAACACAAAAAAAAACGCAAAAGTTGTGATTACGAAGGATTATTTTTAGAACGTAAGATGTTGCCGGTCCATCGTAAGGTGGTATTGATATTGGCTGTAGAATACTATTGCAAGGAGGAGTTTAAAATCAAGACGGTGAACATAAGACCTCAAAGGAATAAACTCATTAGAAGATTTGTAGTACCCACTTGGATTAACTATTATGGAGAAAGATGCGGAAAATGCCTAGTCCCAACAATTTTTAATGACATACCAGTCGATTTAGAAAGTAGCTGTATCACAAAAATCTATTTTAACCCTTAACTGCATCGTGATGGAAATTTCCAATCAAATGCCTATTTTCGTTTCCACAGAGCACGGGGATTCCCCAATTGTAAGAGATATTCAATTCATTTTGTTACCAGTAGATTCGTTCTGATAACATAAAGATGTAAATTTCCACCAGGCCATTTAGAAGAAAAAAAAAAAAACGACGGGTTGCACTCCGGGAGTGCCGGCAGAAGTGAAAACTTAAATATTAACGTTGTGCATTTTTTATATTTTGGAATGGTTAGGGAATCATTTTGCACGAATTGCTTTAATTATCAGTATAAAAGTACTATCATTTATGTCGTAGAATACAATATTTATTTATTGCGCTATCTTGCACAAACATGACAATTTATATTACATTAAAAAGTTTATCTCTCAGAAAAATCAACTTCCATCCATAATTTCGACGACTTTTTCACCATCATTATTACCAGAACCATTATTTTATTAATTTTTTAATTTTTTCACGTCCACCGGAGGTGTGCCATATGTTCCACCAGTTATCTGTAGTTCCCAAATTGCAAATTTATTGTCGAGAGATGTACCTTCAAGTCTATCAATACATTCTAACTACAATTCTAATTAATTCATTCATTTAAGTTAAGTTTGTTTCTGTAACATAAACACACACGAACATTCGCGCAAGCACCCTGCCCCACCTAAACTAAACAACAGGCGCAGGCATACATTTTCGCCGCGCCGTAGATAGAGAGGGGGATACTTCCTCGCCTACGCCGCGCCGCCGGCTGTGTACTCACCATCAGTCTTACGAATTTTCGATCAGGGTCACGTGTCCTGACGCGAGTTTTACATTTTTTACCCGTTACAAAAAAAAGTGTACAACGCCGCTAAAGAAGTTTTCACTTAAAAAAAAAAGTAATTTTACGAATATATTTTTTAAAATATTTTTTCCTTACTTATAGAGCTAATGTTATGTCCAAATAAATTTAATTTGCTTAAAAAGTAAAAATCATGCAAATCAAGGTTAAAAATAAAATGGGGAACTTTCTTTTTAACACTTTTTGTCAAAGCCTCATAAATGAAGATTCATCATAGATTATGTCATACTAGCTTATGTTTGCGGATTCGTCGGTGTGAATTAAAAACGCCATTGCGCGGTTTAGGATGTTATTAGCTAATGTTAATGGCATTTTAATTTGCGTAGTGGCGTTTCAATTCACTATCAACTAGTCAGCCTTTGTGATATTGTAAAATATTTGTGTTTATTTATAGGTAATGTTTATTCTTGTTATTGATTGAAAAGTACCTACGAGTATTTACATAAAACTATAGGTAATATTGTATATGGAACTTATACAACGTGTAACGTTAAATGCGCAAAACCTGAAAATAGTTTGATCAGAATAACGAGCAGAATTCATTGAACCGCTTTTTTATATAGGTCACATTTTTCAAAAAAATATTAATTAAAAACGTTGCCGTGTCTATTTATTAATAGGTCAAGCAACCCAATGTCAGCGCGGCGCAGCGGCCCGGTGACAACTCCTCCCTCGATAAAGCGTCGTCGCAGACGCAAGAAACGATCAGAATGGCCAGTAAAACTAAAACAGCACATAAAACATTTACAATTTTTTTAATGACTTATTTTCTCTCTGAAATATGTCAATTGAATTAAAAATCAGTTGGGGTGTGTGAGGTTTTGCGCATTTGACATTACATGTTGTATATGTCAGCAAACTGCTTTAGGTACAGTTTGAAAGAAGCAACATTTTTTGTAAAGCTTAGAAGGTCACCACGAATAAGCGCTTTTTAATTTATCATTTTTATACCTAAACACAAATATCCAGGATGAAAAGTAGCCAAAAGTGTTAAAAGTGTTCATTTGACAAACAATTTATTTCCCTGACTTAACTTTACACGAGATTGACCCCTATCCAGTGCATAATAAGCGAGTAGAGAAATATTCATGCCAGTAACACAAACATCATCATTCATGTTTTCACCCAAATACATGTGATTACAAGTACCATATATCTAAACGAGCTTATAATGATAATCCTCATAATTCCGAAGTCCGCAGCTAAGCTTTCGTTTCATGCATTAGCATAACACCTGTGTGGTCTACTTCAGGGCTCATTTACTGTACTGCGATTTACGATAATATTGTTATACGATTGCTAAGTAACATGAGCGCATTTCCCCAATGTTATAAATACATTTAGGCAATGTGAGGAAAATTAATGGTTCAACAAACATACTACCAACTTAAACTGTCTGTATATTCGAATCACAACTGTCATTCTTAGACAGTTGTATGAAATGGCTTTCTCACGGCAGATTGACGTAGGTTGACAATTTACTTAACAATTTATTTTCCTGATTTGTACCTGGTCTACTTTATTTTATTCTTCATCATCAGCTTACAGCAGTCCAGTCCACTGCTGGACATAGGCCCTCTCCAATTGCACGCCATCGGCATCTGCCGAGCCTTTTCCCAACTATGTTGGGGTCGGCTTCCAGCCTAACCGGATACATCTGAATACCAGTATTTTACATGGAGCGACTGCCTATCTGACCTCCACAACCCAGTTACTGGGTAATACGATACCCCTAGGTAAGACTGGTTGTCACACTTTCGGACTTCTGACTACCCGTAACGACTGTCAAAGATCTACGAATGACAGCCGGGACAAATGGCTTTACGTGCTTTCCGAGGCACGGATGGGGTCTCGGTATGTAAAGATGGTCACCCATCCACAGACCAACCGCGGCAAGCGTAGCTTAACCTGATGGATCGACCTGTGCGACTGTTATTATTTATCCACGGGCCCCTCAATTCCAATTGCACGCCATTTAGCTCAATTCTCAGAAACTCATCCAGCTGCTACGAGCCACCTTGCGAAGATCGTCGCTCCACCTAGCCTAAGGGCGTCCTACCTTACGTTTGCCGATTCACGGTCTCCACTCAAGAACACTTGTACCCTAACGGTCAACATTTATACGGCTATTTTATTCAATAGGCAGGTATTGAACGTAGTCACTTTACATAAATTTAAACAATGTTTACGCCATTGTTTTAAAACCTGTTATCTAAGAAACTATCAATAGAAAAATTACATCAGACAGTGCTATAATTCTGCCAAAGCTACTTATTGGAAGCCATTGTGACTATTATTTATTTGAGAATAAAAACAAAGTCTAGAACTAAATTTCTATTAAAAAAAAACCGTTATTTCCTCACAATATAGAATGCTTTGGATACAATAATAATGGCGTCAATAGGTTCGATGAAAAACAATTTTGAACGAAACAAAAATTGTGTCAACAAGATTGATTAGCCGTCCATTTTAATTAATTAAAAAGAGTATCCTACCGTTTTGGGTTAAATCTGTTCCGGCAGAATATAAATTACTCATCGATTAATAATTTTCAAATTGGTTCAAGATGCATCACAATTTAATGTATTGCTTTTCCAAGTTTATTTAAAAGCTAAAATATTTTAAGTCGGGTTTGAGCAATAAGTCAATTCATCCAGTCGACAGCGATGCGGATGGGTTCTTCGACGACATATTTTATTTTTAAATTGCTTTAGTTAGGTTCGAGTTTTGACTCGAACCTAAGAACAAACTGCAGCCAAGAATCTGGACATCCTAAATATGGTGAGGCAATACTTCGCATCTGTATAGCTGTTGAGACAAAGTACAGGACCTTTTCTGTATGGAGTATTGCAGCTACTTATGGGATGGGTCAGAAAAATACCAGCTTGCTGCACTTGACTCGGTAGAACGCAGAGTTAAAAGGCTTACAGGCGACGAGATGTTGGTGGCTACACTTCACAGCCTGCCTCATCGGCGTAATGTTGCTTGCCCGTCGGTTTCTACAGACTGTACTTCGGAGAGTGTGCGCAGGAGCTCCACGACCTGATCCCACCATCACCCTTTCGTTACTGGACTACCAGACGTATGGCAGCGTACTATCCACACTTGGTTGATATCCCGACCAGTCGCACTCAGCGCTTCTCCTGCACGTTTATTATGCGCACAACCAAAGTATGGAACTCTCTGCCGGCTTCTGTTCCCTTCCACATTTAACCCGTTTTCCTTCGCCATCTGCCTTAAAAACCAGAGTGAACAGGCATTTTCTGGGCACGCTCGTTCTATCATAAACCTCATCCATCGTTTTCCATCGGGCGTGACATTCAGCAATTAAAAAAAAAATAGGACACAATGAAAAGATAGACATATTATGTACTAGACAAAAACCGTGACGTCAACAAGCCTTTAAATATGATCCATAAAAGGTTGCTACTGTTGCTAGGTCATCACTTAGCGCTACCTTTTGTTACCCTTACAATTCTACATGGGTAGATACGTCAAATGTTATATTTTCTTTGTCCCTTTTCAAGGGGTTCATAATCTGTATTCATAATGCGTGTGCTTATGTTCCGTGAATACTGAACATTTCTAGTAAAAATAATTGTTTAATAAAGTTTTGATGTTTATTTTTTTTACTTGTTACTTTACTTTACTATTCCCGTCGACCTATTTAATTGGGTGGATAAGAAAGTCTGTGACCACCAGCAAATGCCAGAAACACCAAAGGTATCTAATGCAAATTACATTTTGAGGCAGATCTTCTGTCTCACACCAACATAATATGCCTGTCTACTAATAGAAAATGTATTTTCTTAAACTATTTCCTTTTCTGTATACGTCAGGCTCAGAACGGCTATCGATTTTAATACGAACAGCAGTTTGATCGATGCTTAAAAATGCATTAGCCTTGATAAGTGAGAAGTGTTTAGACGAGCTACTCAATCAAACTATCGTTATGCGTTTAAACAGCACTTGAATTATTAAAGCTGTCAAAACAAGTTTTCCGATCTGTGACGTAAGTCTAAAATGAGCGAATGATAGATGCAAAATTAATAATCTAGTATGATTTCGTATCTTCGAATATTTTGGTTCAAATATTCAAGGAAAGTTATTGTCCAATTAAGGCTACTGTCGAATGTCCGTTGCGGGACTCTGGTCTCTTAATATAAAGTCTTGCATAAATTAAAATATATTTAAATTTTAATCAAACAAACAGTTACAACTTACGATTGTAGCTTGCAGACTGTAATTGTTTCCAAAGCACAAGAAGAAAGTCTAATTAAAAAATTAAGTAAGTACGTAAAAAAAGGAAACAATTTTCCACATCATAAACTGTCAACAAATTCTTAGTTAAGCACAATAATAATTATGCCCAGTAGCCCCTTAAAATAAAGGTAAAGGACATGGATTTTTTGTGACCTAGTATAGCCGAAAAGTTAATAATATTTAATATTATAAATAACTGATAATATTAGAAATCCCACCACAGCTTTCGTTAATTGGCAAATCATTGCAGAAAATATTTCAATTTAAAATATTATTAATTTGAATTGCTCTACTGACACTCAAGTAGAGCAGCCGTATTTATAATTTTATAAGCAATATTATTAATCATATGTCATTAAAATATTTCCAAGTGAGCTGTGACCTAGAAAACGAATCGCGCATTTTTCTGCTAAGTTAGTGATTTACTTTAGTGAATAACATTTAATTATGAGAAACATTTAGGTGTGGCGGTTATAAGTATAATTTTTTGAAAGAAAACAAGTCCGGAAGCATTAATTGGCGTTGTACTCAAAGAGACGTGTGAAATTCTTCTATAACAGTACATAATAATAAAATAGTGAAGAAAAGTAAACACAATTTGTTCACCTAATAAAATAAACGGTCAGTATGACAAAATGTTTGATGAGTGCAAATGTGAAGTCAATACGCAGCCGATTCCAAAAATCTTTGAGAAGCATATTTCGAAAGTTGATGTTACAAATAGCAGATCCTAATAAGCCGACATTTTCATCAAAACAATCAACTTTATACCGAGCACGAAACAAATCTCTGAATATAGCTAGGAGCAATTTTAAAAATGTCAGTGATGTAAAATTGCCCGACAATTTATTTTTAGATTTTGTGGTTTATAAAGAAGGCACAGTGGAAAAAAATAATATTTACTACACCATTCATAAAAAAGGTTTTGAAAACAGCCGGTCAATTCTGTAAAAATCTCACCGTGAAATCATAAGTGAAGTGAGCTTGAAGTGAGCAGTGTCGATAGTGTTAATCCCTAATGACAGCTCACCCCAAGTTTGCACGGTGAGATGGTTACAGAATCGCACGGCAGTAACTGAATGTTACGGTGACGGAACATTTGTTTATTCCTAGTTCAGGTAAAATCCAATTATTTCTTATCTACCTCTGGTTTATGGACCTATTTGATAAATATTGATGTAAATCAATTATTTCAATAGACAATTTCTATTTTGATTCAAGTATTCGGGGAGGCCTTTTTGATGCCAGTTTTGGAAATAAGATAGTAATTGGGACATGCATAATGTAGGAATTGATATGATTTCACGGGTACTTTTAGAATATAGTATGTCAAAACTGAGCCCATGCTATAAATCCTCTATAAAAGTATGTGAAACAGTTAGCTTATTGCTAACATTAAAACAGCCAATGTCATGTATCCATGATTTCATACAAACGAGTGTTATAATGTTGTACTAAATTTAATTACACTTTGCTTTTCCCTTGCAACATTCTCACTACTCAATTCGTGGTATCTTAATGAATTTCAAAAAAAGAACATTGTCATGCACGTGCATTTTATTTACTTATATATACTTTACTGTACACCACAAAAATACACAGCATAAAAAATACATCAAACACTACAAAATATACAATGGGCGGACTCCAGGCAACCATGGAATGGACAGTGACATAAAATGTGGCTGTCGCTGGTGCAAATATTATGTATACAATACACTAAAATATATACGTACACATCTTTTGTTGTGATTTCTTGTGATTTGTTCAAAAATATCATTGGCTGTGTTTCTGATTATCTTTTTGCATTTCTGAGACTATGGATCTGGACAACTCTGATTTCGCCTGGTTTCCAACGGAGATCCAACGTTCTATAAACTGGGGTATAGCGAATGAATCATTTGTGATACAGTCGTTTTAGTATTATATAAGTGATATTCAATCTGTTGGAAGACTGTGGATTACTCCGTGGTCGACAGGTTTTAATTTAATTTTTTTGGCTGGTTTGAAGGTCCATAAGACCCTTCCCAAATCTGATGAAGATCTGGGAAGGGTCTTATGGCCCTTCACCAAGTTTTACGAGGAACAAAAATATACAGGGTTTTGAAACACTATTATTGTTTCATAATACATTTTGTTTTATTTGTGCACATTTCTGGGTCAAGCTTGTATGGGACTAAAATCCATCTGCTTTATATTTGAAGGTAATTAATGATGTTTGATCGTTAAAGATTATGAGGAGAATCGAGAGGGTTAGTGGCTAGAAAGTGCACTGGGGCGGAAAATATCCCTGATCAGCATTAAACGGGACGGGTTGATTCTGCTCTTCAATTACCATTTGCAGACTGTTCTCGGCTATTGTCGGTCGCTTCGATCATTATTGAATGGAATGAATAGTTTTATTTCACCATGCGAGCACGCTTTGGAATATGTTGGTTAAAATTACGTTTTTGAAAGAATTGATATTGGAAAAGACTCGGACAAGCTCGTTGAAAGTTTTTCGTTTACGTTGAATATGCTTTAAAAACTTATTAAATCAGTCGATTTTTTTTTACAGCTTCCAAGATAATTTGATTATAATATTTTCGTTCAATCCAATTTGACAGCGTGACTTCGATGTTTCGGGTTCCCCCAACGTACGCTGGAACGACTAGTTTTTATTTGGCACAACGAGTATTTTGCGGCTGCCACGTATATTTGAGCGTGTTAAAAGGTTACAAAGCCGGAAACATGACAGCTATACAGCAAAACTTCTAACGATTTCATGTAAAAGCAAAAGTACGGAAATAGAATCGTTCAATTTCATTTTGTAAGGACCAGAAAGCCTATTTCAAATATAAAAGTATCTAAATGCCCATTTCTGTCGTCCAAGCGTCCCTTTTGTTATCACCTAAAATAATTATAGAGGCGCGAGGGAACATCATTTCATTGACAGGAATTGTTAACTAAGAAAACAGAATTGCCTTTACTTATTGGATTAACATTTAAGTAGACATCACCATTACTTCTCCAGTAAGTTAGAGGTACTATAAATTGGTTAGTCGAGGCGCAATGTTCATTTCCCCCAACTCATTGAACAAGGTAAAAGCGACTTAATTTTTTGAGAGTCAAGACTGATTTTTGATTGATAACATTTTGAAAGGATTGAAAAGTGTGGGTGCCAACCCAATTAGGTCACTTACTTCTAACACGAAGTACCAGCGGTACTAGTTTAGAAGGCGAATGGCTAGAGGCGAATTTAATAGAATTCCTAAGTAAAAGTTGGGGATTCAGCTAGTTTCAAATTAAATAAAGGCGCAAGAAGGCTTTTTTTACAGAACCTGGTTGGTTCTTAGTGTTGAAGAAAATATATGAATTTATATTATGAACGATTTAAAAACGTTAAATATCGACTGAGATATTTAACGTTTTTAAACCTTAGACTGCATTCTTTCTTTCTTTCTTTAACCTGGTTTCTATGTAAAAGAACATCAACAAATCCATCATTTACCAATCGTTGGTAATACGAAAAAACGTCATAACAATACTGCGCTTAGTTTATCTTTCATTTAACTTACACTTTCTTCGCAATCAAAAATTAGTTTAGTAAAAAAAATTCACCAGAAATCTGCTACTGAATTTTATAGCTTCTGCCCGTTACTTTACTCGCGCGAAATTTATTGTGTCGACATAAAATATCCTGTAACTCACTGCAATACTGTAGCTCCCCACTAGTGAAAGAATTTTCGAATTCGGATCAGTAGTGCCGATTTTTACCCGTTAGATGAAAGCTTACAAAAGAGACCAAAAGTCCTACCAAAAATTTCATGCATCAGATCAAAATATTACTTCCAGGCTTGCTCAAGATGGGTTGGCGATTTCAGTCTTATATCACTACATAGTATAAAACAAAGTCGCTTCCCTGTCTGTCTGTCCCTATATATGCTTAGATCTTTAAAACTAGGTAACGGATTTTGATGCGGTTTTTTTTAATAGATAGAGTGATTCAAGAGAAAGGTTTATATGTATAATACATGCATAATATATTAGAGAAACACTGATAATTTTAGAGGTTTCTAATGTAATGTCGTAAATAAACACATTTTTTTGCGCTTACATTGTAAACGCTGGCTGAACCCGTCGAGATAGATCAAAATAATGTACTACAGTATTGTACACCTTAAAAAGGTCTACAAAAAAATCCGCAATGGTATATGTCTATCTCTTAGGGATAACCTACAATAACCACTTTTTATCCTATACTTCTTACGAGAAATAATGGCTCTAAAATTATCAGCGTTTCTCCATTGCACCCGTGCGAAGCCGGGGCGGGTCGCTAGTTGAATATAAGTCCAGGGTTCCTCACGATGTATTTCCTTCACCGATGTCAGTAATGGCCAAGATAAACTCAAACTACATACAAGGTGTAATTTAAATGCTTCGGGAGGTTCCTGTTCAGTATAAGTGAGAGGAAACGCCCGAGTGTCACCATTGTGTGGATCGCCCGGAAGAGACGGTGGAGCATACCGTGAAGGTTTCTTTGTCATTATAAACAACTTTTACTATGAGATCATCCCTGAATCGCGAAAAAAATTCAGCTGTTCATTTTGACGAGTTATGCGAACATAAATGTAGGGAACAGCTGATTTTTTTTTCGGGATTTCAGGTGTGGACCCATTGTAAAAGTTGTTCGTAATGATGAATACAATGGCCTCTTTTCAACTGAAACACCATTTAAATTACACCTTGTAAGTCACATTAGTAGGTACTTGCTCGGATTTGCCCCCCCCCCCCCCCCACACAACCTCGTGCATGAACTCTAAGCTCAAAGCATTTATTTCAGTTGAACCACTTACAGGCCTTTTTGAATTGTCAAAGAATCGGTCAGTTAGTCAAAAACTTGCCCATTCCAAAACGTAGATCTATAAGGAGAAGAACGGGCACGGAACTTGAAGAACATTCTTTTAAATCAATTATACAATCCTGGGTATATTATTCTTGTTGCTTTTATATGTGAGAACAATATAAAATAATAAAATTAAGAAAACATTCAAAGTATGAATTTCACGAACATGACGCGTGGATCAGCACCATCCAGCTCAACCATTTTGTAGGAAACCGAATGATCCAACATACGTGCTACCATCAGTGAGACAATATTTTAAGCCCAGTCAGAGGCGAGGCCTTAACCACTTAGCCATCACGACAACGAAGGTAAAGTATTCCAGAAATATTCCAACCCTTTACTATCTCTAATGTAGCAGTACATTTTCACCTTTATAACGGGATTAAGCGTAAATGCTGCAAAGGATAACAGTTGAATGAAAACTACGCAATATCACCGAAAGTTGCCGTCGGCGACGGTAGCGAAAACCGCGAACAAACCGGATAGAACACTTGTATCTAATTAAAAGTTTCGTTTTAAGTGCAAATGGCACATCTCAAGTGGGTGAACCAAGTGTTTGCTTGTTATAACTTTACTAAGTACGAGTACCAAGTTGCTATTCAGGTACACTTAAAGTGTTTTGCATGAAAGTTTTTATCCTGGAATTTTTTGTCCAAATTATGTTATTATGAGATTGAGTTTTGGGAACCGGCTTCTGGGTATAATAAATACTTTGTTTTAATAATAGAGAAGTGGTGACCCAGTAGCGAGATACTTACGAGTTGTAGGTCGCGGGTTCGTACCCAGGCAAGCGCTTTGTGTAAATAATTTCACCACCACTGCACTAAAAACGGTGAAAGAAAACATCGTGAGGAAACCGGCATGTCCTAGAACCAAAAATTCGAAGATATGTGACATCTGCCAACCCGCACTGGGCCCGCGCGTGATGGATTACAGCCCACTCTCTCTCGAAGAGAGGAGGCCTGTGTCCCAGCAGTGGGAACAGTAAAGGCTGATTTTGTTGTAATAATTAAAATAATAGCATCTAATTAACCTCTAGAGCCCCAGCGGCACAAAAACGTGCCAGTAAACACCGACCGATTTAAAACTTTATTTGTAGTAAAGATAAGGCTTAAAATCGTCCGCTATATATCTAGAAGAGCCCGCTCGCGGTGCTTGACCGGTTAATATTTACCCTAAGCCGAGGTCCGTACCCCACAGGAAGGTGCCCTTAGTGCTCAGTTGCTTCCACCCCTGTCTGGAGGCTTTAATTTATTGAGGCACCCACAAACAAGCCTAGTTAAGCAGCTGACAGCCTCCTAAGGTGACCTGCGAAACCATTATACAGGTTGAAATTGAAAACATGCGACAAATCGAAATGAGAGATTGTACTCATCATTGTGAACAACTTTTACTACGAGATAAAACCAGAAATCGCAAAAAAAATCAGCTGTTTCCTACATTTATATTCGCATAACTCGTCAAAATGTAGGGAACAGCTGATTTTTGTTCGCAATTTCAGGTTTGGTCCCATGGTAAAAGTTGTTCATAATGATGAGTACAATCTCCTATTTCGATTTGACGCATGTTTTCAATTTCGCCCTGTATATAAAAAAAATAAAAAAAAACAACCGTCGGGCAATAGCCCACCAGACACAACACCGGCCTGGTCGAACATTCTCCCTTTTGTATGGAGTATGGGTGAATTTTTCACCCTTTTCCTCATACTTTTATAAGGCTAACCCAAAGTAAAGGTCATTTTCACGCTCAGAAAACTTTTGCTGGTCAAACCTCCTATCAATGTTCAAAAAGCAACCACTCACGCACCTGCGCAATAAATAAAGTTCACCTGTAAATAACAAACAGTCCAAAAGATTTATTATCTCAAGAAAGGGTCCATATTTCAACCACGAAGTTTCATTAAAATTCCAACTATGTTGAAAAAATGTTTGAAGGAAAAGGGAATTGAAACGTTGAAATAGAATGGCTTGCACACGGAGAGAAAAATCTTAGAAAAATGACTGGGCTGTCCCATAAATCTGAGTGCATTTGAGTGGTAATGGAAACATTACCATAGCACAGTCAAAATTCTTATGCTGTACAGTAAAATTTATTGGACAAATAGTGAATTTTTCCCAATCTCACTCAGAAAATTTTCTGTACATGTCACTTTACAGTGACGAGCACAGTAATTTTACCGAAGAATTTTCTTTCCGCGCACCTAGATCCCTGTTGAAATAAAAAAGTGAAACTCGATGTATTTTCTTTAAGTGGTATTCTGGAAACGATAAAGAAAGAGAAAAGCTTACTAAAGATATGAGTAGGCTATTTAGAGGGAAGTGTTAGCATAGTTACTAATATTATAGGTGTAATTCTCAGTCCTTGTGCATTGTTTAAATACTATGTTGACGAAAAGGCTTTTAAAAGCGATGATGTCTACATGACTAAGTCTATTATGACAAAGTTTGTTTATTAATTTTAAAATTTTCTTATTAATTTGCAATGATGTGAAGGACTAAATAGGGAACAATCTGTACTGTTAAACACTGCGATTAATAGATATATAAAAAAAAAACTTTGTTAATTTAACCTTCAAGCGGGCGCGCGGTCATTTGTAACGGCAGCGGTCGCGCGTAACCTAAAAGACCTGTAGGATATTTCAGGGATTTAAAACACTAATTATTTAATATTTTTTGTATTTATCACATTATCATTATGTTAAGACATAAACAAAATTATAAAATCAAAATAATATTCTAATTTTCTTTGGATTTTTAAGCAATTTGGCATCATAAATGTATCGAGAATCGATCGAATCGCGGTCGATTCGACGCCGCGCGACTGCTTGAAGGTTAAAAAGGCTAATATCGGGTCACTCAGTGGAAGCTTAAATTATTTGAATATATTTGCTCCAAAAAGTTAGATAAAACACCAACCATAATTTCCTGTTACCAAATTAACAACGCGTGACAAAAAATAGACTCAATATCCCATAACAAATGCTCGGATATATATTGAAACACTTTTTCGCATGTACGGTGGCGCCATCTATAACGCCGTCATTTTTCAACTGTATATTCGTTGGAACACTGCAATGAATTCCACGAAAAAAGAAAGTACAACTAAACAATTGAGTGTCAGCTGTCAGAGCCTTTTGTTCTAAATAGAGTGAAAAATATTGTTTAGAGATTGATGATCGATGTTCGGGTATAAAATAAATAAAATAAAATTCCGATATTTTTCCTTGCTTTCATATTAAATAGAGGTTTTGTAGAGGGTGACAGGGAAATTTCGTCACAAACATGATATAAAAAATTAAAAAGTAAGTAAGTTGTTAATAATTTTTAATTTGTATAAGTCGATCGTATACTATTTATTTCATAATTATGTTATAGGTATTTTGTATCCAGTTTTTTTTTATATTTTTTTTTTGTTTTAATCTGTACAAACTTGTAAATGGTCTTCAATTACATATTATTTCAGAACCTTGTATAAATTCGCTGTAAGTTTCGAGAATAGTATAAAATAAATAAAACAAATGATATCGATAAGTAAAATAAAGTAGAGATTTGAAAAAGTTTCATAAGAAATTGCAAGTAAAGCGAATCATTATTCATAAACCATTTTCAATAATCTTTCAAAATATAAAGAAAAATCTCTTAGAAAGTAAACGCAATCTTTTTATAACGAAAATATTACAACTATTAAATATTACACTCAATAAAATGGATTCCTAATGTTTTGCAAGGTTGACACAACGAATGAATAGTACTTTACACTATATCTGCTTGTACCTTATTACTTTTAAAAAATGAGGCAGAATGTACGTCATTACAGTATAGTATAATGCAAAAAGACAAAAAGTTTTTATCACTAAGCGCAAAATGATACTGGCCACATACTTTTGCTAAACATTTAAACCAATATTAATCTCCCTGGCAAAAGTATTACATTTAGTTTCAATATCTGTAACTATTTTAATATTATAAACATCACTTAAAACATTGACTTTTATTTTCCTCGTAGGTATAGTCTAAAGTAGTATGTATCACTCGGAAGAGAGTGCGATTCCCAACTCGTGTGTATTAAGGCCCTCGGCTGGGTCTCAAGCTACACCCTCGTTAGTAAGCGGTCACTTTTTCCCCTCGTCGAACAATGTACTATTATACTAATTTATGATTGGCAAAATTAACCTTTTATTAAACAGCTTACCCTTTAGGAAATCATTACATTTCTGCTCTTCCAAGCTTCACTAATTGATGAGGGTTAGACACGAAGATTCTTAATTAACATGTCTATATTTGATACTTTATTAACATGTGGTTATTACGAAGCTATTTTGAAAACTGCTTTCTAATAACTCATTTTGATTTATACAGGGTAAATTTTTACTGACAATCTTTTGGAGGGTGAAAATAGTTGTCAATATGAAAAACTTTCACTATATACTGTAAAGGTTGTCTGCAAAAGGCGACCTTATGTTGTGCAGGCTGGCAGAACAGTAACTCTGGTTGCAATCGACCATTCAAGCGAATTTAGAATTACCTTTAAAATAATAATATTTACTAGGTTTTTTCGTAACAAAATCGTTTTTTCACGTAGAAGTAAATATGATTCCTTAAAAATAAACGGAATAAATATCAAATTTTATCATTTAACGCTCCACACAATATTGCTGACAGCACTTACCTACACAGTAGAAGACTTTATAGCAAAGTAGCAAATCAAAAAATAAGTAAATGATTCCACGCAAAGAAAGGCCAACTGTTGTGACTTCAAAACACATTCACCGCCGAAAAACCACGAAATAGAAATCAAGAGAGAAAATATGACTTCTTTTATTAAAGAGCTAGAATCAGCGCCAAACAACAGGAGAATCTACACGAATATTAAAGTTGGTGTGTTTGGGTGTAGGAGGTAATCTCTAGAAGAATTGATTCCAGAAGGATATACAGTAAGTATTTTATAGTTGAGTCGCGGGCAGAAGCTAGTTAAGGATAAAATCCAATAAATTTACTTTTGTTCACTACTTGTGCAACACTACGTGGATTGTTGAGACCATAAAGAAACTTAAATGAAAAGATTTAACACTGAAAACGTTTGTTCATTATGCTTTCAAGCTGACGATGAAAGTTTTAGCACTGGGGAATTTTATCGAAGTAGTCACTAAGAATACAGGCAATTTTCAACTGCTTGGGTAATTTCAGTTTTCTTTAGGGCTAATTTTTAAATTGTCATGATAACTTAAATCTGAAGAATAAATATAACAGTTTGACATCATTTATAATTTAAACAAAGGCTGTCAAGCCGCAATAGGCAGCTCAGAAAAAAAGTATCTGACTATTGAAAAATACTCAATACTCAATATATGATTTTATGTATTTTTGTCTTCTTTACTCTTTCACACGCTGTCTACGTCTCTCTATCTAATGTCCTATCGTAGGTATGCTGGAAGAGATTTCTTATGAAATAAACATCAACTTTGTACCTATTTTTCTGTTCTGTTTTTTGTTGTCTGTTTATATATATGTATGTACAGACGCCAGCACATCAAGCTACCCGAAACTGTCAGATTTTCCCAATCAACTTTAAACCTTTGCTTTAGCGATAAAGTTGAAAATCTATTAAAGAAATCTGACAGATTGTAGTAGCTTCATGTGCTGGCGTCTGTACATAAAATGGTAAAATAACGAAATAAAATAAATAAAATTTATTGCTTCCACATGTGAAATTAGGTGGTAGGTTTTACAGAATATGATCATTGTGGACCCTGTCGGGTACGCCAAAACTAGGAGTGAGGATGAGGGCTTTTATTTGACTACTTAGTTGCTATAATAAATATTTAAATTATTTAATAAAACCCGTATTTTATATATTTGTCATTTAAATATTCATCGTAAATCAGGCCTAAATCTATTATTTTATCTTGAATGAGAATAGCTTATGTCGCTATAAAAATATTGACCGGTCAGCAAGATACCCACCTATTAGTCTGTTCTAAAAGTATCTGATGAAAATGTCAACAAATGGATCAAAAAACGCTCGCGGATGCCAATTTGAGCAGTTGTTATTTTTCTTCATTTCTGTTTTTTTTTGTTTATTTGTTGTTATTTTTCATTTCTGTTTGATTTTTCTTTTTTTTATATAATTTGGTTTTTTATTTTTGATTGTGTTCAGTTTAGTTTGTGATTTTCCTGTACGAGTTGTAATAAATACTTTTTCTTTCTTTCAAATTCGTAGAGCGACTTACAAAATAAGTGATTTGATTTGATTAAATACCTAAACTCGAATTCCTAACTATATTTATAACTTTTAATATAACTTTTTATAATATAACTTTTAACATGGTCTTCATTGGATGATTGAGGCCAATTTGATAACCTTAATGTTTGTAAATTTTTCATTACATTTAATATGTAATGAAAAATTGTAATTCAAACAATAACTGTTGGAAAAAGTGGTGCAAGTTGAGAATTTCTAAATTCATTTGAATGTGTTGGAATTAATTTCATGAGTGATTGCGTAAGAATTTAAGCTGATTAGGGTTTGTTTACACTTTTGTCAGATAACTAGCAGTGCCTCGCAGTTTCACCCACATAAGTTTCGATCCCGTGGGAATATCGGAATAAAAAGTATCTTATGTGTTAATCCTGGTTATAAACTATCTGTGTGCCAAATTTCATCAAAATTGGTCCAGCCGTTTGAGCACAACTTTCGCCTTTATATTATTAGTGTGATTTTGGCACTGCTGGTATCTCCTATCCACCATCCCGCACTGGACCCGAAAACTAAAATTTTAAAAAGTAACTTCATTATTCCTGTGACATCTCTGCGTAAATTCAAGCTGAGGTCAACTTGAAACAGAAAGCCATTAGTGGCCAAATGTGGCACTTCTGGCAGTAGGTTGTTTGTCTCAGAAAGTAATGGTTGTGAGCTAGGAATGTGACTGTTGCTAGAACTATCCTCACGGCGAGTCGCATTGCGCTAGAAAACTGACAAACATTTAGCACTTTCTAACACAGCACAGTATGTCTTTAAACATTAAAATGATTATACGCGTAACGTTAAACGCGCAAAACCTCAGACACCCCAACTGATTTTTAATTCAATTGACCTATTTCAGAGAGAAAATAAGTCATTAAAAAAATTGTAAATGTTTTATGTGCTGTTTTAGTTTTACTGGCCATTCTGATCGTTTCTTGCGTCTGCGACGACGCTTTATCGAGGGAGGAGTCGTCACCGGGCCGCTGCGCCGCGTCGACATTGGCTTGCTTGACCTATTAATAAATAGACACGGCAACGTTTTTAATGAACATTTTTTGAAAAATGTGACCTATATTAAAAAGTGGTTCAATTAATCTGCTCGTTATTCTGATCAAACTATTTTCAGGTTTTGTGCATTTAACGTTACACGTTGTATATACAATGCAAATAACTATTTACACTAGGTACTAAATTTTATAACTAACTAACTAAATATACAAATAAATACAAACTCGTCCGCTTCGCGTCTTCTGGAAACATGCCCAAAAGACTGGCAGTATTGCCACCCCTCTGGTCACGTGAAGTGTCGACCAGTCAGCGAGAAATTTCTTTAAAAAGGAGACGCGCACTCGGGCCCTATGACCCGAGCGTGTCTTTAACATTAGATGTCATAATTGTTAGTGTCAGCAGTCTATTTACTGACTACACTCTCTATATAAATACCTACAGTTTACACCTTTTCTGGATATTTGTACGTACCTGGAAGTGGTCATTTAGGTACTTCCATGTTCCCATTTAACTCAAAGTAGTACCATGGGCACTTTTGTATGAACACTGGGCCCACTTTTCAAAGTTGTGCAACAGTAATGAAACCTATGTCATATGAAAGCTCTTGGCGTGTACTTTATTGCATTATATGGCAGCTAAGTTCAAATCCAGCGCGAAATTGGCGTTTTAGTACGTTTTGTAAATTAAAAATACGCATGACATGTTTTGTTATGCACATTTTTTTTATGAATTAATAATAATAGGTCGACTTGGTCTTGTGCAATCTCTTAAGGTGTATGTTCAGGTTGTGTTAAGTGGATGTTCTTTACAAATAAAAACGAGTTAGTTTTGTTCGATTTTATTTTAACATTAATCTTAATATAATACGAGTAAATAACGTACGAGCAACGACTGAATAGTGACAGCTAATTATAATATACCTAAGATATTATTATACAACGTCGACCACATCATCACTTACTATCAGGCGAGATAGTGGTCAAACGCGAGCCTATCTCGAAATAAATAAAAAAAATTAAAAAATCAAAACAAAAAATATTAAAAAAAAAACCATTTTCGCGCTGGATTTGAACTTAGCTGCCATAGAATGAAATAAAGTATACTATATGAGCTTTCATCACTACATAGTATAAAACAAAGTCGCTTCCCTGTCTGTCTGTCCCTATATATGCTTAGATCTTTAAAACTGCGCAACGGATTTTGATGCGGTTTTTTTTAATAGATAGAGTGATTCAAGAGGAAGGTTTATATGTATAATACATGCATAATATAGTAGAGAAACGCTGACAATTTTAGAGGTTTCTAATGTGATGTCGTAAATAAACACATTTTTTTGTGCTTACATTGTAAACGCTGGCTGAACCCTTCGAGATAGATCAAAATAATGTACTACAGTATTGTACACCTTAAAAAGGTCTGCAAAAAAATCCGCGATGGTATATGTCTATCTCTTAGGGATAACCCACAATAACCATTTTTTATCCTTAACTTTTTACGAGAAATAATGGCTTATTTAAGAAGCAATTTTAGGCAATACAGCATTAATCCTTATCCAATTAAGTACGTTAAAAACATTGTGCATTTCATATACATCATTATGGCCCTTTACAGCATGTAATTTAAATGAATTTTCGCAGATATCACAGATTTAAAATGCAGGTACATAGCGTCTGCGGCGGCGGGCGGTACCTGCCGGGCGGGCGCTTGCCTGTAAGCGCGTCGCAGGCCGGGCTGCGCCCTATAGCACTTTATGATTAGCAGCGATCGTACGCGTTTATCGGAGCTCTCTAGAGAAGAAAATAACAATTATTAGTACTGTATTTTTAATTTTATATTATTTAGTATCAGCATTGCACCCGTGCGAAGCCGGGGCGGGTCGCTAGTATGACATATAATTCATCACTGTTGAACAATGTTGAAAAAGTGGGCCCAAAATGACGCATGTGGTCCTTTCGTGAAAATTTTAAATGAAACGAAACGGACGTTCAAAATCAAAACGAAAAACTAAAAAGTTAGAAGACGCAGCAAATCGGAATTAGCAACACAATGGTTTATTCCTTTGCTGTTCAGTGAGCATTAAAACAGGGATCCTAATGAATTTAATCAGTACGAAACAGTAAGTACCTTTAAGTATTATTCCGTCAATTTAAATTCAGGCCATACTGCAGGTGCCAATTTGGTAAACAAACAACGTAGACTAGTTTAAAGATGGAGGATTTCAAAACGTCAACAGAGCTCGTGCTTGACATCTTCAATACGTTTTTTATGGTGTAGAATCCCGAACTAATAGGCACTGTAGCTTCCTTTTTACAGACCTCAATTTCATTGCAGACGTGCTTATTTCACTAAAGGTATAACAAATCTGAAGGTTCAAGGTGGATCAAGAAAGGGGACGGCTGTCAGATCTGGGAAGCAAATAATAAAATCTATAAGAAACTTTCAATTTTGTGGGCATCACAAACGTTTAAGTGCAAAGAAAAGATAAGCACTTACACTTACGACAGATATTGCTACTTTATGTAATAGGTGTCTATTAGGTAAATTCTAATGATAACGTAATGGGTTTAAATTATTTATAAGTAATTAGTTACTTCTTTATTTGAATGTTCTAATCCATTCATCATGATTAGGTACGTAATTCAAAGTTATTTTTTTAAGAATGTTTATTACTTCCCAATTTCGCGCTCATGTCATGTCGTGTAATTTCAAATTCCTTATATGGAGACTTCTATACATTCGTTCTATTCACACCGATCCGCAATCACGTCCCGCAATAATAAAACATAATGGCCACAAAAAAAAACATATTCACAAACAAAACAATGACTTGAGAATAGAACCGGATCTATATATAAAAATAATGCGTAAAATATTCATTGAATAGTCTAAAATTATCTTTACACTGGAATAGTTTGAAGGAATCTTTACACTAGCGAGAATGGCGATCTTCGTACCACTTGACTTGAATATTGCATATCCCACCCTAGATTTTATCTTGCAGCCTCCACCATATTCGCTTCGAACAATCTTGAATAAAATCATGTCGAATTTTCCACACATTATATTATATTCATAGAGGAAGAATTTAAGGATCTCTTTGGAATAATACGAACATCATTCTTTCATTTTAAAATAACATCGAATATAGAAGAATTTGTCGTTAAAATCTATACTTATTATAAAATAAAGATGCTTTTCATGTCTGTTTGTGTGCCCGCGTTATTCTTTAAACTATGCAACGGATATTGAGATTAAACTTGCATAATAATGTTTGTTTTCTGAAAGCGACGCGGACGGATTTTTTGGTGCCCAATGAGCTTTGTATACTTGTACATAATGTATATATTTTAGTGTTAGATTGTAGATATATTGTATTTCAGATTTATTCAATAGAAGTTTGTGAATAAAATTATTAAATTAAATTGTTGTTGTCAGAAGTGGTTTTAACTAGTGATACAACACATCTGGTCGTATCGTTTAACTTTAAAACACCCACTGTACCGCCGGAGATGCGGCCAGAGGTACAGTGGGTCTGCAGTGTAATAAAGAAATCTCAACTTTTTGTCAAGTCGTAAAAATGGTGCGAAGCAGGGGCGAGTCACTCGTTAGTTAATTAAGAATATTATGATAGAATTGATGATTGTTTAACAAGATTCTTAAAGCAAGGACTTTCTGAGGAAATTGAAGAGTGCTTCTTTTCTAATTGCATTGCTTTTTCAATTAAGTTTTTCTCCGTCACAAGTATCGGCGTTTTAACGATATTTGTATCAGCACTAACAGTGCACTCAAGACAATAAAACAGCGGAAGCTATTACAAAGATTGCCGAGTCTTTCTATTTCAGTCGATATAAAAAAAACAATTGTTACTGAGCAATTTTCCCCTAGATATTTGCCTACAATTTTCATTTACATACGTTCATATGCTATTATCGAATAGGTTTATTCGATTTAGGGCTGATTTTTCCACCGCCAGATATTTTTTTCCAAAGAACAATTTAAAATTTTTGACAGTTCTTCCATACACAATCTGTAAGACGTCAATTTTATTCTACGCATAAAAAATATCTGTCGATTGTAAAATCAGATCTTAGTTTATATTAAATTTCAACCGAGGCGTAGTTATACCGCCGCATACCGTCACCATGAACTACAAAATTCAATTCCCTGTAAATCCACAATGTTATAGCGCTCTCACGGAAAACACACATTCTGCAACGTCACTAGTTCATTCCCCGACAAACAAAAATAACCCCCGTATTATGCTTCTCAAAAACCGTCTTTATCACAGCAAGTTAAGATTTTTAAGGACCGCGTTTCCATGTTTGCTAGTTTGTATTCGTCATACGACCGCGGGTCGAGTCTTTGTTCTTGAAAAAGTCGCTTTGTTTGTCTGTTTCCTATAGTCCGACAGACTCGCGGATGTGTTGTTTTGATATTTTATAAACAACTTGTTTGTTACACACCGTCACAGGAAGTTATAAAAGTAACATATTTGTCGTTGCGAAGACTGCTTTACTAACTTTTAGAATAATTACGTGCGGTGGCATTGATCGGTGCCGGGAGACCAAGGAGTTCGTGTCGTTATTTCTGCTTCATAGAATAGGATACGAGACGAAGTAAACATGCTATAGAAACTAAGCAAAGGAGGTTAGAATCCCTTGTGAACTACAAGCTAACGAAAGGAATCCTTGCAGCTTACAACTAAATCTCAGTTTCAACAGCAAAGCACACATAATCTTCTTGCAGACATAGAACAGTAATAACATTTCTATGCGAATGATACACTCCAAAGTTAATGCGCTCTGGGTCTTTCTTTCTGTAATAATGGACCAACGGATGTGGACGTACAGATTTATTACCCAGTTTTATATTTATTACTTTGATCATTGGTACTTTCCATTTAATATGGAAGAGGAATTTTCATGCGTGACCGCGTTCGGTTGCAATTTATTTCGCGTCTTGATCTCGCTTTTCGAATGGATTTCCTGATACGACCTACTGTTATGAATGACTTTCATTTGATATAGGAAGCTGGTTAAACATTATTTGAAGCGGTGATAGTTTTATACTGGACAATCATGTTTTAAATACCGATAAAGGTCGTTAGGGATGTTTACGCCACGCCTAGTAAATTGTCTCAGTCTTGAGTCAGTCAGAAGTCCCAAGACTCAAAAATCAACAAAACTATAACCTTCAGAAGTATTAGTCCACGTAGCTACGTAGTATTACGTAGCGGTCAATAGCACCGTGTTATTTTCGGCAGATTTTAAAGACTTTTTTTTTCTTCTATTTATTGAAGTCTTGCAATAGGCTTCTCAAGCCTTTAGCTTAGATGCGTTCTGTGCTTGTTGGCATTTCGATTACGATCCTCCAGTGAGAGCTATCTCTTTTCCTGTTGCTTGACTAGGTCAAACTATGTCCCATATGTGCTGTTTTTTTAATGGTCAGTGTTCCAGAGGGTTGGTCAGTACAGACGACATTGAAGTGTTGACGTTGGCGTGTTGACGTGCTTTTCACTGCGCACTTTGTAAAGTTTGGTTCTGTGCTCAATCTCTTTCTTTACAGTATTGATTTTGAGGCAGTTATATAGCTCAGACATTTTGGTAAGCCCATGAGCAGTCAAAAGTACAGACGCCAGCACATCAAGCTACCCGAAACTGTCAAAATTTTCCAATCAACTTTGAACCTTATGCTTTAGCGATAAAGTTGAAAATCCATTAAAGAAATTTGACAGATTGTAGTAGCTTGATGTGTTGGCGTCTGTACCTACCAAAAAAATACAAAATGTACAATCGAATCTGTCGTCTGTCTTTCGTTAATATTTTTTTATCATTGTTCCTCTCAACCAAAGCACCTGCTATCTAATCTCTTCATCATCCTTGGTTGACTGGTAGAGAATGCCTAAATCATTAAGTCCGCCTTTATATTTTTTTTGTGTGCAAAAAGTTTAAATAACGACGGGAGGCGAGAAGTAAATACTTATGAATTAAATCGTTTTATTTATTTAACCATTTATGTATACACATTATAAACAGGCAAGAAAAAAGAACAGAAAAATAGGTACAAACGTTTTACTGCTATTTTAATGGCGCTTTTTCCAAACTGACTTGCTATCTTCGACACCGTCTGGCTGCATCAAGACCGTGCAAATGTTGACCCACTTCTTGTTGGGCTTTTCCACCACAAAGGCAGCTAATTTCCACTATAGCTAGTAAACTGTTTCTGTATGGAATAAAAATGCGTGTAAACTTTGGGAAACTTTAAATTTAATTTTAGAGCCAGAGAACACAGCCGCTCGTAACAATCTTTTTAACAGGAAGGGCCGCAGCACAGACAAAAACACAAAAAATCTCATTTCCGTCTAGTGTTGCAAGTTTATACATAAAAAAAATCTATTAAGTTACATTCACACGAGCAATATTCTTAGTTACTATTTTCTATGTTTAGATTGTTCTAAACATAATTGGGGCCGGCATTAATTTATTATACAGGTAGTTGACAGAGCCGTTTAATTGACCTTCTGTATATTTTGTTTTTCATCATTACATCAGCAGCTCTTACCCTACCATCTCTACCTGGGTATGTTTTTACAATACGAGCCATTTTATATTCTAATGGAACAGCATTAAAATCTTTCACAATTACTAAGTCACCCTCTTTGAGGTTTGCTTGTGGATATTTAAATCTACTTCAGGATAGCTAGTCAAAGCTGTTCCAATGAGGAAATGAGCAGGAGTTAAATACTCACTATCATTTGAGTTTGCGGAGAGTAGAGGCCTAGAGTTTAATATTCCCTCGATTTGAACAATGACTGTATAAAGCTCTTCAAAAGTTAAACATAAGTTGCCTACAACCCGCTTTAGATGGTGTTTTACACTTTTTACACCTGCTTCCCACAATCCTCCAAACTCAGGTGAAAAGCTGGGTATAAACCTAAATTTTATATAGTGTTGGGTGCAAAACCCATTTACAGCATTCCTGTGATTTTTGGAAGATTGTAGGTCATACAATTTTTTCATTACATTTGACGCTCCTTTAAATGTTTTAGCGTTGTCACAAAATATGTTTGTGGGCATGCCACGCCTCGAAATGAAGCGCTTAAGACATGCCAAAAAGGCTTCAGTTGTTAAGTCTGAAACAAGCTCTACATGAATAGCTTTTATAGCAAAGCAGACGAAAAGCGCAACGTAACATTTCTTAACAATAGGCTTCCTAACCCTGGCTACCTTCATGTCGAAGGGTCCACAGAAGTCAACGCCAACATGCTGAAATGGCCTGGACGCTGTAATTCTTTCCCGTGGGAGGGAGCCCATCAACTGCTTAGCAGCCTCAGCTTTTATTCGGAAGCATTTGACGCATTTGCGCACCAATTTCTTGACCTCCCGGATACCATTAACAATGAAGTATCTTTGTGAAAGAGAACTCAATACTAATCTGGGGCCTGCGTGTAGAAGTCGCAAATGTTCACTTTCTATTAGGAGGTTTGTTAAGTGAGAGTTTTTCGGAAGAATAGTGGGATTTTTCTTATCGAAAGACATTTCCCTGGCATTATCGAGCCTACCTCCTACTCTTAGCACACCTATTTTGTCGAGGAAAGGAGAGAGACTTCCTATTCCTGTCTTTATAACTTTTCCAGCAGCAAGTGACTCTACCTCTTTGGCAAAATGTTGCTTTTGAGTACAACGTGCAATAACTGACATAGAGTCGCGAAGCTCTTGAGGTGTTAAGTAACACTCCGTAGTTTTATTTTTATTATTTTTTGAACAATTATTAAAGAATCTGTAAATAAATCCTACTACTTTTTGTAATTTATATAAGTTTGAATATTTTTCAATCAAATTGACTGCAAATGATGGCTCTACCTGTGTCAGATTACACGATATCTCTTGCTCATCATTTTGTTCTGTATTTGTGAGTAAATCAGGCAATTTAAAATTTTCAGAACATGCATGTGTATATTGTTTATCTGCTAAGTAGGTTGGCCCGTGCCACCACAAACTACTTTGTTGCAACTTGTGCGGCAAAACTCCCCTCGACAATAAATCAGCTGGATTGTCACTAGTCTTTACAAATCCCCATTGCTTTTGATCGGTCAGCTCTACAATTTGTTTTACTCTATTATTGACGTAAATATTAGATTTCACATTGCCTGATTTGATCCAAGCTAACACTATTTGGGAGTCACTGTACAAAAATGTTTCTACTTGGGAAAACCTACCCATCAGGACTCTACCAACCCTGTGTGCCAGCTGTGCCAGGAGGAGAGCACCATTTAGCTCTAGTTGGGGAATTGTTAGACTTTTACCTAATGGAGCAACACGTGACTTAGAGCAGAGTAATTCTGTTTGCACTGAACCATCATTTTTTATAATTCTTATATAAAGACAACAGCCAAAGGCTTTACCTGATGCATCAGAATACCCTAACAACTCTACATTACTAATATCATTACTATTGACACATCTGTTCACTGTGATCTTACCCATAAGTTTTAACTTATTTAAAAAATTGTTCCAGTATAGAAACTGTTCATTGGGAACTATAGCGTCCCATCCAATTTGCAAAGACCATAGCTCTTGCATAAATATTTTGGTAACCACAATAATTGGTCCTACTAAACCGAGAGGGTCAAACATTTTCCCTATAAAGCTTAATATTTTTCTTTTTGAATTTAAGTTATGCCCTTCATCTATGATAGGGCTAGAAAAAGTGAATGTGTCTGAAGCGATATCATACATTAAACCTAAAGTTTTGACCAGGTTATCTCCACTCATATCTAAATTTTCAAACTGCCTTTGCTCATTTGGAATATTGTTTATGACTTCCGGGTTGTTTGAGCACCATTTATGCAAAGAAAAACTACCCAACTTGAGAAGCTCTACCAACTGAGTTTTCAGTTCACGAAGCTGGTCTACATTGTCTGATCCACATAAAACATCATCAACATAAGTATTTTTGATCATTGTTTGAGCAGCTAGTGGGTAATTCCTTTTGTACCGATAAGCTAGTTCAAGTAGGCATCGAGTGGTCAAGAAAGTAGAGGCCTTTAAACCGTATGTTACAGTCTGAAGCTGTAAACAGCTGATAGGCTTCCTGGGATCATCTCGCCAAAGAATGTTTTGAAGGCAAGTTTGGGGACAATTTATGAAAACATTGCGAAATGCTTTTTGAATATCACAAATTAGTGTGAAAATGTAGGTCCTGAATAAAATTAAAATATCAAAAAGCTCACTCTGTACCACGGGGCCATTCAGCATGACGTCGTTAAGGGACACCTGACTGCGCGACTTCATACTCCCGTCAAACACTACACGGAGTCGGGTTGTCTTACTCGCCTCGTTGATAACAGCATGATGCGCTAGAAAGTAGACAGGATCTCTATCAAAATCATACTTCGCAAAATCCACCTTTTTAGCATGCCCCAGCTGTACATACTGATCTATGAACAATTTATACTGCTCTAATAACAAAGGATTTGATTTGAATCGTTTCTCTAACATTAGAAATCTTTGATAGGCGACTGAAAATGAGTCACCAAGCTGCAGTTCTTCCAGAGGAGCAATGAGAGGCATGTCAACATGAAAACGACTGTCTTTAAGACTCATTGATTTTTGAAAACTTTCTTCAGCCTTCTGAAACTCATCGCAACTCTTCCCCGCAGGCTCTGGTAACTTTTCAGTCAACCAAAACTTTTCCATAATATTTTCTAACTTTTTCTCATCATGGATAGCAAAATTAGAAACAATCTCAAAGTTTACATTACTTACTTCACTATTTTCAGACACTTTTTCAGGAACATTGCCACCAACTACATACCCAAACAGGGTGTTTTGCAAAACCGGTCCATTTTGGATTTTTAAACAACCATCTAGTAAAACACTAAAATAAATATCTGAACCCAGTAACAAAGAAATTTCAGCTGGGATATTGAAATCATCATCTGCAAGTTTCACATTTTTAGGTAAATTCCAACTGGATACATTAATAAATTGTTGGGGCAACTTTGAGGTTATTTTGTCAACTATGTGACATTTTAAGTTTAACTTTACATTATTGTGGCATGGAAGCACACTTATGTTTACGAGTTTGTCAATTTGCGTTGGTTTATTACCTATGCCTATAATACTATGGTGCTGATTTATAGCAATCAGCCCAAGTTTGTTTACAAGGCTTGTTGTAACAAAAGATGCCTGGCTGCCCGTATCAAGCAGAGCTCGGACAGAAATCTTTTCATTATTTTGATTTAGCAAATAAACTTTTACAGTCGGAAGCAAAACATTATTGCAAACAGGATTTGATACTAATGAAACCACAGGCTCAATTGGACTGGCTGATTCTTCATGTAGCAATGTGTTGTGTCCTTGTTTGCATATTTTACATTTAAAAGTAAACTTACAATTTCCGCTGTGTGTCTTTAGACATGTAGTGCATAAATTATGGTCCCGCACAAATGTTTGGCGGTCCACCAATGCTGCCGTTTTGAATACCGGACAGCTGAAAAGAGGATGGTCACTTTTATTACAACATTTACACAACTTTATGACTTGTGAGGCAACATTGGCCACCTTTGATTGTGTAGATTTATAGAATCTAGTTGTATTTTCATAGCAAATACCTTTAGGGGGTGAACTATCTTCTAATGCTATAGCGCGCTTTTCAAGAAAGTTCAAAAAGTCTACCATGGAAGGCATCTTTTCTATATCCCTATCTAATTGATAAGCTCTATTAGTAATTTGATCTAATTTTCTGGTTAAAATGGAAATCAGTAACATGTCCCATGTATCGATGGGCTGTTCAAGATTTTTCAATGCATGCAATTGTTGCTGCACTTCCGATACAAAACACCTTATAGAGGCTGCAGTGCCTTTTTGCATTGTAGGCAAATCTAACAAAATACTGATATGATTTCCTATTAACCGCGCTTTGTTGTCAAAACGCTTTTCCAATAAATCTAATGCTTCCCTGTATGATTGATTTACTAGCGGCAAATTGACAATGACTGCCAATGCATCATCTGTTACATACTTTCTTAAATAGAACAATTTCTGAACATTGGACAATGACCTGTTATTATCAATAACAGCTATAAACAAATCAAAAAATGGTTTGAATTTAGTAAAATCTTTCCCATCATAAGGAGTTATTTCAATGTTTGGTAGTTTACAGGTTGAAACATTATGACATTCTGAGACAGATTTTTTTCCTATTTGCTTCAGAGAAGCATTGATTTTAGCAAGCACAGAATAATATTTTTCTTCTACTTGACCAACCTGTTCAGAGTCACTTTCGTCAATACTTAGGATGTCCAATTGCACCGCCTCATAACCTTTGAGTGCACTGATCAGCTTCTCTCTGCGCGCCTCCAAAATGTCCACAGTTGCAGACGCAAAACTTATAGGATCGTCCACAAACGTTTCGATGCGCGTTATTGTAGCTTTGCACTGTGCACGAAGTATGCGATGTTTACGCAATGTTTCCTTAGATTCCGCCATGGTAGTAGGTACGGTAAATAAACGACGAAACGACTTATTACTACGATTTATGAACACTGCGCACTTTGATAGCACTTTACGAACTTTTGCACGTTTGTTTACAAACAAGCCGATTTTACGTTGACGTTGACACTGACAGCTGAGTGAGTGATTGACACGACACGACGACCTGAAGTTTGCTCCACTCGTACGCAGGAATTGATCACAGTACCAACCGTACCAATTTTAAATTTCGAAATGAGGGTGGTTGAAGATGGAAAATTTTTACCTTCATAGAATCGCAAATTACACGATTTTCGATGATAATATGACTACCATGTTTCTTGATGTTGCTTATTTTTTCGTTCTATTATTGCATAGAACGAATTTGCGGGCCCCGTACAACCGGCACAAAAACCCGCTAATGGCGACCTAGCCGACCACGAACAGCACAAAAACTTCACGATATCTCGCGAAAACTGCTTAGCACTGATTTTAATCACTTCTCGAAGGACCACCGCACGCATGTATGGAATAAAAATGCGTGTAAACTTTGGGAAACTTTAAATTTAATTTTAGAGCCAGAGAACACAGCCGCTCGTAACAATCTTTTTAACAGGAAGGGCCGCAGCACAGACAAAAACACAAAAAATCTCATTTCCGTCTAGTGTTGCAAGTTTATACATAAAAAAAATCTATTAAGTTACATTCACACGAGCAATATTCTTAGTTACTATTTTCTATGTTTAGATTGTTCTAAACAGTTTCAATTTGAAGTCATATTATGGTTAAAACCAGCGTCTTAATGTTGGGGTATATGTATAATAACTTTATGTAAATTAATGTTAATACAGATTTTGAATAAATAAAAATAAAAAAGTAAAAAAAAATACTGGAAAGGTATTGGCGAGACCTTTACCCAACCGTAGAACAACACAGGTTAATTAAAAAATACTTATATTCACAGTCACGATTGATGCCGATGAACAAACAGACTAATAGTGTCTACAAAGTAAGCTGTTAAAAATCTTCAGTGAACAGCCGGTCGATTCTGTAAAAATCTCACCGTGAAATCATAAGTGAAGTGAGCACTTAATAATAATAATAATAATAATAATAAAACCATTTATTTTCAGGTAACAAAGACCCATAGATAAATACCTTAACTTAAGTATACATAATATAACAATTGTGTTAGTAAATAAAACTTAAAAACTATGTTAGTATCACTTGGTAGCACTAAGTCTTTGTGCGTTCCGGTGGCACTTGCCCGCGAAAGCGTCGGAATACCACATCCTGTGGCCAAAAGCTTTCGTCCATCACCTGATGCAGGTAGCAGGTTGGTATGCGCAACACAAACGCCTTAAAATTCACGTTGCGATGCGACTCCAGCAGCTGCACTCTCGGCGCGTACTTCAGCTTTTGGTGTACGTACTTCACGATGTCTTCCGCGTCGGTAGTGTAGTGGAGACGGGAAATATACACCGGGGTATTCGGCTTCGCAGCACGCAGTTTTTCGTTGGGCTCCGTAGGAGCCTTGCCGCAGCGGTTCTTACAGCTACTCTGTCGGCGCTTCCTCCTTTGCACCGTCACAAAGCCGTCATCATCAGCCCGGTTCGTCTCCTTCATGGTCACGGGCTTTGCGGGGGGAGCAGTGGGAGTGCTCACAGTGACCAACGGGTCAGATGGTCGTGTTTGTCGGGCTGCGCTGCGGGGAGGAGCAGCGGGAACGGGAGCGGGGCTGCGAGGTACGCTTGCGGCGCAAAACGCAGACTCAGCAATCGGCGCCGGCGACAAAACTGCCGACGCGAAACTCGTGACCGATGTGTCTGGGCATCCGACACCTCGGCGCGTATTTACATTGTTTACACGCGCCGGTGACCCAATTAACGCCACAGAGTTACGCAACTCACCGAGTTCTGTGCGCAGGTCTGCAACGGTGCCCTCAGATGTCTCCAACTTCCTCTGCACATCAGCCAAACTAGCCTTCAAAGACATAATGTCTTTCAACAGGCTCGTAACGTCGACGTGGTCGAATGTGACTGGGGGTAGCTTGTTCAGATCCCTCGCCACAAACGTCGGCACGTCGTCAGGATCGGTAGCCTTTAGAAGCGTGATGATGTCTTGCACACTCTTCTTTGTCCCGTCGCGCCGACGAGACACCATCTGGCCAATTTTATTGAGTGACCGGAACAGCAGCAGCTTTGCAGCAGCAATGTCGTCCTCGCTGAAGTTCGACACACAAATCTGGATGGCGGACACCTCGTCCATCACGTCCAGTTTCTGCTGCAGGAACGCCAGCAGTTCATTTGACACAAGCTTATCACTCATGGCAACAAAATTACGAGCGACGGCTTGCGCCGCGCTTTACAAAAATAATAATATTTTAAACGTGTCGCAACGTCCGCCTCTGAGCGTGGCTAATGCTGCACTCACTGATGTTAATAGTGTTAATACCTACTATTAGGGAATGACAGCTCACTTCCCGCTCACTTCACCTAAGTTCTCACGGTGAGATTTTTACAGAATAGCACTGCAGAAATTCAAAAGTTATAAATATCGAACGAAGGAAATCACAGAGTGACTAATACTCGTATGGACAATTTACATACGAGATTCAAAAAATCTACATAGGTACCTACGATTCCGCAAATTCAATTTGCTTTTAAATTAACGAAGTTTCGCTGTTTATTGTTATTTATTGCGAATGTCAAGGATTTGCAAATCGATGGTGGAGATTATGTAGAAGACATTATTCTCTGAAAATGTTTTGAACGTGTTTTCTAAGTTAATTGTTGGAAAACTGGTATTTTGTTTGCAAACGGTAACCAAAATACGTGATAAAACAGACTATACCAATGTTGAAAAAGCGTACATAACTGTACGCTAAAAAAAAATAAAAAATGTTTGTTGTTTTTCCCATACATCATGAAAATTTTACGCGTTTTTCTGTCCAATTAGATTCAGTTTTCGAGACTTTCTTTTTGTGTGAAAAAATGCCGGAAAACTAGGACGGATATTCTACGCCTGATGGAATCCGTCTAGCTTTAATGACGTCACATTTCAACGAACTACCCTTATCTCCCAGCAAAAATACAATTTTTTTAATAGAATTTTACCACAGCTTTTCTTGTTGATACCAAGGTTAACGCTGTTATTCAATTTAGTTCCATTAAGGTAGCATTGTTGTGAAGGTATTTATAATTTAAAATAATATTTCTTTTGAAACGGTTGATTATTATAGTAATTTCAGCAGTTTGGGGGTTTAAATGTCAGAAAGAAACTTATAGTACTAACTTATAGTAGTAACTTGTAGTTGTAAATTGGCTATACAAGTTGCAAAAGTTTGATTGAAGCTATAGAAAAACGTGACTCAAATTAGAAAGAAAAACTCTAATTTGAAGTAACGTAATCAAATAAACAAATTACAGAAACCAGTACTCTTTTCAACTGCCAGTCCGCCTAAAAGTGTCTATTTCGGGGACAAAGCACAAGCAATGTTATCTGTAAATAGAATTCTTCCGCCAAAAGCAATAGTAGGCGATAAAACGGATTATTTCCCTCTAGGCCGCCATTTTCCCCGTCCTGACTTACTGCCCTCGTCTAATTGCAAGTTTCTTTCGAACATCTGCTGTCTTTTAATTAATGATCATGTCCCATCTCCTGAGACGGTGCTATATTTTTTAGCCCCCTTCTGTAGGACACTTGTCATTAAGTTCGTTACGTTTTTACTCAACGTTGTCGAGTGAAATGAAAAAAAAAATTCTAGGTTTTGTTTTTAGGAGATCAATGTTGAAATTTTATAAAATGTTAGTCGTTGAGATTGTAATCTCAAAAAGTTCTACAAATAAATACCTATGTACGATTCGTACACTTGCAGAGTTGTTGTAGTTCAGGTTGAAGCGCGTAGAGAACAGATCACTTAGTTCCCGTTAGGTTTATTACATATAAATAGTGTTTACAAGTAAAACTGTTGACGATTCCTTTATCTAATGTTAGTTACCGCGTAGCTGTAATCACACTCGCTGATTTATTGTAAGGTATGTATATTTATAGTAATAAAATGACGCACGTCTGGTGCAAGCCACCGCGTCAGCAAAACATGTACAGCTTAAGACTGTATGTACAACCTGAGTATTTTTTGTGTAGAATTTTTTTCATTCAGTCCTATACAGTATGACAGGGACATCAACGCGCAACTTGCTACCATGGATTCAGGACATGACTACGCCTAGGACTTCTTCAAATTTAAGCTTCTTGAGGAACACAATGAATACAAACAGCTCACTCTAGGAAAGTATTGTGCACTCCTCATGTAATTTTATTAGTGGCAATGCAAGTGGTTAGTGGGTAAGTGGTACATACTTTACAGCCGGCCTTGATACCGGAGGAGCGTTCGATCTCCATTAGTAAAGACGCTCGCAGTTAATTGCCAATACGTTGGCTAAGTGCCCGTATTTAGTCGCGGTACCTGTACATCAATAACTATAAAATGTCTCATAAAGCTCACAATAACCTAGGTCTTGGAACTTAACTAGGTGGTATTGCATAAAGGATAACTTACTTTACATGGCGAATATGCTTAGTCCTTGCTTGTTTTATTTCGTACACTTTACCACTTTGAAATCTTTAAAGCTATAAGTCTGAACTTACTGACTTACTTCGTAATTAACAATCAACTATTTATCCATACAATCTTTAGGAAACTGCTGTCATTTTTTCGGTACGATCCGACAATAAATGTAAAAATTATTAAAAAAAAAGTTCGTATTTTTGACGTTTCCAACCTGTATACATAAATTCAATCAAATATATCCAATAGTTTAGTTTAAATTAATAATACTATAGCTAATCAAAGATTTGCATAGCCCATAGTCGACCCATCACTATTATCTAGTTTGTTTCATCATTAATGATTTGGGTAATATGGAGTAATAATATGAAGTCGGTAATAACCTACTTCATATTTAATGACATAATAGCGAACAGAATGCTTCATCGTCATTTTCAAAATCATCATTGAACGTTACGCTGTCAATGATATTTAAAATTAAATTTGCAAATTGGCTTTGAATTTCCCGAACTATATTTCAATAGCTGAAATGCTTTTTGCTCCGTATTTTTCGCAGCGCCATTTTTATTTTGCGCTACCACATTTTGATCCCTGGATTGCAGTCAAATTGCATATGTCGGATTTAAACCGTAGGTCTCGATGGACATTTTATTCCCAACTAGATATTGGACAGCTAAACACAAATAGGTACGGAACCCGCTTACCTCGCCTGAAATCTCCCAGCGATTTGTACATGAAAAGATTTTTAATATTCTTTTGCTAGATAGATTATTTTTCTCTACAACTTTTTATATTTCTGGTACGGTATTATATGTTTTATACGATTGTATGTTATTACATTTTGTGACATAGTACATTTTGTAATTTATTTTATTGCTTTCGATGCTTTTTCCTGTTTATTTTCCTTTCCGAAACACGAAAACGTCCCTTTTGACTTATGTATTTACTGAATCATCGAAAATGTTCACTAAAATTGATATAATGTCCACTATAATATGGTGAGTGAAACCACAGGTACCAACTTACACTATCTAGTTTTGCGAAGGTAAATAACACTTGGCTATTTACTATTCCCATTCATACTTCCCTAAAGACAATCAGAATCTTTACAATGGATGGAATGAGCTAGTGCTTCTTACGTTTCTAGCCTCAGGTACGACTTTGTGATGGAAATAGACTTCTAAAACTACAAGAGAATCCTTTGCAAAGGATCCGACTACCGTTATAAAACTGGTCTTAGAGGAGTAAATTGTTTTTGTGCCCTTAGGCGTTTTGCATCGTCTGGAAGCAAGTGAGCCGGGAAATATTAAGCGGTTGCTATCTCTTTTAAGCGTTCCTTGCGACCATATAACACAAGCACAAAGTTTGCAAAGATGCAGACGTTTTACAACTGTTTGAAGAAAACGTAATAAAAATAGCCATTATCTAGAAAAATCTTGAACTTAAATCTCTGTATTCTCAGTGGTGCCGAAATTATTTCTTTTGGCACCAGCTGCAGAATTCTTTTATCGTAAAAATGGCACAAAAGGGAATAGTAACGTAGTCTACAAAGAAATAAATGGATAATTTAAGTTGACTGCTCGGAGCCATTCTTCAGAAGAGACAAATACTTGTATGAAAACAATATAAATCACGTAGAATTAAAACACTGAGGTTTTAAAGATATCTTTTTGGGGATTGTATCTATGAATTCAGCATATCGCAATTTCGTCAGAAATTATTTGACCCAGTCGTTCCGGAGTAGAAATTCAAATACTGATGTTATCAGAATACATAGGATTCAGTCTAACGTAACTTTACCTAGAATTAAAGGACCAGCTGATTCCGAATCACCGCATGAATATAAGCAAAGGTTGTTGAAGAGACCGAGATAATAACTTTCAGGTGGCTCTCAGACTACTGAGCCATATTTTAGTGAGCGGCCCTCAATTACAACAGGTGCACAAGGGGATTCAAGAAAGAACTTGGAGCACAGATATATTTATTTTTTCCTTTTAAAAATGCTCAAGAAAGCGGAATTGAGATTGGATTTATTTAGATAAGAAGTTACGAGAGTCTTCGAGCTACAAAAAGTATGTGCTACAGAAAATTATGGAGGGTAAAGGTATGGAGAACCGTCTCATATGGGGGCAACGTTGAAAAAGTGTCCAGTCGGTCGATTCTGGAAAAAAGTCATCGTGCTAAATAAGGTGAAGTGAGCTTAGAGTGAGCTGTGAGTCATGCTGATGCTAGGGATTGACACTATTGGCGACTCACTCTACGCTCACTTCACCCGAGTTTTCACAGTGAGATGGTTACAGAATCGCACGGCAGCTACAAGCTGTAAATAACAGTTCAAAACCCCTATAAAATGGAGCTAGCGTAGGCAAAGGGTATGTTATGAATGTAGCAGTTGTTGACGGATTGAAGTATGCCGAGTTAGAAAATTTGATATTTTTAGTGACTAGAGTAATTATTGACAGACCAGTATACTAAACCTCAACTATTTACGTAGTCCAAAGTTCTTCTCTCCTTGTTTATTTTTTATATCCGATTCTAAGAACGTTTGGCACTTTCTTTTAAATTTACCCGGTTGCTACTGTGGCGCAATTGTGTGTGTATTTGAACTCAGTTTGAAGGACACTTTCCCTTCACTTCTCCCTTCTTCTTTCCTTTTCCTTTCACTTCTTTTTTGTAGAGGTAAGGAGAACTCTACCTCTACCCTCCGTACAGGTCATATTGAAGCACAAGCCGTGTGCCAGGTGGGATCTCCCATCGACAAAAATGACGAACTTGCATACAAACCTAACCCGTATAAAGGATAAATTATTAAAATTCCTTTCGTAGTCCTTACCTTCTTAGTCCTATAAGGAAATCTTGTGCATAATTAAATAATGCAGACGGCACAGTTGGCGCAGTGATTAAGCGATTGACTGCTGCGTTGCGTGTCGCGGGTGCGATTCCCGCACGGAACAAATATTTGTATGACCTACAAGTAGTAGTTCCGGGTCTGGCTGTTTGTGTATGTGAGTTTAACTGTTTGTAAATGCACCCACAATACAGGAGAAATTCCTAGTGTGTAAACGGTGTAATTATTTTTTTTTTTTTTAACTAATTAATTTGACTTTGAAATAATAATAAAAATCATAAATAATACTGACACGCCATAATATGTGGCAAACAAGTTTGATGCTTTATTTTTTTTTATGTTATCCTGCATGCATTTTATTTTTGTATGTGTACCTACACATGTTTAAGCAAATAAATATTATCTTGTCGTATCTGTTATTGATTTTTTTTTATAAAGTAGAACTTTTGTTGTTGTGGTAATGTCTGTAAAAGAAACCCCAGATTACGGTGTCTGCATTACGATATCTCAAGTCATTGCTTTACTTACGACTAAAATCTGGTCTTAATGTTGCCTTTTCAGCCCATTGTGTGCGCCGTGAAGGCTCAATTCATACTGGCTTTAACGGCTTTTAACAAACTCAAGAAACTAGAAGCTTTTAACCAGAAAGGAAGTGAATCGGAATTGTTGCATGTTAGGTGGGTTCGTGACGGTAGAAAATTCTAACAAATAATAGGGTAGGTACTGCAAGATGTAAGTATGATATATTTGAAGTCTTGGTGCAGAGCCAGTTTAGCTTAGTAAGTACTTTTTAACTGCTTTTGAAATAATTTTCTATTGTAAGTTTGTAACTGCAAAATAAATTGCATGTTTGTTGGCTTTAGTTTGCTTGACATAATTCTGCATTATTATTGTTTTGTATATCTTTGTAGTTTTGCATCCTGTTTGTGAATTAAGTGTAAGCAATTCTTGACTTTTGTTGTACAGTAGCAAGCTTCATTTTTGAGCCGACTAAATAAATAAAGCGGTAATTAAACGGAACCTAAAAGATTCATTGTTCCCACTGAATGTATGATGACATATCCCTCTAATACAAAGAAACATGAAGCAAGAACGTGTTAAAATGGAAACTAAATAAATTATCACCACACAATCCCATTATGCAAAATTCCCGTAGATCATACAATTTATTCTATTCCGCAATCCATCTTTCACAGAAATGCAAGCATCAGCAATTTCGAGCGTTATATTTTAAGTTTGCTCCGCCAACACAAACAGTATTATGGTACCCATTCTTGGTAATCTCATCGTCTTCGCTGACGGTAAGGCGGGCACATTGTTCCACCTTTATCTCAGGTAAATTACGTTTGGGCCCAGATATTTGTTGCTGTCTTTTGTTTCGCCTTCGTCTCTTGTAATTGCAGTTTTAGTTTTAAATCTTCATGCAATAGATAGCCGATAATCGTTTATGTTTGGTTTTGTGCCTTGTTTTCTTTTTAGACTATTTAGTACTTGAATCTACATGAACATGTGGTTCAGCTCCGAATTTACTACTACAATCTACTACTTCTAAGATCTGTATGAAGTTAGAGCTCTGCCGCTATAAAAATTTTATTTTCTTACGCGTCTTTACTGCTATGCAGTGTCCATGTGTGTCTTCGAAATACGAGCATTCTTACAATAAAGGAAGCAATATTTTCATTTTCATCCGTTACACCAGGCAGTGTCTTCCACACATTTACGTAACCCAGCATCATAAACTTATCCATTTTCTATAAAACCACTTCTGCCTCAGCTAAGCCTGATACAAATTCAAGATTTTGTATCACGGAACATTTTAACCCTATATTCCGTCGGCATCCAATAATTTTCAAAGATGGCGGCCTGCGGTTTCTGTATGGTTGAACTTAAAATTTAATTAAATCACGAGCTACAAGTACGTCCGTCGTCAGTGATGATGTTTATGGTTTGCACAAATACAAGCGGTTTTTAGACAACAGAATATTTGCTCGTAAGTACGGTTACGGAGTACTTAATGATTATTGTTGGGTCAAGTGTTAGTAGCCCGTCATGGTGGTTGGAATTTTGTCTATAAGCTTCCAGACGGTTTCGGACTGTCCTTTCTTTAAAAAAATACATAATATTAAAACCACCTCGGGAGTTCATTGAATTAATGAATATAATATATATTTTAGTGGATATTTTTAAAACAAAAAAAGGAAGTCATTACCACGTTCATTATACGTGAAACTTGATAGGTAGTCTTACTAGTCAATAGTTCTTACGTTTTCGAGGGTATCATAAAAACTATCGAAATATTAGGCGAAAATGTGGGCAACCTGTAATAGGTAACCCAATACTTAGTAAGTCAGCAATTAGTGAATAAACAGAGGTTCTCTGGGCATTTAATTTCTGGTCCGCAGGGGTTTAATTAAGAGCTCACCGGGGCCAACGATAAATTAATGTGGAACAGGATTTTTGAGACAATGCTCTATCTCCTTGGTGGGCAATTTAGTGAAATGCGCAAAGAATACACATTTTTATTTGAGTTAGGTAAGTCACTTTTACGAGATTAATAATTAAATGTATGTTTTGTGTTTCTCTTAAGACCCAAGGTTATATCACTTTTGTTTACACAATAATTATCAAACCAAGAATACTCTGCATACTTTTTTACTTTAACAATCATTATTTATTCAAAAAATCAGGCACTCCCAAATGTTCCCAAAACAAATGACGACAAAAATATACGACAATCAATATAAAAATGCATTCGATACTCAAAACAAAACATCATCAAACATCATAACATTTAATTCACGAACAAATCATCTAGAACATAATTTTGCACACTACACCGATGTAGGGATGTGTGTATCTACTATTCCGGCAACAGTTCATCATACGGCACTTGTCCAAGCAATACTGATAGATTCTCTACGACAGCCGCACTGAGCGATTGACAGATGGATGGGCCCACATCAGCAACTATTTCACGCCACATTTCATTTAAAAGCCTGTTGATTTGGTCACCTGGAAAGTGCAGACGTATTAGTTTATTGGATGTGTCTTCGAAGCGTGTGGATCTATGGGGATAAGTGTATTATATCTTCATAGTAAGTTGTTTCTAAAAATAAATTCAGAGTCAACTCAAAAGAACCTCAAATAGTCAATAGGACGAACTCTGAAAAGTTTTTATGGCTTACACATTAAATATTTGTTTTTAGTCTGGATTGAGAGCACAATATAGCAATGAAATGTAATGTTATGCATGTGAACATTTTTTGCTTAAAACAGCATTAATCACATGCACCATTTCTCATTCAAACGACACACTAGCGTAGCCATTAAGTCCGCCTTTGTACCTTTTTTGTGTGCGAAAAGTTTAAATAAATAAATAAACTGACCTTATCTACAACAATAACTTTTGATATATCATGTTTATCCCTTTCACCTACATTGATTTGAAGTATTGCCAATCATCTAAATTGACAAACATCCAAACATGCAATTCGTCCTCCCATTTGCAAAACTTTTTCACCATAAATTGTTCTGTTTTACAGCTATCCGTTCGGGAAATGCTTCCGCAACGATCAATCATAAAATTGTGGCAGTTTTTGTTTGGTTAACACTCCTGTTTCCTAGCAGAACTCTATTATTTTTTATATCCGGTTATTCTATTGGGAATGAATAAATGGATGAATTTATTAAGTTGTGTCAGGTCGAGTTGAACAAAATTCTTCGTGTTTTTGAACACAATTTTAATTGAACCGCAAACGGTGTTATTAGATTGGTGTTACATGTTTTAATGCAGTGTACTTATTTATGTGTTTTACAATATTGGATTTGCTTATATTGACAACCTTTTATGTTTTTATGTATTGATGGACCGGCTAGATCAGGGATGTGGAAACTTTTTCCTTCGCGTGCCAATATTTACTAACAAAATATATGGCGGGCCAAGTTGTTGCATTTTTGGCTATATTATTACATGAAATAAAAATATTGATATGTATTTTATGAATCACTAATCTATTGTACGATATTACATTATATACAACATTATTTTTAGTATATGGCAAACCAGAAACACGTGTCTAGTATTTTTATGCAAAGAATCTATGTACAAAATTTCAAAAGTGTATCATGAAAAATCACGAAGTTATAAGCTTGTTATGTTACTTGATTGTCCGTACACAAAGTTGGTTACCACTTAACTCGCGCCGCGCCACGCGCCACGGTCACAGCCGGCCGACCGGCTGTGACCTGTGTTGTGCGCATATGATTGCGGATATGTACTTAGTGTCGCTCGGTGTCCAACTTTTTACCATTTTAAAATATTTTTGGGGCAAAATATAACATGGTGTAAAAACTATTGGAATGGATTCAGTTACTTATTCTGAACAAACTGTATTCAGGTTTGCAGTATACTAAAAAATAATGTTGTATATTTCAACACTTCGCGGGCCGGAGATGGCCCGCGGGCCGTAATTTCCCCATCCCTGGGCTAGATGGTGGCTGGGGCAGACTGGATGCGGAAGGTGGAGGACAGGGTGTGGTAGTGTAGCCTAGGGGAGGCCTATATCCACCAGTGGACTGCGATAGGTTGATTTGATTGATTGATTTCAAAATGAACTCTCGCGAAAGCTAAAAAAAACTTAGGCTGACCGCCACTAAAATTCAAATTAATTAGCCAAAACTACGTCATATTAATTCATTATTGTTTTAAAATGAGAACAACTTGTGACCTTCAACTTGGTGACTGCACGATTTGCATCGTAATAGCAACAAAAAATCTGTGAGTAATATAAATAAATGATTATAACGTTAATTATTATTATTAATTATGCAATTTTTAATTAAAATTAATTTAGCTATGCTTATGGTAATTTATATTTTCACTAGTTTTGTCAGCGGATTCTCACACGTCATATAGAATTTCTGTGTCTATCCTTAGGAAACTGCTATAAGAAAATCGATTCAAGGAGTAGGAGTACTCATTATGCCAGTCCAGTAAGTAAGATAGTAGCGGTACCATCTTACTTACTGGACTATAGCTACTGGTAGCTATTGAATACCTAGGTATTCAATAGCTTATTGCATTCCACAATGTGTTCTGAAGGGGTAACTTATAAATGTTTGTGATAATTGTGGGCACTGTCGAGCACGGCAAAATCGAAGGACAGAGGAAGCTTTGAAAACTTCATTTATCGGTCTTCTGAGCTAAGTCTATATATAGGTACATTAACAAAGATCTGAGACAAATTCAAAGAAAAAGTACCTCTATTCTTTTTAAATTTAAAGAAAAAATACCTCTTTTCTTTGAATTTGTCTTGTAGAAAAGCGTTCTATTCATTATATGCTTACCAATATTTTTGTCATTTAAGAGGTTATCCAGTCTGAAGGATGCTTTTTCCACTTCATATCTAATATCATGTTTGTATATTTTCCAGTAAATTTTACCATCAGGCCCTTCAACGTGCTCGTACCAGAAGCGAATGTGTAAAAGTGTATTTTCTTAAAAAAATAAATATTTTTGTTATATTTGTATAGCGACAAAAATAATTTGGGTAGTTTTAGTACCTACCCAATTTATTTACGTTATAATATTATGTTTTGTGTGGGGAAAATGTGAATTTATGAATAAATTCACATTGTTTTTTTTTTTTTTTAATAAATACTTTGTTCTCATACCTATTACATAGTTATATAATAAAAACTAGGTGTAAGTAGGTATGCTGTTTTTTACTTTGTCACAACTAACTTTAGTATCGGACAAAAATGTAAGTAAGTACATCTGCGTTATGGACTTCCGGCAACATACAATAATATTAAAAACAGCCTATCATAAAAAAAATGGTATATTTCACACTTACTCAGATGTATATTAGAGTCACCATTCGAATTGACTGGTACAACGAGTAGTTTACCACTTAAATCGTAGGTGTTCCTTACATTCAGGGTCACTAAAGCATCTGCTATTATCATTTTGTTTTCTAGATCGAACCTACAAACAAAAATATAATTTATTTTACAGTCATTTTATTATTACTATTCAGTTAGTCAATATTACCTATAAAGTAGGAGGTGTTAAACTTTAAAAAAAAAAATCTTTGTGTATAATTACTACGTAATAATTTAACTAAGATTTTCCTGTGACCTGTCAGCAAGTATGTACAGACGCCAGCACGTCAAGCTACTACATTCTGTCAAAGGTCTTTAATAGATTTTCAACTTTATCGCTGAAACATTAGGTTCAAAGTTGATTGGGAAATTTTGACAGTTTCGGGTAGCTTGATGTGCTGGCGTCTGTACCTACTAAATACTTAGATGTTCTTTCACTATAATCAGCCTATAATGTTTCCCAAAGACGGGACGCAGGCTTCCTCTCTGTGAGAGGGAGTGGGCCGTAATCCACCACGCGGGTCCAGTGCGGGTTGGTAGTAGTCAATTGTCCTCGAAATTTTGGCTGTAGGGCAAGCCGGTTTCCTTGCGATGTTTCCTCACTCAAAATCTTCAGCACTATTTTTATTATAGATTACCCTAATCTACTAAAGCTGAAGAGGTTGTTAGTTTAAAAAAAAAGTGAAAACGGCTCATCTACCTCATTTTATATCTTGAACTTCTCCTAAATCAACATTTCAGAGATGCCCTTTTAAAAAGATTTACATGCTAAATCTGAACTCAAGACACTTACAAGATCTAATCGAAACTGCAAGTAAAAAATCACAATTGAACAGCTTGCGCATTTTTAATCCAAGTTCTTAAGTCTGAACCAGAAAACTTGCGGAACAAAGCTCAGTAGTAATGAATATGCAAAAGTGTATTTGTATCCATTTAACGAACCCGGTGGCTAGTTTGAATCAAATTCTGCGCGTTCATTGCGCGGTTTTTCACACCATTACTCCTTTTGTTCCCAATGAATCATGGTCTGAGCCTAATTATTTCAACGGATCCTTTAAGTTAAGGCGCCTTCATAATATTATTCGTAATTAAAAGGCCCAAAGCTAATTGTCCGTGAGTCATGACGTCGTCGTTAGTCGGGCACATAGTTCATTATACATAGAGTTACGTTCCCACAGTCAGCAGAAAAAAAATGCGGATTTTTTTCAGGTCTAAGCAAATATTCGAATCTGAATTCTAAATAATTTTCTTAGAACAATCTAGGTTAACGACACAGGATATTCTATTAGTTCTATAAATTAGTGGCTGCAAGCATGATTGCAGATTAACGCAGAAATTGAACAGAATATTGTAATTGGGTTCAATGATCAAACCCTTGTATCTTGCGGAAAAAATTCCAGATAAATGGCTGTAGATTTTCTCTCTACCCAGCGGCAAGTGATCCTTAATTTTTTATTTCCTAAAAATCTGACAGGAAAATGTCCTTCCAAAAGATTTTTATTATATTATAGACCACGACAGGAGCAAGGTAAAATAATTAAGGAAATAAAAAATTAAGGAGATGTAATTGAATTTGTTAATGTCGTTGACGTTGTGCTTGGCTTACTTCGTAATAATTAAAAAGGCATATTAATATTTTCTCATTATGTTTTTGTTATGGAAAACGATAACATTTTTTGTAAACTAGTGTAAAAATTGTGATTCCAGAATATTTTTACACAAGAACTACTATTTTTACATAAATAGTAGTTCTTGTGTAAAAATATTACACTACATAAACTATTTTTACACAAAATGTTTGAGAACTCGCGAGCTTAGAGCTCGTTGAATTTTCATTTAACGTTTTTTATAGAAAATAAAAGTAGCAATTGCTAGCCGAAAAGTTTGGTTAGGGTTTTTTCTAGAATTTTTAGCTAGAATTTATAATTAAATAAAAATAATTTTAATCAGAAATTCTTTTGCAATAAAATTAACATAGCCAAAAACTTTTATGTAATTAAAAACACTGCAAAATTGATTTCATTGACCATTCTAAAAGCATGTATTTTTAACAAAACATTGAAGATATATTCTAACAATTTTGCTTTATTTAGATTGTTCAAGTGTGAAAATAAGGGAAAAAGTTTTTTTCATATTTTATAGGTATAAAGTTATAGTAAAATCTCTTTGTCCTGTTTGTATCTGGCTGGTTTGGATACCATTAAATAGATGACATTTTAAAAAAAGAAAAATAAAAAGAAGAAGTCCCAAAGCAATGGGAAAAAATGGGATTATGTCACTACCTACAAAATGGCAACAAGCTATAGAACAAAATGGCAGATATACAAGGTGTAACTTAAATAACGCACAACCTCTTAAGGGGTCATTGTACTCATCATTATGAACAACTTTTACTATGGGACCAAACCTGAAATCGTGAAAAAAAAATCAGCTGTTCCCTACATTTATGTTCGCATAACTCGTCAAAATGTAGGGAACAGCTGATTTTTTTTTCGCGATTTCAGGTTTGGTCTCATAGTAAAAGTTGTTCATAATGACCACTTAAGAGGTTGTGCGTTATTTAAGTTACACCTTGTATATTATAATAAAATGTAAATAAACGATGGACAAAAAAAATGTCTTGAATTTGTATAAAAAATACGAAACATCTTTTTCCACGACCTATTATTATCTCATACCTATACTCGTAGCAAAATGATGAAAACATCTACAACCTTAGGTATAACCTTATTCATGCGATAATTTTCAAATCTGCATATGATTATAATATTGCTATCCAATACCGCTTTTGTTAACGCTACTTATGGTAATCATAACGCTCCGATAGCAAAACGCTAATGGAACCAGAATATCTACTTTGTACACGACTTGTGGCACTATTACTCGTACTATGTCATCTAAATAGACAAGCTAATGCGTGTTGTGACATTTGGAGTTATTTTCTTCCTACATCACTTAGATATCTGAAACTATTCCATCTTAGTAGTAACTCGGTCGATTACCCGTAGACAGGATATTTAGATCTAGAGACATTTGTCACAAAATTATTTAAGATGCCTATTTAATAGTAACCGGACTTTGTGTCTTGCATCAAGATGCACATTCTAGACCGCATGGATATCTGGTTTTACTACCTAATATTAATATTAAAGCCCATTGAATTAACCTGCTAGTATCACATACTAAGATATCAAGGTTTTTGTTAACGCGTTCAACGCCACGGAAAAAAATATACACCGTACGTCGCCCAGCAATGTCAGACATGGCGTTGAACTTGTTAAGCTATTTGATCTTCGTAACTTATACATAATATGTATGTATATTATAGGTTTTTAACCTATTTATGTATTTGTGTACGTTTTATTTATAATTCAATAATTTGAACAGTTTTTTTTTTATCATTGTTCGGCTCAACCAAAGCACCTGCCATCTAATCTCTTCACTTCACCACCCTTGGTTGAATGGTAGAGAATGCCTAAGGCATTAAGTCCGCCGTTTGTACCTTTTTGTGTGCGAAGAGATTAAATAAATAAATACAGGATGAAATCGAATAGTTGCGACAAATTAAAATATCTAATACAACGTGTTTTAAGTAAACTTAGAACATGTTGTTAAGGAAAGGGATGCACAACGTGCTCGTAGGCGAGCGATTTAGCAACGTCGTTGCTCGCCCTTTTTTTCATAGGAACGGTCAAAATTAGATAAATACCAACTAGGTACTAGCTAGTTCAACGCGTTGCCAACTTGCTTCATGTTATGAGCTCAGCGACATGTACGGATTGCTTATCGGGCGCGCGCTAAAATTGATAGTTTAATTTTATTATTCGTTTCATAATGTTGAAAAAAAAAAAACAGATTTGCGAAATGACAACTCATAATGATTATGTAACAGTTACTGCATCTCTTAATTTTATTTGTTGCAAGTTTTCAATTTCATCCTGTATGTTACAAAGTTTCTTACAGTTCTTGCATAATTTTGAATTTAATCAATTTAATTAATATTATTTTAAATTGATAGCAAATTAATAATATTTGAATCTTTATGATGTTATACAGCCCCATTTGATCGCAGTTAACTAATTGTTTCCAATTATTTGAACAGCCATTCTTAACTGGATAATCATTGGTTACAGAAATGCTCAGTCATTTGGTAAAACAACTGTATACAATGTTTGCGTTGTAAGATATAATTAAATTGTCTTTGTTTATAATTCACTATTTAATAATAAATTATAGTAAATAATAACACGGTGAAATTGCATATTCTATAGCTTAGAACAAAAGAAAGTCAGCAGTCACTGGTTAAATTTAGTTTCGTCAGAACTGCTGTAAAATGCTTAGGGGAAACATCGATATGTTGTACCCGAAAATAAGAAGACAAGTAATGGCTACCAACCCGTACTGGGTCTGCTTGGTAAGTGAAGTGTAAACCTTCTCGGCCTCGGGCTTTCTCTCTGTGATAGAGAGAGAGACAGTGATCTCTCTCTCTCTCTCTCACAGAGAGAAAACCATAATATTAAGAAAACTATAATATTTTATGGGCTGGAGTTTAGGTTTACGTTGCATGTTGCATTTTATTTATCGCTTCTTCTTCATTTGCAGGGGTTGCATTTACACCCTAGGTCAGATTTAGTTTATGGTGAATTTATAACTAAATATTATTGAAACTGAATATAATTATATTGTCATATATTTTCGCAAAGTAACGCCTCATTCCAAGATGTGATTTTGATTGATAGTGCATATAAAAGTCAACTTACTTTAGGTTCTCCATATGCATCTTAGAAAGTCCTGTAAAGTAGTTGTCTTTAAAAATGACCCTGAAACCTTGCTTGTTTGGGATGTACACTGTCATTTCTGCTACATACAGTGGGTCTAATGGATGAAGTCCTCTTTCTGTATCTCCCAAGGAGAATTGATGAATGGAGTCTCGAGCTGATTTCAAGGCACACTCGTTTAGTTTGGGATCATTTCTTGAACATGAGGCTATGAATGAGGCTGAAATGGTTAAAATAATAATATTGAAGTTGTTTCATTTTTCGCCTTTCTCTTGTTTTCTGATTTTCACTAAAAATTTGTCATTTACAAAACGTGTTCGGTCTCTAGTTAGCAATATTATATGGCATGGTATTTATAGTCTGAAAGTCCTAATCACGAATATGCAATATTCCAATTTGGATATAGATACAACAGTTACACGCTTCGATAATTAGACAAATGCTAATTAAATGCACTGAATTTTGCTATCATTGATAACAATAACAATTATTATTATAAATAAGATAATTATCTAAAATAGCGCTTTATCGCTTAGTCGCAAAATGGGGTCGCATTTAAATAAATACACCAACTAATTAAAACTTACGTAATCCCATAGAGACAACACATCTAAACAACCCGACCAACAGAAATAATTGTAGCATTTTACTAAACAACTGTATAACACTAGTAAAAACTGGGTGACTGTACTACACTGGCTTGTTCAATGCTATATAAACTAATAATGAAAAAATTACACGTTGCAGCCTCTTCATTATGTAAGGTAAACACTGAAACCCTTAATTTTGTGTCAACACGTGAAGGTTTCTCTCACGTTTGTTTGTACTATTTTGTTTCGACTCTATTGATTTCTTCGTTCCGTTGTAAATCTATGTTGTGTTTTGTATTTGCTTGAAATGGAAGTGTAGTTAGAATCGCGCAATGAATGCCATTCTTTACAGTGCATTGCAATTTCTAAGATATCTCTTTATAGAACCATGGTTTAACAACTGTGTCACGTAAATTGAACTCTAATTTCAGCGTGTAAAAGCTGATATTCCTATGGAAATGAATGGTGCAATCTCTTGCATCACGCGTTATGACGTAAATAACTTTTTTTATACCTATTTTAATAGTAACATATGGGTAACATTAAATTATACTTTGTATGCAAAATGCGTCAGTGACAGTTGTAACTATTTTGCTTATTTATTGTTGTTTAAATAGTGATGTGGGTAGGAAATCGAAGAGAAGAGCCATTCCCATATATTTATTGATTATATCAACATCTATTCTTTCACCAAAAATAAATGCAAGAAAAGGCTGAACACTTGGCTAAAATCGCTTACATATGATGCAACTGAAAAACTTGTGGAAGTGTAACACTTTCACACTCACACACGCTAACACACCCTCACCACACACACATACACACACCCTCTTACACTACACTTATTCCGTAATTTTACTGTCGTGTTTTTTTTCTTTTTTCCCATTTATTTTTAACTACTTACATAATATTATAGTTTAAAATTGGTTTTTCTCTGGAACGTACTACCCTCTCACTAGGAGCCGGGCGTTGATAGCTGCGCCACAGTTACTAACTTTTGCATTTATCATCGTTTAACTATTTTTGTGATTGTATCTGATTTTGTTCCAAAATAAACGATTTAGGAACGTTCGCATTCTAAGCTCAGTCTCAATCTGTCAAAAATATCATCCCGCGGTTTTTGACATCGATTGAGGTTGAGATGAAATTGTGATTAGATTTTGAACGTAACTAATTAAATGCGGGACTTGGCCTTCTGATTGAATTTGTGTGACAGCTTTTGTAATAATTAAAAAAAACGGTCAAGTGCGAGTCGGACTCGCGCATCGAGGGTTCCGTACAAATTTGTAGGTAGGTACGTAACTACAAATTTACGGTTTTCGCAATTTTTCATTTGTCTGTGCTATAAGACCTTGCTTCGTACCAAATTTCAAGATTCTGAGTTCACGGGAAGTACCCTGTAGGTTTTGATTCCCTTGCGAGTGTCGAAAATTTGCGGCATAAACGGCTGTATCTTTTGATTGCGATGGCTTAGAAGTTTGATTAATTCTAGCTTGATACCTCCACGCGTTCCTGAGAAAAAGGGTATTGATAGACAGACAGACGGACGGACGGACAACAAAGTGATCCTATAAGGGTTCCGTTTTTTCCTTTATTGGTACGGAACCCTAAAAAGTATAAAAGCACGTCCAAATTCTTGAATAAGTCAGAACACATTCCTTTCCACTTGAGCTTGTTAACATGTCGCGGTCATGTTAACAAGCTCAAAACAGTTAATTGATCAACTACTTTAGTTTTAAAAAAGTGTCCCGTAACAAACATTCTTTGGTACTTATCTTAAAAGATACGGGCATTTTCTTCCATAATGAAAGCTCGTGACCGAAACCATGCTGAGCTGATCCTTGCAACACTTGAGTTAGTAAGGTATTCCGGCTTTCGCACTTTTTCTTAAGTACATGTAAATAAGTTGTACATTTTTAACAAAAGGGAAGCGCAGAATTTTCTCCATCTCTGAGCTCTGACTTTATTTTTTAATAAATAATTATACCACCTTACAGCTGCAGAGTAAATCTCGAGTTCGTTCATGGCAATTCAAATATTATAAATCCTCACGCTTCGTATAAAACATGCCATGGGGGTCGGAAGGTCTTTTCATGGTTTTCCCTCTGTGTCATATTTCATTACGACGGACTGTGCTTTAAACAACACATTTCCAGAAAAAAAAAAACTCCATGCTAAAATCTAAAGTGTCCACTTGACAAGGACATACATGAAAAGCGTCGCAAATGAAAAATGTACGCGACAATATATCACCGAGGAAAATGTAAATAAAATCACTCACATAAACATAAAAAGATGCATATACGACATATGAATAATGTTCGTATAACTTTCGACCTTATTTTCTCGTGTACAGAATTCAATTTGAATAATGAATAGATTTCCTTTCGCGAGACATAGAAAACAAGACTCTCTTGTCTTAGTTTATGGTTTAATATCAAATGACAATTTTATGTAATGTACTTTTTTTCTGGTTAAACGTTAACAAAATAGTTTAGGTTGGAAGTGACAGGGAGCATGCCACTTGAGCTCATATAACATCTGTGCTGGATGAATGGTGTTTATATTAACTTTAAAAAATAATACTCCAGTGCGGAAATAGCTTGTTTGTTTTGAGAATATTTCGCTATTTTTCTGCAATGCGTGGTTTCTGGATAAAGGCATAGTGGAGGGCATGCTACTGCTTATAAAAAAATATTGTAATCTTAGTCCTTGTTTGCAAAGGGCAGTGGTGGTCCAGTGATAACGATGTAAAAAATAATTTCATCATTACAGCTCTCAAAACGGTGAAGGAAAGCATTGTGAAGACCGGCGTTCTGGAGACGTCCTAGAAACAAAAAATCGAAGACTATACATACGACACATCTACCAACTCACGGACCCGCGTGGTAGACTTCCTCTCGAAGAAAGGAGGGCTGTGTCCCAGCAGTGGGAACATTATACACTTATGATTTGTCTGCAAAACCACTGATCACACCAATCAACCAATTTGCCTAGCCTTTTCCTGCTGATCACTGATCAACACATACAAGGTGTGATTTAAATAACGCAAAACCTTATAAGGCAGTGTTTCCCAAAGTTGTCTGGGCTACGACCCATCTAATACAAGTTTACAAACTCGGGACATCCAACCGCGCTTGCGATCCGTCCGGCGTCAGTCGCCGGACGGATCGCCTCCGGTCGGCCGGTGTATCCTTCTACAGGCAGGACCCACTTAATATTCGCTCGAGACACACCGGTGGGTCGCGACACATACCCTGTCATAAGGGGTCATTGTACTCATCATCATGAACAACTTTTACTGTGGGAGCAAACCTGAAATCGCAAAAAAAAATCCCTACATTTTAACGAGTTTAATTATACCTACTTGAAATTAACACATTGCGACATTGAATCGTACCTACTTGCGTTTTCTACTTAAATTATTATTTTCTATGGAAGGATATAATAATTACTCGTTAGGTTAGATTGCAATTTATAACATTGTAATACTTGTGACTATCTTGACAGATCATCTTATATATTTGCAAGTAGATTTTAAAATGGTTTTGGAAACGCAGTTTCAACAATATTGACGAGAAGAGGCCACAAGAAACAGTACATCTACAGCATAAGAATAAAAGGTCACAATGGGTCACGGTCCCAATTGATATAGAGATCCAGAATCCAGATACTGGCATTTAAAACATATCTCGAAAATACTGCCCTGAAAAAGACTCGTATACGCTCTCTATAAGGCGTCATTCTCTATCTCTATTGTCATCAACGAGTTTCTAGGTTTAGGGTACCTCGTGGAATATCATCATCTGCCTAGCCTTTTCCCAACTATGTTGGAGTCGGCTTCCAGTCTAACCGGATGCAGCTGCATACCAGTATTTTACATGGAGCGACTGCCTATCTGACCTCCACAACCCGTTACTGGGTAATATGACACTTCGTAAGACTAGTTGTCAGACTTAGACAGACTTAACTCAGGCCTCGTGGAATATCCAGCGGCGAATATCTACCAACTCGTAATACTTAATTTCCCTATAATCAATGTAATCAGCGCTGTGTTGTGTGTCCCCCATAGCACAGCGTCATGCTGAGTGGACGCCTTCTTGTGTGTCTTCTTCTTGGCGTGCAGCCGTCAACTATTTCTGTTTTGTGCTCGTGATTATAGATTTATTTATTTTTTGAGTTAATTATCTTTTCGTATGCACGTGTTTCTGACACAAATAAACCCTTTTTTGTTTCTTTCTTATAAATACTTCATTTTAGCTAATATAAAGTGGGCCAATATTGTAAGAAAACTAAACAGCTTCATCCGAATGTATAGTGCTAAACAAACATTCTTATCAAAAAAAAAAGCAGTCATATTAATTTTAATTTACTAAGTACGCAACAAAACCGTCTAAACCACTTCCTCAGTAAACATAGTAGGTGATAAAATAATTAATATTCTACACTTCGTTCACGCATCCTGAATCCAACAATTGTGGCAAACGAACATATAATTATATATTTGTTGTTCGTACGAGACCGAAACTGAATAAATACTAGTTGTGGAATTCACTACCGCCTGACATTAAGGACTGCCAAACTGTTGCAGTTTTTAAAAGAAGAGCAATAGAACACTATCTTTCCACTTCATCATAGTTGTGTATTTATTATTTTGATTACGTTATATTTATTAACATTCTAGTGATATTTATTTTAGAAGTATGTATGATATGTTTATCTGTATGTATGTAAGAATATTCTCATAGAGTAGTATGAGAATATTCTTACCTAAACAGGTAAGAATAGTCTCATAGTACTCTATTCGTAATCAATTATCTCTCTAATCGTAAGCAATTATCCACTTAATAAAAGTAAACAGTTTTATTAAGTGGATAATTGCTTACGATTTTGTTTTTTTTTTTTTGTCTTCTTTACTCTTTCACGCGCTGTCTACATTTTATCTATTGTCATGTCGCCGTTGTGCTGGAAGAGATTTTTTTATGAAAAAAGCATCACCGTTGTACCTACACGCATTTTTCTGTTCTGTTTTTTCTTGTCTGTTTATGTATGTGTGTACATAAATGGTAAAATAAAATAAAATAAATAAATAAAAAAAAAACATGTTTAACATAATTATTAGTTTTTGTTAATTTTAGGAGTCTTTATTGTTGTCTTGATGATATCTTAAACCGAGTCAGGAATAAAAATTGCTGGCGTGACGATTTGGACTCGTTCTTACCCGGTTGGACGGAGAACGCACAGCGCCTTTAACCCTTAAATGCATCGTGATGGAAATTTTCGTTTCCACAGAGCACGAGAATTCCCCAATTGTTAGAGATATTCAATTCATTTTGTTCACAGTAGATTCGTTCTGATTACATAAAGATGTAAATTTCCACCAGGCCATTTAGAAAAAAAAAGTGTTTTTATGAATATTTTTTCCTTACCTTCTATAGAGCTAATGTTATGTCCAAATAAATTTAATTTGCTTAAAAGGTAAAAATCATGCAATTAAGGGTTAATGAAAAGTGGAAAAATATGGGGGAGACCTTTGCCCGGCAGTGCGACAACATATGTAAAGAAAAAAAAAAAAAATAAGCTCTGGTTAAACTGAGGTTTGTTTCATCTATCTTGTATTGAGGTGTTCATACTGGCGCGATTGGTCGCTTGTATTTCTAATCCTAATTAAAATGATTGACGCGAGCTACCCTCCGACCGCGAGCCTAATTGCGTAACACACTATCAATCTCAATCTGAAGCAATTTGAAGGATATTGCTACTCTATTGCTTCAAATGTTCGAAAAGTTTGTCTACTAAAAAACGTAAATAACGCAATGAATGTTGTAGACCTGTCAAAATGAAAGCCATTGTAAGGGCTCTTTCCCACGGCAAGGTCCCGTTTTGTGCAGGTACAGTTTTTTGCATGATCCCGTTCCGAAACACGTACACTGCTAAACGGGATCCTGCAAAAAACCGTACCTGCAAAAAACGGGATCTTGCCGTGGGAAAGGGCCCTTACTGATAGTGTATTGCGCAATTACGCCGCTGCTCAAACTCTTGTCTGTTTGCGAGCTGCTTATTCCTTATTCTGTAGAAATAAAAACACTGCAGTGTTAGCGCAACAAAATAGATGCTGACTGATATAGATCTGTCAGCATCTATTTTGTTGTCATTCATAGAACTACAAAATGATTTGACGTGTTTATATAGCTCAGACAACCGTTCATTTGGCAGCCAAAAATGTCATGAACAGCGATGATACATGTTCAAATGTATGGTGAAACTGTCTTTCTACGTTTTTGTACCCGCCGCAGACATGTTTTGTATGATGCTCTACTGTTTTCCTGCCAGATATTTTAATGGAATTCTGTTTATTAAACCTTTTATGTAAATTGAACTCAACCACTAGATTATCACGATATTTTGAAATAACATTTTCCTCAAAAATGTATTATTTTTGAAAATGACGTATGTGTCTAGACACATTAGTATTATAATAATAATAATATATTTATTCAAAAATTATAAGGCATGAAAATTAGTACAGTTTTGCTTAAATAAAAATTGTATTGCTAAGACTTACGTGCCCGAACTAGGTAATCCTGTGTTTCAGGCGAGAAGAGCTAAACTAGTCTTTTAAAATATTAAAAAATAAACAAAAGTTGAAAATGGACTAATAATTATATGTTGAGTAGTATATGTAGAGCAGTAAACATTATTTTCTTCAACCATGAAACCTTTAAAATCAAATGATTTGATTGAAAAATGAAATTAGAGTTACTCAAACATATTTCACTTTATTAAAATTTTAGAACATGATACCAGTGTCGTTAATAAATTAACTATTACAACTCAATTAAAGTAATAAAAAATCATTTAGTATTTATTAGACATTACAAAATTCTCTTAGTCCCTTATTCGTCCCTTGCGTACTTGGATAGGTCATCAGAAATGTAATGCTTCGCTGGTATAGCTCCAAAAATGTTTTTAAGGAATGCAGTCAAATACTCCATAGCTTTGTCCATGAAAGGCTTGCCAAACGAAGTCATTAGGACTCTCCAGTTTTCATTCAACAGTCTGGTCACGAGTTTGCCTGTAAAAGTTACAAATTAGGTCACAACAACGTACTAACAAGCGGTGAAGTGCAGACAATTCACATACTGAATTGTGTTAGATTACAAAATATTATAAGGGTGCGTCCGGATAGTGTGAGGCATGCGCCTTTAGTTCATTATTTTTACAAATTCCACATGTAATAGCCTGAGGCACGTATCACATTCGTGGCTTACCATCCAAACTCAAAAACATATATCTGTACGCACCATAAGATTTTTCGTACAAAATGTGTCAGGAACGAAATTAAAATAATAATAATACTACTCTAAAAAGTAGCATATAATTTTTAGTTTCATGAATTTAAAAAATAAGCATTGCAACTTTATAATGCTTGTAGGACTTTAAGATAAAAATAATTTTAAAAGACGAAATAATACATTCAGTTATAATTATGAGAGCCAACACATACGCTCAATAATTAGAATCATAAAACCAAAACAAAAACATTTACGATGTGATATAATAACTATTTTTAGAAAATGACTAGGTAATAAACATATAAATTACATAGAAAACGAGAACCAGTTTTCATTGCAGCAATGTCGTTAAATAGCATGAGTAAAACACAATTAAATTTCAACGTGTTATTAACACAACAGTCTGAATTTTAACCCTAAACTAGACAACTAAGTACACTTCAGAAACTGCAACTTTATTAATTCTGCAAGACGTAAGCAGGGTTTGTAAGGGCTGTTCTCTTTTGCGCCTGTTCTCTCTCCGGTCGTGTCGGATTGCCGTGTCATCAGACTAAAGAAATGAAGGAAGAGACAGTGCACCAGTGTCTGCGCACACACTTGTGCACTATAATGTCTCCTACGTCACTGGCTAGCATCCGCTGAGATTGGTCGCCATGACCCAAATTCGGTGTTGAGGACAATTTACTACTATTTCTTAATATTATTATAAAGGGCTGGTTCAGTCTCGACTCATGATGACCCAGTGGTTAAGGCCTTGCCTGTCATGCACGAGGTTGTGGGCTCAAATTCGCACAAGCACAAAAGTGGAATTCATATATATGCACTTTCCAGCGGGCGGGTTGGTAAATCTTGGTTCTGGGCCATGCTGGTTCCCTCACAATGTTTTCTTTCAACGTTTTCCGAGCAGTGGTGATGAAATTACATACACAAAGTGAATCGCCTGCATGGGGTCGAACCCACGACCTACAACTCGTAAGTTGGAGCCGTCACCACTGGGCCACCACTGCTCCCAATATTTAATACAAAACATAAAAAGTAATGCAGTTTGATAGCGAATAAGGAACTAGGAAAATTGGCCTCGCTACTAAAGTACGAAATTGATGATAAATTGACTTGAAAAATAAGAAAGAGGAAGAAGAGAATAAGAGTAGAAGTGATAAGAGATAAAAATAAGACAACAACAGTGTAGGAAGTACGCATAGTTTGTATTGTCTTCTGTGTTCCACTTGATCATCTGTCTAGCTATGTTAGGGTCGGCAACAAGTCTAACCGGATGCAGCCGAGTACTATTATTTTACATGGAGCGACTTCTCATCTGACAACAACCAAGTTACTGGGTAACAAGATACCCCATGATAAGACTGCTTATCAGACTTTTGGGCTTCCGACTACTCGTAACAACTGTCAAAAATATACAAATGACAGCCAAGACCAACCGCTTAACTTGCTTTCTGAGGCACTGTGTTGAACTTGATAACCGATAACTTTCCTTTAACTTTCTTTTTTCTTTCTTTTTTTTACTTTTCTTTTTTCGTTTTTTTTTTACTTTTTTTTTTTACTTTTTTTTTCTTTTTTTTACTTTTTTTTTCTTACTTTTTTTTCTTTTCTTTTATTATATGTGTTATGTAAAGTTGTGAACAGCGAGGTAATTGCGTAACGCATTAACTGACAGTTCAAAAACATTCATTGCGTTATTTACGTTAGAAATTGATTAGCAATAAAATGCTTCAGATTGTCATTGAAAGTGTGTTACGCAATAAGAGTGCTGGATGTTTTTATATGTCTTAACGTTATTTCCTTTCTATTAACTCCACAACAAAATAAAATAGTATCACAAAGGTACTTACTGGATTCTTGTTTTCCTATATAAACATTATCAGCAAAGAAAAGCATTTTTCCTATATCTATCGTGTACTTGATTTTATTAGTTTTAAAGTTGATGTAAAGTTCACCATTTCGCCTTTCGATGAAGAAATCGAAATCCATTTTAAGTTTTAGTTTTTCTGGAACAAAGATTTTAAATAATATAACTCACAATACAAACGTATTCACCAATATCTTCTTTCTTCTTCCTGCCCTTGTCTCATTTTATTTGGGGTCGGCGCAACACGTTTTCTTCTTCCATTCTTCCCTGTTAGACGTCATAGCATCATTTACTCCTTTCTCTTTTATATCATTCCTCACACCGTCCATCCATCTTTTCTTTGGCCTTCTTCTCCCTCTCCATCCATCTACATTCATACTCATCACTCTTTTCGTTTCACCAATATCTATGATCACAATTAAATACCCATCAAAACTGTCTAAGGGATCAAGTGCGTGTTAGAGTATCGCCGCAACTGAGGATTATTATTTTACCTTTTTTGGATCGTTATTGATTCTTTTTAGTTAATTTCACTATTTGAATAAAAAAAAATCTTTAGATTTTGATTAAAAATATAAAATCAACTGTATGTAATAGCAAAGTGTGTAATAGCATTTTTACAAAATCATTACAATTTCTGCACCGGAACTGAGAAATTTGCATCCACATGGAGCGATGACATCACTTGACACGAGAAGAGATGATGAGAGCCGTCGAAATGTTGCAAGCTGGCTCCAGGCAACGTTCTGTGGCTGTCGCTCTTGGCGCTACACAGAGCCCCATAATCCGCCTCTGGACACGATATCGTATCACGGCCAGCGTGGGCGAGCGACATGGAGGAGGATCTCGCATCACCACTCGCAGACAGGACTGGTACATCCAAAATTCTGCTCGACAAAATCCTACCATGACCGCCATGATGTTGGCTACGAGGCTCCACAGCTCTTCAGGCTTGCTGATATGCGACCAAACCATCCGAAATCGTTTACGTGAAATGGGTCTGCTTTCCCGAAGGCCGCTAAGGGTTCCACCTATAGCACCCCGCAATCGTAGTGCCCATATACAAGAGGCTCGCGAACACAGAAATTGGGAGGAAGAAAACTGGCGTTGTGTTTGCTTTTCCGATAAATCTCGGTACGGTATGAGGCTCCTACTCGAGTTTGGAGGACCTCTGGACGTCAAGAACGTTTGAAATTTCGTCAAGAAGTTCATTTACATGGTGCCCCAACAATAAAGGTTTGGCCCGGTATTTGGATTGGTGGAAAAACCAATCTCATTTGGATCAGGGGCAACCTCAATGCTTAGATTCATGCGGAGAGGATTGTTTCGGACATGATCATCCCTTTGCAAAGCCGGTTGGGTGATTCGTTTTGACTAATGCACGACGATGCACGTCCACACACGGCTAGAGTCGTAACACGCACTCTTGCCGATGCTCGCATCAACGTTCTGTCGTGACGTGCTCCATTGCCAGGCCTCAACCCAATTGAGCACGCATGGGATTGTGGTACAAAGAGGAGCTCTGCATAGTATGGATGTCGTGCATACCCCAACACAACTTTTTGACATGTTAGAAAGAACGTGGGCGGCCATTCCCCAAAGTGATTTTGATGACTTGATTTCAAGCATGCCAAATCGCTGTGGTTGTGTGATTCATGTCAATGGTGGAATGACAGATTATTATTTTTTATCTTTACAATAAGAAATTTAAAAATCCTCATTTTGATTCCATTTAATTGACGACATTAACTTAGATTAATTTCCCACAATTTGCAAAAATTGCAATGTTTCTTCATCTTTACAAAATATAAGGATAAGTTGTTAAAAAAAACATAGGAATTAAAGTAAGAAGCCAGTCTGGAAGATTAGATTTGGTAAATATTATTTGGATTTTTTTCATAGTTAAAATGTGTGTTAAAAAAATGTGTAGTTAAAACTTGATCCCTAGATACTTTTGATGTGTCTACAAGCAGAGTTATTTCCTCTAGTGGGAATATCTTTACAATCGGAATTTTATTTATTTATTTAAACTTTTCGCACACAAATAGGTACAAAGGCGGACTTAATGCCTTAGGCATTCTCTACCAGTCAACCAAGGGTGGTGAAGAGATTAGATGGCAGGTAAAACCGGTAAAAATGGTTCAGGCACCAACTAATAAAAAAATCTCTATGATCAAAATGTAGACATTTATGCCAAATAGTGATAATAGCGCTGGTCATCATTGATGCTGGTGAGCAATGATGACCAGGGCTATAAACATTATAATAAAAAAAATGTATAATATTAGTCATAATATTTCATGCAACAAAAATGCAGTTCCCTTGTGTTATGAATAAAACGTAAGTCATATTCGCTAATCTTAAAAATCAATTAAAAAAGATCTGCAATTCCCATATTTGAAGAGTGTTCGCATTTTAATTTCAGTCTCAATATGTCAAAAATGCAATCAAGTTTTTGACAAGTTTTTGACATTGATTGTCGCTGAGATGATATTGCGAATTGAATTTGAACGTTTTTTAAGTACGTAAATTGTCCTTCAGATCTCTTTGGACTTGTGCCCCGTTGATGGCAATAGACTTATCTCCTATTACATGAGCCTTCAAAACAACTGGCAAAATATGCGTACATTAAAGGTACACCCTTTGCCCAACTCTTACAGGTGGTGTAATATGTTTATAATATATTTTTGTACCTATTTTGACTTTTCCATTTCCCTCGCCAGATAACGTTTCACCACCAGCAAAACTTTTGATAAGAGGACTGTTAGAGAATACTTTGTAGTGTCCTTTGACTGAGAAGTCACAGACAGTCTCGATGAATGCGCGTTCGTTTTCAATGTTAGTCCTGAAAACATAGATCAAGGTTAACAGCGACCAAAGGGATTTAAAAGATTGTAAAGCAGACATTGGAAACATTATCAGTAACTGATATGTTGACATAATTCAGTGAATGATATCATAGTGCAGTGATTTGTACAAAGTAGTTGACTACGTAAATATTTCAATATCTTTGAAAGAAACCCATGACATTTATAGCGTACATAGAACAATAGAAGAAGACTAGAAAAAAAAATATATATAAAGGGTAAAAATGATGAATACTCACTCAAACCTAGTAACGACGCAATCTTTGGCACCTTTAGCGGTTCCTTCAACCAAAGTACAATCAAGGACATTCAAGATAGACATAGATATATTTTTTAGAATCAATGGATCGATTGGTGGAATCCCAAACTCTGGAACACCTGTCTTGGAGATGTCTCTGAGAATTGATTGGAGAAGGTCTTTTTCACAAGCACCATCGTTGATTTTACATTTTCCCAAAGTATCCACTGAAAGAAAAAATAATTTTATCATCATCGTCAGCCTAGCCTTTTCCCGACTATGTTGGGGTCAGCTTCCAGTCTAACCGGATACAGCTGAATACTATTATTTCATATGGAGCGACTGCCTATCTGACTTCCACAACCCAGTTATACGATACTCCTTGGTAAGACTGGTTGTCAGACTGTCGGGCTTCTGATGACCCGTAACTACTGTCAAAGATCCACGAATGACAGCCGGGACCAACGGCTTAACGTGCTTTCCGAGGCATGCATAATAAATAACAAACACAATGCGGAATAAATGAAAGTCATCATCATATTTTGCCTAGCCTTTTCCAAACTATGTTGGGATCGGCTTCCAGTATAACGAGATGCAGCTGGAATTTGAAATAAGTTTGAAAAAAAATAAAAAAATTGGTGGTTGACACGGACACAATAATGTTAACGCGGTTGCTGCTTACCAGAAAGAAATCTTAAAAATCTTAGACAAGGAAGTACACAAACATGATCTGATTTTCATGTCAAAAATATTTATAAAAATTAAAGAAATTAAAAAGTAACTTACCAAAACTTGATTCACAAAACACAAAAACTGTGCACACCAGAAACAGAGATATTTTCAAAAACATGGTTCCGCCTTGAAGTACTACCACAGATAAAGCTAGAACGCGTAGATTCTATTTTATATGTATATATATTCTCTCCAAAATAAACGCAAACAAGTACAATGGGAATGAAAGAGAAAAAAAAAAACAAGTGAACCAAGGTCAATGTTCAGTAGTACCTAGTTCTTAATATTAAGTATTAATGATGTTTAATTGAGTCGTCTTGATGACCATCCAGAGGAAAAATAACAGGCGTTATACAGACGCCAGCACATCAAGCTACTACAATCTATCAAGTTTCTTTAACAGATTTTCAACTTTATTGCTAAAGCATAAGGTCAAATTTGATTGGGAAAATTTGACAGTTTCGGGTAGCTTGATGTGCTGGCGTTTGACAATGTAATAATATGAATACCCATAGAGCAAAAAATTACGGGCTTTATACCATAGGTTTTCAACGTGGGCGATAATGCCACCTCGTGGACATCTATCTTCGGAAAAACTTGGACAAGAGCACAAAATGGAGGAAGCCCATCTTATACTCAGTAGTGGGTGGAACAAGGGCTTCAATAATGATTGAACGTCGTCATCGAGACGGACCAAACCAGAATTGGGTGATAACTTAGATTCATTTAGAACAGATTGGTTTTCCCTGATGCGAAGGCTTCTAGGGAGCTCCAACAGCGTTTTAAAGGTTATAGTGGATAAGCCTGACAGTCCGTTCCAGGGACACTGGGCCCGTAAACACAGCTGCAGGTCTGGTGCAGCGGGAGGCGGTCATGAATTAATTATTATTTTATTTTAATGAAAAAAATATTTATGTTAATGAGAATGTTACTAACATAGTTTATAAGTGTTATTAACAACAATATGAATCATTTGTGTTCGATTTAAATAAATAATAATAATAATTGGTCAGACAAGACAGTGGACTATTATTACTGCAGAGTGACAGTATTAGGTGGCATATGTTGGTTCTTGTAGACGGCATAATTCGAAATAACATTTTATTTGCTTGGACAATATAGACAGCTGTAATGTTGTTTCATCTTTGATTTATCTGCTTTAACTACCTACTTATCTTGAAAATTAACACTTTGAACGCCACGCAGTAGATACGATGGAAAACTTTTGTAAACACGAATCACATAACAGTTAGTAACATAGTTAATATGAAAGCTGTTGGTATACTCACTAATTTCTTGATTTCCCACAAGTAGATTGGCAGCAGAGAACGTTGCGTTGATAATCGCCGCATCATCGTTGCCATCTTCAATGTATATATTATTTTCAACGTCTACCTCAATGTTGTAACCTTAACGTGTATAATGCTTACCAACAACAATTGCTCCTTTTCCTTTCTTCATGAATGTTAATACCTCCAATAAGTACCAAGAGCGTCGGAGTTGATTCGATCATGTAACTGCTTCCGGCCGAGAAGACGTCACTTACAAAATCTATAGTAGATCGTAGAGTTGCTAAATCATGCCTTAAAAAAGGGTTGGATTTTAGATATACCTAGAAGTACCATCTAAAATAGCATAGTATTGTATGGCACTGACGTAGTATTCTTACCCTAGAAGTAGTGGTTTTATTGCCAGAACCAATTCTGGTAAAACCTAAAAACAGATAAACATGTTGAATCTGTTTACTTGTTTAGACGACTGACTGCTTCAGCTAAGTTCTAGGCGCTTTGCGTGAAATTACTCATTTAGGCAACTTTCTCAACGTAGTAGGTAGGTAGGTAGATAAGAATACTACGTCAGTGCCATAGAATACTATGCTATTTTAGATGGTACTTCTAGGTATATCTAAAAACTGTGCTGCATAGGCTTAGATGGCTGATAAAGGCGCTGATTTCCTTGTTCACAAACTAATCTAAGTTTGTGCATCTTTTTCTTTCTATTTCATTAAGAAAAGGATAGAAGATAAATATTAGTTTAGTCCTGTCAAATTTAGATACTCCATAGAGAAGTTTAGACGTGATTAAAAAATTGGCTACTACAAATACGTCAATTTACGTCAGGCGCTAACTGATTCTAATCCATCACAGGCTATGTCGGTTACATTGGTTCTCCTAGTATTTATTTCCTGAGTCATCATATATCCGAACGGACGACATAAATGATACATCTTCATAAAAAATATGTGATTTATATTCATCATTTGCCTAGCCTTTTCCCAACTATGTTGGGGTCGGCTTCCGGTCTAACCGGATGCATCTGAATACCAGTATTTTCTGTAGAACGACTGCCTATCTGACCTCCACAACCCAGTTACTGGGTAATACAATACCCCTTGGTAAGACTGGTTGTCAGACTTTCGGGCTATTGATGACCTGTAACGACTGGCAAATATCCACGAATGACAGCCGGGACCAACGGCTTAACGTGCTTTCCGAGTCACGGAGGGTCTTGGTATGTGAAGATGGTCACCCACCCACGGACCAACCAAGGCAAGCGTAGCTTCACCTGATCGATCGACCTGTACGGCTGTTATTACTTAGCCACAAGAAATATTTTTTTTTAATCAAAAAGCTTAGTTAAATTTGCACAAAACATGATAAGTAATTCCAATATTTAGTTATACTTCCTAACAAAATCATTGTGTGAAACAGATTATGAACCTTCGTGGTTCCACAGAGCTTAATGAAAAACCATCTGATATATTTTTTTTTATAATTAATCAAAATGGTATATTACATTATTACAACCATTGATTATTTATTTAATACTTCAATCACATAAATGTACAGAAGCGGACTTCATGCCGCGTGGCGGATTAACATAGAAAAATAAAAAATATTATGCGCTATCCGGTTTTTATTCTTCAAGGTAATAAGGATAAAATACCAGAAATTGTAACATGGTATATCATTCTAGAAATATAACTATAAACCTACTTATATAATGTTCTATACTTCACTCGCTTAATGGCAGCATCCAGAAATAATCTTCACAATAGCGCTAATTAAATTAAAATACAAGAAACTGGAACAATTACACGAAGGCTAAATTTTTGTTTAAAACAATATCCCAAAATATATAATGCATAAGTAAATGATGATTACATAATATGTAATAATAAACCCCACTACATCCTTAAATAAAGAAAATGACAAAACTTTCGATCCTTAATAATGATTGAAACTACCATTTTTGCTTCCTGTGATGAAATTAATGAAATTATCTTTATTTCGTGACTTTTTTGGTCAATATTATAAAGCCAGATTGCGCCGTTATTTCCTAGCTGACTGATCCCTGAGAAGAAATGCCAAAACCAACTCAGAGGTCATGTTCGCTTTTAAAGTCCTAAAACCAGAACACCCAATTTACCTGTCTTTGGGTCCACTGTCCGTCCTATCAAATTATAGAGTTAAACAGTCGTCGCACCATCATAATCTTAGCGTAAAAATGTTCGTGCTGGACATAGGCCCTCTAAACTTCCTTTCCAGAACAACAGGTCTTGCATAATCTCAGTTGCTACGTCTTCTGCTGGATAGAGTGGTCTTTTAAACCAAAATCAAAAAGTCATTTATTCAAACTAGGCTGAGAATCAGCACTTTTCGAACGTCAAAATTACAAAAGACAGTCCCCCAAAACGCATTCCCTTCACCATTTCCTACTGCTTTCCATCGCTTAAGCATCGCCACAACGACCGATCCTGCACGGATGCATCCAGCTGATTGTACTGCTTTCATCCTGTCATAGAATACTATCTGTATTCCATGCTCTGGCGTTCTATGTATGGTAGGCCATAATACACAGAACGCCAGAACATGGCTTCCACTCAATATTTTTTGACCCCTATGATATATATATAGACGCCAGCACATCAAGCTACCCGAAACTGTCAAATTTTCCCAATCAACTTTGAACCGTATGCTTTAGAGTTAAAGTTGAAAATCTATAAAAGAAATTTGACAGGGTGTAGTGGATTGATATGCTGGCGTCTGCACCCTGCCTACAGTACTACTACATAAGTATTGCAACTCTTCAGGATATGTGGGTTACCTTGGTTCTTCTGCAAATCTCCTTCCATCCTTAGTTCCTGAGTCATCAATACTTCAACCCGGACATAGATGATACATCTTTACAATAATGATATGTGTTTAATTTTAATAACAATAACAAAGCATAATATTTTTATCACAAAGGTTAATTAAATTTGCACAAGACTTAAATGTTATGAATAATTCTAATATTAAGTTGCATACTTCCTAGCAAAATCATTGTCTGTAACAGAATAAGCATCTTTGTGGTTCCACAGAGCTCAATGAAAACCCATTTAGAATTTATTATTAATTTGATTAAGGTTTATTATAGCTGTAGCGTTTTAGCATGGCAATCGCGGTCATTGCCCTTTCCTTAATATCTCTCCGTAGGACACCAAACAATAAACTATGTATAGTTTTTCGTTATTGGAATGTGTTGAAGATCACGATAGGTATGGATCAGGACGTTAACGGACTTTATTTCAGTTTTTGCAAGAAAAAAAAAGGACGGACGACCTAAACAAGGTGGCTGGAATAGACTGGATGTGGAAGGCGGAGGACATGGTGTTGTGGCGCAGCCTAAGAGAAGCCTATGTCCAGCAATGGACTGCAACTAGGCTGAGTTGATTGTCCGAATGACCGCTATTGCCATTCTGAAACACGACAACTATAGACCATTGACACCCGGCTTGCTTTATTGTTAAAACAGCACATTATGTTTTTTTATCTCTTTAAACACAGACAGAATTTAAACTTGAACGAGATGAGATTATTCAGTCATGACACCATTGACATTTTAAAGTAGGTAGGTACTTCTTAAATTGATGTCTACAGACAAGTCGTTTTGGCCAAAAACCTTATTGCAAAAAAACAATTCGTTCATGTGCATCTTTTTTGGTTCAAAAAACATCTTAATTGCAACATGGTGCATTAATCTACTAGGTCATTTGGATCAAATCCGCAGAGTAAAATTTCAAATAAAACAAAAAGTGTTTTGTTTAATTTTATATTTATAGCAACTTAAACTTTAGAATTTATAACTGCTTGCCAGTGCTCAGGTAATTTTCTAACGGACTGGTATCTTCCATCTTGGTTGCGAGCCTTTATCTCCTTGTCTAGGGCAGCGCGTAAGGATCCGAGGTCAGAATAAGCAAAGCCGCCTATGTTGCGTTTTAACTGATGGAAACACCCATAGTCACACGGACTGATGACGGGAGAATAGGGTGGCTAAACCCAACGCTCAGTGTGGCGTGCACTCATCCACTCGTCCACAGCGGAGTGATGGTAAGGCCAATCATTGTCATCAAACAGCCACACTGAGTGGTTCGAAGCCCAACTGTTGAACAAATTGTTTAAAAATTGAATGTAGCGTTGGTGATTCATGTTTTCGTTGTGACCTAATATTTCATAATAGCAGATCCCCTTGCACTTGCCCAACGCTAGCACCAACAGGAACATATGTTCAAATTTTTCTGCTCGTGCCTCTGTTAGGTGTGTTTCGACCTTGTAAAGCCATTGATTGGCTTGGCCGTTCTCAGGTTGTCGATATAGGCTGATCCAGGTTTCGTCAATAGTCAATGTATGCTCTAAACGGCTTGGTTCCTATTAAGTTTTGCGTAGTCCACACGCTGATCTTTCTGGTCTTGAGTCAATTCGCGCGGTGCCCACAGCGAGGTAATTGACCAAGCTCTAGACTCTTCGAAAGCATATTGGGTCACCTCCACGATGTTCCGAAACATCATAGATGTCAGCCCTGAAGCGCCGGGGCCACTCTTTCACTGTAGTTGGAGAGAGTGCATTTGACGTCAACACTCTGACCAAACTTCGATGGGCTTCAGCCGCTGTGAGTCCCTTCAGAAACATTAACTTCACAATTTGAAGCTGCGCGACGATGTCGATGGAGTTTCTTCCTTCTGCATTTACGTTCGAAGCCATATTGCATAATATATTTTTTGGAGCGGGCGGGAATGATCCGAATGACGGAATAGAACCATTTCTAACTATGTAATACGTTGTTATTTTGTGCACTCATTTTAGCCCATAATTACATCCTACCCTGCCTACCCTGCCTACCCTGCCTTCTTATCTACATACACTTTTACTGTTGGTTCTAGCAGATTGCAGCAATATTTTATCTTCTTTTTTGTTTTGGAAATGGATTTTCATGTAAAGTTCTGTAAGCTATAAAACGTGACGTAATAAAATCATAATTTCGATCTTTTTTTTTTTCTACGGAACCATTTGATTCCGTATTTTTAACTTCATCTTTTATGACCATCTGCATCAAAGTATATAAATTGAGTGACTTACCGTAAATCAACATTAGATCAGTAGCTCACTGAGAAATACAGTGAACAGTAGCAAAATGTTTCAATTAAACGTCATTTTATTTGCCAGTGCCGTCTTCGCTGTTTGCGAATCTGCAGCAATAAGTGAGTATCAATTTTATTCAAAATAAACAGTGCTTTAGAAAGAAAACTGGAAATAACTAAACAGTACTTATCATTACTTAGAAGACAACTGATATTTTTTTTAAATGCAACACTATTTTAACCCGCATCTATAATAGCGTGGATTTTGAATATCTTATGATTTTCCCATGCAAAATTCAATACCCGATTGCACTCTACACGGGTCGCAAAATCTTTACTTATTGCATTGGGCAGTAGATTTAAAATTCCTTTTTTCTGCTGCAATGATCGCTTATTTTATTGTTAGCAATTTAATGCCTAGTTACTAAACCATAATTGTGAAAACTATACATTATTATCAATCATATTTATTTCAGTTGATAAAGTAAATAAAAAGTGTTCCATAAGTGATGATACATGTGTGCAAGATTTATACAAGAGCTTGTTACAAGAAATATCAGATAATGGCATCCCAGAGATGGGTGTCCCTAAAATAGATCCTTTAGTGATAAAAGATACGGAAGTAGTTGCTCTTGGGATGATAAAAGTAACAATGAAGGAAGGAGAAGCTAAAGGTTTCAAGAACTGCTATGCATCAAATTTCAAGTAAGATTTTATTTTTTAAACTTTTGTATTAAATTTAAAAAAAAAAATGCGTTTGTAAAGAGTGACATTTCTTATTAAAGACGTGATCATACATATGAAAGTGATCGTTTCAATCATCCAATAGGCACCTATATCAAACGTTTATAACGAGGTGCATTCTAATTTGTTTTGTTTTTTGTAATAAATTACTAAAATCCAACCCTTTTTTTTAAGGAATGATTTAGCAAATCAACGGACTGCGTTAGACTTTGTATGCGATGTCTTTGCCGTGGAAGGCAGCTACAAGATTGAATCAACTCCGACCCTCTTAGCACTTATTGGAGGTATTAACATTCATGGCGACGGAAAAGGAGCAATTGTTGCTGGTAGGCTTTTATATGATAAGATTATAATATTAAGGTAGACGGTGAAAATAATACATACATTGAAAATGGCAACGATGATACAGCGTCTATCAGCTTGCATGCCACACATTGAAAAAATATTATAAATTATAATTCATTCGAACTCGACGAGTAATTTGAAGAATTAGGTAAAATATGTAATATTAATACTTATGTTTTCGCTGGTTTTCTTGCTTTGGAGAAGAAACTTTTTTCCAAAATGATAACGCAAGTAGCGTTATCATTGAATTTGCCAGTGAAAATAATAAATCTTGGTCTAGATCAGGAACCTTCGAGAATAAAGAGCAATTTAGTCTATCATCAGTTTGTCTCATCGATTTTTTAATCAACCTTATAATTTATTTTTTTTCTTTTTCCAGAAAAAGTTCATTTGTCATTCGATTTTGCATTTGAAGTAAAGAAACTTGATGACGGTGAACTCCATCTCCTGCTTAAACCTGATGACTCTAAATATGACTTCGAAGTTAAAGGGAAAACAACGTTCTCTGCTGACAATCTACTTATTGGAAAACAAGAAATTAGTGAGTGTACCAATAGCTTTAATATTAACTATCTTATCGTGTTGACTAATTTTCCTTTATATGATACGCTGAAAGTCAGACTACCAGTTAACTCGTGTTGACAATATTTTTTGTATAGTGTCTTCTAAGTGGCAGTCAAAGAGTACTCAATTTGTAAGATATCAGATATACCATTTAAGCAGGGAAATCAAAAATGAAACAACATAACAGCTGATGCAGCTGTTATTATTGTTCAAGAAAATGAAATGCTATTTCCAATCATACGAGTAAATGAGCCGTAATACAAGAACCAAAATATAAGAGCTTTGCCACCTAATATGATCCCTCTGCGAGCCATAGGTTTTCCCCGCGGACTTTCATATATCTATCTCCAACGTATTGTCTAGCAAATCCTTTCTAAATTAATCCGAGTCATCGCGCAAGTGTTCATCATTAACAGCTTTTTTCCATCCACTACGTACAAGTACTCTTTTGTTCCAAAGTCGATGTTTTGTTTAACGTTTATTATTATTTAAACATGATTTTACATTATTTCAGGCGCCGTGGCTGTTAATATTGCCAACGAGAACTGGGAGTTCGTTACAAAAACTTTCGGAAAGATCATTGTTGATAAAGCTATGGAATTGTTCTACGAACATTCTCAAAATTTCTGGAGAGCAATTCCTGCTAAGGATGTGTTCAGTGATGATTTGTCATCTTACGTTAAGAGTTAATATGGAGTTTATTTTCAGGCCCGTGTTTATTGGAAATAATATTTCAATACTTAGGCGCAACATTGTTGCCAGCAACATTTTATGTTCTTTTGTTTACCATGAATATTTACAAAACGAACAGTGTAGAGTCATCTCAACACCTCTCTCCCTTGAATTTGAATTTGTATACACATTATAGGTATATATTATAGTAATTTCTTGATTTACATAGTCAATTCTTTAAATACTTGATGGTTATTTTGTATTAAGTACTACCAAAATTTCCTACCAAAGTCTTAGAAAACAAAAAGTAAAAAATTATTATTAATATTAGTTATTATTATTATATTATGAATTATTATTATTAGTTCTGTGCTCTTCGATGATTATTTGGTTGCTAAGTAAAGTATAGATTTTATGAATTGAGTGAATGCATATTCTTTAGATAAATTATGTTAACTTTTAAGTATCTGTAGATTTTTCATAAATAAAAGTATTGTTTATATTTAATGGTTTGACTAAATCCTTTGCATTGCATTACTCTCTCCATATTGATGGTTTTTCCTGTGGGTGTAGGTGCGAGTTCCGCTAAGGATAATACCTGACAAAAAAAAAAAAAACTGCAAATACAATTTTTATTAAAGGTTCCAACCACGCCTATCTTCCTGTTCTTGTTTCGTGTTTCTTGGTATCGACGCAACACACTTTTTTCTTATTATTCTCCGTTGTCTATCGTTTTTCTTTCTTAGAAATTCTTCCATATTTTCTGTGATTTTCATCTCTTTCTGCATCTTCGTTCAAATTGCATAAGAGGCGAGTATACATCAGAGCATTTTCTCGATTACTTGCATGTAATGTAAACAAATGGAACAATACAGGAAAAAGCTCAGTTTTCAAAAAGCATTCCTATGTAATGTAACATTTCTGCGAATGCTCGACGTTGCGTTCGACGTAATGCTCATAGCGAGTGAACATTTACGTGTAACATTAAACGATACCCTTAAGACTGGATGCAGACTTTTGGGTTTCCGATGACTACCCGTAACGACTGTCAAAGATCTACATATTACAGCCGGGACTAAAGGCTCACGTGCTTTTCGAGGCATGGAAGAGTCTCAATATGTAATGGATGGTCACCCATCCACAAACCAGCCTCGGCAAGCGAAGCTTAATCTTCAATCAACAGCTGTTATCATATCGGGAGGAAACGCCCGGGTGTCACCATTGTGTGGATCGCCCGGAGAACACGGTATAGCATACGGCGGAGATCTGCCCGGCTTGAGTGGAGCACCGCCGCGTCACCACGGCGGCGATCGGCAGCGGCGATCTCTCGCGTCCGGCCCTGGTCCAGGCCATTGTGCGGAGCGAGAGTGCATGGGAAGCCGTCACCTCTTTCTGCGAAGCAGTAATGCTTGCGAAGGAGGAGGCGGAACGCGTGAGGGAGAGGCAATCTTTGCGCCCTCGCGCCCCTAGTCACCGCAGTCGGGAGTCAAGAGCCGACTCCCGGTCACCATAGGCGCGGGCTTACGGATGGCGAGCAATGGGCAGTTTGCCGTCCGGTAAGGAACAGGCCCGGGTCGACGGCGAGTTGTTTTCCACTCGCTCTTCGAAGAGATGTCAGCAAAAACGGACGGGATCCGCTGGGGCCGATGCTTGCCAGGGTCGCGGGTTGTTCGAAAGAGTTACCGTGGCCCTTGGTACAGGCAACTGAAGGAAAACGTGTGAGTTTTAGTCAGTAAAAGTCTGGCTCGCCCTCCCGCTCCACCCAGAGCGGGAGAAGTTATTTGATAGTTTCCGACCCAAAAAAAAAAAATTATAATAAAAGGCTGTTATCAATGTGGCCACAAGACCCTCCCTCTGCATCATCATCCATCAACATTTATACTCGTCACTGTTTTCGTCAAATACGTTTCATCATTCCAATAAACCTCTTATTGTAAATTGTTATAATGTAGGACAAAGGGGTTTTAACATAATATGTAAATTACTGTTCAAGTTAATAATCATCGTATGTTTGTAGAAAAAAAATACAAGGTCACCTCCTTTTTTAGTAAATTAGTTTGCGAATGTCCTTGCGAATATTGAAATAAGGAAATAAAACATACAAGTTATGAAGCTATGATAATTACTCCTTTATCCTCTTTATATTTTTGTAGCGCTAGAAATATTAGCTCTGAGTAAAAAAACACAGCGTGTCGTCATGATAAATATTTTAATTTCAATCACAATCTAAAAAGTTCTATTCAAACAGTGCTGTGTGGGAAAATATTTGTGAAAAAACACTTGACAAGAATCTTAAATGACACCTGGACACCAAGGAGCAGAAGTGCAAATTAGGGTTTGGCGTAAGGCGACAAGTCTTCAATGATGTAGTATCTTGCAGGAATGTTGTCGAAGAAGTAGCCAGCGAACATGAAGTAGAACTCCATGGCTTTGTCGACGAAGGGCTGCCCGAAAGTTGACATGACGAAACGCCAGTTATCGGTCCCCAACTGTGTTATTTGTTTACCTATAGAAATAGAAGACTCACATTATCATCGGATATTATAAGATATTATACATTATAGTCCTAAGTTTTATTTACTGACATAAGTTTCAATAAAAATGCATTTTTAGGTTAAGGTATTTTTAGAGGCCTGTGACGCCTCAAATGAATGGTATTCTTTTTTTTCTTCAAGCATATAGTGGATTTGCTCGAATTTCCAAAAACATTTTTTTTTAAATATTTCAGAACTGTTATCTACAATATTTAATAAATAGTTTCTCTCCAATCTTGGAAGTGACAATATGGTCTTCCTTTTTTGCTTTGCAAATAGGTACTGTTTGTCAAAGCAAGTAACCATATCAAAAGTAGACTTATAAATTAACAGCACTCATTATTTATTTTGGTGGAATTGCTAATGCTTTTAATTAATTCATACATACTTTGTTACGGTACTAGATTTCATAAAAAAATAGAGTTGAACAGCAGAAAAGAGGAACAGAATAAAACAAAGTAATATAAATGTTTTATGTAGATACATATAAAACTAACAACAACATAACATCAAATCTATCATCAAGGTTAGGCAGAGGGGCCCTATTGTAGATCCACTGTTCGGCACTTATGTTTAACCCTTAAATGCATCGTGATGGAAACCACCAACCAATTCAATGCCATATTTTCGTTTTCACAGAGCATGGGGATTCCCCAATTGTTAGAGATATTCAAATCATTTTGTTCCTAGTAGATTCGTTTTGATTAGATAAAGATGTAAAATTTCGACCAGGGCATTTAAAAAAAAAAAAGTATTTTTATGAACATATTTTTTTAAATTTTTTTGCAATAGAGTTAATGTTACGTCCAAATAAATTTGATTTGCTTAAAAAGTAAAAATCATGCAATTAAGGGTTAAGTTTCATGTAACAGCGGGCGAGTCTTTTACCATCAACCTGGTACAAACCCAAACTTCAGGCTGGTACTGAGAAGTTCCTGGTGGAAAAATCAAATAAAACTAAATGCGAAACCAAATGAATATAGCGGTCTTTCTTGTAAACCTATTTATGTATTAGGTAAATAAGAAACATTTTTCACGAAACCACTCAAACTGAGATTTTTCTAAAGCAACTCAAGAGTCGGAATAACAAAAGATTCAGAGTGTAATAAGGTTTATTATAGCCTCTAAAACGTTTATGCTTTATTTGTAGGTACTTACTGACTTCCTCGTCACCGATATAAAGATTATCAGCGAAGAATCCGACTGGGCCTCCAATTTCATACTCGTACTTGATAAGGTCATAAATGCATTTTATGTATATCTCTCCGTTTTCACGCCTTTGCGCGTAAAAGGGGAATTTGAATTTCAAATGCAGTTTATCTGGAATGTGAAAAATCGTTTTACTGTAAGTAATTATTATGAAATTAGGGCTGATTTTTCAATAGAGAGGTAATTCCCACATTTTTAAGAACGTTCTCATTCTAATCTTAATCTCAGTCTGTCAAAAATACGATTAATTTACGCACATGTTTGACAAGTTATTGACATTGATTGTCGCTCAGATGAGATTGCGGCTTGAATTTGAACGTTTTTCTGATAACTTTTAGATGAAAAAAAAATGAAAAAAAAATGTTTGACTTAATATTTTCTATTTTGAAAGCTAAGCAACCCGCAAAATTTATTCCTGGGATAAAAGTTATGACTATTAAAAATCAGCCCTGAAACTTTTTGTAACACGAAGGTCATTAAAATAGCCATAACCAGTAAAATACGAAAGCATCCGGTGCGCAATGGGCTATTTCTTGTGTTCTATGGTGTAGGCTAGATATTCACTACTATAATAAATAGAGTACAAAAATGCTACATTTACAGGGTACGTCTTTTATTGACTTGAATGCGTGAATGCGCTCTGACAGTTGGGAGTATGTCATGCTCACTCAAATGACTCGCTGATGATGGCGCTAATGTTGGATCATTCGGTTCCCTCAAAAACGGTCGAGCTGAACGGTGCCGATCCATGCACAAGTTCCTGAACGAGCGCCATCTGCTCGGACTGATCATATCTTAGCTGCCACGGCTTATTTTCAATTATGTATTTTATTTTGAATTCTTTTTAGGGTTCCGTGGTCAACAAGGTACCCTTATATAATAGTTTCGCTATGTCCGTCCGTCCGTCCGTCCGCCCGTCCGTCCGCAGCTTAGCTCAGAGACTCTTAGTACTAGAAAGCTATAATTTGGTATGGATATACATATTAATCACGCCGACACCTAAGATATAGGATACCTTCTCTACACGTAAAGTGGGGATGTTTTTTTTTTCTCGTCTACCCCTTGGTGTGGGATATCGTTGGATAGGTCTTTCAAAAATATTGCTGGTTTGTCTAAACAATTTTTCAATTCAGGGATCCTTTTGTGAAATATTAAGCTTTAAATTGCTAATTTTTGTAAGAGTCAAGTGTCCCCCCCACCCTGCCAGCTAAATGGCTATTTTTGGATATGTGAAAAAATTCACGGTAGTAGTAGTATACAACGTGAAACGTTAAATGCGCAAAACCTCACACACCCCAACTGATTTTAATTCAATTGACCTATTTCAGAGAGAAAATAAGTCATTAAAAAAATTGCAAAGGTTTTATGTGCTGTTTTAGTTTTACTGGCCATTCTGATCGTTTCTTGCGTCTGCGACGACGCTTTACCGAGGGAGGAGTCGTCACCGGGCCGTTGCACCACGCTCACATTGGCTTGCTTGACCTACTAATAAATAGACACGCAACGTTTTTAATGAAGATTTTTTGAAAATTGTGACCTATATTGTATTTGTGGTTCAATTGATTCTGCTCGTCATTCTGATCAAACTATGTTCAGGTTTTGCGCATTTAACGTTACACGTTGTATGTAATTAAATTAAAAGGAAAACTATTACAGCTGAGTAGGCTATACAAGTTGACGGGTAATAGTCTACCAGCTTACGTTTGCAGTTGCAATGTATGGGAGAACATGATTTTCAACTACAATGTTAAGTTTGTTCTTGGGATAAATTCAATCCAACTACGGAACCCTTCATTGTGCGTGGTCCGACATGCACTTGGCCGGTTTTTTATCTAGTTTTCAACCTGAACGCTTTTAACGTGAATGTCTTTCTACGTCATTCTCACATACCTACATATCTATAATTATGTATTATTTCAAAGTGGAAGATGTTATCAATATTTTGGAAAAATATTTTTGATCAAAAGAGTGTCCATGGACAGGAGTTACGTACGACGAGACGTAGTAGGTACTACGCTTTGGAATGGGCAACTAGCTTCATATTTCTGAGTGACTGACTCATTGACAATCACTATCACTACATAGTATAAAACAAAGTCGCTTCCCTGTCTGTCTGTCCCTATATATGCTTAGATCTTTAAAACTACCCAACGAATTTTAATGGGGTTTCTTTTAATACATAGAGTGATTCAAGAGAAAGGTTTATATGTATAATACATGCATAATATAGTAGAGAAACACTGATAATTTTGTAGGTTTCTAATGTGATGCCGTAAATAAACACATTTTTTTGCGCTTACATTGCAAACACTGGCTGAACCCTAAGAGATAGATCAAAATAATGAACTACAGTATTGTACACCTTAAAAAGGTCTACAAAAAAGTCCGTGATGGCATATGTTTATCTCTTAGGGATAACCCACAATAACCATTTTTTATCCTTAACTTTTTACGAGAAATAATGGCTCTAAAATTATCAGTCTTTCTCTACTATATTATGCATGTATTATACACATAAACCTTCCTCTTGACGCACTCTATCTATTAAAGAAAACCGCATCAAAATCCGTTGCGCAGTTTTAAAGATCTTAGCATGCATAGGGACAGACAGACAGCGGAAAGCGACTGTGTTTTACACTATGTAGTGATCAGCATTGCAACCGTGCGAAGCCGGGGCGGGCCGCTAGTTCAAAATGAAATGATATAATAATTGAAATACATACTATGATTTTGAATCTACTGATTATACCTACCTCCTACAGTAATAATTCTTTAAATCTGACCAAATATACACAATTTTAATGACAGTAACATAACACATCCAAATAGTTAATTTAGGCTACCAAAATGATATTATATATTTTTACCTTCAAATTGGTAAAAATATTTTGATTTCAATCAAACTATTTTTACCAATTTCAAGGTAAAAATGTTAATGAAAAAATTTATTAAAAGTCAAGGCAGTCATAATAGGAAGCCTTGCCCCGGCACCAAATCAAAATGATCGTTCGCGCGAATACGCGATTGTTGCGTTTATATGTCTCTCATTTGTTCGGAAAACCAGAAGGCGTTTTCTGTCGCTACGATCACGCGTTCGGGTCCGTCGAACTAAATGAACGCGATGGTGACGTATTCGCGCGATGATTCTTATGGTTAAGACGTGACCTTTGTCTTTCACATTTGGAAATTAGTGTCTACCACTTCATACGTCATGTGTATATTATTATTTCCTTTATTTCATGAAATACATATAAATTTTATTTTTAAATATTAGAATATTAAAACATTTAAAAATATTTAAAAAAAAAATAGTAGTCACTGGTATCGGAAACAGGGTCCAAGCTACCGACGGTCAGGCCTCCAGAGAGAGGAACCTTCTGACAATGCGAGCCGTGTCTAGAAGTACCGCTTTCTGAATCAAGCCTTTGATCCAGCTACCCAACGAGAGTCTCCTCAGGTATTGGTCGAGGCTGTTACGACTATCGACATAATGATTGAGTCCACATTCTACATGTCGACAACCTCGCGAGCCAAGTCAAGATACTTGATTTGTTTACCTTTCTCGGCTTTTATGACTTTGTCATCATGCAGGACGGTTATGTCGACATTCATTGCGCACCGCTCTGACCTGCCCATCACCACTATATCAGGCTTATTGGCAACAATAGTCTTGTCAGTGATGATAGATCGATTCCCAGTACAATGTGATATTTCCATTTTCGAGAACTGGGTCGAGCACATACCTCCGATTCCAAAAGGCTATATTTCAGAGGAAGTTGCTGATGGATTATCCTGACTACAAGGTTGTGTCTATTCAAGTACTCTCCGTTAGCTAGACGAGAACACCCGGAGATAATATGCCTGATTGATTGCCCTGGCCGGTGGCATACCCGAAAGAATGTCAACCGTGATTCCTTTCATCATGTGCATAATTATTATGCTCTTTACTAGTTTTTGTCCGCGGATTCGCCGGTGTATAGTTCGGGAATTATTATCTCTCAGGAACGTAGTGTCTGATTTCCAAACCCAGGTCATCTACCTGTGTGCCATTAATTTCATCGAAATCCATTCCACTGTTATGGCGTGAAAGGGAGACAGAATTACTTTTGAATTACTTTTTCGGCGTTCCAGCTGTATTAAAACCTTGGCTTGGCACGCGACGATGGCAAGAGACCGGACGGTATGTCTTTATTTCCATGGAAGATGGGTAGGCCTTTAGTGTGGGACACGGCGTGTGTTGATACTCTTGCGCCATCCCATCTTCCTGGCTCGGCATGCTGTGCTGGCGCTGCAGCTGCAGCTGGGGAAGCCTTACGCGGCGAAAATATAATAACCTTATCGGAAATTATATTTTCGAGCTGTTTGGGGTTGAAACCCTGGCTGGTTGACACTTACCGTGATCTAAGAGCTGGCTTTTACCTTGGCCAGAGGCTAAGCATTGCCATACAACGTGGTAATGTCACCAGACTCTTGGGTACATTAGCAGTCGACTTTTTCGACGCTATTTTTTGTTTGTGTATAGTTTTAGTTAAGTTATGATTTAATTTTGTTATTTTTATTCATTAATTAGCTATTAGTTGTTATTTGCTTACTTATTATTTTAATTTACAGAAATAAATATTTTTGAACATTTCGCATTTATAATAATAAATAGTACGCACGGCTACACCTCAAGCTATACAAAACCAGTATAAGCTGACTTCTGATTGTACGAAAAACCTATACAATGCAAGGTCAGCTAAAACTGGAAATGTATAGCTTGCTGTGTAGTTGTGTGCACCTATGGATAAAATGTTATGATTGTAAATAATTACCAATTTTGACCTTTCCATTCCCATCGCCTCTGATAGTTTTTCCTCCTGAAAGGGTTTCAAGCAATGCATTCACGACATCGACTCTGTAATGTCCTTTGATAGTAATATCACATGTGTTCTCTTGGTGGCCTATTTCTGAAGTGATATTGATACTGAAATAAAACAGAAATATTAAGTATTATAAATAAGTATTTTCACATCAGCCGCATGCACGGTGACCGCTGGGCAAAAGTGTCCAGACAATGGGTACCTGAAGTTGGATGTCGCCGCCGAGGCCAGCCTAGAAAGACATGGCAAGATGACCTAGACGCGGACTGCGGGGGCTGGTTCGAGGTGGCGCGGGAAAAAAGATTCCTGAGAGGATTTGGGGAGGCCTTTGCCCAACATTGGATCAGAAATAATTTACACGAAGTAAAGTGCCTGGTTGTGTTTGACACTACAATGTACAGCGGGCTGCAAAAATGCATGGACAGTACCGAAAAAAAATCGTGTGAAGCGAGAAATGACGCCATCTAGCTTGAAACCAGTTAAGACTTACAAAATGTAATTATTCTGTTACTAGATGGCGTTGTTTTAATTGAAAAATATTTTTGTAGTTTCTTTTTGTTTCTTCAAACATTCATATCATTTATAATTAATACATTCTTTTAAAGAAAATTGTTCCCAACTTTAACCTACTGTGTTAAAATTGAATATCAATTTATAAGTATCTGATTTTCTATGTTTTAGTTTTCAAACTTGAGAGGGTAGATTGAATTTGGATTTATAAATAATTGGTAGGTAGCATAAATAATACTTATATTGAAGAGTTATGACTTAACTCAATTGATCGTTCGCTAAGTTCATTTCGATTAACACGTTCGAGTGCCTTTTGTTCAGTTTATTTTTACCTACTTCTTTTACCAAAATGAGTACGCGTTGAAATATTGATTTCGTTACAAGAGCTCAAATAATTGTTTTGCATAATCAAGGCAAAAACTGGTCAGAAATAGCCGGAGTCCGGTGTAAACGTAAGTAGTTTAATTTTTACACTTTTATATAAAAAAAACCCCATTATTTTTTAGTTACTTTACTACATTATAATTTATAGTCATTATTGGGTATTATATATTTCTGTTTTATTGTTGCAGAGAAATACAGTTGTTCTATGGGAACGACGATTTGAAGAGGAGGGTTCTTTGCAACACCATCAAAGAACTGGTAGACCACGACTTATAAACACATTGCAGCGTCAAACCATGATAAGGGAGTATGAAGAAAATGGATTTCTGCCGACGAACCACTATGCTGGTTTATTTGAAACAAGTGTTCATAGTGAAGGTCTGCATTATGGGAGGCATGCTGTGAAACCCTTGCTTACGGAAAACCATAAAAGGGCAAGATTACAGTTCGCTTTGGATCACATAAACTTCGATTGGAGTAATGTCATCTTTACAGAAGAAAAAACTTTTAAGTCCCGTGAACATGGACGCTTATGTTTGTGACGTTGAAACAGTACGCGATACACAAGTGGTCACGTAGTGCCCAATATGCAATCTGGTCATAATTATAACAGTGAACATGTGTGGATAGATGAGTGCAGCCGATCCGGGAGAACTAGTCAGACTACCAAGTCGAGCAAATAGTGCAAATTATAAAGAAGTGCTGGAGGAGACCATGTTGCATACCGTATTAATATTATTTTACTTAGTACTTCATAATTATATTATGTGGAGACCGGGTTATTTGTGTATAACCTATTACTTACGTATTTTTAATAACTTAAAAAGTTATGAACACTTCAAGTTCAAACACAACAAATTTTTAGTTTTTTATGTTACCCATATCCTAACCATTTGATATGTTTTTACATATTTTATTTAATCCATTTAATCCGTTTGACCTTTGTGATAAAATAATCTGGTCTCCTGTTTGTTTTTATTGAGGTTACATAAGCTTCAATCCTCTTTCCGATTTAGGAAACGAATACTTAAGCTATAGCCTCAATAAGAAGTTATACATAATATTATAATGTTATACGATAATTAACAAACTAACTGTTAAATTTGAATAATAAACTGTAAGAAATAAACCTCTTTAATTTTTTATACTTAGTGCATTTTTGTTTGGTGAGCCTGTTTACCTGCGATGACTGCTCTTTTTTTCCTGTTGCTAAGTAACTACCAACTCGAGTAAAATATTATTAACTACCCACTCTTTACCATAATGAATATATTCCTATCAGTTTCTTTTGTTTATCATTTAAGCTACGTATGCTAGTAAATACAATGCTACACTAAAGCTTACATAGTTAATTAGATAAATGTAATAGCCGTGTAACTCTTTACTTATCCTACCTACACCTAACTATACTTCACTTAACCTATCTACTTAATACGTTTCTTCCTAACTACTTACTTACGTTTCGTAAACTAGTCATAGTTGTGAAGAAACCAACGCCATCTAGTTTATTTTCGAAAACTATAACTCACACGTTCACTGGAAATAGACACTAAGGTATCCATGCAATTTTGCAGGCGAGTGTACAGTTCGTAAGCCACGACCGTTATCACTGGGCCTCCGGTGCTCCACGCACACGGCAACGCTACTCAAGAAAGCGTGATGAAACAAATGAACCGTGCAGCTAAAATGGCAAACCTCGCCGTGCACATACTACGTAGCAGTGGTCGGTCGACTTTATGTCCATGGTCACTCCTCAAGGGAGCGATTAGACACACTCGATTTCGCCGATCTTAACAACGTCATGTCTAACTCGATTTCCATAATAACTATGTTCATGAGCAGAAAAAACTGTCATAATTATATGCTTCAGATGTTTTTGTTGTTGTTTTCTTTGTCTTATTTTACTCGTATGCACTTCTTTTTGGAGTACTTTATCTCGAAATCAACAAGATGACGTTGGAAGCAATTCACTTTTTTATGAAGTTAGTTTGGAAGCCGTCTCCAAGTACTGGTTTAGCAAATATAGCTATCTGCTTAACCAGTCCTTGGAAATGGCTTTGAATTTGTAGTAAGTCAGCAGGCTGACTTACTTCTACAAATTCCTAATTTGATCAGGTAAACTTATAAAATCTATCGGCTTGCGTGGTCGAGAAAGAGATCGCAGAGATGTGTTTCGGACAGAGTAGATTGTTATCTGGTAACAATTTACTCTGTTTGAAACACATTTTTACCTTTTTACATTACTTATGTTTCTACGCAAAATGTTTACCTTCTAAAATATTTGTTTTTTTTTGTTGTAACATGCTATCTGTGAAAACTTGTAATTGGCCTTATTTCTGTTACTCTTAATCGTGCAAAAGTTTGTAGCTGTAAGTTTTCCAAAAACTGTAAAATAAAATAAAATAATCATAACAAAGGGCGTGAATTATCTGCCTAGCCTTTTACCAAATATGTTGGGGTTGGCTTCCAGTATCACCAAATGCAGATGAATACCGGTATTTTAATTGAAGCGACTGACCTCCACAGCCCAGTTACTGGGTAATACTCCCCCCTTGGTAAGACTGATTGTCAGACGTTCGGGCTTCTGACGACCTTTAACGACAGCCAAAGATCCACGAATGATGGCCGGGACCAACGGCTTAACGTGCTTTCCAAGGCACGGAAGAGTCTTGATATGTAAAGGTGGTCACCCATCCACGGACCAATCGCGGCAAACGTAGCTTAACCTGATCGATCGACCCGTACGGCTGTTATTACTTAACCACAAGAAAGGGCGTGAATGACAGACATAATTACGTTGACTTTTCAGCATACGATTGATGATACTGGACAAACTATTTAATATATTATAATCCCAAAATTAATGACCTTATCATGATATTTTAAGTAATCATCTTAAAACCCAATTAAAAATTAACTTTTTGCCGAGAACGAAATAGTTTAAGTCATAAGTCATTAAGTTTATTTGTTCAACATAGGTACACTAATAATGGTGTATAAAGATAACAAAGAGTGCGCTATGTTATGCCAGAGGGCGATGTTTGTGATTAAATAATCGAGCCAGCCAGGTCTTCGTAGTGAAATGTAATAAAATTAAGCGTGGTCAGTAAAAAACTATTATTAAGAATGACACATTTCATCATACGTATTAATTAATACAATCAACCTCTTACAATTATTCATAAAATTACTTATACAAACCTGAACTTTTCAAAAATGCAATCCTTGATTCCTTTTACAAAGCCATCCACCATAGTAATATTGGCCACATTAGGGACGCTGACAGTGACATTTGTCAGACGAATAGGATCCACTGGTGGTATTTTCAATTCTGGGATTCCATGTTTGCCAATTTCCCTAATAACGGTTTCATACAGGTCTCGCAAACATTCAAAATCGTCCAGATGACATCTTCTCGGGAGGTTTTCAACTGCAAAATTAAGTAGATCATGTTATTGATTTACTTGAAATCTAACGTTCTCCCTTTTCCCAACTATATGTATATGTTGATTAGTGTAAACGTATGGCTGGATTCCAGTATTTTACGTGGAACGACTGCCTATCTGACCTCCACTATCCAGTTACTGGGTAGGATCTATTTGAAAACAATTATATAATTAAGTTTTATATAATTGTTTTATACTTTTTAAATTAATATTAAGCCCTGTTATATTCCATTGCTGACATTTGAAATGATTACTACAAATACTGTTTTCTCAAAGCATCAAGTTTAATAAATCATAATTGTTGGCAACTGCACCAGAACATAAAAAAGATAAAAGAAAACTCAGAAAGTGTGAAAGACAGCTTAAACGGTGGTCGGTCATCGCAACCAATATAAATAAAAAAATAGAGGAAGAAACAATAAAAAGATTATTTATTTTTAAGGAGACGAAGACCTAAGCCAAAAATATTCTCCCGTTTCTATACAAATCTTTATTATTGTATATGTCACAAACAAAGACCGTTTCAAACAAACAAAATGTTGGGAACTCACCAAATGTGGAGTCACAAAAAATAAAAAATGTGAACGTAAATAACACTGTAAAGTTTTTAACAAACATTTTTTAAATTTATTTTAAGCCCTATGTATCGTTACTACGCGTATATAAATACTGAGACAAGATTCTGTCTAACACTGGTATAGCTATTATTGAACCACAAATTGTTTTATTAGTTTGTTCTACAATGGCGAGCAGAAAAATTGCACAGTTAAATCGACAATTTTAATCGACGGTGTTAGAATCCAAGCGCATTCAAAACTTTACAGAGTTAATTTTTTATTTTTTTTTATTGCTAAATTTTGCTTTCTCTTGACCTTAATCACGCCTGATGAAAAACGATGGCTGAGGTCTGTGATGGAAGAAACGTGCCCAGAAGATGCCTATTCACTCTTGCTTTGAAGGCAGACGGGTTAAATGTGGAAGGGAACACAGACACTGGCAGAGATTTACATGGCATACAAGTTTATTTATTGCAAAGGTATAGTAGACAGTCACTTATTTTATAGAAAGTACCTAGGTTAGGTTTGCCTCCGAATTTATATAAGAAGAAATCCCGAAAAATTAAACGCCGAATGATTGTTTGGTCGAAAGTTTTAAATCCCGAAAGTTCATTTGCCCAAAAGCTTAAAATCCCGAAGATCCATAACACGAAATTTAAAATCCCGAAGATCCATATCCCGAAGTTCATAATCCCGAAATTACATCCCAAATCCTAAAATCTCTAACAAGGAGACGGCAAGGGTGTGGGGTCCTCAAATCGAACGGAGGTTCCGCGTGTAGTTAGTAGTCAATGAGTGTATTCATGTACTCAAACCATAGAGCGCATTACTTAGCCATTGCCGAGAAGAAAAATCCTAACGTTTGAAAAAAAAAAAATCTTTTATTTTTTTATTAAAAAATAATAACTCGTTATAAACAATTTCTTTTGAACTCTTGTACATTATTGAATCGCGAATTTAATAAATCATTACATTTTAACGATTAGAACTTATAAAAGACGGGGGAATGTAAATAGAAGATATACAAAAGCCAAAGTTCTTTTTATCATTACCATTTTTTTTTAAGTAATAATAATATTAAATATAATAATTATTAAATACTATTATATAATATTTGTGATAATATGTTTATACCATTTGACATTTTTTCAATTATTCATGTTTAGGAATACACGAACCTGGATGATATTTATCATAAAAACAAGAAAAACACAAATTTTGTCGACAATTTGCACAACAAATAAATGCTTTTTTTACAGGAGTACGGTGTTATAAACTATTAAATTCGCGATTAAAAAGTGTATAAAAGTGAAAATAAAAATGGTTTATAACGAGTTACATTTACATATTTTTTTTTTTTTTGTTAAACTGTAGGATTTTTTTTTTCCCGGCAATGGCTAAGTAGTGCGCTCTATGGTTTGAGTATATGAATACACTCACTGAGTACCAACTACACGCGAAACCTCCGTTCGATTTGAGGACCCCACACCCTTGCCGTCTCCTTGTAAGACAATGACAAAAAAGGAGCTTGGTGGGTAGGATACTTAATAGGTAGAGCAAGTAATACATAATATAATTACAAGATATAACAACTGAATCTATAATTTTATTTGATAATAATGATCAGTTAATACAATAAACGATTGATATAATTTTAAAGTAACTAATTTTTATAAGCATAACATACATAACATACATTAAATATAAAATCGTTTGATATACCACTCAAAAGACATAAAACCAATAGGTTTTATGTGACTAAATATAGTCTGATATGATAAAACGCCTAGTAAAGCATGCAGCATGCAAGCAAGCATGCAACATGCAGCAGGAATGGTTTCTGTCACGGCTCCGGCGCTGCGGGGCTCCGGCGGTCCCATGCGAGCTTATCGTCGCAGATGGTTTCACGCTCACCACCGCGGCTTCGGCTTGCGGGCCGCCTCGCCCCTCCGCACCTACGTGATTTTAAATAACACTCTAGGGGTAGGGCTACGTGGAGTCGGTTTTGCAGCGATTCGTTTCTGTCACGCCACTCCCGCCTTAACCGTCTAACCTAATATAACCCATTCGAGTCGGATTGCTTTGAATCGGGGTGTTAACCATAAAAATGGTATCAATATTATATATTTTAAGCGATAGGCCTTATGATTTTAGATGACAAGTCCGAGATTTCGTCCATTCGGGGTTTCATCCTTTCGGGCATATGACCATCGGTATTTTATGTTACGATATAACGGCTATCGACATTTAAAACTTTCGGTATTTTGATTTTCGTTGTTTTGGATGTCGGTATTTCAGTCATAATTATTATGAAATTTTTATAACGTATCCATTGAAATTTAATACGTATCCATTGAAATCCACATATAAAATTTTAAGTGAATTAATTTTAAATTAAAAAGTATACAACGTGTAACGTTAAATACGCAAAACCTCAGACACCCCAACTGATTTTTAATTCAATTGACCTATTTCAGAGAGAAAATAAGTCGTTAAAAAAATTGTTAACGTTTTATGTGATGTTTTAGTTTTACTGGCCATTCTGATCGTTTCTTGCGTCTGCGAAGACGCTTTACCGAGGGAGGAGTCGTCACCGGGCCGCTGCGCCGCGCTGACATTGGCTTGCTTGACCTATTAATAAATAGACACGGCAACGTTTTTAATGAAGATTTTTTGAAAAATGTGACCTATATTAAAAAGTGGTTCAATTAATTCTGCTCGTTATTCTGATCAAACTATTTTCAGGTTTTGCGCATTTAACGTTACACATTGTATATCAGGTTGGCGGAAAAATATTGCACAAGAAATTGAAAATTACTAGAATTTTCCGGAATATTTAGTATTGATCTGGGATACGTAAGAAGAAGGTTCTCGAAGCTATCACATCAAGGGTATATAAAGGCGCGCTACTGAGGATTTGGTTAGTTTGTGGAAATGATTAGTAACATCAACTTCGACTGATGTGAACGTGAGTGTGGCTACCGCTAACATCACCAAAGCGTTCGGTGAAGGTGTTGTATTGCGATGAAAGATAAGCCGCTGGTTTGCTCGCTTTGCATCGGGAGATATAACTCTTGAAGATCATGAGCTATCTGGGCGACCATCCTCCTTCGACGATGAGGAATTACTCTGCTGTTTAAAGGCTAATCCAGAAATAAATACGCGTGATTTGGCAGAGACTCTTGGCTGTCATCATTCGACCATAGAGGCTCATTTACACAAACTTGGCTATCGTAAAGTAATAGCACGATGGATTCCACATCAACTAACTGACAGTCATCGTCAAGTCAGAGTTAGTATTTGTGAATCACTTCTTTTTCAGCCACATCGGAAAGAGTTTCTTGAAGATCTGGTAACCGACGATGAGAGCTGGATTCTCTATGATAACAACAAACGGCACGCCGTCTGGCTTGCTTACGATGCAGAGCCACCAACGCAGCCAAAGCCGAACCGTCACTCACGTAAACATCTTCTCTCCGTTTGGTGGGATGCAAAGGGCCCATTCTATTACGAGCTTCTTCCTGCGACGAAGGACGATTACGACTTCCATTTATACTGAACAGCTTCAGAAACTGGCTGACGCAATAAGAGAAAAACGACCAAGACGTGTAAATGTTCACTTACTCCATGATAATGCGCGACCTCATGTCGCTTCGGAGACTACAAAAAAAATCGTAGAACTTGGATGGCACCCGGTTGCCCACCCACCGTACTCACCGGATCTCGCGCCATCCGACTATCACTTGTTCCGAACACTAAAGCTTTACTTGCGTGAGAAATTTTTTCAAAACTACGAAGATCTCGAAAGGGCATTGGACAAATTCTTTTCTGCACAGCCTCCGGATTTCTGGGCGCAGGGCATCAACAATCTACCAACTAGATGGGCCAGAGTAATAGAGTTATTTGGGGATTAAATTACTGATTAATTATTGTAAATAACAAAGTTATCAATAAATTCATTAAGTCTTGTATCTTGGTGCAAGACTTTTCCGCCAACCTGATATTTAAATTTATTTATTTATTTATTTATCCTCCTACTGGAACGCCATACAGCAATTACACCAACGGAGCAAAAAATTACTTAATGTGCTGCTTCCCATCCATCCTGTGCGCGGTGGACATCGAACGGGCGGCGATGGAACACGCACGCTCACACAGCGTCAGCTCAATAGTGCCATTACTCCATCCAAATTGCGCACATTCTTTCCGATTTTTTATTTCATTTTTTATTTAAAATAATAACTACGCAAAAATATTTTTTTTTATTTCTTCAATCTTATTTCTGCAATCTATGTGACGAAAAACCAAGCAAATTCATGTATTGGTTTTCTTGCTACTAAGTGCATAAAGACTTTCAAGGTTAACATTGAAAAGTCGTCTCTAACTTGCATATCCAAATGTTTTCGATGGACCTTTCGAGATATTCGACATTATTTTAAAGCTTTTGCATAAGATTTATATTTGTCCTGCGCAAATATGATCACATTTATGATTTTCGTACAAAGGTCAAGAGTGGCTTCCCATACGAATTCACCGGAATTCTCATATCTTGTTTCAGCTCTACAGTATTTTGTTTAATTCTATAACCCCCTTTTACGTTTCAAGTTTTTTCATGACACAAATAATAGATAACTGAGGTCATCGGAAAACCTTAGACAAGAAATGCTACCAGCAGCATTCCACCAGTTTCTAAGACAAATATGTTACTGTTCAAGCAGTACTGTTATGGAATGACTTGCCCGTGTCGGTAAGGCGTGCTCAATCTTTGTCCACTTTTAAAATGATGATAAAAAAGCACTTCGTCTCTCCTCAGCGGAGAAAAATCAATTTTTCATGTTTATTATTATATGCATATTTATTAATTGTATTATATTAATGGTACATCATAGACTATCTACGGTATTTGTCTCTCCTTCCCTTTTTTAATTCATCCAAAGATTATCTTTAAAATATCGTTATTACTGTGTCACCCTTTGTATTTTTAAAATATTTATGTTTGTAATTTAAATGGTGTACCTATTAAAGAGTATTCTATCCTATTAAATTATTTTACAATTCCATTTTAACATGGCCTTGCCACGATTATATGATCCTCCTTCCATAGCATTTCCGATACAACTTGTAACGTGTCGAGCTCAAATTAATTTGTTCTAGAATGGCGATATGTATTGCGTGCTTAATGTGCTTGACGTCAGTTTATGCTATTTACATAGGTATAAAAATAACTTAGGTAATAATCAACCACTACCTATGTTTTTAGGGTTCCGTAGGCACCAAGGTACTTACCCTTATAGTTTCACCATATCCGTATGTCCGTCCACCGCTTAGCTCAGTAAATCTTAGTACTAGAAATCTATAATTTAGCAAGGATATACATATAAATTACGCAGAAAAAGTGGTAAAATAAAATCTCGAAAAAAAATATGGTACCTCCTGTTCACTTAAAGTGGGGATGTTTTTCTTCTCGTCTACCTCATGGTGTGGGATATCGTTAGATAGGTCATTGTGCGTGGTCCGACTCGCACTTGCCCGGTTTTTTAAATTTAAATGCCACCCAGTGGAAAAAAAATGGGTTTTTCCCAAAAGGGTTTGAAGAATATCAATACAGTAGGTAAGTTCTAGATAACCAGTCTTACCAAGGGGTGTCGTGTTACCCAGTTACTGGGTTGTGGTAATGTTCCCCACTGCAGTCTCCAAGCGAGAGTGGGCTATAATTTATTCTAATAATCCACGTGGGCCCAGTGCGGTATGCTAAATGACACAGTCATGTCTTCCAATTTTTGATTCTAGGACACGCTAGTTTCCTCACGATGTTTTCCTTCACCGTTCTGAGAGCAGTGACGGTGAAGTTATTAACACGAAGTAAAGCGATTGCCTAAGTTCTAACCCACGACCTACAACTCGTAAATCGGCAGTATATAGGCAGTCGGTCTATGTAAAACACTGCTTTTCAGCTGCATCTGATTGGACTGGAATAGACCCCAACATAGTTAAGCCAAGGCTAGGCAGTTATCAGATGGATTCAGGTGAGTTCTAGTTGTCACTGTACTACACATGATTGCTTGCTATTTATGCCCAGGCGTCTTACTTGTTCTGTTTCTGCCGTATTGGCAACTAATTAAAAAAACTTCGCATGGTTCAAAGAGGTTCGAAGCATATCACTAGTGCTGTAAGTAAGTTCTAGTTCTCACTGCACTACAAATGGTTGCTTACTATTTCTGCACAGGCGTATTGTTTATCCTTCTTTTTTAACCCCTGACGAAACAGAGGGGGGTTGTAAGTTTAACGTGTGTATCTATTCGTCTGTGTATCTGTTTGTCTGTGTCTCTGTCTGCGCTATCGTAGCTCCCAAAGGGGTAAACCGATTTTGATATATTTTTTTTTTTGTATGTTGATTTGATCGAGTGTTTTTAGTTATGATTCAAGAAAATCGGTTCAGCCGGTTGAAGATTATCAGCTCTTTTCCAGTTAATGAATTGATGTCAGCATCTTCCACAAGTCTGATTGAGTCGAAATTTGGCATTTCGTTACTTCCATGGTATTAGAAGAACATAGTAACCTTGAAATGCTGATGCAGCATCACCTGGGATTTGCAGAACAGCCAACTGCCTTAACTTACAGCAGAGGTTTCGTGTTTGGTCTCCTTGTAATGGTCCCAATGAATAGGTTATAGATAGGTGGTGACCTGGGGCCGATGACGGAGTAGGAAAGAGAAATGGACATAATGGTCTCCACGCCCAAGAACAACCAAACATATGTCATTAGATAGGCATTTTAATAAAGAGCAATAACTATTCCAGCGGTTCTTTTCGAACCGCTGTGTGAAAAAAGTTATGGCGATGTTCCTTAGGATGTACCTGGATGGTACGAGTAGATAACGAAATATTTGAATAGTAAATCTCTTCAAATGGTCTTAGTTTGAATATTCGCAAATGTATGCATTCCGATGATAACAAAATAATACGGTCAAAAAAAAAAATCAATAATAATTTATTTCTTCAACATTTTACAAGAACTGAATAATTAGTGATTGGAGCCTCCCTTTAAGCAAGTAATGCCTGTATTGGGAGACTCCGCTCTTCCATACCAAATATAAAAGAAGAAAAAAAAAAAAAAACATAATAGTATAAGATAATAATACAATATTTGAATGAGTGTGTGAGTATATGAGTGTGTGTGAGTATATGTGTCTGTGTGTAAGTTTTGAGTGTGTGCGCAGGTTTGTGTGTGTGTATAATAAGTGTGCCGACATGTGATGTGAGGTGAGGACGTGAGGACGTGCCACCGCACTTCCACTATCCTAGAACACTTAAACTGTTGCACTCCATAGGATGCAACAGTTCAAGTGGACAGAACCAAGCATCATGATGCAAGTGTTAACAGTGCTTCTGTTTCATCATAATTTAAAAGTTTTATCCAATTAATTAAAGATTTTTTGCAGTCATAGTATTGTTTTGTATATATGTTTATTTCCCTATTTATCCTATTATATAAATGGGCCGAACGTTTATGTAATTGTATTCTAGGAAACCGCGTTCGCGATTGGGGAATTTGTGCAATATTGTCCTTTCGTCTTTTTGTTAATTTGGAGGAGTCAAATGGTAAACTTTTGTGCATTTTCAAGGTGGTTTGTATAATATATAATTTTCTTACAGAGAGCAGGTCACTGAGCTGATATAGTTCGTCTGTGTGGAATCTCAATTTCTTAAAATACATGATTTTTATTAAAGCACGTTGTGCACGCTCAACATCTATGAATTTTGATTTACTAGCTCCTCCCCAAACAGGGATGCAGTACGTCAAAACTGACTGCACTAGAGCAATGTGTATTTCATTAAGAAGATTTCTTGGTGAATTGTGGCGAGTACACAAAGTTTTGGGGACGACATGTCGTAATGAATTAAATAACCAGCTCAGCTTCCTGACTCTGCTTGTAACTTGTTCGAGATGTTGGTACCAAGACAATCTTTGGTCAACAACAACTCCTAAGTATTTGGTGTGAGTTACTTTATCTATTGTTGGACATTTATAATTTAAATTATATATATTGTCACATTGATGAATTTTTAATTTAAAGTGTTGATCAGGCTGAGTACGGTTATTAAATGGTACCATCAAGCTGGTCATATGATAGACCTGCACGCTAGATAACGGAACTCTAGAATAACTACTAGTAAATCCATCACGTGTGGGCTCATTAGATGTGTCTCAACGAGTCCTATTCATTTTACCTAATGACGAGGACTTGATGACTGACCTGGACGCCAGATAACGGAACTCTTGAATAGCTAGCTACTAGTACACTACTCGACGGTGAACTTATTAGATGTGTCTCACCTGGTACTGATAATTTTATCTGATGTTGAGGAGCTGATAACTGACCTGGACGCCATATAAATGAACTCTTGAAGAGCTACTAGTAAGCCCCTCAAGTGTGGAATTATTAGATGCGTCTCAACGAGTCCTGTTCATTTTACCTGACGTAATATAAGAGACACAGACACAAATAAATACAAAAAAAGCTAAAGCAATTCATTTTTAATATTTTTGTAAGCATTTTTTTTTGTAAATCAAAAATGATAAATATTATTTTCGGAAACGTAATGTGTTTGATTTTTTTCATATTTTTTTTTAACCTCAGTTGTTTAGAAAACACTTTTCATTTCAAGGACAAACACCATGTAAACTAGTGTTATTACAGGCTATGATTTCAAACTTAATATTTTCCTCATGCTCTTTACGAGTAGTTCTGTTTTTTTGCGGAGTTTTAGTTTCAAGCTTTTACCTCATCATCATCATCATTTCAGCCGAAAGACGTCCACTGTTGGACATAGGCCTCCCCTGAGAACCTCCACTTTGACCAGTTTTGTGCTTCTCGCATCCAACGGATTCATGCAGCCTTCACAAGGTCGTTGGTCCACCTTATGGAAGGCCTTCCAACGTTACGTCTTCGGGTATGTAGAAAATAACTTTGCATTGAAAATTAATCAATTTACCTATGTTGGATTACCCACGCGCGATTTACCGCAATGGTTAATTTAGGGTGTATTAAACCGTCACTAACTAATGTTTATTTTGCGTCGGATAGCCTGTGTCAATACTTTTGCAACACACACACACACACACACACACACACACACACACACACACACACACACACACACACACACACACACACACACACACACACACACACACACACACACACACACACACACACACACACACGCACGCACACACACACACACACACACCCACGCACGCACGCACCCAGACACATCTCGAATAAAATATATACTTAAATTAGTTTTAGTATTAGTAGTAATTAAATTGCTCGGGTAGATCGACACAGTCTACTATTATAATAAGCATCACATCTTAAGCTGAATCACTGTCTCTCAAGATACAGGTTTGCCTAGTTTGAGGGGCAGGGTTTTCCATATTGTGTACAGATTTTAGTTCTTACATTTCTGTTGCATTGTGTTACTACCAAAGTTCATTCATTTAAAACTGTCTTTATATAAAGCATATTAAATCTGTATTTTCTATTAAATACAGTTATGTTATTATTATTATATTATATTATATTATATTATATTATAATTTATGTTCAGTTCAGTTCGTTTGGTTATGCGAATTGTGAGGGGATTAATCGATAGATTGAATCGACCAGGTTCCCGCAGAAAGGCACGACGCGACGGTACGACGGAAACCGGCATGTCCTAGAACCAAAAAATCGAAGACATGTGACGTCTACCAACCAGTACTGGACCCGCATTGTGGATTACGGCTCACTCCCTCTCACAGAGCGGAAGCCTGCATCACAGTAGTGGGAACATTATAGACTGATTATGTATGTCCAGCAGTTTACATTTTCAGCTAAAATTATGATAAACAATAATACAACAAAGACTGGCCAAGTGCGATTCGGACTCGCACACGAAGGGTTCCGTACCAGCGTTACAATATTTAACACGCATGCATATATTTTTACTAACACCGTTCATGTACAAACGCCAGCACATCAAGCTACCCGAAACTGTCAATTTTTCCCAATCAACTTTGAACCTTACGTTTTGGCGATAAAGTAGAAAATCTATTAAATAAATCTGAGAGATTGTAGTACGAGTAGCTATATGTCCTGGCATCTGTACCTCCTTTAATTTTAACTCAATCTTATTTTTATTAATTGTTGTTACATACTAAGTCTACGATTAACAATTTAACCAGCTAAAACCCATTCAAACACCTGAGATGATAACCACACAATTACATACAAAATAAGCCCGCACAGACAAAGTGCGTAAGATAATCACTACCTTCGCAGTTTCGCACTTAGGTATAAAATGATAGACAGTCTTACCTCACTGGCCTTTAAATGGTCATTGACATTAGAACGGCAGGCTACTGGTTAATTTACGGTTTTCTGTAGCTTTGCGCCGTATTATGCAATGTATATACAACGGGTAACGTTAAATGCGCAAAACCTGAAAATAGTTTGATCAGAATAACGAGCAGAATTAATTGAACCACTTTTTCATATAGGTCACATTTCAAAAAATCTTCGTTAAAAACGTTGCCGTGTCTATTTATTACTAGGTCAAGCAAGCCAATGTCAGCGCGCTAAAGTGTCTTCCTCGATAAAGCGTCGTCGCAGACGCAAGAAACGATCAGAATGGCCAGTAAAACTAAAACAGCACATAAAACCTTTACAATTTTTTTAATGACTTATTTTCTCTCTGAAATAGGTCAATTGAATTAAAAATCAGTTGGGATGTCTGAGGTTTTGCGCATTTAACGTTACACGTTGTATTGTCGAGTTTCGAAGAAAATCTATTTACGACTCTTCGATGTTTGGCATAGACCTAATAAGTACCTAGTTCAGCAAAATTGCTTTGAATGATCATACTAAACCCATTTCAGCTATGCTATTCTGAAAATGGTAAATCACTTCGAAAGCCATCTCGCAAGTCATCTCGAAAGTCACAAGTCACTTCGCTTCTCATGTCGCTTGTACAAGTTTCGGTATTCACATGTCAAGATCAAGGCCAAGTGAAGTGAAGTGAGTTCCGAAAACTCAAGTGACATTGCTCTATGGTAGTAGGGTAGTGACGCTGAATTGTGTCTTGTTATAATTTATATCGACTCACTGAATTTAGCTGAATTTGCGCTTTACAATAATAGTTTATAGTATATTTCAGCCATAAATGCAATGTAAATGCATAATTACGTTTTAATATTTACAAGTTTTATTTGAGATGAGAATGAAAAAACTAGGCTGAACGCAGTATCGCCTTTGCCTCATGTCCGTGTATATTGAAAAAAAAAAACGTTTAAAATTGTTTGTTTACAAACAAGCAGTTTAAATTATATTTATTTTTCCGCGATTTTTCAGTAAAGTGAGTAAAGTGATTAACAAAATGAAGTAAGTACGATTTCTGTGGTAATTAGTTACTGCCGGTATCGATATATTCACATTTAAGTAATTGTTAATTCTCTACTTCAGTGCCGAGCGTACTTCCCATCCATCTGCGGCCCAAGTGGAGACGCTAATAGATTTTTTAGAAAGGGAGCCTAGCTTGGCTCTGCCAAAAATTAAAGCGCCAAACAGGCAGCTAATAAGGAGTAGGAATTAGGATCGTATCACCCTAACACTAAATAGTATGGGTGGAGGTACGGTGAAGACGGCAAAAAATTGGACTAAGGTAAGTTGGTCATTTCAGTTAACGTATATACAAAGTATACTTAGTTTATTGTGCGTATGTTATTTACGCCTCTGCCTATCATGCAGTGTGAAATTATTATTATTTCCGTATTTCCCATTATAGTATTGGTCTGACAAAAAAAAGTGCAGTGAAAAAGAAACGTGCTGAACGCGCCGCTTTTAGAAGTACCACAGGCTTAGGAATGGTAGAAGGTGGCATGCCAGAGCTTTCGAATATAGAAGAGCGGATACTACTGTTAATGGGTGGTGAAGGTTTTGCTACAGGCGACACACATTTACAGATAGAACCATTTAATGTACTTAGGTATGTTATTTTTTTTACATAGGTTTCATAGCTTACTCATATAAAGGTATATAATTTATTAAATTGATTTTATAGGAACCTTCACAGGAAAATAGTCCCTCTATTAGTATAGAGGGACTATTTTCCTGGTACCACTGGATTGTGCCATTGGTGCACTAGCACCAGTGGTACCTGCACAAATATGCCAGTAAGTGATTTAAGTATTAGTATTATAAAAATATTCTTCTTCATTCCACTGTCAAGATCTGATCTCAATAAAAATGTCTTCGAGCTTACTTCACCGTGCTGCCTCACTATGGCTATGCAGAAGTCAGTGTTTTCAAGCCGGCTGGAGGCCACTTATTTGGCTTAATTACTGTCATTGTATAACAACAGCTGAGATCAAAGACTTATATATTATAATATATGTACTTACATACACTCCCATGCATGAAGGAGCTTCAGAGTTTCAGATAATATAGGTGATGATGGGCTGTCAAGTTTTTTTAAACTGGCATATTCAATTTGCAACATTAGTGACTCTTATTTTTTTTTTTAATACTAAGTTTTGTTTTTTTTGTTATATTTTTTACATTAAAAATGTAATGTTTCAGGATATTGATGAATGTCTATTTGCGGTACCAGGCACATCAGCTCTTGTTGATCCAGTTATTGTATGAAATATTCTATATTTTCCTTATTTAACATAATTTGTAATATAATAAGTATTAATAGTTATACTTATTTAACAGAACACAGCTGACGTGGACTTCAGTTTGGGTCATAGAGCCCAATCAGAATTAATGGTGTGTTTTTATCATTATTATTCATTAAAATTCTTATTTTTTTACATGTATATTCCTTTAAAAAAAAAATCAACATAAAAACATTTAAAAATATAATAAAATAATTAAAAATATTTTCTAGAACAATCTTCTGGGCCCAGAAACGGAAGTTGCCACCACCACCAGTCCCACCAGGCCTAATGAAAGTTTTACAGTTGTAAGAAATTGCTCAATTTTTTTCTTTTGCTCCTCATTGTATTATACATTTAATTTTGTTGTTTTTGTCCAGAACATCACAAATCAACATCTGACGCCTGCTATTCGGAACCACCAGCAGCAGCAGTCTGAGCCTGCTAGGAGCACCACCGAGCAGCACTTACCTCCTACTACTCGTACAAGACCTTCATCATCTAGGCTTACAAGTAAATTACTTTGCTACTTTATCAACTCAGAGCAATATTTACAAACGCAACAAACAACGCAAACAAGTAAAGGTTCGACTGATGTAAAGCTGCTGCAAGAGTTTGCTAATTGGCAGGGTGCACCACATGCAGGCTGCTTTCCTTTGTATACCTTATATTCAGTGCCAGTACTGCACCAATTGCGGTGCTTCTAAGTAAATGTGGCTTTGCCGTACTTGTATGTTTTGATTGGTGGGGTGCACCACATGTAGGTTTGGTGACGTCTAAGATAAACCATTTACATGCTGAAACTTGTTTTGTTTTAGGTCCAAGACGACCGCGTCGCAGGATTTTATAGGCCACAAGAAGAACTGACCAGGCGTCACCACCATCTCAGCGACATAGCAACTTAATAGGCATGGCTGATACATTTTTGCAGGTACAGCAGCAGCGTTTGGATTTAGACAACAGAATGCTTGCTCTCATGGAACACAACAGTGAGAGGGACCGTTTGCTGGTGGAGGCTACTAAAGCTGTGGGAGAAGGCTTAAAAGCTCTGGCGGGAGCAATCAAGCGCTAATATGTCAATGACTACTTCTGCACACATGGCTTCCCTGGTAGTTCATTAACTGCATTATCTTGTAAATGTCTATTCCGTTTTTTTTGTATTGTTTTGTATTAATTATTTAATTATGAATTATAATTTTTCTTTTTATAACATTGTTTTAGTAAATTATATCATTGTTTTTGTATATTATTTAGACCACAGCCACCTTAACTTCATTAGTGATTTATTATTGTTAAAGCGTTACTCTGGTTTATTTTTCTTTTGGCCTTTCTTCTCAGAGTAGTCAGATAGGAAACACCGACCTCACTAGTTTAAAAAAAAATATGATTGACATGTAAAAGTGTTTACAAACCTACTTACAGAAAATAAATCATTTATCATTATCATTTATTTTATTTACCTTCTTTTCTATGATGTTGTAAATGTGAGGACTTTGTAGGCCTTGTAGACCATCGAGACCATCGAGACCATCGAGATCTGTAGACCATTTTTATTTTATCAAGTACCTGGTACTTGTAGACTGGCCTACGCTGTCCTGGGAATACCTACTGTAATTTGAAAACATTGTAAAAGCCAATTATTTTTAAAAGAGTAACCGTGGAGTTTCTTGCCGGTTCTTCCCCACAGGAAACGACCAATTGGAACTGTGCACCTAGCTTCTGACGTTTCATAAGTGCCCATGTAGGCTTATGTGAAATAAAATATTTTTGATTTTGGCCAGACCTCTTCCTTTTTGTGCGGTCACGGGTAATAGACGTCTAAGCTCTTATTCTAAATTTCTAATAAGCTCCTCTGTTAATCTGTACATATGCACTTAGTCTTGACCACGGCTCAATATGTTCAGATTTCTAATATTCCGGGCTTGGCGATTGCTTGCGGCAACGTCTAGGGTATCAGCTTCTTTCAATAAACTTAATATCAAGAAAGAACGAGACATCTACAAAAGTTAGAAATAGATGAAAACACAACAAGTTCATAGAGTTTTATAAGGTCGGTAAGTATATTAGTTCACACTAATCGTTTCAATTTTTCTGCAATAAAGTCACAAATATATAATTATTATTTTTGTTTTGCGTTAATTTCATTACCTTTATTAAAAACGCTTCAATTCGCTCAAGAAATAGTTACTTTTCATTTGACAGATGAATTCGTGTGTGAGATGCGAGATGACTTTCGATATGACAAGCGAATTGTATTTCAGAATACAAAATCCTATAGACAAACGTCAAAATACTCACTCGTTTAGTTCCTCTCACTTTGATTGTCACTTGGTGGCGCCAGTGGCGAATTCACTCCATTTAAGAATACGAAACTTTAATTTCACAAGTTTTCACTGCGGATTCAGAAGTGATTTCGCAAATAAACTTTTCGGAATAGCTATGCTGAGGTAAAACGTAATGAAGTAAAAAAAAAAACGTTTTAATTATATTTCTAAAATAATAAACCAAAACATGTAATTTTATTTGCATTCGTGATCATAGTTTCAATAATATATCACTCACACGACTACACATCGGTCTTAAAATATCACACACAAGGCTACACATCGGTCTTAAAATATCACACACAAGGCTACACATCGGTCTTAAAATATCACACACAAGGCTACACATCGGTCTTAAAAATTCGAAGTGGGGCTACTAGGGCATGTGGGGTATCATATAAAAAAGTGCTGTTTGCACATTCTCAAAGTTTTTTTTTAGGCTGCATAGTTTGCGACTTTTGATGAAACATGTAAAAAAAAACACCGTTATGCAAATCTGAAATTATTCTATGTGATAGAAGTTTATGTGAGGATTACAGGAAATATAAAACGATGTCTCTAAACAGCACACTTTTTCAGAAAAAAAAAATAATAATAATAATATATGCGGAACTCGATGCGTGAGTCCGACTCGCTCTTGACCGGTTTTTCTTCTTTATTGACATAATATAATATAATATAATAATATTCCACAACTTTCACACAACGCCATCTAATCCCAAACCAAGCAGAGCTTGCCCTCTACATCTTTCTTTTTCTACTTTATGTCATTTTGACATTAATGTTTCTTTTATTTCTACAGTGGTCATGCTATGCGTATTCATAAAAGCTATAAGTAAAAACTCAAAAAATTTTTCTTTATTTTCAGATTCCATCAACCGTTTCATCAAATACCACAAAAAAAAAATTTGATTAAATTAAGCCTTGCCTATTTTTTTTATAATTATTTATAACTTAGACTCACAAAAAGAGTCTTTGAGGCGTGAATACATAAAAGTAAACCAGATAGGAATTGTTGGACCAAAAACACAATAGTCGGATCATAAACTTTTATTTTAGATACCTACCTTGCGTGTTTATTACGCGTAAAACACAACAGGAAAACAGATTGCAAACAGTAAACAGACTTATGATTCATATCGTGATTTTTATGTGTTTGATTAATAGTTGTAGGAAAGTCACATATAACATGAGGTAGTGAATTTATGTCGTCACACAGTCGGTATGTGAAGACGGGTGTCGCTTCGTCGCCAAGACAGGCCTATGTGTGCATACACACAAGTGACACGCGTCGCCCGCTGTCACCGACAACGCTTGCAGTTGCCTCTGTCGTCCAAGTGTGTCGCTCGTGTGTATGTACAGACGCCCGCACACCAATCTACCCGAAACTGTCAAATTTTCCCAATCAACTTTGAACCTAATACTTTAACGATAAAGTTGAAAATCTATTAAAGAAGCTTGACTGTAGTAGCTTCATGTGCTGGCGTCTGTACACTACGAAATATTGGCGTGACGATTTGGCCTCATTCCTGATCAAATGGCGGGAGAAGGCACAACATAGAGAAAACTGTGCCCAGCAGTGGGATAAAATAGTTTAATTCAAAAATATATAAAAAGTAGTATATGAGGACAGCCTAAGACAAAGGGGTCGTCGTCGTTTTTTTTTTTTTTAATGTAAACCTAGCTATTAAGACTATAAGGAAATTTAAAGCCCGGTTTTTGGAAAATACACATAATAAATTCTAGTGAGGAACTTGTTGGTTAGAATGTCATTACTTCGAATACGTTGCCGATACAATCTTACTGCGATGCTTGTGACACTTTAGTTCGATGTAATGTTACTTCGATAAATTGCTATGCGACCAAGTTTCCAACTTATTGACTTCTTGAATATTAAACAGTACTAACCTAGAGTGCCCGAAAGTTTGACAACCAGTCAGATAATCAGTCGCTCCATGTAAAATACTGGTATTCAGCTGCATCCGGTTAGACTGGAAGCCGACCCGAACATAGTTGGGAAAAGGCTAGGCAGATGATGATGATCAACCTAGAGTAAATAAATACTTTGATTTTGCTTACTTTTTAGTTCATCAAAAGCAATGGATGTTGAGAACTCGATAATGATTGCGTTCCAAAACTCAAATTGCTGTTGCATACTGCTGTCGAGCTTCAATGGGACTGAGCTGGCCACGTCAATCACATGAAGAGGGACTATAATAACCTCTCAATGATTCCCAAACAGTAGCAAGCGGCAACCCCAGCGGAACAAACTCGACACTTTTCTTATAGATTGGCTACATACAGAAGTATTAGGGGATAAGCGGAAAGGGGTAAGGGAGGCCTTGGGAAGACAAAGCCACTCCACCAGGCCTCCTTTCACTTTTTTGTTTTTGTTTTTGTACAGGTAGTAGGATACAAAAAACCGGTCAAGTGCAAGTCGGACTCCGGATCGGATTCGGATTCCGTACAAATTTGTAGGTACGTAACTACAAATTTACGGTTTTCGCAGCTTTTCCTTTATCTGTGCTATAAGACGTTGCTTCGTACCAAATTTCAAGATTCTGAGTTCACGGGAAGTACCAGTAGGTTTTGATTCCCTTGCGAGTGTCGAAAATTTGCGGCATAAACGGCTGTATCTTTTGATTGCATTGGCTTAGAAGTTTGTTTTTTTCACAGCACCAAGGGACAGTAGACCTGAGTATTTGATATGAATTTCAGCTTGATACCTCCACGCGTTCCTGAGAAAAGGGTTATTGACAGACGGACGGACAACAAAGTGATCCTATAAGGGTTCCGTTTTTTCCTTTCGAGGTACGGAACCCTAAAAACTCTTATAATTATTAATGGATGTTGACCTCAGAACCAGTATTCTCGCAGACGAAGCTACTGCGCACCCCTGGATATAATGGTAGGCGTGCCAGATCTAGCCAGTTGTATGTTTATTCCGCTATCTTTACGGAGAGATGGCGGAATAAATATGGCATGGCATACAGTCACCAGAGCCTGATTGGTAAGTAGCTATGTGGATGCACAATTACTCGTATTACGTTGTACTCGCATAATTTCGGTATTATTCTGCGAATGGCTCGTATAAATCCAAGCCCCGGAGAGCATAAGGACATTTCATCTCGCAAGACAGAAAACCAACTAAACCGATTGAAAGGCAAAAGCAGATGTAAATAGTATCGTCAGTGATTCATCAAAAATATGGCTGCAATGAGCGGTGTGTCCGCCACCGATTTTGTTTTGATGTAATGGTTCTCCCCACAGGCGCGTTATTGTTGGTCGATAATAACTTATGCGTTATTGCTATATTTCTTTTCATTAAAGTATTAGGAAGGCCACGAAGTTACACACTTCTGCGATAGTAACGACGCAATAGAAGTAGGACGCTTGCGTTCCTGTCCTGCAATATTACGATATGATTTACTTCACTTACTCACTTGATCTTGGAACATTTTGTATTAGAAGGCATACGACCTTACACACCATCATTAATATCGTAACGTGTAGTGTGAGCGGGGGGCCTGTAGTGTACGTTATACGCATACGTTGTAAGTATTGGACGATAAAAACGCAGCTGTTTGGCAAGGAATCGGGACGCATTATCGCAATAACGCATCCGATATTATCGACCGATAATAACGCTATCTTTAAACTACTCTCCAATTCCATTCGCTAAAATCGCTAATATTTAACACAATCCAATAAGAACATGGGTCAAATAACCTCTTTATACTGTACTGTAGATATTACTTACTATTTTATCAACAACTTCTTTTTTTTTGGGGGGAAATTATCGAATAACTTCTCCCGCTCTAGGCGGAGCGGGAGGGCGTGTCAGACTTTTACTGACTAAAACCCACCCGTGTTCCTTCAGTTGCCTGTGCCAAGGGCCACGGTAACTCTTTCGAACAATCCATGACTCTGGCAGGCATCGGCCCTAGCGGACCCCGTCGGTTACTGCTGACATCTCTATGAGGCGCGCGTGGAACACAACGCGCCACCAGGGCGTCCTTACCGGACGGCGACTTACCAACAACCTTCAATTAAGATTCGCACATAAATACAAATAAAGATTAAGTTTCTGTCACATTGGCAGAACCAATGTAACGAAAACTTAATCTATATTTATGTTTTTATTTTTATCTGGTCTTTATCTGTTTGGTGAGAAACGTGAAAGCGCACGAAGCGCCAGGAAATCGAGAAAGTTAATTATAAAGTTAAAATAATCTGTACTTATCCACGTTCAAAGTTAGTTGCGTCCATCCTGGTTGGGGATTTGGAGAATATCATGAAACTTTACGGCAAGTCGTATAAATTAAAAGTGTAATATCCTGAATGGCGCTGTATTTACAATGTATCGACGAAATTAAATACCAGCCGTGCGATTCTGTAACCATCTCACCGTGAAAACTTGAGTGAAGTGAGCGTGGAGTGAGTCGTCAATAGTGTCAATCCCTAGCATCAGCATGACTCACAGCTCACTCTAAGCTCACTTCACCTTAGTTATCACGGTGAGATTTTTCCAGAATCGTCCGGCTGAAATTACAATGGTACATTATTGTATGTATTTGGTAAAACAGTGATCATGGCTGTGATCATGTTTGCTTGATGTTACAGATAATAAATGATTTCAACACGTATGCTAATGCTATGCAAATTAAGGTTTTCGTAAACTATGGCTTACTTACCATGAAAGCAATTACTATAATTGCGTATAAAATTAACTAAATCAGTTAACTCTAACGTATCAGGGTCGACTACTCGACATACTGGCTTATCGGTCATATTTCAAGTAACAAGCCCGTGGTCGGTGCAACTACCCTGTTGCCTGTACTTTTTAACAGCCAATCTATTATTGGGTCAGGCAGGACAACAGACAAATGTGCTGTCTGATCTGACCACCATACAAGGTCAACTCTATCTTCATGATTTTTGTATATGAGCAGGAGTGGGCCATTAGGTGCAATTACGTTATTTTCTCAGGGGCCAAAAAAACGTAGGAAATTCAAGGGACCAGAATAAAAACAGTGCATTCTGTATTACGCTTCAGTTTACCTTAAGGAACTTCAAAGGCTAAAATACTAAACACCGCGAAAACAATCGTGAAGTGCACTAGCGCAATTTTCTTTCTTGCAGCAATTCGTTGTGATTGTGTTTACGCTGTTATTAAAACCTACAATGGCCATAATATTAACTTTCTACGAAGTAAAATAATATTTCTGAGAGCAATACACTCGTATTCATTTATTTTGTCATTTATGTATATACATGTAAACAAACAAGAAAAGAATAGAAGATTAAAATAGGTACAAAGGTGATGCATAAGAAATCTCTTCCATCATACCTGCGATAGGACAATAGATAAAGAGATGTAGACAGCGTGTGAATGACAGTGACAGTGACAGAGTGTGTGAGTGTGTGACAGTGTGTGTGTGTAAATGAGACAAAAAAATACATAAAATCTTAAACATTTCGCTTAATAAATATTATGAGAATATACTTACATACATACAAATAAACATACATACATACTTCTAAAATAAATATCAGTAGTATGTTAATATCATCGTCTGCCTATAGCCGTTTCCCAACTATGTTGGGGTCGGCTTCCAGTCTAACCGGATGCCGCTGAATACCAGTATTTTACATGGAGCGACTGCCTACCTGACCTCCACAATCCAGTTATTGGATAATACGATACAACTTGGTAAGACTGGTTGTCGGACTTTCGGGCTACTGACGGCCCGTTACGGCTGTCAAAGATGCACGAATGGCAGCCGGGACCTACAGCTTAACGTGCTTTCGGAGGGGTCTTGGTAGGTGAAGATGGTCACCCATCACAGTAGTATGTTAATAATGATAATGTAAATAAGATAATCAAATACATACACAACTATGATGAAGTTGACTTACTGTCAAAATGACGTTGGCGGGCTGGATTACAACCCTATGCAGACTGGAGATGGCCCGCGGGCCGTAAATTGTTTATCCCTGCATTAGAGTCTTAAGCCGTTTCCATACTATGCTGGGGAGGGCTTTTAGTCAATCCAGATGCAGCTGAATTCTGTAGTATTTTACATGGAACTACTGTCTGACTTCCATAACGCTGTTAATTACACTAATATTTTAAAGGCGAAAGTTTGTGAGTATGTGTGTGTGTATGTTTGTTACTTCTTCACGCTCAAACGGCTGGACCAATTTTGATGAAATTTTTCACACACATAGCTCAAAACCAGGATTAACACAGAGAATACTTTTTATCCCGATATTCTTACGGGATCGAGACTTATGCGGGTGAAACCGCGGGGCGCAGTTAGTATTAATAATAATAGCCTCCCGACCGATTTCGGTCAAGCTGGACAATCAAGAATCAGGAGATATTATAGTGCACAAGTGTGTGCGCAATCACAGGTGCGCTATCTGTTCCTTTATTCTAATAGTCCGATGGGACGGCAATCAGACACGAATAAACATTTCTCGATGTAATAGCTTTAAAGAAAATTATACAAATTACTCAGTATGATTTTCACAACACTACAAATTGCTGTAATAATAGAGTACCAAACCAGGTAGGTAATATACTTATTGTAAAACACCAACACTAAAGATAATGATGAATCATGAAAGTTATTAACGATTTCGACACCAATGCACGCGCGCAAGGCGCAGCAGTAGGACTCCCAGCAGTTACCTTGAAATGATTTAATACATAAATGCAACGAACACGCACCTTCTACTGAAATAGTTGGGTATTACCTATTTACTTATGTACTTATTCTGTTAAGGATAACGCATTTTTTACCTACATCTACACTAATATGTATTATAAATAGGAAAGATTTGATTGTTATAGGCTCCGAAACTACTGGACCGATTTGAAAATTGTTTTACCATTAGAAGCCGACATTATTCCTGATGAACATAAGCAACTTTTTACCGCGGGAAAATGCTTAATTCTTACGGGGAAACGCGTAATAGGACAACGGGTAGTATGAATTATCCTTTCGTACTTATCTTTTTCACATAACTTCTAAACGGCTGAACCGATTGGGTTGAAATTTTATATGGGTATTTCGATGGTTTTCTGGATTATTTTAAAAATACAATTGGACCCAGTAGGTGGCGCTGCTGTCGGTATGTCATCTACTAAACGGCTTGACCGATTAAGTTGAAATTTTGTATGTGTATTTCCACGGTTTCACAGACACGAATGTGTTAAGCCTACCTAATCTATCTTTCTATACATATATAAATAACCAATTACATTAACCACATTATTTTTAAGCGGCGGGAATTCCGAATTCTACGCAAACGTAGTTGCGGGCGGATGCTAGTTGTAAATAATCTGGCGTTAATCTTCATTCCATCATCTTCATCATCAATCTACTGCAGTCCACTGCTGGACGTAGACCTCTCCGATTGTACGCCATTCACCTCGGTTCTCCACAACTGTCATCCAGCTACAACCAGCCAATCTGCGATTATCTACAAATATTTGTGATCGCTATGTCTATGAATAAATCATTTAAGTTTAGTAACTAGACATGAGTTAGAAGTTTTTGTTTATTTTAAAAGCATCAATTCTTTATAATAACATTAGCTTTTTATCATCTGAGTAGGTACTGCTAAACGCATTGCCCGACGTATCATTCAACTTAGCAGCGAAAACTCCACCTAATTAGGTACTTCGCTCCTTGTGAAGCGAAGCGGTTGGACGACACAAACGAGTCCAATCCATTCATCAAGGACACTCTTTTAATCCATCATTATCTGTCTAGCCTTTTCCCAACTATGTTTGGGTCGGCTTCCAGTATAACCGGATGCAGCTGAATACCAGTATTTTACGTGGAGTGACTGCCTATCTGACCTCCACAATCCAGTTACTGGGTAAGACTGTTTTTCAGACTTTCGACTTCTGACTACCCGTAACGACTGTCAAAGATTTACGAATGATAGCCGGGACGGACAGCTTAACGTGCTTTCCGAGGCACGGAGGGGTCTTGGTGTGTAAAGATGGCCACCCATCCACAGACCAACCGCGGCAAGCTTAGCTTAACCTGATCGATCGACTGGTGCGGCTATTATTACTTAGCTTGCTTACTCTTTTAATCCATAATATCAACAAAAAGCACAGCTACATATTGGAGACATATTCTGCAATACCAAGTTGGGCTTAAGGTTGACATATTGCAAAATTAGCGGCATTTAATAGGTCATCGGTAACCACCATAGTAACCCGTTTCGCTCAGTTAGTTGCCTTAATACTTACGCAACGTATCGAGTATGTGATACGTGATGTTTTTCTTTAGATCCCGCGTGGAAATGGCATATAGAATGTAGCATGTCGGTTCTATATACATTTACTAGTCTTTATGGAGGTACACATTCAGACTGAGTAATCTCAATCTGAATCTGTTAAAAATACCTCTAATTTCCCTACGTTTTTGTCAAGTTTTGACATTGATTGTCGCTGAGATGAGTAGATAGAGACTAGATTTTTAACGTTTTGATTTATGAGAATTGGCCTTCTCATATCGCAGTGAAAACCTATGCAGAAACTGTCTACTTATCTGTATTTAATTTTATGTAGGTCATGTCATTTCCCGCCAGCAAAATCATCAAACATCAACAGCCCCTCACAAATTCAAGAAAGTACCAAAGTACACTTACTTTGACATCACGACCTTCGTACTTGAACCGACTTTTCGAAAACAACACTGCTGGCCAATCGCGGTGCAATATGCCAGAATACGGTCGCGAGCGCACGCAGGCCAGCGCATTCACGTCGCGAACATTTTATGGAACGGATTAGTGGCTAGCGTTCCGTGAAAATCAGGCTGCGAATTGGCAAAGAGCTGGCTGGATTTATGCAATAGACATAAAGAACCTGTTGTATTTACATAAGCGTACTGCGAAGGCACGAGGGTCAGGTCGTTAGTGTGCCCCAGGTTTTTGTGCTATCCGCTGTTATCGCAGCTTAAGTGGTACTATGTGTGATAGTAGATATGTTTTGGTTTTTACACTGCTATCGGCTGCGTCTTTCGTCAGCGACTGCTCAGCGAAGTATGCACGTGAGTTTTTATTGTTTGTTTTGCAATGTTCGTGGAGATAGTTGTGGTTGCGTTGATTCATTCGCGGTTTGGTCTCGATCGATTTCATTGGAGATAGAATTAGGCTTACCTATTGATGGATGTCAGCTTAATTATTTAGGAAGGTATGTTTTTTCTATAAAGACGTTTTATGTTTATTTCAACGTTCAAAATTCTTTGCGGTTGTCAGATCTTCGATGTTAGTGATTTTTATTGCAAATGAAATTGTTGAAATGGGCATCGTGCGTAATAAGTATACCAATCTACCTAATCTACGTATATTCGATTTATTGGGACTTTATTTAAATACGTAATCTGCGTTCGTAATTTAGTTTCCAAACATGTAAACAATGTGGGTTTGAGTTTTTGGGAAATTATCCATTTCCATATTGTTTACATTACGCATACTACCATAAAGTTAATATTTGTTTAAGTGGAAATAACATTAATTGAAAAATAGATCTTAAAACTATGACATTCAATCCCTGTCTAAGCTGCAACGATATCAAAGTGGTTGGTTTACAATTTGATTGTGGCATTCCTAATCCTAACCAAATATTGAACGAACTAATTGTTGTGGGTAATTTGATAACGTAATCTTCCTGCTTCCGCGATCCTTCGTTAATTTTGCATATCCAAGAAACTTCTTGTCCATGGGGTAAAATTAGGACAAATAAACGTCCATCTTCACATATTAGGGCCAAACCCGGGACGTCAACGGACCTTGCGCAGTTAGGAGCTCAAAAAAATTCGGTGTTGACTTTTTTATGTAAGTACTCGTTCAAACACGTCCGCGTCTGGGCCGGGCGACAAAGCTTCAGTGCCTACCCTGACACGGAGGACCCTCGGTCAAAAGATATTTGGAGCAAAACACCATCAGAGGTTACGATTGGTTTTTTTATTGCGGGAAGTCGCCATGGGAAGTCCGTACGGGGGAAATGGATATATCGAACTTCTACTGAATGAAACCAGATGATGTTTCTTCTACTTCTTTGAGGGTGGAAAGCGTGATCCACTGAATTATGTTCTGCGCCATCACGATTCACCATCATCTACAGCCTGACTTCACCCACTACTTGGCATAGCCACACTCCTGTGCCAGACTTATCCAGGTTTTTATCACAATGCACCTAGCATTAAAATCGATGCCTCCCACGTAAGTTGTTGTAACCCATAAACTGCAATTTTACAGAAGAGCGTACCAAAGGCACTTTTGTCAAAAAAATTGCACTTTTAAATTATTTTTTATAAAATTCAGTATATGAATATTAGTTAGTAATAAAGTATTTCTAAATAGTAGTATTATTAGTATATGAATATATTGTATATTCACATACTGAAGTTTGTGGCTTACAACAATTTACGTAGGAGACATCGAAATATTCATTACAATAGTTGCTTTTAAAGTCAAATTTAATTCTTCACCGAAACGTTTAATCGCGAAATCGATTTTTAGAAATTTTCAACTATCCTTGCGAATGGTATTATCTTTTCAAAGGCCAGAGAGAAGCCGCAGGAAGTAGTAGTGGTGCTAACTAAATACCTCCGTCTACGTTGCCGCCAATCTTATTAACCACAGTTTAGATATCTCATTTAAACCTTGAATTACCTTTATTAGAAAGCCTGGCAAACGTTTAGGGATTGAGTAAGTGGTTTACGGATCCGGCTAGTTAAGTAGGTAAGGTAGTATTTGATGACTGAGCTATTTTTTAGCCAGTTGGATGAACTGACGACCTTAAGAAGGTTGGAAGAGACTGGATGAGGAATGTGGAGGACAGGGTGTTGTGGTGCGACCTGGGAGAGACCTATGTCCAGCAGTGAACTGCGACAGGCTGAGTCAATTCGAACTATTTTTAAATCTCTACTATTTTGTATTGCGTTTTACTGGTAAGTATTTCACAAACAAATGCCGGCGATAGAATAATGAGTTCACGTGAAAAAAAAACAACGTTTGGAATTTTAACGTTTTGCTTCCCCAACGCTCGTTCTTTTCTTTTCAGTCACTCGATTGAATAAAAACAGTAACGAAGAGCATACTCATAAAAATGTGCTGTCACACTGAAATTTTGTGAATTTTAGGATGAGGTGCTGCTGAAATAAAGTCGGGAATGATAATATCAAGCAATATTGAGGGAGTAAATTAAAAAAAAAAGAACCCTATTAAAGTTACAAACATTTTGAGCATATAATTATAATGAGGATACATTTATTTTAATGAAATAACGAGATAGTAGGTACATAATTCATTCATAAACCTTCTGCGAAACAATAAACAAACAATTCTAGTTTCGAGTAAGTTTTTGTGGTGTAAATTTTTATTCGAGTTTTTGTTTGAGGTTCCAAATTCAAATCACATTATTGACCGGAGGGTTATAGAGAATTTGAATAATAAATAATTTTTCTTTCAACGACAATTAGGTTATATACATTCAACAACAAGTTATTTAGATTCTCAATAAAATATGGACTAAATGATCAATTCAAGTTCATTTAGTTAATATTTATGAAAATGCGTTATGTATCTTAACGCTATAGTTATATATGGCTTATTAGTATATTCATAGCAATTAAATGCAATATATGTATTTACTAACAAACATTAAGATACTATGTACTGTTAGTTAATATCTTAACGCTTAAATTATTTAATTTTTTTTCACTAATTTTGAACAATTTAACCTTATGCAGTGACTCAGATATCAGACCTAGAGGAATGACGTAATAATAAAAATGTTTACGTAGTCATTTACTATCATAATAATTATGTATATACTTTTCTTTGGCCGTCTATTTTGGATTATGGTCCAAAAATGTATGAAGCTTGTCAGGTCTCCTTTGGATAGATTTTTGTATATAGACTAGGCACGTCATTAGTTAAGTATAGGAAGTTTAATTTATTGTTGTCTCTAACCTGTCATCATAAATAAATAAATAAATAAATAAATCCCTGGACATTTCACACAGCACCATTTGTCCCAAGCTAAGCAACCTAATGCTTGTGTTATGGTAACAAGATGGCTGATAAACTACTTATATACAATTTTTTTTTTTTTTGTAAATACATACATATTATAGATAGAAAAACACCCAGACTCGGAACAAATACATGTAGGTCATACAAATATTTGTTCCGTGCGGGAATCGAACCCGCGACACGCAGTGCAGCAGTCAATCGCTTAACCACTGCGCCAACCGTGCCGTCATCATCATCTGCCTAGCCTTTTCCCAACTATGTTGGGGTCGGCTCTACCTTGTAGGCTTGTTTATTCTTTTAACTGTTCACCTGACCCAGTCGTAAACCTAAACCTTCACAAGTACACAGGTTATTAGATAATCGAAACACGTCATAACAAACACTTTACACCTTCGCTAAGTTAATGTTGGTTTAGGTTCAATAGCAAACGCGGCCGCGGCTTTTGGTGGTAATTCTGTCAACTTGCGATGTGCCATTGTATTGTTTTGGGAGATCTGCACAGCTATTCACTAACTTATGAAACGTTTTTGTGCCGAATCGAACATCAATTAATGTTGTCAGTTTAAATCAAATGGACGACCGCCATTCTTCCGACATCTGTTTTCTGTTGGGGGCACTGTTAAATCAGTCATTGAAAATGAGTAATTTTCGATACGATAATCCTGTCGAATTGTTGTGAATAGCTAGCAGATGAGCTAAATGATTTGTCTTTTGGTGCAACTTTGGACTAACAAGATAATTCTAAATAAATATTATCGGCCTGTGCCTATTTGGGTCACTACATAAGAAATGCAATACTTTACCTCTATAAGCAAAGTCAGTCTTCCTACAAAGAAGGAACGAGATACTTGTTCGATTTAAGGCACGTTCAGTTTTCCTAACTGAAACAAAGTAGGACGTATTTTAAACCTAAAGCATTTGCCCTGCATTGGGAAAGTGACAGGATGGTATACTAATAAAATTATAATACCAGCCAGTCATTGTAAAAATATTCATGTTATTTATAGAATACTTTTTGCATAATGTTTTAAGCAATTTATTTTTTTTGCTGTTGGTCCTGGCCGTCATTCACGGATCTTTGAAAGACGTTACTGGTCGTCAGAAGCCCGAAACTTTGACAGCTAGTCTTACCAAGGGGCATCGTATTATCCAGTATCTGAGCTGTAGATGTCTCCATGTAAAATACTAGTATTTAGCTACATCTGGACTGGAAGCCGACCCCAACATAGTTGAAAAAAAAAAGCTTTTGAAAGGTTTTGAAATACGTATTATTGGAGGCTTTGTTCTACCACACCGCAGTGTTTTAAGATGACCTTGACTAATTAGCATATTTTCACTTGATTACACAAACTAAGTGGTGTGATGAACAAATGGAAATCTATGAGGTCAAGACTATGAGCTACTGCTATAATATAGTTGCAAAAAACATCAGTATTAAAGCAATTTTCTTGTGATACCTTGAAGGGTACCGTGACTAAAAAAAAAAAACGGCCATGAGCGAGTCGGACTCTCGCACCAAGGGTTCTGTACCATTATATATTAAATTGTCATTTTCTTTTTTATGAAAAAGTATGGTGTTTAGAGACATCGTTTTATTTTTCCTGTAATCTTTAGATAAACTTCTATCACATAGAATAATTTCAGATTTTTTTCAATGCAAGCTTTTAAATAAGGGGGGGAGCAGTATTTTTTTTTAATTTTTAATCAAAAGTCGAAAACTATGTGGCCTAAATAAAAAAATAATTGAGAATGCGCAAACAACACTCTTTCATATGATACCCCACATGTCCTAGTAGCCCCACTTTGAATTTTTAAGACCCCCCTTTCAATCCCTGTTGCACAAGATAAATATATTTTTATATCTATCTTATCTACAAAATAGTTGGGCAAACGTCGTATAAAATTGTTCCAAATTTCAAGTTGATAGCATTAGTAGTTCTTGAGATATCCAGCTGTGACAGACTGACAGATAGACAGACTGAGTCGCACCATAAACGATCCTTTTTACCATTTTGGTATGGAGCCCTAAAAACAGGGCATGATTCGAGTTGCGGGTAGTTAATTAGTTACGTGTGAGCACCATGGATTAACATAATTAAGTTATTGCTTGATTTTTAATACTTTGAACCTATTGAGTATAGTAATTTTATCAGGCACCATCGCGGCCTTTTCCGCCTGATCAGTTAAGTTTTTTTTTTCGTTTAAATCCTGCGGAGGCGCCAAACCACGGCCGCTGAAAGTTTTCGCCTACTAATAGGCGATAACTTTGCGAACTAATTGCGTTATCGCTTTCCTAAGAAAGCGATAACGCAATTAGTTGCAACTTGCACTACACAGCTTAATGACGCATCACGTGTACTCCTTTTGTGAATTTTACGGACGAACTTTGTATTTGACCTTGGCGCGGAGCTAGAGAGCGCTTTTATTTTTTGAGTGCAAGCAAAAATGAATTTAGTGGTTGGTCAGACGGGAGTGTCCGCGATAGAATAGAATAGACTAGAATAGAAATTACAGACATAAATATAGAAATTTTACAAAGGGTGACACAATGGGTGGCCTTATCGCTAAGTGCTATCTTTTAAAGACAACCTTTGGGTGGATTGAAAAGGGAAGGAGAGATAGATACTGTAGGTAGTCTGTGGTGTACCATTTACACGATAAAATGAATACATACATAAAGTATATTATACTAATCTAACGTACGCACGTCTTGCCGAGTCCAATCCACATCGAAGGGTCGCTTCTCGAAGTTGTGAAGGACTATGTCTACCTAGGGCAAGTCATCCAGCTCGGTAGACACAACTTTGAGAAAGAGGCCGACAGAAGGATACAGTTGGGTTGGGCGGCATTTGGAAAGCTTCGTCAAGTCTTCTCGTCGCCTATCCCTCAGTGCTTGAAGACTAAGGTCTTCAACCAGTGCGTCCTGCCCGTCATGACATACGGTGCTGAAACGTGGACACTGACGGTCGGGCTGGTCCACAAATTCAAGGTCGCTCAGCGCGCTATGGAGCGAGCTATGCTCGGAGTTTCTTTGAAGGATAAAATCAGGAATGAAATTATCCGGAAAAGAACCGGAGTAACCGACATAGCTTGTAGAGTAAGCAAACTGAAGTGGCAGTGGGCTGGCCATGTCTGTCAAAGGGCCGATGGCCGGTGGAGCAGACGAGTCCTGGAGTGGAGACCGCGTATCGGCAAGCGTAGTGTGGGACGCCCCCCAGCTAGATGGACGGACGACCTAAAGAAGGTGGCTGGGGTGGACTGGATGCGGAAGGCGGAGGACAGGGTGTTGTGGCGCAGTCTGGGAGAGGCCTATATCCAGCAGTGGACTCGGGGCCCATGACCCGAGCGTTTCGACCCCAAACGGCTCAAAGCTGTAGTTACCCATAAGGTTACAGTATTTGCGCCGCTTGAGGATCTCAGCAGCCTCAGCAGCGGCGCTAGCACAGCCCGCCGTGCTAAGAACATGAGATGGTGCAAGGGTATCGATACAGATTGCGTCCCACACCAGAGGCCTACCAAGTTGGGTAGGCCAAGGCAACATCGTCATGCCGTCTGGTCTCTTCACATCGTCACGTAACAAGCCGTTTTGGTCTAATACCGCTGGTACGCCGGCGGTGACAAGGGCTCGACGAATGTGTGTTTGCCATCCAGGGACACTATCATCATCAGTCTATTGCTTGCCATTCAAGTAGCTCCTCGGGACATAACATAAAAATAATTTGCAACAAAACCATGAATGAATCTTTAAATCAATTGAACGTTACAAAGGTACCGTTGCACTTCTTAAAATAATAATAATATCATGTGTATCGTAACTGCAGTCCTATTCTGTAAACATCTCACCGTGAGAGCTTAGGTAAAGTGAGCGGGAAGTGAGCTGTCATTAGGGATTAACACTATTGACACTGCTCACTTCATTTATGATTTCACGGTGAGATTTTTACAGAATCGACCGGCTGATATTATTTAGTTCAGTAGCCGCTATTGTAACGGTTCCGCAACGTCCTGTGCTATAACAAGCGTGACGTATGCGTACCTATAAACCTTTATGTTAAATCAACCTTCCATTAAGAGGTTTATTTATGTTTTAGTAGTTTACACATAATTCAAGTACATGTTGATGTTCATTTTTAGTACTGTTTAGTAAGTTTTAGTTTCGACCTTGCCTCCGAGAGTATTTTACACTGTCGGTCTTAGTTGTCATTTATCTACTTATATAGATAATCGGAACCCTGCTGGTCTATTCTGTTAAAATCTCACCGTGTAAACATAGGTGACGTGAACTTGAAGTGAGCTGTTGGTCTATTCTGTTAAAATCTCACCGTGAAAACTTAGGTGAAGTAAGTTTGAAGTGAGCTGTCAATTGTGTCAATCCCTAGCATCAGGTAGAATGACAGCTCACTTTACGTATGTTTTATTTATTTATTTAAACTTTTCGCACACAAAGGTACAAACAGTTTTTTACAGAATTGACCGGCTGAACTGATCTTAACTTTCATGAAACTGTCAAAATGTCCAATAGCCCACTCCAGCAAATGACAGTCGCTACGTATTTTTGAAAGAACATTCGATTATTATCGCATCAGAAATCTTACCAACCGAGGTCGGTTGGTAAGATTTGTGCCTGACCAATGTTTTATATAATATATATTACTTATTATTTTTCATGTACTTACTTAGATCCAAAATCATCCATGATTCAAGTATTTTTTTTTCACTATTAACCAATCAAAGCGATTTGGATGAATATCTGAGACACACATGAGACACTGAGATGCACAGTCAGTACCTACCAGGAAAACAAGCATATAGGAAATTCGAAACTACAACCTGTAGATGAAGTACAACAAGTATCGCATTTAACTTTAAGAGTCATGCGGTTACTACACTGCTCGGGAGTGGTACTGCACCACGTGGCATTCTCCCGTTGTGGCCCTAAGGTGTATAAAAACCTGTTGTGATTGTGACACAGACCTGGATCCTTAGGAGTTCTAGTTTCTGTAACATTGGCTTATTGCTCGACAAACTGGATGGGTACTAGACTTACTAGTACCGGTAAATTGGTGGGCGTTGCCACTTCTAGAACCTTACATTATTTTTTTCAAGTTTTAATGTTTGTAACTGAAAAATTAGTAGCAGGTGAGGGTTTCTTACATTTTTCATTTTGAGTTTGCTAAGGCATTAATAATAAGTTTTGATTTAGATATAGCCGAAGAAACTTTTTTATTTTTTATTTATTTATTCCTTTATTTCAGGCAACTAGAGCCCATAGAAAAAACAATACATACTACTACAAATATTAGAATACTTATAAACTAATACATAAAAAAATATCACAAATACAATACTATACCTAATAATATAACTTAAAAATACTATAAATACATACAACATAACAAACTAATAGGTAACTACTGTACGTGTACTAGTTAGTAACCAACGTTTACTCGTAAATGTGTACGCGTGAATACACTAGTTACTCAAAGGTTTTAAATATTTTTTTTAAGAGGATCCTGTCAATTCTCATCATTTTGCATCAGGAGGCGTTTAGTAAATCCAGCCTGTAATGTTCCCAACCACGCGCGCCCAGTGCGGGTTTGTAGATGTCACATGTCTTCGAATTTTCGGCTCTAGAACATGCCGGCACCCTAATTGCGTAACACACTATTGAATAATTTTGAAGCATATTGCTAATCCATTGCTCCATATGTTCGAAAAATATGTCTGTTCAACAACGTAAATAACGCGATGAATGTTGTTGAACTGTCAAAATGAAACCCATTGCTATTGATAGTGTGTTACGCAATTACCCTGCGGTTTCCTCACCTGTTTGAGAGCAGTGCCGATGAAATTATTTACGCAAAGTAAAGCACCTGTCTGGGTTTGAACCCACGACCTACAAATCGTAAGTTGGGGCCGATACCACTGGGAGGAGGCGCTTACATTGTATTTATCTAGTTGCATGTATAAAACGTTTTTGTTTTCATCGCATGAAGGTTATAACTGTAATTTATACTATGATAAGTATCAAAGTACCTATTTTCGAACGTTATGTAATTTTAATGCTCGCATCAAGATTGCTTTGAATAGTAAATAGTATCTAATAGTAGAGAAATAAGTGGATATCTGCACGCAAGAGGATTCTGAAGCACGCATCTTTCAAAGGGCAATGTTACGGCAGATACTTACTTAGTAGTAGATTTTGAAGATGATAAAAAAGAAAAGAAAGAAAGAAACAACGTTTATTCTGCACAAACAAAACGCACGTTACAAATAAAAAACAAAATAATAATAAAAAATAAAAAAAGACATAAAATATACAACGTAGCCAAAAGCCTAGTACTCAAGCGCTTGATGTCAGGGCCAGGGACCAAAGACAACACATACATTAATCAAGATGCGCCCGCGAGACCGGCAGATGACAACTAAACAATAACAATCAAAACAAACAGAAAAAAAACTACTTTTGTAATAAACAATAATAAGAATGATATGATTCCTTACATGTTGTAAAAATATCCAATGAATAGTGTCGATTTAGTGTATCGGCTAATGGTATCGGCCCAAAATTACAAGATGTAGGTCGTGAGTCCCAACCCAGGCAGATTCATTTTTTTTAAATATTTTTTTTCATCATCTCTTCTCTCAAGACGGTGAAGGAAAACATCGTGAGGAAACCAGCATGGAACCTAGAACTAAAAATTCGAAGTGTGACATCCTCTAACTGGCACTGGGCCCACGTGGTGGATTATGGTCCACTTCTTCTCACAGGGAGGAGGCATGTGTCCCATAGAGGGAACATTGTAGGCATAACAAAGTATGATGAAGTATGATGAAAGTATGATGAGTAGGATAAACCTGTACCAAAGGCGGCATTTACAATTACTATTAGGACAACTGATTTCTTAACAATATTTAACATAAGTGACATAGTTAATTTATTATGTTATATTTACTTAAACAGTAATAATTAAGGTCTTAAATATGTAGGTAATTTTAAATTGAATTCATATTGAATAGTCGCAATTGGTCTGCCTTCAATTGTTTACAAAGTTAATTGCACGCTAGAAGTTACTTTTGGCGCGTGGCCAAAATTGGAACTAATAGCGGCGAATGTCAACGGAGTGCGTAGCCTTCTGCGCGGGAGATAGTATACTGTACAATGTGTGTGCGTAGACACAGGGGCCCTCCCTCTTCACTCACTCTCATAGTCCGATGGAACGGCATGCATTCTGAAACGATCGGAGAGATCAGGCGCAGGACCAACGGCTTAACGTTCTTTCTGAGGCACATGGGACACCGTCAAATTCCGAACTTCGGGCTAAATATTAGCTACACACATATACGCTGAAAGATTTAAAACAACATTCCATGACTAACCTCTCACACGTCGAATGTACAGACGCCAGTACATCAAGCTACTACAATCTGTCAACTTTAATATATTTTCAACTGTATCTCTAAACATAAGGTCCAAAGTTGATTGGGAAAATTTGACAGTTTCGGGTAGCTTGATGTGCTGGCGTCTGTACACAATGGGTACAGATAATAAAATTTGTATTGTGTCTGCTAATTAGCGCCCGACGAGCCAATTACATTTGCTTGTAGATAAATGGGTCTCACACCGCACAATGGTCCACTTGAAGGACTAAGTGTGGAAAGCAAACCCATAACAGAGAACATAGAATGGGTCTCCCAAAGACCGCTTCAAACCATACCATTATTTTGCTAAAAGAAATCAGATAAATTATGCTCAAAAAAAGAAGTTTACATAATGAATGATGAATGAATCATGATAAAAGCCAGTCGATTCTGTAAAAATCTCACCGTGAAATCATAAGTGAAGTGAGCACTTAATAATGTTAATCCCTAGCGAATGACAGCTCACTCCACGCTCACTTCACCCAAGCTTTCACGATGAGATGGTTACAGAATCGCACGGCAGATAATTATTGCCGATTTGTAAAATGTAGGTACCTACGTACATAAAAGTATTATAATTACGCGTAGGTAAATAAACAATGTCAAGTGTCAAAAATGTGTTCATAACTCCATAAGCTTATGACCGGTCAAACAAAGCAAAAAACAAAAAACACAAAAAAATAAACAACGAACTTAAACAATTTGCACGAACTGGGTCAAGTTCAGCCATAAAATGTCTCTGGTATTAAGGTATGCCCATAAAGGTGCCTACGTCGTGTGATGAAACATGCAGATATGTAGGATTGTAGGATTTACCAGTAATTTACGTGTTTCCGTACATTGCACGTTTGTAATCAATGGCCCACGAGATATTAAGGGGATGTGGTTTTGCATGAATTTATTTTGTGTAGAAATTTATTTACTCTACTTGTTGGTTTTAATTTTACAGTATAATAGCAGTTTGGAAGTACTGGATGCGACTACACACTGCGGGTGGTCGCGTCCAGGGCTTGGCATAAACTGGCACTCCTGTGTGGTGCCACTTTGTAATTTTTATTGTTATTTCTTTTTATTTCTTTCTGTGGCTTTGTTTTTGTACGCGTATGTACTAACAATAGCTTTATAAGGTTTGTTGTATAAATAACAGTATATAGACTACGTCTGAAATAAATCTCTTATTATTATTATTATTTATGTACTTATGCACCCTAATTGCGTAACACACTTTCAATCACAATTTGAATTATTTTTAAGGATATTGCTAACCCATTGCTTCATATGCTTGAAAAATGTGTCTGCTCAGCAACGTAAATAACGCAATGAATGTTATTAAACTGTCAAAATTAAAGTCATTGTTACTGATAGTATGTTACGCAATCACCCTGCTGTATTGGTGGTCGACATTAATTTGAGTTACATTTACTTCAAACAATTACCAAAATGTTGTAACATAATTAGCTCACAGGTAGGAACAAAGACGCGAGCTACGGATTGTGCCAGAAACTTATTTTCGGTAAAATACGTACTTATGTTATGACAGTACATGTATGGTACGTGTCTCCAAGGCTTTACTGCGAAATACATTTTGTTTGATCTCCAAATGAATCCTTTTAACGGGATTTTCTGTTGAGAATTTTTGATGGGAATAAATAGTGGCGCTTTAGTGACATAGCGTAGGATTTTGTGAATCTCCTTTATTGCGGAAGTGTTATTTTGCACGGGTATTTTTTTTATCGCTGATATAACTCAATTTGAGTAGGTATCTACTAAAAAATCATATCGATATAGTGCTTATTTATTGATTTAACCTTTTCGCACACAAAAAGGTACAAAGAGGCGGACTTAATGCCTTAGACATTTTCTGCTAGTCAACCAGTCAACCAAGGGCGGTGAAGAGATTAGATGGCAGGTGCTTAGATTGAGCCGAACAATAATTTAAAAAAAAACTATTAAAATGTTATTTCGTAACATAGTCACTGTTTATTTTTGTTTTGCATAGTTAAGAAATAAACGATATAATTATTTATATATTTATTCAGTAGTACCCTCACATACATATGTTGGTTCTAACATAAACTATTTCGTGTTTTACCGCGCACCAACAGCATCGACAAAATTATTATAAGACAAACTTGAAATAACAAGAAATTACAATTATAAACGAAATATTTATCTATTACTAACGAGTAAACATCAGTGACCGATCCGTCCTTAAAATAAAAAGTGGTGAAGGAATGTTTTAGAAATTGATACAGGTTATTCCTAAAAGTGTGTTCAGTTATGTGTGTGTATGTTTTTTGTTTACTGTTTGTGTGTGTGTTGTGTAATTAAAAACGCATACCATCCCCTTAACAGATCGCGTGAGCCTATCGCGAAATGTCTGCAGTGTAGTGCAGTGTAGTGTTGCCCAACTATTCTGAATCAGTACCTTCACTCATTAGTTGAAGCACTATTACTAAACTCTGTATGTTTTACGAACTAAATTTCAATAATCTTTTCATTCTTGAACATTATACACAATAAATCGAACTCGGGCTAACCCGAGTTCGGTTTATTGTTGAGTTATAAATGGTGTACATAACTAATTACACCATTTATAACTCAAGAATGACTGGACCGATTGTAGTGATGTTTATTTATTGAATTTTTCTCCGCCCCAAATAGCAAAATAATTATTATAACATGGGAAAGAATCAGGAAAAAAAAATAAGATAATTACTTTTCTCATACTTACATTCATTCTTATTAATTCTGAGGCGGTACGAATTTCGCCGTGTCAGCTAGTTTCTTAAAATCTTGATAAACTTAATAAGTGGCATAAGTGGGATTGGGCCGGTCATACCAATGTTTCGAAAACATCAGGACATTGGGCCATAGTCGTCACGCAGTGAGTGCCTAAAGATCGGTGTCGTCATCAAGGCCGACAAAGGAAATGCTGGCGTGACGACTTCGATTCAGTCTTAACTGTCAGAGATGACAACGGAAAGAGAGATGTGGAGGTCTAGGGAGACCTTTGCCCAGAGTTGGAACTGCAGTGCGATTCTGTAACCATCTCACCGTGAAAACGTAGGTCAAGTGAGCGTGGAGTGAGCTATCAGTGTCATCCCACCTGATACTAGGGATTGACTAAGAATACATTTACAATCATAATCGAGATTTTAATAATATTTTTTTTATATTTTTTTATTGTTTTATATGATTTCAAAGCTAGTATTTTAATCGTCAAAACTTTACTAATTTGTAGGGTTTTAATCTAGGAAAAAATAATCAAAATTGATATTCTAAGTTTCTGTTTTGCTATTTTATTTTAAAACCCCACAAAATAGTAATGTTTTGATAAGTAAAATACTAGTTTTGAAATTATACAACGTGTAACGTTAAATGCGCAAAACCTGAAAATAGTTTGATCAGAATAACGAGCAGAATTAATTGAACCACTTTTTAATATAGGTCACATTTTTCAAAAAATCTTCATTAAAAACTTTGCCATGTCTATTTATTAATAGGTCAAGCAAGCCAAGGTCAGCGCGGCGCAGCGGCCCGGTGACGACTCCTCCCTCGGTAAAGCGTCGTCGCAGACGCAACAAACGATCAGAATGGCCAGTAAAACTAAAACAGCACATAAAACCTTTACAATTTTTTTAAGGACTTATTTTCTCTCTGAAATAGGTCAATTGAATTAAAAATCAGTTGTGGTGTCTGAGGTTTTGCGCATTTAACGTTACACGTTGTATAAAATAATCAATAGAATTAGCATAAAAAATATTATTAAGATCTCGATTATGACCGTAAATGTTTGCTTAGTCAATCCCGAGCATCAGTGGGATGACACTGATACCTTACTCCACGCAAGTTTTCACGGTGATATTTTTACAGAATCGAGAGGCAGCATATCGATTATGTAAAAATCAAGCATAGCCCTAGTATCAGGTGGGATGACACTGACAGCTCACTCCACCCTCACTTCACCTAAGTTTTCACGGTGAGATGGTTACAGAATCGCACTACTGTATACAAGGTGGCAGAGATATTGACGTGCCACTTGTTACCATGGATTCAGTACATGATTGTGGCCACTGAAATTTTTCGTCGATTATTAACAAAAATATACATGTACAGACGCCAGCACATCAAGCTACCCGAAACTGTCAGATTTTCCCAATCAACTTTGAACCTTATACTTTAGTGATAAAGTTGAAAATCTATTAAAGAAATCTGATAGATTGTAGTAGCTTGATGTGCTGGCGTCTGTACATAAATATTGACCTTTTTTTAATAACCACGAATAAATTATTTTATATAAGAAGCTGAGCATTCAAGCTTATCTACATTGAGTAGTGTACCTTCGTGTTAAATCTTAATTATGATGTGTAGGTACAATCATTTAACATTGCCGTGTCTTAAAATGATAGCATTCTGGCAACTTTTTCCTTCATTCATCTATTTGTTTAGAGGTAAAGCCAGTGACATTAAAACTTGTCAAATTCACTACCAACTGAAATTGTCTGTATTTTCAAATCACAACTAGTAATAATAATAAATTTATTATGTAATGCCGCAGTTTACAAAAAGGGTTTAGTGTTTGGAGCCTCCTTTTAAGCAAACAATGCCTGTGTTAGGAGACTCCAAAGACAACAGTCAATCTTTTGTCATCATACAACATGATGGAATGACTATAACATGGCAAATTGTCGTAGTGTGTCAAATAGTTTACCTATTTTAGCAAGAAATCATATTATTCAAATAATAATTTACCTGTCTTAATGACCATGAATATTCTTGTCTATGTCGCTTTTATACAGGAATCGATGTTCAGCAATTGTTAAAAACAACCATTTCTTATACTTACACCCTGAACAGTTCCTGACCAGTGAGTCAGTGATTAATCGTTTAATCACGACATGGGCTGTTGTATATATACCTCATACCAACACATAATAGCACAGAGATATTTCCTTTAATAGCCTTTTCTCTCCATCCACAGCGGACTTCATCCATCCCTGCAACAACACAGAGCCGGCTTGCCTTATAAAAGCGACCCAGGATGCGATACCACAGTTTTCCAAGGGTCTACCAGAACTAGGGGTACCACCGTTAGACCCATTCGTCATTGATGAACTGCCCATACAGCTGCCTGGCATCAAGGTGACGTTTTACGATGGGAAGGCGACAGGTCTTCGAAAATGTCAAGTCTTGAACGTCGAGTAAGTGAAACTTCTACATTAAATATTAGACTAGTCACTTTATTCATAATAGCATCCGCCCGCAACTTCGTTTGCGTAGAATTCGGAATTACCGCCGTTTAAATCTTATTACCCGTTTTAGCATAGGAATTAAGCATTTCCCGCGGTAAAAAGTAGCCTATGTTCATCAGGGATAATGTCGGCTTCTAATGGTAAAACAATTTTTCAAATTGGTCCAGTAGTTTAGGAGCCTATTCAATACAAACAAACAATCAAATCTTTCCTCTTTATAATATTAGTGTAGATTTAATTCACCCGGCCCGTTCGCTTGCGACTTATCAGAATATCGAAATGTATTTATTATATGTAGGTTAGTTTAACATTAATGTATTAGGTGTACACATAAACCATCCGGAATTCATTTTAAAGGAAAACCACAAAACCACATCAAAATTCGTTGCGTAGTTTAGAAGAACTACGCGGTCTCACAGACAGACACGAAAATCGACATATGTATATGTATAGTTAAAGAAGATATTCTATTCGTAAAACCATTATAGCTATCCGTACTTTCTATTTTCATTTATGTGAAGGTAAAAATCCAGTTAAGTATTGTTCTGTTTTCCAAGTCGCTTTTTTTTTAAAGAATAATACCACATAAAGATCTTGGGGCTCTCAATAAACAAATAAATTGACAACACAACGCCTCGGGGATCAAAGTCTCCTAACGCATTCTTTGGGAGACTACTGTTTTCTGCCTACACGGAGAGAAAATTCTTAGAAAAATTACTGTGCTCGTCACTGTAAAATGAAATCTACAGTAAATTTTCTGAGTGAGATTGGGAAAAATTCACTATTTGTCCAATAAATTTTACTGTACAGCATAAGATTTTTTACTGTGCTAGCATGGTAATTTTTCCATTACCACTCAAATGCACTCAGCATACTTATGAGACAGCACAGTAATTTTTCTAAGATTTTTCGTTCCGTGTACATGAATATAAATATTCGCCATTATTAATTTAATTATAATTATATGTATATAATTTATTGTGCATCGGAAAAATAAAATAATACATACAAAATAAATCCATTATAGAAAATAGAAAAATAGTAAATGCTTGAGTTACTACCTGCAGCTATATAGGTTACAATAATTATATTATTTGCCAGTGAGCACCAAACTAGACTGTCAGTCTGTATTACGGGGATCAGCTCCCTAATTGCGTAACGCACTATTACTCTCAATTTGAATCATTTTGAAGCATATTGCTAATCCATTGCTCCATATATTCGAAAAATGTGTCTGCTCTACAACGTAAATAACGCAATGAACTTTGTTGAACTGTCAAAATGAAACCCAATGCTACTGATAGTGTGTTACGCAATTAGCTTGCAGGGTACGCATTCCAGATTGGAGACTATAGAGGTAATTTCAGATTACATTTCGTTATACAGGCTGTTAAGATAAAAAAAATAAAAAAAAAAAAAAAACATAATAATAACACTAGTGTATCAATTATCTATTACAAATGTCATTTATTTACCACCGTTAAAAATCTGACGTGCGCGTCAAAATTCTGTTTAGAAATTCATGCACAAAACAAACAAAATTTAAATGTCATTTAATGTTCTAATGGATATTGTATTACAGTTTACACTGCCCCAGATATTGACGAGAATAATCTAAAACAACTTGGCATCCCACGCTTGTGAGAGGCAACTAAAGGCCGCATGCTAGAGACCTAAACCTCTTTACTCGTAATGGATTTACATTAGAGCGACTTATGCAATATTGTCTACTAGTACGTAGTACCATTAAACCAAATACTTACATACATACGCTTTTCTATTACTAAGGGCGCGTTCCCACTATGTCGTAACGATTAATTTATCGTTGGACGACTGTCGTCTCTAGCTGTTCCCATTAATACAATTGTTTGTCGTCTAATTTTTTTATCGTTTAGCGAATATCGTATCTAGCTGTTCCCATTGGATCGCGACGACATTTTATCGTTGAATTGCGGTCACGATTTGGTCGTAATGATTTTTTATCGTTTTACGACTGTCGTGCTAGCCGTTCCCACTGTCACGACAATCTGTTGTCACTGCAAAAAATGTTGTAGACGACGAGTAAATCGTGTCGTTCTATGTGTGAACACCTCCATTTAAATACACAAGCCACGACACTTTAAACGACATAATCTGTCGTCACGACATAGTGGGAACGCGCCCTAAGCAAACATTTTCTATCCATAAGTTAACTAAGCGACATGTAGAATTATTGTAAATACGATAGTGAAAAACGACACTTACGAGGACAAATATAGATACTTTATAAAATTTAGTACAGTAGGCCGCACGTCTGGTAACAAAACAGTAAGATAATAATATAATATAATTAAGCTGGCCACTAATTCTATTGAAATTTCATACTCTGTAAGGCCACCCTAAAGCCAAGTGTTACCATACCAAAACTACGTTAAAAAATTAATTATTATGTTAGGTATGTAGATAGGCCCAGGTGAAATTAAAGAAGTGGACTGTATTTCAAGGTTATAATATTGTCTTTACAACGGTCAATATTAAATTTAATAAAAGTCATGCAATCGTGGTCGCGTTGTTAAAAGGAGTGTTGGAGGGCGCGCGAGCCGTCGTCGAGCCGCCGCGCTACCACGCCGCCCGCTCCCCTCTGCTCGATGATGCATGTGTGTTTCGGAGGTGTTAACGTGTGCGTTAATAGTATGACATGTTAAAAGAAAGGGCAAAGCCTGAAATTCCGAAGAAATTTGTATGTAGAAATTTGTAGAAATTTCTAAATCCCATAGGGGAAAAACGATATGATCTCATCATCATCTGCCTAGCCTTTTCCCAACTATGTTGGGGTCGGCTTCCAGTCTAACCGGATGCAGCTGAATACGAAAAAATAATAAAAAAAAGATATGATAAAAAAGTACAAAAAAAAACGGAAAAACGATATGATCTCGCGGATTAATAATAATAATAATCCGTCTGTATCGTCCCACTGCAAAGGCCTCCCTTTCCTTTTTCCACTCAAGTCGATCCTGTAGTGCGATTCTGTAACCATCTCACCGTGAAAACTTAGGTGAAGTGAGCGTGAAATATGAAATTATTAAAATCTCGATTATGATTGTAAATGTTTGCTTAGTCAATCCCTAGCATCAGTGGGATGACACTGACAGCTCACTACACGCAAGTTTTCACGGTGAGATTTTTTACAGAATCGACATGCTGAGCTAACATGGACCAATCCCTCATATAGGCGTCAAGTTCGTCCCGGTAGGGCGTTGCCTTCGACGTTTTCCGGGACCCATACTTGTCTTAGCCCACAATGCATTCGACATGCCCAGTTTCATTTGAGCCAAAGGGAACATAAAATACAGGGTTATTTTAAATTGACTAAACTCCGCAGATGCAGTGGGTATCGCTGTCTAAACATGATAAATAAAAAATTAAATTGATGATTTTTTTGTGGGGACCGCATCGACCCGAAATATCAGTTTAGAAAACTTTTTTGTGTTTTTTGTAACCTTCAGAGACGTGATGGTATCGAAATCTAAACCCGACAAAATATAAGAAAACAGTTTTTCTCAATTCATACTTCAAGTAACAACACAACGCGTTCCTACATGCATTCGTTGACATTTAAAAAACCCATGAAATCTTTATATTTTTTTATTTTATCGTGTTTAAATATCGATATCCATTACGTCGGCGTAGTTTAGCTAGCTAATTTAAAATAGATCCGTATGACACTCATACAAGGGTTTGCTCTCGAATGTAATAGATGCATTTTAAAACCTGAGTACTGCTCATTAGTTGACTTGTTTAACTAACTTAACTTTGACATGATACTCAGATTTGGAAAATTAGTCACATAATATTTCAATCATCGCCGATGAAATTATTGTTTACCCAAAATTTTTTGTTTCTTACCTTCTAGTTCAGGTTAGGTACGTTAAGGTTTACGTCCTAAGTCAAACAAAGCTTAAACATTTTACTTATACCCCAAATGAGTTTTAAAAAAATACAGTACAATATAAAAGATTTGACTTCATTCAACCTTTTTAGGGGTTGAATGTGAGCACCCAAGAGAACTTGTCCAGGTTTACAAAATAACGAGTACACAAAACCTTTTCTACGCAAGGACTTAGAGGAAATTGCTTGAAACTCTTGGCTTGTGCCCTGAATCACATTTGAACAAAGAAACGATTATATCTGCCTCAAATGGTTTCAAAGCTTCAGACATTATCTTTGAAATTCCTGCGGCGAAAATGCCTTTGTCTTCCTCAAGACATATTGAAAGCCATGGTTTCCTTGGCTAGTAGGTCACTTGCTTCTACTTTTATAATATTTTATATAGAAAAGAGTACATAATAAAGCAAAAATAATTATCACGAAAGGAAGGTACCCTTTTAGTAGAATTTGGAAAGATGACTGCGAAAATGACTTGCCGTGGTCCATATTTTCATACAATTTTATATTGGCAACACTTTGGTGACTAAGTATTGTAGATTTCTTTATGCTGCAGTAAACATGAGCAGTGGTGGCTCAATGCTAACGTTCGCGACTTACAATTTGTAGGTCGTAGTCGACACAAAGTAAAATGCCTGTTCGAACCGTAGGTTCGAACAGGCATTTTACTTTGTTTACAATTATTTCATCACCACTTCTCTCAAAACGGTGAAGGAAAACACCATGAGGAAACCGATATGTCCTAGAACCAACTATAAATTCTAAGACATGTGACATCTACTAACCCGCACTGGGCCGGCGTAGTGGATTTCGGCCCACTCCCTCTCACAGAGAGGAGGCCAGTGTCCCAACAGTGGGAACAATATAGACTGATTATGCAGTAAACATGTCCCATCAACGGAACCTGCGTTTTCAAAACACAACACAAGAGAAACGCTACAAAAAGGACCAATAAATCTGCTTTCAGATTATGAACGGGAAAATCCAGAAAGGAAACTTTAAAGCAGTTTAAGCGTTAAGCTATATTAAGCTATAGTTTGCCTTCGGTTTTAATAGTATCGCTCCGAGCAGCAAACGGCAATGTCTTTAAGTTCTGCAGTATTGTTTGAAGTTAATATTAAACTGGACTTTGTACATGAATTTCAATCCAAAGATTATTATACGGCATAAAACTAAATATACTGACACAAGCTAGCAACACAATTAATAATAATTCATTCTATACAATATTAAAACATATCTATCTGTATATTATATGCTAATAATAAAGGTAAAGAGTTTGTTTGTTTGAACGCGCTAATTTCTGGAAATACCAGTCGGATTTGAAATATTATTTTTGCATTTGTTAGCCCATTTCTTAAGGAAGGATATATAAGCTATTTAAAATCACGCTACGACCCGTAGAAGCCGACCAAAATTTAAAAAAAAAAATCATTAACAACACTGAGCGAAAACGAAGTAACACGGGTTATGGGATGCTATGCGTTGGGTTGGAGCCGAAATTTCACGCGTTAAAAGTCGCTGGCAGAAGCTAGTTATATTATAAAACTAAGTCGCTTTTTTGTCTATCTAAACTGCTCAATGGATTTTGATACGGTTTTCACCAACACTTAGAAAATGTATTCCGTTTATTTAACTTAATTAAATAGGTATAGTAAAGAAAACTTCATATTTTGACATGTCACCATTGCACCTGTGCAAAGCAGGGGCGACTCGCTAGTTATAAACTGTTCTGAAAAAGGGTTAATTTATAATCAAGGAATCTCGATCACTTTGATCAAAAAATAAAACCGTGGATACACCTTCATCAGACTCAAATGAAGATGACCTTTACAAAACAACTGTTTCTTATAAATCTTCTACAAATCCAAAGCATTTATTCACCTTTTATATCACAAGGCAACTCATCCATTAAACTAATTTTCTTTTAACGCGTGTCGCCATCTAAATGCTACTTAAAAGTAGCTCTTACGTAACTACTAAAGAAACCTTGCTACACCACAGCAATGCGGTTTTATTCTCAGGCCTCTGTGAGTTGACGAAACCCTTTGTGTTTTGGTACTAAACAAAACAAAAGGACTTTTCAAGGATAAAATTGATGTGACAAATGATTGTTTTAGGAAAAATACGACCGGTTATTTATCTGGTCAATTGTGAGACCTTGTTTTATAACATGAAAGGGTCACTTATTCAATAGTTACTACTGCACTTAACCTCTCTAAAGAGTTCTAAAACTTGAATTCAGTTCTGACAACATAGCAGTCCGAACTTCATTAGAACTTCCTTAAATATCCATCGCGTAGAGTTTTCTACTCACTATGTTGATAAAGGAGTCATTTTGGCCTCACACTGGTCTATGTTCTATGTTATGGGTTTGGTTTCCGCACTTAGTCCTTCAAGCGGACCAGGCTAGCAGGTTTCGCACCAGGATAGGGGTACGTATCTGAAAGTTATGCAGACCCGACAGATCTCCACCAGGATGGTCAATCCCCTGCTATAGTAGGGCTGGGAAAATGCTATCTAGTCCTGCGGACTTATATGGCTGGAAGGTGTTGATAGTCCACTTTAACCGGTCATCTGTTACTAGTTTGTAGGCACTAGACCAGTCTTGTGTGAAGCGAAGTAAAGCGGATCCTTATGAGATCTGAGCAAGAAGATTCACCCAATCCATGCCAGTTTGTGATGAGGTTTGTCGCGTTTTCTGTAGCAAGTGTAGGTCTATGATCGTTGGTCCTCGGATTGTGACCCAAGTGGGTTCAGAACCTCGTTTAGTGATGTGTTGAGGTGTGTGAGTTCGATGGGTCGCTGCCCCAGAGCGGGTGATGGGCGTTCGAGCCGGAGCAGATAATCAGGTCTAGTTTGGTGCTCTCGCAGGGCTGTACTAGGTAGGACATTTCTATCGGCGGATAGTTTGTCTCCACGCCTGGCATGTATACCGAGGCCAGTACAACTCTTGGAAAGTCACCTTCGGTCGGGAGCCTCACAGCTGTCAGGTTCTGGAACAGAATTGAGCGATTAGTGTGGTAGGGTTGTCAATGGGTATGTAGGCCCAGGATCTAGGTTTGTCTGAGCTGTGTGTGTTGAGGATTAGCTTACCTCCGATATTACTGAGGCTGCATATTCTGTTGTTCTTGATCCACGCCTCTTGGATCAGTGCAATTGTTCTGGGGTTAACCTCTAGGGCCCTGCGTAAGCTAGCCGTGGCAGTCTAGCCATGTTGGAGGTTTGTTTGTATGATATTGAGTGGTGGTGACGGCGATGGAAGAGGGGGCTTAATCGGTGATGGATCCATCGGACAATCCCTCCGCTGCCTCCTCTCTGTACCAGCCGTCGTGTTAATCACTCGGCGACGATGCTAAGAGCTGCTCATTCCAGCCTGAAGTTGCTGGTGGTATGGTGGCTTCGTCATCAGCCATTGCCGCAGGGGCCATGACCTCCTCGAGCTGGGCACTCCGTGTCGTCCGTCCGTAACACTGTTGGTGCTGTCGTTGGGTCCGTTTTGTCATGGGCCAGAAGCGCACGTATATCGAACCAAGTAGGTACGATATCCATCGATCCCGACCCAGGACCTTTTACACTTCCTTCGGCGGCACACCCAGGGACAGATGCCCTTTACAGTGGCTATGTCGTACCAAGTATTCTGTCGGATCAGAATACTATGGAGCCTGTGTCTGTAATGAGGGACGAAAAGCGAGGCTCTGACACGGGTAGGCACGTTGGAGTACTGTCAGTGCAAGTTCGGTGTTAGGGAGTTTTAGGAAGGGTACGTTTTGGGTCAGCCAAACCAGAGCGTTGTCGTCCTCACCACATCTGCACGGTGTCCTCCATCCCGTGGTCATTCGCGGAAGGCAGGCCCACGCGTAGGTTCTCAGCTCCCCCTAGGCGGAGTGGACCCTTACACGCATGGCATCCCCCGGGGTGCTCCCTCGTCACTGGCCATGTACCGCTCAGTCCAGGCTGCGGCATGGAGGTGCCTGGCAAAGTGGTATTTGTGTGTAAGGATTCTCGCCTTCCTCTGTGGTGTCTCGGTCCGGGAACGTCACGGGATGCGTCTGTGCTTGCCTGAGGGTTGTAGCTGGTGCCTCCGGCAGACTTTGTCATGTGCGTGGGATTTTCTTAACCCTGCACGTGCAGTTCCGCGACCAGCAGCTTTCCGCGCTGGGTTGCCCCTTCGCAGATTTGCGGCCGTACTCTTTCTTCCGCGTCCGGACACTTTTCGCGCTACTCCATCAACCGGAAGAGTAGTAGGGCCGCTAGGCTCGTCATCCTTCCCCGTCTCTCTCTTTCCATGTCGGTCGTTGTCCGGGTTAGTGATGCTGTTCCGCACGATGCTCTGTTGCCAGAAGCTTGAGGGAGACATATACCTCGTGGTGGGTATTGATCGCAGCCGTGGTTAGGTTAATTGGCGCGTTGGTCGCAGCCGGAGTTGTGTTTGTGAGCGCGTGGGTCGCTGCCCGTGTTATGGGCGCTAAAGCAGCAGCCGGCCGCACTGAAGAGCATGGCAATGTTGTGAATTTGGTCCCCCAGAATACGTTGGGGGCTAACCGCCGTAGCGGTGTGGGATTCCCCGGCTTGGCCGGGACCCACCTGGGGTAGTTTCGTTTTCCTTCTGCATTTTCATTTATTGAGGGGGTGAGCTTTTTTGGAATTGAGGTTACCCGTCCTCTGGGACCAACGGCGTGTAGGCATAGAAGGTTTGGTAGTAGGGTATGGGTTTTTCGGGGGTCACCCTAGGTCTAGGATTTGGGCTAGAGATTTGGGGATTGACGGAATTCATGGATAGGGAAGGGTTGGCTTGATTAAGTCATTTGGTACATGGGATAAGGTTACCCTAAACCTGGGGCTGGGGCTTGGTGTTCGGGCGCTTCTCTTCTCATCCCGCAGCCGGAGTTGGGCTATCCGCAACCTGCCCCACCACGGATGTACATTCGCGTTGGTTCGGTCCAGCTAGTCCTGAGCTCACTCACTCCGGTCTATTACTTTTCGTTTTTTTATTTTTTTTTATGTAACTTTGCTGGTTTTAAATGCTACTTTTTTTTACTTTGTATCTCCTGTGTGAGTCCCAAATAAAATATCTTTCTTTTTCTTTTTAATGTCCACTCCAAGCTATATACTCTGTATCATTTCGTCTTTTGACTGACGCTGTCAAAAACAAATATCAGCTCAAAGAACACTTCAGAAAACCTAGAAATCTCGTGAAAATCAACCCTTAAATACTACTAGAGAAGGACCCCATATTTAGATTCAAAAGATACTAGCACTTTCCAAACTACACTTAAGAATAGAAGAGGAACCGTTTATCCGAATATAAGGCTTTTCTGGGACGAAGTATGGAGCTTATTATGTTGTCGTCGGGTAAAAGGGTATGACATATCTAAATTGTTTTTCCTATTGTTATCTCCAAGGGTTCTGAGATGTGGGATAAAAAGGCTTACATGTTGTTTATAAATGACGAATACAGAAGTGAATTGCTTAAACTTTTGGGCTGTCAATTTTGATTGTATGCATAAAGAGGTATTTACCTACTGGAAAACACTTTTTGTAGTTTTTCAAACATAATATATCAACAATGTTCAAAAATCTCGGATTTTCTGTTAGCATTTGGAAAAGAGGGGCTTGTGGCTAAGTGATAACAGCCGCACGGGTCGATCGGTCAGGTTGAGCTACGTTTGCCGTGGTTGATCCGTGGATGGCTGACCGTCTTTACATACCAAGACCTCTCCGTGCCTCGGAAAGCACGTTAAGCCGTTGGTCCCAGCTGTGATTCGTGGATCTTTGAAAGTCTGACAACCAGTCTTACCAAGGACTATCGTATTACCCAGTCACTGGGTTGTGGAGGTCAGATAGGCAGTCACTCCATGTAAAATACTGGTATTCAGCTGCATCCGACTGCTTAACCTTATGTAGATGATGATTTGGAAAATTAAGAAATTAGCAAAGACCTTAATTAAGGCACTGTGTATAAGGTTGCTAGCAAAATACGAGTATGTATGGCCTATTTTTTTTAGAGTTCCATACCCAATGGGTGCCGATGAAACCCCGTTACTAAGCCTCCGCTGTCCGTCCGTTTGTCCTTCTGTCTGACAGTTGAAATTTACACAGAGTGTGTATTTCTAATGCCGCTATAACAACAAATAATAAAACTAATATAAAGTTAATGATTAAAGGCCCCCTTTAATTTTTACTTTATATATGCTTAGTGCAAGAAACGTGTTTATTTTAAAAATATGTAGTGTTCAATATTGTACGATGGAACGGAACCCTCCATGTACGAGTGTGACTCGCACTTGGGCGGTTTTACTTATAGGGCTCCTCAACAACCACACTAAAAATGCAGTTAAATAAATATAACTATAACTAAAATAAAATGCAAAATAAATGCAATAAATATAACTGCTTTATATTTACTTTTCAGAGCAATTCTAGAAAAGAATATATTCAATTTGGACGTGCGGTGCAACATTACGATCAAGGGCAAATACACAGCTGTTGGGAGACTATTGCTGTTCCCCATCAACGGTGAGGGAGACTCCAAGATCAAAATTGGTGAGTTGTTTGGCTACTGAATGATACTGTTAAGTAGTTGAAAAGAGTCAAATCATCTGAATGTTTCCGTGTATTCCCGTGATTTGATGAACGGAATTTTAATAAAGAATATTTTTACTCCCGTTCGCCCCACTGGTTTTGTTAGTGGGACTACGGGAATAATTTAGTAATTTTATCTATAGCCTTATTGGTCGACGGTCCAATTAAATTATTTTTTAATATATATTTTTTTTAATTTCATATCCTTTATGCTTTTTACTGTGTGTATATAAATAATAAAATAAATAAATTGGCCAAAACATTTGTGTATTCTTGCTCGTCGTCGTCACACTGGTGGTACGAACAGGAATACACGAATGTTTCTCTACAATTCGTTGCTAGGTAAGTTAAGTTTGATGATGTGTAACAAAGAACCAAAGTGTTGTTCATCTGCACGTTGCTCAAAATCTGCGTGCTTTTCTCTAAATTAATCATCAATTATTTGGCAGCCTTGTTTCACCTTCTGCTGATTATATGTCTCTTCCCTTTTATGTCATGCTCCCCTGGTGTATTAGACTGTCTTCTTCAAATTGCTACCAGCAAAAAATAATCAGGCGGTCGATTCTGTAAAAATCTCACCGTGAAATCATAAGTGAAATGAGCACTTAATAGTGTCAATCCATTAGGTATAATTTCCATTAGGGAATGACAAAGCTCACTTCCCGCTCACTTCACCTAAGTTCTCATGGTGAGATTTTTACAGAATAGCACTGCAGTAATAAACTATTGGATCAAATCTAGACTCGGAAGCCATAAGCACTTAAGTCAAATATTTTTGAGTCTAGAAATGGTGAATGAGTTTTAACAACTGCCACCTTCTTGAGCTATTCAGCTTTAACTATGTAGATAGCGCGTTGAAATAGCTCTAAAATTACTGTTTCCTATTTTTACATTATCTCACAACAAAAAACGCATCAGTCAATCTGCCTAGCCTTTTAAAATAATAATAATAATAATAAAACCATTTATTTTCAGGTAACAAAGACCCATAGACAAATACCTTAACTTAAGTATACATAATATAACAATTGTGTTAGTAAATAAAACTTAAAAACTATGTTAGTATCACTAGGTTGCACTACGTCTTTGTGCGCTCCCAACTATGTTGGGATCGGCTTCTAGTCTAACCGGATGCAGCTGAATACCAGTATTTTACAATATGACCTCCATAACCCACTTATTGGTTAATACGATACCCCTTGGTAAGACTGGTTGTCAGACTTTCGGGCTTCTGACGACCCGTAAGGACTATCAAAGATCCACCAATGACAGTCAAGACCAACTGCCTAACATCCTTTTTGAGGCACAACAGAAAACGAATAACAAACCTAAATAAACAAAAAAATACTGCTTAAAATTTCTGCTTGGCCTTAAATTCTGAGAACGCATAACGAAGTGTCAAATAGATACAGGAAAGAACAGAGAACCATGCATCCTTGTCCAATCTAATTACCACGTAGGCGGTAAAGAGAGCAAAATAAATAAACCGAACACCCCACAAGAAACACGAGGAAAATAAATTTTCATGTTGTGGTATGAATTCTAAGAAATGCAACACAGCTAACGTTACATGAAAATAAATTACAAATATCACTGAAATGGCTTCATGTATTTTATAAACGGATACAATGCCAACTCGCGATGAAATAGAAATCGTGCATTCGTTCGAATATTAAATATTGAAATTGTTGCGTTGGCGTGTTTGCCTGTTTGTGATGTCTTAGCAATGTATGTTTTATGAATATTTTATGGTAGTTTATCGTCTAAACATTTCTTTTAAAATGCTTTAAATCTTGCCATACCATTACTGAATAAAAAGCTGGCTTTTATAGCCTCATTACTAGGCTAATCAATAATCAAACTGTGGTGGATTGAAGATACTTGACCCTCAACCGACGCTTTAGCCGTACAGTGTACTGTACACGGGGCCACAATCTTGTACTTTTGCTTTTAATATTTCTGTAGGAGTTATTTTTTCGACTGGGCAAATTATATGAATTTACCCTGACATTGAGTCAAGTACAAGTTTAGACTAATAAATATTAATGATAAATATTATTTTTAACCCCCGGAAAAAACAGAGCGGTGATAAGACGAGAAGTGTTTTGACGTGTCCAAATAAAATGTCTAAAGTTAAAAAAAAAAAAACAAATAGAATAAATAAACAGTTTTATAAATATTCCACTATGAAAACGCCATATAGACGAGACTTATACCCAGCAATAATTATTAAATGTAAGCTATTGTAAAAAAGATAGCTGTTAACTTCCAGTTTACATTTAGCCGTCCCCCGACGGGAGGAGGCTTGGATCAAAACATTTTCTACAGCTAATATTAATATTAAAGGGTCAATATATATTATTTTTGTAGTGTTTAGAGGTTTTTTACTCAGATTATTGATATTAATCTTTAATATACCAATGTTACAGTGAACTCCATCATCAAGTTGAATATAAACACGAAGTACTTCAAGGACGCCGAAGGTCGTGACCACTTCGGGATCAAGAACTATAAGTACACGTTTGATTATGGCGAGAGGATCATCTATACGATCAACAACCTTTTCAAAGGCAACCCTGAATTAAGTATGTAGAATTTTAATGCTTCTTTAGCTTAACTAGAATCTTTGTTATATAGGTAGTCGATCCATCTAGCTAGGGGGTGTCCTAGTTACCTTTTTAAAGTCATAATATTAGGTGAATCAAATATAAACAGGACTTTTTTTATTACTTGTCGCTGAGTGAAGTGACGCGCTTGGTGCTGTTGTATGTGTTAGGGGGGATCATCTAGGGGAGGGGGGTATACTGCTCCGGCTCACTTTAGTTTATTGCGCGCCAGTAGCATCATGTATGAGCAGGAGGTATATAAGTCTGTTGAGCAAGGACTTATCATAATTTTTTTAACACGGGAGGGCATAAAACCTTCCGAAATTTTGCATCCATTGACTCTACAGTTCGATAAGAATACGCTTTCAAGAACTCAAGTGTAGGAATGGCACAAAAAAAATTCAAGTGGAGGACGCCGTTTTCACACTGACCAGATAGTGGAATAATTTGTGTGCAATTGGCTAAAAGCACGACCGACTACATTCTTCGATACTGGCATCAAGAAACATCCCCTGCGCTGGGAAAAATGTGTTAATAGAAGGGGAGATTATGTAGAAAAATAAAATATATTCCTTTTTTTTACGAGTATAATAATACGTGCGGATTTTTTTTTACTTAATCCGTTTTATATTTGATCCACCCACGTATCATGTCATAGTGGTATAATGTCACAAATTTTTTCAAATATGAAGCAAATGGCTTCACGATTAATTAAAAGTCCATGCTAGTCGGGGCTGATTTTTCAATCTTCAGTTGACGTTTATCTGAGGAATGAAACCTGCGCTTTGACAGCTTTTGTATTGAAAATATGTCAAGCCGTTTATTCTTCAGATAAAAATGATATGTTGTTTGAAAAACCGTCCCTATTTACTTAATCTGAGGCTTTGCTAGCTACTAGATCCTAGGGTTTGCCAAAAAAGATTTCCATAAAATTGAGAGGCGAGCTCAAACTACTTTTCTTATCTAAGCTTTAGCCAGAGTCCTGTTCCAATCTTTTTATCGTGGCCAGTACCGAAAAGACAGCGAGCATTGTTAATTTCTAACTGAAATGGATTATACTCTTAAATAAAATTAAGTTTCATTTCCACGTGGAGTCTCGGAGCTCTGTGCTGTATTTCATTTCGCTTTTATTTCGTTTTCTAATATATATGTATGTTTATCAGTATAGCACAAGCTCTGCTTAGTTTGGGACTAGATGGCGCTGTGTGAAAGTTGTGGAATATTATTATTAATATTATTATTACTAGCTGTATTTTCGCACCAGCTAATGAAACTTAAATGAAACTCCTCAACTTTACTAATGTCTCCTGATATTTGTTAAGAAAATGAGGTCTTAAAATAAATGGCATCATATCCTAAAACTCAGAATGTTTCCCGCCATTGTCATTTCCTTTTTCGATATCATTTGTACTGTAGAAAATTTTACGCATGAATTCCTCCCAAGTTGTTTCTCTTCGTCTTTTATTAGCAGACTTAGGTAATAGGTAGGTATTTCTTTATTCTCATTGGGATTCTAAACTTTTTCAGGTAACACAGTGTTGGCGTTCCTAAATGAAAATTGGCGAATAGTCACCGAGGAATTTGGACAACCAGTCGTGGATTTTGCACTAAATGTCACCGTTACTACGGCGAAAAAATTCTTCGATGCCGTGCCGTATGATGAGTTGCTCTATGTGCCTATACCTAAGTACTGATAAGTGCTACCGTTCAAAGATGAATAACGATACAAATCTTTTTTTTTACTTTTTGTATTCAAACTACATTTGTATTTAAATAATGTTACCTGCGCTTGAAGCTTTCGTATTACTTATTAAAAAAGGGAAATCGGTTTTCTTGAGTACGCTTTGTATAAAGAGAACCAGCTTTATCTTAAAAGCAAATGTAGTAATTACTTTAATTACTCCGCAATTAATATCAGAAGGCAATGTAAGGTGAAAATATTGAAAAATTATATAAATCTCAAATAGTTATTCCTTGGTAGTCTCAACAATTCATTCCGTGCAAAATAATGTTTTCTGATTATCTCTGTAGTTCGAATATGTAATTTATGAGAAAAAAAGTTTAAAACAAATCCAATTTCACTTTGAATACCTACAGATTTCAAGATCTGTTCTTGAAATCTGTAGGTATTCAAAGTGAAATTGGATTTGTAAGTAAGTATCTATAATTTGTAAAAAAAAACTAGACAAAGTTATATTATGATACATAAAGTCTCGAAATTGACTGAATTTGGCCAAAAAAGACAGTTAAGGTTTTATTTACTCCATTAAAAAGAGATTTTTAAAATATTCCTTTCTAGAGGAAAAGAAAAAAGGTAAATGATTTATGCAGCAAAGTGAACATCATGTTTCACTACATATGTGTTAATTTTATATAGATTATTTTGAAGGTACAGACGCCAGCACATCAAGCTACCCGGAACTGTCATATTTTCCCAATCAACTTTGAACCTTATGCTTTGGCGATAAATTGAAAATCTATTAAAGAAATCTGACAGATTGTAGTAGCTTGATGTGCTGGCGTCTGTACATTACATTATCAAATTTTATGACTGTAACTGTTTAATGTAATGTCAATATTCGAGTAAATAGGTATCCCAAGGACTTCGAGATAAAACATTATTTGTTAGAGCTTTGCTGAATAAATAGATAACTATCCCATTGTAACTCTTTACCGTAACGTCTTAATTTTGTTTCTAGCTGTACGTTTCGGAGGACCAAATTGTTGTTCACCTAACAATGTTCTTTTCCCTTGAGAAATAAATACTTTGTCTAAGAATTTTCAGGACATGCTTCTCAATTACAGTATTTGTATCAAAATCATGCCTTGGGGCAGCTGAGCCAAAATTCCCTTCACATAGGTACAGACGCCAGCACATCAAGCTACCCGAAACTGTCAGATGTTCCCAATCAACTTTGAACCTTATGCTTTAGCGATAAAGTTGAAAATCTATTAAATAAATCTGACAGATTGTAGTAGCTTGATGTGCTGGCGTCTGTACGATAATTATTTTCTGTAAAAAAAAATCTTTCAATATTTCACTATTTGTCTAATTTGAGACTCATTGTAATTAATATTATTAATAAATTGTAAATAGTGTACATTTTTAATTATAAAAGGTTCTTCATTCTGTAAACCATAAATTACTTTTGGGTAACTACTTCACATAGAATCGAAAGTTATTTATGTGTTCCTATTTTTTTTTTTTTATCATGTGTGCCTCCGAACGGAAGGCCGCACGTCCATCAGTCAGTGGTAAAACTTCCAAGTGTTGGAGCGAAGGATTTTTGAAGGAAATTCCTAATCCATTGCTATGCCATCCATCCATTATCAGCCTATATTGTTCTGCTGGGACACAGACCTTCTCTGTTCGAAAGGGAATGGGTTATAGTCTACCACGCAGGCCCAGTGCGGATTGGTACTCGTAGATGTCACATGTCTTTTTGGTTCTAGGACATGCCGGTTCCCTCACGATGTTTTCCTTCACCGTTTTGAGAATAGTGGTCATGAAATTATTTACACAAAGTAAAGCGTAGGTTCAAACCGACGACCTAGAACTCGCAAGTCGAGGGCATTACCACTGGCCACCATTTGATTGCTGTACAGTGTTGCGCCATAACCTCGCTAAGTCGTTGAGTGCGTGCAAAATAAGTCTGCGCGTGGCCAAAATCGGACATAATCTTATGAGTAGGCTGTGTTTCGTGTTTTCCAAAGTAAATAATCGACATCGTTGCGCCGAAAGTGATTTAAAGTGCTGGCAGGGATATCATGGGCCCGTGGCTAAATGATAACAGCCGCACAGGTCGATCGATTAGGTTAAGCTAAGCTTGCCGCGGTTGGTCTGTGGATGGGTGACCATACTTACATACCGAGACCCCTCCGTGCCTCGGAAAGCACGTTAAGCCGTTGGTCCCGGCTCATTCGTAGATCTTTGACAGTCGTTACGGGTCGTCAGTAGCCCGAAAGTCTGACAACCAGTCTTACCTAGGGGTATCGTATTACCCAGTAACTGGGTTGTGGAGGTCAAATAGGCAGTCGCTCCATGTAAAATACTGGTATTCGGCTGCATCCGGTTAGATTGGAAGCCGACCCCAGCATAGTTGGGAAAAGGCTAGGCAGATGATGATGAGGGATATCATCTTGAAGGTCTAACGTCGTGCGCAGCCTTATCTTGGGCGCACTCTAGTATACGGAGTTCAATATAATAAAGTGCCAGCTTATACTTAGTAGCTTACCACTGACGTATGGCCTGCCGTACCTACTTAAATAGGCTTAGAAATAAACCTAAATGTACTCATGGAGTATTACAAAATCTTTGTTTTATTTTTTTTTATTTTAGAAAACTTGTAAATAAAATCCTAAACCTACAGATTTGATTGATTTAGTAATTTTAATTACCAACCGGTATTGATCAAATCTGTAGGCTTTTTTAAAATATTTCAGGTTAATTTAAATGATAGATATCTCGAAACTGAAAATGAATGAGGCAATGAATAAAGCTTTAACATGGAGAAGTACCTATTGAAAAATTATTTTAAAATTAACTTTAAACATAGGTTATTATTTTAAAGTATTATCATAAGTATAAAATAAGTGTATAGTGAAAGCCTATAATTTAATCGCATTAAAAATTATCAATAAACTAACATTGGCAAAAAAATAAACACTCTTTCATTTTGTATCTTAATTAGGGTATCCAGCTAATTCGTATTTTATCATCAACCTATATTTATGTACTTTATGTACACCAGAAAATGCATAACAAAAAAATACGATTATTATTACAAAACATACAATGGGCGGCCCTATCGCTTTCTGCGATTTCCTTAATTAAATGATATGGTTTTCTTATTTAAATCCTTTAAAATTATTTTTCTGAACTGTATTTTTGTGCGTAAAGTATTGTAGGTATTATATGTAGTATCTTTATTTGGTAATATTTTTTTTTTTTAAGATCTAGTCTATGAATTATATAGCGTATACCCGTAAAAAAGTAAGATATGAAAAAAAAAATGGATTTAGAATACATTTTTATCTTTTTTTTTTTCGAATCCTGTTTCTTACGGACAATCTTCACCTCTACCGCTGACTACAGGTTAGACACCCATTCATTCTTCAGAAGCATTAACCGATGCGTTTTATTTCCTTCAGAATCTATTGCCTTCAGCACCATCTAGGATTGGGTACTAAAAGCTGTAATTAAACTGCTAAATTATCAGTTTTGCATAACATCTTTGTATGAACAAAACTATCATGGCGTAATTTTGTGGTCTCTTAAAAATCTGCATATTTTCTTTAAAAAAAATGTCAGTTAAACATTGCAAGTAAGACATGAGTCTCTTTAATTACAGTAATTATTTTTTTTAATAATTTTTATTCATGACCATAAATAAAAGTTTTTCAGTCAAATACATAGATGAAAAACAGTTGAATTTAAATCTGTGTTACCACACGAAACACTTATTTTACCAATGTCAAATATCTTTATCGCCATGCAATAATTTTTATAACACATTTGCTCGTAAAAGGTCTCTTACTGCACCAATTTCAATATCGTAATGTATCTCATTACGTACTTGTGCGTAATTGTAATGTAAAGCGCACGGTTTATCAAGATGCTCAGTCTAAAACGAACGGTACTTTTAAAAATTTTAGCAAAGAGTTTTTATGTCAGAAAAATGCTCAACATTTAATGAATAAAATTAACTTTGGGAGATAAAATATAATAAATAAACATTTAATTCTTTAATTTAATTAATTTTGACAATTAATTACAACCATTTATCTGTAACAAAAACACAAAAGTATTAATTTGCTTTATTAGTAATACTGGCGGTTTTTTGTGCCTTTGCCATAAACAAAAGACGCTGATGCGCGCGCATCGCTAATTTATGAAAAAGTAAAAATTATTATTATTAAAAATTATTATTTTATTTATTTCCTCACAAATGTGTTATAAAAGGTCGTATGACATACGTGCGGTTTGATAATTACAGCCTCTGCTTTCTTGCGGCGATAAGTCCCCTCTTTGAGGAGTGGCTAGAGAGGCGCCACGGCGTCCTCACCTTCCACCTGACGCAGGTCCTCACCGGACACGGCTGCTTCGGGAGGTTCCTGTTTCGTATAAGGCGGGAGGAAACGCCCGGGTGTCACCATTGTGTGGATCGCCCGGAGGACACGGTGGAGCATACATTGGAGGTCTGCCCGGCTTGGGCAGAGCACCGCCGCGTCCTCACGGCGGCGATCGGCGGCGGCGATCTCTCGCGTGCGGCCCTGGTCCAGGCTATGGTACGGAGCGAGAGTGCATGGGAAGCCGTCACCTCCTTCTGCGAAGCAGTAATGCTTGCGAAGGAGGAGGCGGAACGCGTGAGGGAGAAGCAATCTTTGCGCCCTCACGCCCCTAATCGCCGCAGGAGACGCCTTGGGCGTCGGGAGTCAAGAGCTGACTCCCGGCCACCGTAGGCGCGGGCTTGCAGACGGCGAGCAATGGGCAGTTCGCCGTCTGGTAAGGACCAGGCTCAGGTCGACGGCGCGTTGTATTCCACGCGCTCCTCAAAGAGATGTCAGCAGTGACGGGGCCCACTGGGGCCGATGCTTGCCAGGGTCGCGGGTTGTTCGAAAGAGTTACCGTGGCCCTTGGCACAGGCAACTGAAGGAACACGGGTGGGTTTTAGTCAGTAAAAGTCTGACACACCCTCCCGTTCCGCCCAGAACGGGAGAAGTTATTTGATAATTTCCCACCCAAAAAAAAAAAAAAGCCTCTGCTTTCTTATAGCCCTCACCTATGGCTCGGGCTAGCAATATCGCCTCAGCTGTAATTTTCAACTTACCGCACTTATATCATAATGTACTATAAATTGTTCACAGGTTTTCCTAGAGTCAATTAGTTTCCACGGAAAAATCGGCTTTGGCAAACATTTAGCACGTCAAAAAGAAATACAATTTTATAAAGCGAATGAGGTTGGTATTTCCAATCCGACTTCTCGGAGAAGAAACACAAAAACAAACTTACACGCTGTATTTTAAAGTCTATACAGTATTTTGGTCAGATGACGAGGACCATGCAGATCAGTGTCTGACATGGTCCTTTGAGAAAAGAACCACACAGATTTGAGTGGACTTATCCAGTAAAAGATATTTGACGTTCGACGACACCCGAAAGTGATAACAACTATGACATAACTTCATTAATATCTCAAACGAAATCCCGAATCTAAACAACACAACTTAATTCCTAATGAATAGCGTCCCATGCTCCAAACAAGAGCAATATGTACCCTGTCTAGTTTCTAAAACGCTTTGCATTTAGTTCCAACGCTGATTGTGGGGCACAGGACCTGAATGTATAACTAAGTGTGTCACAAATTAATTTATAGAAGCTACCGGCTTGTAGAAGCATGTACATGGATTTAGATTATATATGTGTGAGTTCTTTTTTGTATAATTTAAATAAACTACTAGCTTCTGTCCGCAACATCGTCTGTTTTTTACCTCTTTATAACATATTACGAGTAGTACCTATAGGAGTAGATATAATTCGTACCGCTACAGTACTGTAACGTTATATTTAGAACATTATGATGATAACGGTATGATTCCGTTTAGAAAAGATCAGCAGCCTAATCGCGTAACACACTCTCTATTACTCTCAATTTGAAGCATTTTGAAGCATATTGCCAATCCATTGCGCCATATGTTCGAAAAATGTGCCTGCTCAACAACGTAATTAATGCAATGAATGTTGTTGAACTCTCAAAATGAAATCCACTGCTACTGATAGTGCGTTACGCAATTACCCTGCAGACTAGACTTTTTTCTAACCGCCTTCAAAAATATGAGGAGATTCTCAATTCGTTGGAATCTTCTTTTTCAATTTACGTTCAGCGATAATTCTTAACCACCGATTTGGGTTTTCTTTTATTGGAGAGGGATCCTTTTTCCACTACCTACTCCGTTGGTTGAGAGTGATGTAAGCACGACTGTTGAGCTTGGGATGCTTGGTTCGATTCACATTTCGGGAATTTCCAATAGGAAGATCTCAGTCTCTCGGAGACTACATTTGAGCCCGAATAATACATATATGAGAATACAACGTTCCCACTGCTGGGACACCAGCATCGACCAGGGTTGGTAGATGTCACATGTCTTTGAATTTTTGATTCTAGAATATGCCGGTTTCTTCACGATATGTTCCGTCTCCGTTCTTAGAGCAGTGGTGATAATATGAATTTCACAAAGTAAAGCCTCTGGCTGGGTTCAAACCCAATGTTCAAACACACTCGTAATTCGGGCGATACTTATAATAATAAATAATTATTATTATAAGTATCGCCCTGCTGCAGGCATAAGGGCTCCCGCAGATAAGCGCGACGTGACGGTGCGACACGATTCTGGTAGGACAAATTCCGCCAATTTTTCATAGAAATTGTTCTACTAGTGTCGCGTCGCTCTTGTCTGCGGGGGCCTTAACGAAGCCTATTTTTATTGCTCCATTAATGCCTACAAACCTTAATTGATGTTTGTATACGAAAGAATGACGCAAATTATGGAGATAATGAACTTGGTCTTGACCGGTATGTTATTAGCATAGCAACATAGCTAAGATAATTTAGAGAAGTATAATAAATATAATCACAATGTTTAATGACTGGTAATAATGACCAAACCAGTAATTTTGATAGATAACTAGATTTATTAGGTACTTAGTTACTTTATTTTTTATTTATGTTTTTTTACACACGGCTCTACACATCAATCTGTGCATTTCCAAATTTAGCTAACCTTGCATACTCGCTGCATCCGATTAGACTGGAAGCCGACCCCAACATAATTGGGAAAAGGCTAGGCAGATGATGATGATGGAGCAAGTGGGCGTCGACGGGCGCTTAACTGTGAAAAAAAGGCTTACCGTCCAAGAACGCGTTGAGCACAGAGAGTGTGCAAGGGACAGGATACTGGGCTAACAATCTGTGGCTCCTATTACGTCTGCAATGTGTCGGAGAAAAAAGATGGGACAGTTCGTCGTGTAGTTCTGGGGAATCACTACTATTTACTACTACTTGAATGTACGGTTCGTGCGGTTTATCGTACAGTCAGAAGTCAGCTTATACTGGTTATGTATAGCTTGATATGTACCCATGCGTATTTACATAAGTACGAATACAATAAGTTCCTACTTACCTGACTAACACGGTTAATGAAGACAGAAGTAATAAAAACTGTAATTTTTACATCATCAGTACCAATTCATGGCCGAAACATAACTGAAAAAAAAAACCTAAACAAATTATAACTACAGCTTTGTTTACGCATCGAAGAATTCACATGAAAAAAAAATTATCGCATAAAAGTAGTTAATTTAATATTTGTATGACCTACCAGTTGTTGTTCCGGGTCTGGATGTTGGTGTATGTGAGCTTAAAATAAATGTTTGTAAACGCACCCACTACCCATACAGGAGGAATTCCTAGGCAACGATTTAAAAAAAGAAGGTATTTTTTTGGGTTCATAAGCCTTTGATAGCTGTCTACTGCTGGACAAAGGCCTCTCCAATTATATGCCATCTTGGCTACTCTCATTCACCAGCTAAGTTATCCCGCGAAGATCGATGTTTTTGATTCCTGAAATGAATTTGATATTACTGTCTTTATAAGTAATATACTAAAAGTTAGTAGCTAGGAAGGTTGACTGTGGTAGTTGGTGATGTTCCTCAGAAAAGTCAAGTGCCGTAGTACCTATTCGAAACCGGCGTGCGTGTATGTGCAGATATATGAACGTAAATGAATTAAAAGGAATACCGTGAAACGGGGTGAATAGGAATGCAGGGGTGAATCGGGACGAAACTTTAAAATGGATTTTAACATTGAAATAATATCGTTTTTTGCCAAAAATGTCTCTAATGTGTTTACAATGTGTTTGCGACAACGGGTCAGCCACATATGTTGAATGTTGTACATCAAAATATCGTCGACCGTAGGTTCAATTGCTGTAAGGGACAAAATACCCAAAATGAGTTGAGTATACAGTTTTGTTCAGAATTTTTCGCTCTATCTAATGGTGAATATAAAAAAATTCTAGCTTAAAAAAAATGTCCCTTACTCTAATGATTTTTGGATCCAAATTTAGAATCAGCCCCATAATAACAATGTATCTGAAAAACTATGCAATATAGGAACTTAAAATGGTGTAATTATCGCCACCAATCCACTTCAAATAAAGTAAGGGTCTTCCCAATCAATGAATTACCATTACATGGTTTATTTTTTAAGAAACAATAATAAAACTGGCCTTACACTAATGTCTTTGTTGTCTCAAAAAATAAATATCATCCATACTTTAAATGGATTGCACGAGTTTTGACATAGTTGTCCCTTACCCCAATTTGCATTGTCATACTTTAAGCAGTGTCAACGTTACACCTATTTGAATCGAATTATTGCACTATTACCATCCTTTTCTATCTCACAACGTCTTTCTGTGTGCAAAAGAGAGGATAGTACCAATGCGAAAGCAGCGCGCGGGCATGAAAAAGTGGTATCAGTGCGAGTTCATATGTCGTTAAAAACAACAAAAATAATGGCTTTTTGGGAAAACGAAGTGCTCTGGCCCCTTGAAACTTTGTAGTAGGGTAGTAGGTTTCAAGGAGTCAGTGTACTTAATTTAGCTAAAAAAACCATTATTTTTATAAATAAATGATAGAAGGGTTAATTTCCGGACGACAAATATTTTCGAAATTCATTCGGCACTTTTTAGTTGATTTATCAGAATTTTTTTACAAAGTTTCAAGGGGCCAGAGTACCAAAAAGCCATTACTTTTGTTATATTTTATAAATAAACAATAGAAGGGGTAGTTTCCGGATGATAAATGTTTTCGAAAATTATTTGGCACTCTGTAGTTGATTTTCCAGAAAATTTTTACAAAGTTTCAAGGGGCCAGAGAACTTAATTTTGCCAAAAAGCCATTATTTTTGTTGTTTTTTTTTATAAATAAGCAATAGAAGGGGTAGTTTCCGGATGATAAATGTTTTCGAAAATCATTCGACACTCTTTAGGTGATTTATCAGATTTTTTTTACAAAGTTTCAAGGGACCAGAGCACTTAGTTTTGCCAAAAAGCCGTTATTTTTTATAAATAAACAATAGAAGGGGTGGTTTCCGCATGAAAATTTTTTTCGAAAATTGTTCGGCTCTATGTAGTTGATTTTCCAGAATTTTTTCACATGGTTTCAAGGGGCCAGAGCACTTAATTTTGCTAAAAACCATTATTTTTGTTGTTTTTTATAAAATAAGTAATAGAAGTGGTAGTTTCCGGATGATAAATGTTTTCGAAAATCATTCGGCACTCTTTAGTTGATTTATCAGAATTTTTTTACAAAGTTTCAAGGGGCCAGAGAACTTAATTTTGCTAAAAAACCATTATTTTTGTTGTTTTTTATAAATAAACAATAGAAGGGGTAGTTGCCGGATGATAAATATTTTCGAAAATCATTCGGCACTCTTTAGTTGATTTTGCAGAAATTAGTCAAAAAGTTTCAAGGGGCCAGACAACTTAAATTTGCCAAAAAGCCATTATTTTTGTTGTTTTTTATAAATGTAATCTGATTAAATTGTTCCCTTTTTATTATTTAGATAATCACTCTATATTTTTTTTTCTAATGCAATAATAACAATATGTTACAATGATATGTCTTATTAATCGTAATTAAGGTTTATTATTTTTATATATCTTTTTATATTTTTTTTTTTATATCTTTCATTATTTCGATTTTTTGCATATAAGAAAGTAGTAGAGCAGCCTTTTCTACTTTTGGAATTCAAACGTTTGGAATTTCAGCTACATGTTTGGTCGGGATTGTGCGCGGTTTTTGCAGCTACTCTTTTATTTGAATAAGAATTCAAAGTAAGTATAGGTAAAATTGTTACCATTTTTTTAATAATTTGATTTTAATAAGATGTTTATTAAAATCAAATTATTAAAAAAATGGTAACATAAATAAAACAATTATTAATAAAACAATTTTTATACAATAAAATAAAAATTGTTTTATTCAAACTAATACAAATTTGCTATTACAATGTACAAACATTGCATGTAAGCGACATACAAAAAAGCACACACACGGTTCTAATACATTTTCATGTCTTTTAAATGATTTCTTATAACGATTTCCAAATTTAAGATATCCGTACGTCAAAAGTGTGTACTTCATTTTCTGTCAAAAATCTCTTTACATTGTATTTTTTTCAAAAATTTATTCAACATGTCCTTTACACTATTTTTTCATTAATAGATTGGATCCAACGTAGAGGTCAATTTAATGTAAGGGACGGGACTACAAGATACTTGGGCAGTAAGGGACATTACTAACAAAATACGTTGTTGTAAGGGACATCTATTTTCTTAAATAGCTAACTCATTTAAATAAATGTTAGACATGTAGATAGAGCACTAAAATACAAGTTTATGTGTGAAATCAGACCCGAAAAAGGTTAATAACAAAAAAAGTTATGGGCGATTTAGTCCGAAAAAAAACTTTGTCGGCCTCTCCTGAAAAATCGTATTTTGTCCCTTACAGCAATTGAACCTACGGTCGACGATATGCAGGGTCTGTCCGGCAAAGAGCTAGAGTTAAGTTTATTTATGGAGAACTATGATGTTCAGGTGTTATGTTTGACTGAACACTGGTTGAAAGAACATGAAGTAGTGTTTATCAATGATGATAACTTTACCGTACAGAGTGCATTTGTGAGAAAAAGTGCTATTCGCGGTGGCTCTTTAGTTCTTGTTTCAAACAAGTTGAAATGTAAGCAACGTTTAGATTTAGTTAATCTTTCAATTGAGCGCACTATAGAGTTGTCTTGTGTTGAACTTGAGCGATACATTATAATTTGCGTTTATCGACCCCCCTCTGGGGATTTTATTAGTTTTGAATCGGTAATGGAGGATTCTCTCAATAGGTTGAAATCAAGTAACAAAAGTATTATTTTATGCGGAGATTTCAATATTAATATTTTAGATGTTACTCCATTAAGTATTAGACTTCTCAATTTGTTTAAGTCTTATAATTTAATTAACTTGTTTTTAGAACCTACTAGAATCACGGCGTCTTCGTCAACCTGTCTTGATAATATATTTAGTGTTTTTGATGCCAAAAACAAATTAGTCTTAACTGACTTAACGTCCGACCACTGTGGTTTATTAGCTAGCTTCCCCATGCCATTACATAAACAGCCGCGTAAAATTGAATGCAGGCCTTATACAGCTGCCCGTTGTAAAATGTTTAAAAATAATATAGCTCATAGAATTACACCATCTATAGTAGAACACGAGAATCCTAATGAAATTTATGGTGCCCTTTTTGATGTTGTGCAAAAAGAGTACCAATATACTTTCAAGACCAAAACTATTAATATTAATGGATCCTCCGTTGGCTTTAACCAATGGGCTACTCCGGGTATTTATAAAAGTAGAGCGAGACTATACGAGTTATATGGTTTGAAAAAATACAGGTTTGACACTCCTTTCCTAGAGTATGTCAAAAATTATTCAAAATTATTTAAAAAGATTAGTGTTTTTGCTAAATCGAAATTTTTAAGCGATGCTATTAAAAATTCTAATAATAAAGTAAAAACGACTTGGAAAATTATTAACAATGAAACTGGTAAATCGGTTAAACAAGAAAAACTACTTGAGATTATGGTAGATAATAAATTAGTTAATAAAGCCGCTGACGTAGCTGAAGATTTTAATGAGTTTTTTGCCAACATACCTATAACTACGACTCGCTCCTTAAATTCGTCCCCGTCTAAAGCTGAAAGCCTTTTGCATAGTAGTGTACCTAAATGTATTCGTTTATTTAGTTTCGAACATGTAACCCCACATGATGTAGTTAATGTTTTTAACCTACTAAAGTCTAAAAACACCGGTGACTACTGGGGCATCTCCATTAAACTTTTAAGTAATATAATAGACATCGTAGCCCCCTATCTAGCTGTTACTTTTAATAAATGTGTTGATTTAGGAATTTTTCCTGACCTCATGAAGAGTAGTAAAGTCATACCTTTATTTAAATCAGGTAATAAAAACGACGTTGGTAATTTTAGGCCTATTTCCATCTTACCTGCATTTAGCAAAATATTTGAAAAATTAATACTCAAGCAGTTGCTAAGACATTTTAATTTAAATAGCCTCCTTCATAATGAACAGTATGGCTTTACAAAAGGTCGTTCGACTACAGATGCGGGTGTTGCTTTGCTGAAACACATATTTAACGCATGGGAGAGCTCGCAAAATGCTATCGGAGTTTTCTGTGATCTTTCCAAAGCCTTTGATTGCGTGCACCATGACACGCTTTTGCGTAAACTAAGTCATTACGGTGTCCAAAACGAAGCTCTCAACGTAATAAATTGTTATTTACATAATAGGTTCCAATGTGTAGATGTTAATGGTGTGAAATCTTCCGCGCTACCAGTTCAGTTAGGTGTACCGCAAGGCTCAATACTGGGTCCATTCTTGTTCTTAGTGTATATTAATGATTTACCATTCCATTTAAAGGGAATCTGTGACGTTGTACTGTTTGCTGATGATACATCTCTTATTTTTAAAGTAGATAGGAATAGACAAGATTTTGACGACGTAAACAGTGCACTCTCAATAGTTACGGATTGGTTTACGTCAAATAACCTAGTTCTCAATGCCAAGAAAACGAAATGTGTAAAGTTCGCCTTACCGAATGTTAGAAATCTAGGACCCAACATCGTCTTAGATAAAGAGGCGCTTGAAACTGTGAGTTCGGCAGTTTTTCTGGGAATAACAGTAGATGCCAAACTTCAGTGGGGACCACATATATCGAGCCTAGCAGGAAGGCTCAGTTCGGCTGCCTACGCCGTCAGGAAAGTAAGACAGTACACTGACGTTGATACAGCTCGTTTAGTATATTTTAGTTATTTTCACAGCGTTATGTCCTACGGTATTCTGCTGTGGGGCAAAGCAGCTGATATACAAAATATATTTGTCCTTCAAAAACGAGCTGTTCGAGCAATTTACCAGCTAGGTGCTAGAGTTTCTCTAAGAGATTTTTTTAAAGATATTGGTATTCTCACGGTTGCATCACAATTCATCTTTGCCAACATCTTATATATTAGGCAAAATATACACTTGTATACTAAAAACAGTGATATTCACAATGTTAACACCAGAAATAAGGACAAACTACGTGCTCCCTTTCACCGGCTTCATAAGGTTCATAACTCATTTGTTGGTCTTGGTATAGCCTTTTATAACAAGCTACCCTCTTCTTTGCTAGATTTGCCTTTTAATGCATTTAAAGCTCAAGTAAAATCTAACCTTTGTTCAAAGGCATACTATTCTATCAACGACTACTTAAACGATAAGAATAGTTGGTCGCCCTGATTAACTCAAGACAATGTTTATGTTCTTTCTCCAGAATTAATTTACAAAGAATTACTGATAGGTTATATGAGCTCATTATACAATTGTTTTTTTATTGGGCTGTATAAGTCAAATCAGTTTAATTTAATTTTAATTTTATTATTGACATAATCAACCCATTGCAATGTTTTCTAATGAGTTGATTGCAATATGTGGTTAGCTAGTGACCTCGACAATTGATCATATAATTCTTACCTGAGCAACCGGCAGCAAGTTCGTCATGCTCCCTTAGATGTCACTGCTTGCGGTAGCGTCGGGGGTCGGGTTGTCTCCTTCCCTCAAATATGGCGAGGGGGGTAATGGCTGACCTTTGCGTTATGCTCGTGAACGGGTGCTGCTTGTGGTGACTGGTCGTCTTGCTGACCATGGTTTTATCATTGTTATCATTATTAATAACTTGTTAATTTAGTTTCCTAATGTTCCTAGTTTATCATTTGTGACTTCAAGCGACAGCTATGTAAACTGAACCCAGCATTGCATAAATATGTTAGCGGTCACGCCCTTTATACCTGGAGGCTTTTATTTAATTTCCATTTATTAATTTTTGCTTGAGTACGTATAGTTTTTTATTGTATTTCTTGGTATATTGGCGTTGCCAGCTGGCATATGGCAAATAATTTAATTTAGCGTTCTGTGTCTTGTAATGTTAATTGCTTTGCATACCTTGTATTGTATTCAGTCAAGTATATTTTCTAACTGAACAGACAGCTGTGCTGCTGGGGAGTTTGTTGCGCCACTTCTTCTTCCCAGCGAAAGCACTAGGAAGTGGTGAAGGGCGGGCGTTTTGGGGGACTGTCTTTTGTAATTTTGACGTTCGAAAAGTGCTGATTCTCAGCCTAGTTTGAATAAATGACTTTTGATTTTACAGTATTATAATTAACGATACGATCAAAAAGTATCTAGATATTATGTTTCTTTCCAAAAATATAATTTAAAAAATATCGTTACGTTATTTAATATTAATTAATTAATTATTGTTAATTGTCCAGTTATCCTCTAAAAGTCTAGAGGTTAACTGGATATTTTATGCAAAGATAGATGGTAAACACTACGAATATGTAAAGCTAAATTTTATTATTCTCTTTATTTTAATGTAAAGAATCTGAAACTAACGATATATTAACCAAGCATAAACAATAAACTTGATTTTTCTAATTTTATGAGAAGTTGTTAATGGCGGCTTGTTTTAAAATTAGAATCGTCTGGCAAAATTGCCCAAAAAATATTTTTTTCTGCAAATAATTATGTAAATCATGCTATTTTGGTCCCTTCATTGGGCACGTGATTTGGTTCTCTATATCCGAATAAATAAATAAAGCAAGTCTGTTGCAATGTTGAAATTTGTCAAAGTTTAAAAACTGATTTGCAGTTTTTTAACTAATCTGACAAATTTCAACATTGCAACAAGCATTGCGATAAGGAAGAAGCGAGCAATTGCAATTGTCAATTTTTAAGTGATTGATACAAATTGATGGGCAAATTGATCGTCTACAAAATGCAATTTAAGCGATTGATAATAAATAATACTACAATTTACAATTGATTGCAATTTACCGTTTCGGGGGCTCTTATCGTTTTAACTGGAAAAATCTTGGGACCCTTCATACGAAATGACTCTTCTTGGCCTATTAAAAATACCTTTTTAATTTTGAACACCCTAGATTGTCATAATTATGGGAAGAAGATAGTCAATCTTGTCCACCAATCTAATAACATTATACCTACTGGAATCTTTGCATGACCACCAAGCGTGATGACGGTGACGGAAGCCTGTCCTATAAAGGCGCGTTCATAAAAACAGTCATTGACATGCCCGTGTTAATTAGCCATCGACGAAATGCTAATTGCTTACTATAACGGATATGTTGGGATGTAGATATCTAATAACGCAAGCAAGTTTTATTTTTTTTCTCCTTAACACAGGTTTCCATAACCTAGCTACGAGAGAAGTGCTCACCCACACGTTTGTAGGAATAATTTAATTTTTTTAAACTGTATTTTTAACGTATACTACAATCCCTTGTTTTGAGTAAATAAATATTTTTTTTTTTTACAGCACAGTAAAGCTGTGACCGAATGCATGATGGGCAAGGTTTGTCCAAAGAAACCAGGGCCGTCCAAATGCGCGTTGGGTTGACGATATCGTCAGTCGCAGGAAACACCTGGATGAGGGGCGCACGGAACCGGGAAGTATGGCAGATGAAAGGAGATCTCAACACCTCTCACCCTTGTATTTATATATATATATATTTATATATATATTTATATATACAAGTTTTAGTATATGCAAAACCCGAAACACGTGTCTAGTATTTTTTTATTAATTTATTAATCTATGTACAAAATGTCAAAACTGTGTCATAAAAAATCACAAAGTTATAAGCTTGTTATGTTACCTGCTTGTCCGTACAAAAATATGGTTACCAGTTGCCACGTGCCAACGGCTGCCCAGCCGTGACCCGTGTTTTGCGCATATGATTGCGGATATGTGCAGACGCCAGCACATCAAGCTACCCGAAATTGTCAATTTTTTCCAATCAACTTTGAACCTTAGGTTTTAGCAATAAAGTTGAAAATCTATTAAAGAAATTCAACAAATTGTAGTAGCTGGCTTCTGTACTTAGTGTAGCTCGGTGTCCAACTTGTAACCTTTTTTAAATTTTTGGAACAAAATATACATGGTGTAAAAATTATAGGAATCGATTCAGTTTGCAATATACTAAAAATTAAGTGTTTTATAGTGTGTTTGTGTCTAATCATCGCGCTGTGCAGTTCAACATTTGTTTACCGTAAGTAATATGATACTTCTGATTCATAACAAATAGTAAGTTTTAGACATTACATATTGTTTGTATTCGTAAATGTTTTATATAGGCGCCATAGTCTGCACAAAACACCTAATCTTAATGTTTTAATGCTTTTAGAATAAGATCTGAATGTCATTTATCTGTTGTGTTTATGTTTAAATAAAGAAATTTCGAAATCAAAAAATCAATATACTAAAAATAATGTTGTATATATATTATAAGTATAAATATATATTCTATATATTAAAGTAAATCGCATGTATGGGTTTATAACCTATGTATTAATTTGTGTACCTAGTTTTAATAGTTTTTTTTTTATCATTGTTCCTCTCAACCAAATCACCTGCCATCTAATCTTTTCACCACCCTTGGTTGAAAGGGAATGCCTTAGGCATTAAGTTTGCCTTTATACCTATTTGTGCGAAAAGTTTAAATAAACAAAGGGGAAGCCTAGCAGTAGCAGATTACGGACTGAAATGATGACAGTGATGGTAATGATAGCACAGTGCGTGTCTAATATTTTATATGTGCAATAGTTTACCTAACGCTTTCCTAGATGGCGTTGGGATCGAAATAGATCACGCTATAGATTCGTTACCGTGCAAGCCACATACAGGATGTCCCTGGACGTAAGGATCAAATCGAATCCCTTATTCGATTTGATCCTTACTTCTAGTTTATTTCCAAACTTTTTAACCCTGAGAATGTCGGTGAATTTTTTTACGGATCTAAAATTATGATCAATTTTTGTTTTTTGTCACTTCGCATAGTGCTTAGCGAAAAAAATAATAAAAAAAAAACTATCAAGGCTATCAATTTTTTTTTTTTTTCAGGACGTTTTAGAAGAGTGGTAATACTTTCTTGTGGTAATACTTTTACGCAGCTAGAAAACATCAGGTTTCAATAAGAAAAAAAAACATTTACGGGAAAATTGAATAACATTTTATTCAATTTTCGAGATAAAATTTTATTCAATTGCACCGATTTTCTCAAGGTCAAAACGTTTAGAAATGACCTTGCCCACGCCCCTATTCGATTTGACCCATATTTTCAGGGACAGCCTGTATAGTTTTGGATTTTTTGTTAGCGCGTTTCATTATGAATTAAATTGTCCTAATAGGAAACAGTTTGTGTTTCATTGGGTATTCTCACCTTCGTACCTTGAAAACCTGATCAGTGCATTACGAAGACTGTGAAATTACTTTTAACCAGGTTTTGCCCTCAACTTCGTCCGTGTGTTTTAACATATCGTATGACACTTGGCCATCGGTTTTCTATCAGTGAAAGAAATCGGATCAGTAGTTCCGAAGATTACCCTCTACATACGAACTCAAACATTTTACGGCTTTATAAGATTAGTATTTAAAGATTATGTGGATTAGTATTATCTATTTACATTTTTTACAATTTTCTAGGTAATTCTAAAGAATCACTATACCCTGCTGTTAGAAATTATGACATAAGCGTTCATAATCTCAGATAATTTAGATTCATCTCTAATCTACTTTAGAGAAATGTATCCTATGTTGATTTTTGAGTGACCATTTGAAACAAAAAGGTCTTAATAAGCTTTTGTTTGCAATGGAATTTGAACTTTGTAACGTATGAAATTCAGTTTGTTGTTCCATAACTTGATAATTATTTAAAATTCCTGGCTCTAATATAGATAGTTAGAAGATATTGCATTTTGAATAAAACTGCCTTTTTTTGCCTTTCTATGTAATTATGGTAGAAAATTCGATTTTTTTTGTTCCCAGCAACTCAATCAATTTTCGATATAATTATTGTATCAAAAACACATGGCTAACGTCAGCTGTCATCTGTTAACTGCTAATAGATTACTTATAACTGTTATACTATACTAACCTGTTTTGTAGGACCGTTCGTTGGGTGCTACGAAACTGTAATATTTATGTCCTATTCAAGTCACGGTCTATCCATGTGGCAAATTTCATCCAAATCCGTCCAGTCGTTTTAACGTGAAAGCATAACAAACAAACATAAGTAAAAAATCAAATCTTTTCCCTTTTATAATATTAGTTTAGATAATCCAATTACAGGCACTTTTAACTGTCAAGGGGTCGGTCAGTCAAAGATATGAAGCTAGTTTTCTGCGATCCTTTTATAAAAGTTAATAATTATTAGTAAATCGTTTCGTCCAGAAACAATGGCATTTTGAGCAATTAATTAAACAATAAGACGAATAATATCATACAATCCACAAAAATCCATGCGCAATTAAAATAAATTTGTTCAAATCAGGAAGAGATTTAGCACTTTTTGGAGGAGATTTAAAAGAATGAAATCAGTTAATGAAACATATTTCTATAGCTTACGCAAGAGTCGTGATATTGCTATTATTCTAGCGCAAACTTTGCTACCGGGGTAACAAAGTTCAAAAGAAGTACATTTTTTTTAATTTAATTTATTTACGTCACACACAGTGATCCAAATGTATATTAGTGTACTTGAAAATGATGTTAGCAACTAAAGAATGCCACAGTAATACTATAATATATAACTAAATTAAATAAGTAAAGTAGGTACACACTGCAAACCTATTCGGTTTATGTCCTACACTCACATATAGCTGTGTCAGTATGATTAGTTCGAGCGAGCTCTGTTTTTTATTAGTGTGCTTATGTCGCACCAATAGACAATAACTATTATATAATACCAATGTATAGTAATGAATAACCGTCCATTCTGATCAGTTTCGTATAGGGTCTTAGCATCATGCTAAGCAATGGCCGTTTTGCGTGGGTGTGACGCATGAAACTCAGTCAGTTATGATTAGGTACTATACATCGGTATACTAGTTATTGGCATATGTCAGTATATGATACGCACACAAGCAGTTTAGCATTTGCTATTCGTACCTGTTTGACGACCGACTCATTCATTTACGCACATACAGTCCGCGCGCGAGCTCCGAGGAATCGGTGGCTGAGGAAGCGGGCGGGTGTGCGCCGCGCCCGACCGTCGCTCCATCCCCCGCACTCTCCCAGTACTAGTGTCGACCTTGATGCGAGAACACGCTTATCGAGTCATTTTTAATTTTGCGATAGTAGGTAGTGTTATTTTCTACTATAAATAGTACTGCATTTATAATTATGTTGTTTTGTCACGATGTAATGCGATTACCGCCTTATATGTGCGACTTGAACCCAATAGAGCTCGCATGGGCAAAAGTTAAAAGGCTCGTGAGGGAACACAACATTACTTCAGATTTTTCTCTGACGAGACTGAAGGAGATCACCGAAAAAGCTATCACGCATGTCACAAAAGAAGATTGGTGTGGATATGATAAACATGTTTTAGCATTAGAGGAACATTACTGTCAAAGGGATGGCTTAATGGAGAATGTTGTCGACTCATTTATTATTGAAGTGCGTGAGGAGAGTTTATTTTCATCATTTTTATTTTATTTCAAGTACATAATACCCTCATAAAATGATTTCATGAAGTAAGTACACTCGCGCGGAGGCTCAAGATGTATTAGTATCGACAGTGCAATACCGACTAAATCACAACTCTAGCTCATTACGTCAACATTCCTTATCATTCCTCGGAGCTCGCGCGCGGACAGTAGTGATAATAACCCGTGTGTGTGGGATGAAAACCGAATAAGTTTGCAGTGTGTACATAAAATCAAATTGTTAAAGAAAATCATAAGGTAAAAAGCAATCATCTTTAAATTCATTAAAATATTTAAAATCAATTTTAAAATAATTAAAATGAATAGGTATCAATTAAAATGAAGACATTGATTAAATGATCACTGTGCCTTCTCAGTACATTTATGATAATCTTTTGTATGCACATAAAAATATTAATCTGTTTAAAAAATACAGTGATATCCATAATATAAATACTAGGAACAAACACAAATATGTTGTTCCTACAACAAGGCTCAAGAAAATAGGTGGCTCGTTTAGATGCCAATGTATACGTTTTTATAATAAACTTCCTAGCCACATTCAAGAACTAAGCATTAATAAATTCAAATCTTTTATAAAGCTAAAACTATGCCAGAAAGCCTATTATACTGTAAAAGACTATATTGAGGACAAAAAAGCTTGGGATTGAGCTGCTCCAATAGGTCTAGACAGTGAATGTTGTTTATTTTTTATTTTGCTGATTTACACTTTTGTTTTTTTAAATACATATATATTTATATACAGAATGACATGAACATTTACTGTTTAAAGTCTTATATTATTTTAATTATTGTGAATGTGAGGACTATGTGGATCATTGTTTCCGTTTTAATCATGGTCTGGCAGTTTGAGTGGTGTATGCGGTCTACACAAATGTCCTGTCCTTGGTATTGCTCGTCGAATCGTTGAGCTCCTTAAGTTCTGAGTTGAGCTGCACGGTTACTGACGAATGCGTGCACTGACTGCACAGGTCCACTCAGTGTGGTTCTTTCCTCAAAAGACCACTTCAGACACCAATCTACATGGTCCTCAAAGATTATATCCGGATTTTTATATACACATTGACATTGATGAATTTTATATAAACAATGACATGGATATTTACTTTGTAAAGTATCTTATTTTTATTATTATTACTGTGAGTGTGAAGACTATGTGGGTCATTTCTTTTTTTAGGTTTTCCTTCTTAGTTAGTTTTAATCATGATCTGGCAGTTTGAGTCATTTATGCGGCCTACCCAAATATCCTTTCATTGGTATTGTTCGTCGAATCGTAAGGCTCCTCAAGTTCTGAGTTGAGCTGCACGATTTTTGACAAATGCGTGCACTGACTGGACAGGTCCGCTCAATCTGTGTGGTTCTTTACTCAAAAGACCATTTCAGACACCAATCTACATGGTCTTCACATTATCTGACCAAGATTATGTCTGGACTTTAAAAGAGACTGTGACCTCTGAGTTTGTTTCGGCCTTTCTTCTCAGAGTAGTCAGATAGGAAATGCCGACCTCATCTAGTTTAAAAAAATATGATTGACATGTAAAAGTGTTTGTACAAACCTACTTACAGAAAATAAATCATTTATCATTTATCATTTATTTACAAAACAAACAAATAAATGAAAATATAAATCAATTATTTTAAAATTTCATCAATAAGTTTCAATATTAGACATATCATTGTCATATCCAGCCAGTCGATTCTGTAAAAAATCTCACCGTGAAATCATAAATGAAGTGAGCATTTAATAGTGTTAATCCCTAGCGAATGACAGCTCACTCCACGCTCACTTCACCCAAGCTTTCACGGTGAGATGGTTACAGAATCGCACGGCAGTTATTAATTAACACATCTATGAAGTAATTGCTATAATTTACCGAAGAGGTTCGTCTCAGACCGGTCGTCCGCTTACAATGTCGGCAGTTGAAGGTCTCATAGTTCTTTACGTTTAGTCGATATATAGCTGTTATACCCGACATCTACGATACAGTTGCAGTGGGTCTTTAATTCTTCAACATTGTGTACACCGAAAATGAGTTTGCCAACTGGAATCGGTAGTGTTTTGTTATTTTTCGTTTTCTTTTGCTGCGATCATGGATATGCGAAACTGGCACGTAAGTTTTCTTTTGTTTTTTTTTTTTTTTTGTTTTGGCAGTTAATTTTGAATTAGGTTTCTTATTTCGAATGCTTACTGTGAAATTTTAGATAGGTAATTAATTTTATTGGTATTAATTAATAATATTAATTAATACCAATAATATATAAATATTTTTGTGATTAATATTAATTTAATATTAATCACAAAAATATGTATATATTATTTATATTATAAATTGAAAAACTTTAATAAAAGTGACAGAAAATAACAACCAGAAATCATTATTTTTAATTTTTCAAACTTCGAATCTAAAATATTTATTGATCGCAAACCTTCATTCATCTGTCCCAACCTTACCATGTAAATAAATGTTGAAGTTATGTGAAGTTCTTCAAATAGTTCCCCAAAGTGCAGATACTGTAGAATCCACAGAATGTGTACTGCAATAAAATATTCAGATTTCCGAAAAAAATATTTTTCTGGAAAGTTGACTAAGTCCCAAAAAAATTTTTGGTTTTCTTGCTGCTAATAGTATACTAGCTAAGCGTATACTCCAACTCCTAAAACTCCACCCCTAAGACTACCGACTTACCGGACACCGGACAAAAAATCTACCAATACTTTGCTCCTTAATTGTCTCATCTCTCATTTACTAAGACATAATTATAAAGCTTAATCAGACAAGATCAAACCTAGAGCTATTTTAGTCACTAAGGTAGGTATTTCTACCTTAAAATACTTAGTCTGTTTGTGTTAGCTACCCCCTACCTTCAGGAGAAAAGGTAAAACGGAGGAAAATGTTCATATTCCCATCACCATCTTAGTAGAAAAGCCAAAATCCAGTATATTCAAGACTACATTTAAGTAGTTAGGTAATCGACAAGATCGCCATATTCACGGTCGGGTTAATGACCAACAATTAATAATTATAAATAGCTGAACTACTTGTGGAACATAACCAGAACGGTTTCTTGGCCTAAATCCATATTAAACTTAGATGTAACTTCGATTATAAGTGAATGTAACGCGGAGGAAGTCGGAGAAGGCTTTTCCAGGGTCGTAATTTAAAAGGTTTGTTGATATATAATCTAGTCTTAACGGAAGGCCCATTACCGAAATTAAAACCGTTCAAAATCTAATTGCAATCTCGTATCAGCGACAGTCAATGACAATTTTTTTTCAAAAATTTAAGGAAAATAGAGGTATTTTTGACAGATTGAGACTCAGTTCATACTGTGAACGTTCTTAAAATTACAAGAATTGCCCCTCTGTTCTCGGCCAAAATTGGCAAGAAGCCACATTATTGGAATCTCTCCCGTGTCTTCACATACCTGCCGGTCGATTCTGTAAAAATATCACCGTGAGAACTTAGGTGAAGTGAGCGGGAAGTGAGCTCTGTCATTCCGTAATGGTAGGGATTGACACTATTAAGTGCTCACTTATGATTTCACGGTGAGATTTTTACAGAATCGACCGTTTGGTCATTTTTATCTGAAACTATTTTTGTACTAATACAAAGTGACATGGATAATAATGTGACATGGATATCACCACGCAAACTGTAACCTTGAATTCAGCAAATGATTCTAGACCGTAACGGAGACATTTTCCATCGGTTATCAAAAAAAAAAATTCGCTGTTTCATAGAAAAGTGTAATATCTACGCGGCCAAAATGTATGGAACAACAATTTTTTTTTTTTTTTTGTTAATAACCGACGAACACAACAGGCGCGTTAAGAATCATGTATGTCCATGGTAACCGGCTGCACGTTGATTTCCATGCCACCCTAAATTGTAAAGAGGTATTTGTAAGTCAGTTTGTCCGGGGTATCTTTTTAGCTGATTATTACTGATTGATTGATTACTGATCCAATTGCTGCAAAAGCTGTCAGTAATTAAGCTGCAGTATTTCCGAGTGTCTATTATTTTATTACAGTTTCTACTCGCGGTAAATATAAGTAGGCCATACGGGGTCAAATTAAATTAGCTAGCTTCGCAGATATCTAAACCAATCATTACAAAAAATCATTTTATCATAAAAAGAGTTTTTTGAATGATTGTATGATTTTTTACGCAGCTCGAGTACCTGCTATTGAAAATCAGATTTCCTTTTGTGAACACTTCACATACGTTATGGGTATCAATATCAAAACACGATAAAACAACAAAAAAACAGATTTTCTAAATTCATACTTGAAGTTTTTTCGTTTTGTCTACTATACATATCGACACCCATCACATCGGCGGAGTTCCGCTAGCTAATTTAAATTGATTGTATTTTTGATTAATGTTAAATTTGGATTTCGAATGTATTAGCGACTGCTCTTTGTCGCCTGCCATTATTTCGACTGGTATGTTTAAGTACTTATCAAAATATTTCTTAAGAATTGGTCGTTTGTATTTATAATATTTCGCTATTTTTCTACTAACTTCATTGCCTGAATTATTCCGTCCATAACGATGTACAGACGCCAGCACATCAAGCTACTACAATCTGTCAAATTTCTTTAACAGATTTTCAACTTTATTGCCAAATCATAAGGTTCAAAGTTGATTGGGAAAAATTGGCAGTTTCGGGTAGATTGATGTGCTGGTGTCTGTACATATTTACGGTCTTGTTTAATGACAAATATCCTGTTCTATAATGACATGTGGTTTTAATAAAAAAAATCGATTCGTGTCATAGGATAGGTTACTATATTTTTTACTAAAAAAAAATATAATCATAATTTGATTATTTCAGGCTAGGTAATGTCCATATTTTATTAGTAACAACTTAATTATCTTAAGCCTAAATTAGTAGCAGTTATGTAGGTAGTCCAAATAAATCCGGATTTAATTAAATATAAATATATATAAATTAAATTGAATTGCAACAATACATAATAAATCTAATTAAATTGAGTTAAAACATAAATTTCATGCGGTCGAAGTCGCAAGCAGAAGCTAGTACAGACGCCAGCACATCAAGCTACTCGAAACTGTCAAATATTCCCAACCAACTTTGAACCTTATGCTTTAGCTGTAAATTTGAAAATCTATTAAAGAAATTTGACAGATTGTAGTAGCTTGATGTGCTGGCGTGTGAACCTACCTCATATTATTTGAAGTAGGTAGGTACGAGTTTTTATATTGATTATTGTACCTATATATAAATAGAGTGTAAGGGCGAATTAAAAAAAAAAAAGGTCGAATTAAGGATATTTATATGACCTAATAAGTTATTGCACGACTCATAATGCGAAACATTACAGTGCTTTACGATGGAAAAAATTGTTTTGCCTCCTTTCTGCAACTGTTTCTATTGTTATACTCCTGCTAGTACACAGAACCTTCTTAATTTGTACACCATTTTATAGATAATTTAATGGAAATCATTTCTGTACTTTACAAAAATTGATTTAATGCAGTAGAAACGAAATAAACATCAAAATATTTCCATAAAAAAATCCCGTCAATCAATTAGTGTGAAGCCTAAAAACATTGTATCATGCGAAAAAATCAATTGATTGATTTTTTTTTTTAATAGATTTGTTTCACCCATAGGAGGAACCCTATTGAAAATGGTATTTTATTCAAAGTAATTTAATTATAATGAATACAAAACTAAGTAATATCATATCTATATCTATGGTTTTTTTATACGATCAAAATGAGCATTAAGTAGGTACGCAAGCAGTGGATTTGGAATTTCCTTCAAAATCCTTCTGGTTATCATAAAAAGTGTTACGTAATTATTAATAATAATAAAAAAAAATTAAAGCCTCCCTCAATTATGAAATCGTATAATCGGGGGAGGCCTTCGGTCAGCAGTGGGATAGTACAGGCTAAAAAAAACTTATGGAAAAAATGTATATTTGGAGAAAAGGTGGGGAAATTATTATTTTAAGTTATAACTATGGGCGTCCATAAAATGTTTTGGCCGAAGAGGTAGGAAGTAGGTATATTCGTGATGATTTTATAGTAAACTAGCTGCGCCCCGTGGTTTCACCCATATAAGTCTCGATCCCGTACGAATATCGGGATAAAAAGTATTCTATGTATTTATCCTGGCTATAAACTGTCTGTGTGCCATATTTCATCAAGATTGGTCCAGCCGTTTGAGCGTGAAGAAGTAACAAACATACAAACACACACACACACACACACACACACACAAACTTTCGACTTTATAATATTAGAATGATAATTTAAATTCAAATTAGAATTAAAAAATAAGTTTAATTACTTTAACTTCCCTGTTATTGTAAAGTTACAGCTCACACGAAATAATAACATTTTACGACATATTTTTTGCTTAGTGTAAATTACAGCACTATACACAAGTACGCACGATAACATATCAACCTATACATTATATACTGACCAGTATATGCTGACTTCATATTGTAAGAAAAGCCTATATGATGTGATGGGATGGGATTTGTAGCTTGATATATGTCGTCGTGTGTACGACAGCTGTAATAGTTAAAAACAATTCGATGCAAAAACAGTTGACAAATATTATTTATTTTTATTTACCACGTATACCTACAGTACAACGTACAATATAGGCACATTCCTGGTTGTTTTTGCAATTTTTCATCTTAAGAAATGTGTTTTAGGGTTCCGTACCTTAAAAAGAAACACACACAATGAAGGGTTCCGTAGTTGGAATTAATTTATCCCAAGAACAAACTTAACATTGCAGTTGAACATCATGTGGTTATTTGAAGTTCTATTAAGTACATAGCTGCAATATTAAAACATTATAAAAAGTTTGAGTCAATCAACTCAGCCCATCGTAGTCTACTCATACCCTAGTCTGGACATAGGCCTCTCCCAGGCTACACCGTATGACCCTGTCTTCCGCTTCCAGTCCGACCCAGCCACCTTCATAAGGTCGTAGGTCCATCTAGCTGGGGGGCGTCCCACACTACGCTTGCCAATACGCGGTCTACACTCTAGGACTCGTCTGCTCCACCGGCCATCGGTTTTTCGACAAACATGTCCAACCCACTGCTACTTTGCGAAAACAAAAACTTTTCAGTTTGAATAAATTCGAATAAAATAAGTACGCAACAATCATGAAGTAGTTGTCTGGAGCAATGCGAAATGCTCTCCTTGAAATTCTTTTTGTAGTAAAAAGTTGTTTAAAATGCAAAAAATTGCTACATCATTTCTAGATTGCTATGACTGTAACTTCAAAGTAACTCTGCTGTTTATTAAAAAACAAATAACTTCTATACCTACTTAATTTGTAGTTAAAAACTAAAGAAAAATAGTGAAGGTGCATATTTAGAAGCAAACTCATATGCCGGGAACATTGAACTTCGAATTTTGCAAAACATACAAGACACAAATGGCCTATCGGCTTTTTTGAATAATGTATTTAAATTACCCCTCACACTTTTTAAAATAATAAGTAGGGACTCGTGGCTAAGTAATAACAGGCGCACGGGTCGAACGGCAGGTTAAGCTACGTCTGCCGCGGTATTTCCGTGGATGGATGACCATCTTTACACACCGAGACCCTCCGTGCCTCGGAAAGCATGTTATGCCGTTGGTCCCGGCTGTCAATCGTGGATCTTTGACAGTCGTTAAGGGTCGTCAGAAGCCCGAAACTCTGACAACCAGTCTTACCAAGGCGTAGGTAATAGGTAATACGGGCTGGTGTCAGCAACTCCACGTCATTGCGCGTATTTTACTTACCAAGTGGTATCATATTACCCAGTAACTGGGTTGCGGAGGTCAGAGGTAAAATATTGGTATTCAGCTGCATCCGGTTAGACTGGAAGCTGACCCCAACATAGTTTCAATTTTCATATATTTACTTAAAGAACTTAAAAAATGTATATTTTGAAATTATACATAAATATATTTGAGACCCTGACAACCAAGCCCTTTCATTTGATATGTCACACAGTACAGTTTGCAAAACTTTTGTTTTTAATTTTCTACTTTGCCCTCAAAAGTGAACCCCATATTAAAAATTCATTTATTTACGTTAAACTTTAATTTTTAGGTCAAAAAAATTTATAGGTGTACCAAATTTCAACATAATCAGTCCAGTAGATTAGGAGTAAATTGGCTATGACAGACGGACAAACAGACAGACAGACACATGAGTGATTCTGTAAGGGTTCCGTTTTTTTTCCCTTTTGAGGTACGGAACCCTAAACATGATTTTTTTTTTATTTATTTAAAATCTTATTTTTGTGATTTAATATGTTTTCTTAGATTTCAATAACTTGATAGGAATCCTTATTCCTTAAGCGTATCCTTTATTTTACAAAGATGCAGTCAAAAGAAAATGTTATTAAAAAAAAACGGCAAATTACTAGTCGAACTCGCACATGAAGGGCCACAAGGCAAACATTCCGTGAACAACAACAAGGCGTACATTCCGTACCACAAGGCAAAAAATGCCGAAGAAAATCCAAATTTAGCTTTATTGTATTTTTATTATTTGTTGTGTTTGATACCTATAGCGGCAATAGAAATAAACAATGTGCAAATTTCAACTCTCTATCTATTACGTTTCATGAGATACAGCCCGCTGACAGACAAACGGATTGACGGAGAGCGGAGATTTGTAATAGGGTTCCGTTGGGATCGTTTAGGTATGGAACCCTAAAAAATATATAATGTTAACGCTTCCATAGTATTAAACAAAGTCTGATTTAGTACTTCTTTAATAAAGTAACTACATACAAAAACTTTTTTTTTTACAGCGGACTACATCCATCCCTGCAACGAAACATCCAGAGCGTGTCTTATAAAGGCAACCCAAGATGCTATCCCAGGCTTCGTCAAAGGCATTCCAGAGCTTGGAGTAACTGTCCTGGATCCCTTCACCATTGACAAACTATCCATCCCCCTGAACGGGCTGACGTTCACCTTCTACAATGGAAAAGTTACTGGATTCAGGAAATGCATTGTGGATGATATCGTGTGAGTATTTGGCTGATCTCTCATGGATAAAGATTTTGTGGAAATGTGTTCTTTAAAAATATCTGACCAGATATGATCTCTGTTAGATATTAGAGACAGAGTCACCTTACTAGGGATTTTACAGTTTTACAGTCAGTCGTCTGCCTGACACCAACCCTCCTTGGATATTCTTCTGTTGCGAAAGCACTAGGAAGTGGTGAAGGGCGGGCGTTTTGGGGGACTGTCTTTTGTAATTTTGACGTTCGAAAAGTGCTGATTCTCAGCCTAGTTTGAATAAATGACTTTTGATTTTGATTTTGTTGGTCGTTTGGGTTGGAATCTATCTGACCACACGCCAACCGCGACCGACGACGTTTAGCCGTCCGTCGACGACGATCGAATGCTGTGTTCGTAAATACTCGGGCGCGGTCTCGCTCGCTCGCCGCCCGTGACCGCCAGTTGTAACGGCAGCAACGAACGTTTTGGCAGCCGGCGGGCGTGTCGGTCGTCCGTCGTGACGTCACAGCATGCTGTCAGTAGTGTCTGACGTTTTAAAGAGACAGTAGCATTACCTGGCAACGTGCGGGTGACCTGAAGTGCTAATATGGTGTGCACTAGGTCTCAAGCTCCCCTTTGTCGCCTCTTACGACACTCACGGGATAAGATGGGGTCGCCACATTTGTATCCAGGACCATGCGGCATGATACAACGGTAATTTTTAAACCAAAAATAATCTACAACTTTTTTATAAGAAAGAAATCAAATTTTGCATAAATCAGCGGAGTAATTGCGTTACAATGGCAATGCTATTCATTTTGATAATTCAACAACATTAATTGCGTTATTTCCATTGTAGAACAGACGAATTTTTCAAATACTATAAAGCAATGTTTTAGGAATTTCATTGAAAATCGGTCGCATTGTGAAACACGTGTTTAGGTAGGTGCATTACAATGTATTGAAGGTTTCTCTATCTTTTAGGTATCACAATAATTAACATCAAAGTCATCGTCACCTATGACCATTAAATTACCACCTTTGATCGCAATCGATAATTATTTTCATTTACAAAGGAAGTAGGAGATTAAAAATCATATCATAAAATATAATCATAGGAGATTAAAAACAGGAAACTAAAATGAGGAAAATTGTGACAACTTTAATGACTGGATTTAAAAACTAGTGTTGAACACAACTAAGTAAATAGAATAAAGTGTGCCTTATTATTGACGGTTGTATGAAGATATTTAGTACAGCCTAGTTCAAACTTTATGGCGGTTCGGAACAGCCGGTCGATTCTGTAGAAATCTCACTGTGAAATCATGAGTGAAATGAGCACTTAATAGTGTTAATCCCTAGCGAATGACAGCTCACTTCACCCAAGCTTTCAAGGTGAGATGGTTACAGAATCGCACGGCAGCCGTGCCGTGCTGGACGCGAATCGCTGCGCAGTAACAAATAAAAAAAACAACGTGTCAGTGGGGGTGAGGGGTAAGGTATTGGGGAGCGATTAGCGCACTTCAGAGCCGCCATATACGCACTGTCAAAAGTGTCTAGGGATCAAGTACGTTTTAGAGTATTGCCGCAATTGAAAATTATTATTTTAACTGTTTTGGATCGTTATTGATTATTTCTAGTTACTTAATTTCACTATTTGAAAAAATAATAATATTAATATTTTGATTAAAAATAGAAAATCAACTGACAATCAGGATTGGAACAAAATTACAGTAATTAAAATCAATACATGCGTCTGCCTCATGTTTTCTTGCATGTAAGCAGCACCAAGAAAAAAATACTGAGGTAAACCTAATAAAGAATTATTTAATCTGTCATCGTACATTTTTCATACATACCTACAGATTAAGTTCTTTAAACTTAATTTTGAGAACAATTAGGTAAGTCATCATCTAACTCGTGTTATGTACTTAAGTTGAAGACAGAGTTTTTTATTTCTTGTTATTATAGAAAAAAAAATTGAAATGAACTCGTAACTTGTGGTCATTAAGTTAGATTTAATATAAAATTCCATTAGAAAGGCGTTATTCAAAAGATTGAACTTGATTTTTGGAAAACCAGTTAGCTAATTAACTAATTACCAATCAAACTGGTCTACTATCTCTCACTAGAATGTATTTAGTATCCTATAATTGTTAATGTACTGCATAAATTATAGTAATTAATAAGCACTTTTACGCCTGAAGCACAGGTTCTACCTAATTCAGGCAAACTATACACGGAGAGAAAAATCTTAGGAAAATTACTGTGCTGTCTCATAATCTGAGTGCATTTGAGTGGTAATGGAAGAATAACCATGCTAGAACAGTAAAAATTCTTATGCTGTACAGTAAAATTTCTTGGACTAATAGTGAATTTTTCCCAATCTCACTCAGAAATTTTTCTGTAGATGTCACTTGCACTCACTTTACAGTGACGAGCACAGTAATTTTTGTAAGAATTTTCTCTCCGTGTACATCAGCACTTTTCACTTTTAGAGTAAAAAAAAAAAAAAATGAAAAAAAAAATAAAATAAAAAAAAAAATGTGTACAATTTTTTTATAAAATAAACGATTATTTATTTATCCGTCGAGAGTGTGTTCACAGATGCATGATCACCCAGACCCGTTGTATGACTAAAATGCTTAGGCAGGCCAGGTTAGACAAATTGTTAGTTAAATTAATTGACTCCGTTTACTGAAACATCGCTTAGAAAATGCACCAATCGAGTGCACAAATCTTTGTCTTGGATTTTTTTTATTATTCTTCAGGAAGAAAAAATACCCGTGCGCAAACTGTAACCATGAATTCAACGGCTTATTCGTCGATTGGCACGAATTTACTCGCCCGAAATGGCCGAAACGTCACATTTGAATAAATATTATTTTTTCTACTGGCGACTCGCCCGAAGTTAATTTATTTGTGTGCGAGTGGAGAACTCCAGATATACATATGTAAGTAGGTAGGCAATTGGCACATTTTGTAGTTTATGCAATGAACTTAAGAAAAAAGTACACGTTTTATAATATTTAAGTCTTCTCACTTCTGTGCGCTAGGGTCCTTTTTTCTATGCTTTATTGCATACAATTCAAGATTGAAAATAAAAAAATACAGTTTGCGCACTGGTTAGTCTTTTTTTTTAATTGGTACCTAACAATAATAACTAACAGTAATAATAACTAACACTTTATATAGTAATTTAAAGAAATATAAGAAGTTGTACCGTCAGCCAGTCCTATTATTTTCTCAGCATTATTTTAAAAGCTGTTTTTGTGCAATTGCAAGTTGATGTGTTCGCTACAAGTTCCTACTAGGATTGCTCTGGCAATAAGCTGCAAAAAGCTATTGTAAATGGAGTCTGAATTGTCTCCTGCAAATAATAATCTATAGTTTAGATACGATAAGACTTTCTAAGATTCTATGTTAATTAATGTAATTGGACCTGTGCCGTTTTTTTTTTAATTAACTATAAAATAAATAAATAAATAAGACGGTGATTAACTGAAGGACCTGATGACTAAAAGAAGAATTATCAAAATCGGACTACTCTGTAAAAAGTTATGCGTGAACATACATTAAACAAAAAAATACGCGTCAACTTGAGAACCTCCTCCGTTTTTTCGTCGGTTAAAAATACGAAGGACAGTCACCTCGATCGTTACGATAAGGACGAAGCCCCATAACACGATTCAAGTTTCTTTCCGGTAGCATACAATAAAATTGAAACAACAAATAACATCGCCTAAACACTTGTTTAGACGGAGGGTGCTACCTTCATTGTTGCTTCAAATAATGGTACGTATGCCACAATCTCACTATGTAAATCAGGTTTCTGCATCTGAAAAACGAACGGTCTAACCTTAAAAAATATTATGAGACCCAGCAGAAATTGGCTTGAGGCTTAATGATTGAGTCAACATAAAATCAGTGTTTAATGATCATAAATAAAAAATTATTTCCGCTTACATTAACCGTGAGAACTAATCATGTGGAACAGAAAAAATAAGACAAAAGTGATAATCGTTTTCTTGCTAATCTTTTGAAGAAAAACAAAGCTGTCGGTCTATATATCTGTTCATATTGTGTACCTAGTAGTTAAAACAAAACTGTCTTGTGGTACGTTGATTTTTAGAAAATACTATCTTTTTTTTAAGTTGCTAAGGATCTTTTCCTCTTCTCGAACATTCCTCTTTGGACCCTTCAGTTGTGTGTGAGCCGTGAGCAGTTTTTTCAATCAATGTATCGTACTTCCAAACCAACTTGGTGCTGTTCTCTTACATACAGTGGCCTCCAAAAGTTACTTGAAATTTTTCTACTTCAGCTTTGACACACCACGTTATCCAAATGATGAATGGTCTAGTGATCCAAATGTCTGAACTGCTATAGCGTTATTATTGACTAATTCAACTTTTGACTTATCATAAAATATAATCAATAATCCCTTAGGAGTACCTGATTATTTTTTTTTAATTTTAAACCCCAATGTGGTATTAAAGCTGAACTGGAAAAATGTCAACTAACTTTTGGAGGCCACTGTACATACATACATAGACTCACGAAAGTTTGTGAGTGTGCGTGTATGTGTGAGTTTGTATGTTTGTTATTTCTTCACGCTCAAACGGCTGGACCAATTTTGATGAAATTTGGCACACAGATAGTTTATAACTAGGATTAACACATATAATACTTCTTATCCCGATATTCAGATGGGATTGAGACTTATGCGGGTGAAACCGCGGGGCGCAGAATCAATTCAAAATGCCTTAATCTTATAAACTTGGTACGAGTATCCTATAGTTAAATCGGAAATCTCGCACTATGATAAATATCATAGGTAAGCAGACAGATATTACTTAATAGCTATGATAACAATGACCAGTCAAGGTGACGATCTTATTGATGATCGTATAATTATCAACTGCTAACCACGGGTCAAGATCTATGAGCACATAAATGTCAAAAGCGCACGTATTTCCGTGCAACATTCAGTATCGTATTTTTTTTATGTTGATGTTGTTGCAATGTAACTAATTGTCTATCATCAACCACCTGACATTATCGTAGTTTATGGTCGGCTCGTGTCTCCTTTTATAAATCTCGTTCATCGGCCGGTTTACCCCAAGATCGCGAGACTTAGCTGGACTGGTTTTTTTAATGAACACATGCATCGTTACCTTGGTTTCTTTTGTCTGTCTTCCTCTACTCTCATACATGGTGTAAAAAGACCTATCACATAGCTGTCGCATGCGCATTCTGTGCATCAAACTGTAACATTGCACAAAAATAATTGCTGGGAAATGACTTTTATTTTTGCTGTGAAAATTTACTCTTTGCGGTAGTGCGCAATGTTAAAACACACGCAAAAATGGTGCTCATGCACATGCATGGATGCGTGCAACAGAACAAAGGTCGTATTAAAAGTTGTGTTGTAACATTAAAAAAAATTGTTTTCGTAAAAAAAACGCCAGTAAAATTTGGAACTTTGGCCTTCAAAATCTCTGCAACCAGAAGGTTCCCAGGTACCTATGGTCTAGTGCAAAAAAATGATTACAACGATGGGGAGTATGAGTGAATCTTTGCTTCGTTAAGTGTTTTTTTACACCCGATACATACTTAAAACTTTCATCACAACATGTCCTTCATTCCTCTGCATCACATGCTCAGAGCTTGACAACCGATTTCAAGAAGTGACAAACAAATAAATAGTTCCTGAATTGTTATCAACTGACGAGCTGTAAAGATCACTGTTAAATGTATCGTGAAAAATGTAAAACAATTGCTTAACGTAAGATTATTATAATATACATTAGCGATGAAAAACAAAAGTGTATTTATTTCAAGCACATACATGTACAGAGGCGGACTTAATGCCATAGGCATTTTCTACCCGTCAACTTTTGGGTGATGCAGAGATAAACAGTGGTAGGTCCAGTCATGAACATTGAGGAATAAATAATAAATAATTTTAAATATAAAGATACGCATAAACCAATTAAAACTACAAAATTAAATACTCATATATACCTAATTAAAACAAATATACATAAATACATGAATATACTAAAGAGAAATAATACAAACAATGAGAAAATATTACTGTTGTGATGATACTGCCAGTTTCTTGCGAATGTGGTCGCGAACCTTAACTTTAAAGCATAATCGGTTGGTTGCCATCCTGACTTCCTGGGGAAGTGCATTTCTCAGAGAGATAGACTGAACGAAGTAGGAAGAGTGAATGAAGTCGGTGCGGTGAGTGGGACATTGGCGAAGACGATTGTGTGATGAACGCAGATTCCTATTGTGGCTGGTGCAAATTTACTGAAAGTGGGGGGCGGGATAACCAGGGGATGAGGGGGAGTCAAGAAAACAAAACAAAGTGGTCAGCGTCTTTAGCTCTCTGCGCTGGCGTATGGGCAACTACTTTAGAAGCGATCGATGCGCAGAGACATGATCATATTTACACAGATTGAAAACGAATCGAATGCAGTTATTGAGACAACAGAAAACCGGTTGTAGCAATGTACATGGACATGACGCGCGCTTTCGATTATGTCGACCATAAAATACTATTAAAAAAGCTCTATAGCTACGGCATTAGAGGTAATGTGCTGGACCTCATACAATCGTATTTAGAAGGTAGAAAACAGTGTACTCAGATTAGCCAAGTCAACATTAAGTCAAAATCTGAAACAATATACTCCTCAAGTACGAAAACAGTTTTGTATGGTGTTCCACAGGGGACTGTGTTAGGTCCATTATTTTTTATCTGCTATATAAATGATTTCCCCAATGTAACTACTCATCAGATGTGCTTATTTGCAGACGATAGCACTATTATTTTCGACAAGGGTAACTTTAAAGACATTGAATTAGACATAAACACCGACTTGCTGTCAATCATAAAATGGTTAAAAGCCAACAACCTTAAAATTAATCTAACTAAAACTAAAATAATGGACTTTAAACTTCGACAGAGGAAATCAACACAATACCAAATCGGGTACAAAGGAGACACAGTACTAGAAACGAACACTACAAAGTTTTTAGGATTGCACATTGACAATGATATGACATGGAAAACTCAAATTGATAGTGTTTCTCTGAGACTTTACCGGTTTTCTTATGCCCTTTATATATAAGGTAAAGTTGCAAACAAAACTGCTAACGGCATAGCACGGGTATGTAGCCTCCACATTAAGGTATGGACTCATATTTTGGGGTAATGCCACAAATATATCCTCCGTACTTTTGGCACAAAAAAGATGCATCCGAGCCATCTGCAAAACCCGTGAGAAGGCGCGCTATGAGCAATTTGCTCACACAAAAATCTAATTCAAAAATTTTTTGTCTTTCCCATGCCACACCAATTCAAGCACTTAAGTACCTTCCTAAATATTCACCCCCTCTCCCCTGACGCAATTCTCGATCCGCTCAGTGGCGTTGCGACCGCGCAGCAAGGCGTTTGTGGAGGCCGTGTACCAACGTGCGGCAATTTGCTCATCACGCGCCCAGCAATTACTTTGCACCGAACATGTAAAATACATGTGTTCAGTGTGTTTCGAGAGGCACATTAGTGTAGATTTAATGGATGAATAACACTTTTTAGTTTTTGTTATGGAACAGTTTTTATTGTGATTTTTATGAAACGTGCCAAAAAATTAATTAATACTAGGTTGTTTTGTTATTTGCGTTAGAAGTTGCTATTATGTTTAATAGTTTTGATTAAAATACTTGTTTTCTTACTTACTAAACCTTGTGTTATTTATTTAAATACATTATAAACCAATAAATATAGAAACACTAAAAATATAAACATTTATGATAGTGTGAGCAATTTGCTCGCGCGCGCCTACTCGTGTAAGAAAATTAGGCGCGCCTTCTCACGGGTTAAGAACAACAGATACATGTAAGCCACACTTTAGGGATTTAAATATTCTGACAGTACCGTCGCTGTATATCTATGAGGTTTTAATGTTTGTAAAAACCAATATACACTTGTTTAATCATGTAGAAAGTCAACGTCGCTCAGATAAGCTAAAAACAATAATCACCAGAACTGCTTTTGCTTATAAAAGTGTCTATGCAATGGCACCAAAATTATATAACAAATTGCCGTGTAATATTAGAAATAGTAAGAATTATAATGAATTCAAAAGTAGTCTTTTTAAGCTACTAAATGACAAGGTGTATTATTCAGTCAAGGAGTATATAGATGACAAATTTTGATCAATTGTTATATTTTGAACCGTAATTTTATGTTTGTATTTTTGCAATATTTTGGCATTATGTATCTTTATCTTTTCCTATTTTCATGACATTTTCCCTATTTTATTATGACTATTATATTTTTTGACATCCTTGTGTAACTTTGACATTGTCCTTAAGCTGATTTTGTATGCCTATCGGCGGGACATGGTTTGTACAATAGACATTTATATTGAAAAACACCTGTAATCACCCATGTTTCACAAAATAAAATAAATGAAATGAAATTAAATGAAAATGAAATGAGAAGACGGTCAAGTTTGTTGAGGAGATCTGCATTCAGGTCATAGTAGCACACATCACCATAATCAATGATAGGGAAACTAAGGAACTGTACATGTATTGTCTTCGTACTTGATGAAAATTTTAAGCCTTGCTTAGATTATAATTAACTGTACGGAAAATTATGAGGCAAAAGTCATAAAGTAATAGATACAAAACACATATTATTGCAAAGCTATGTCAAAAATTCGGTATGATTTAGCTTTCTCCTCGCTAGCGATTGAGGTTTGAAGAGCTACCCTAGTACCTATTCCTGTGCCTTTGCTTAGGTATGCATCACTTACATAGAGTATTGGGTGATCTTATTTGTCATTTAAATGTAGGTCACTGAGTGACACAGTTGCAACACAAATCAATTTTTATTTGTTTGTTTGTTATTCGCGAAGGGTGAATAACAAGAGGGCTGGTTTCCAAAATATATCGATGTCTTACACGATTTTTTGGTGTTGTCATGAAGTTTCTAGCCAGAAATATAATAATGTGTATTTTTCGTCCCTTTTACCCCATTTGTATGATAGTCGGGGATATAAGGATTGAAATAATACGGATTGTTGGACTGTAATTATTTATTAGAGACCTAAGAATAAAACATAATCAAATAGATCCGAATACTTATTCTATTAACACTTCGTATGCCGCAAACATGGGTCCACGCGAGACACAATGGCTTTGTAATTGTTTCTGTAATTACGGCATTCAGCAGGTTAGTGAAAGTTCAATGCAATATACACCATGGCAGCTAATTCACCGAACGATCACTTTAATATTCTTTCTGTCGAATCAGGGCGCGTTCCCACTATGTCGTGACGACAGATTATCGTGTCGTTTAAAGTGTCGTGGCCTGTGTATTTAAATGGAGGTGTTCACATATAGAACGACATGATTTACTGTCGTCTACAACATTTTTTGCAGTGACAACAGATTGTCGTAAAACGATAAAAAATCATTACGACTAAATCGTGACCGCAAATCAACGATAAAATGTCGTCGCGATCTAATGGAACAGCTAGATACGATAGTCGCTAAACGATAAAAAAAATTGGACGAACAACAATCGTATTAATGGGAACAGCTAGAGACGACAGTCGTCCAACGATAAATTATTAATCGTTACGACATAGTGGGAACGCGCCCTTAGTTGAACCTGTCTAGATACAAAAAAAAATTGTTCGTTTATGACGAGTTATACACTCTGCTTTTCACTTCGATTACGAGAAAATGAAACGGGCATAACAGTATTTTCACTGTTCAAAAATGTTGCAAAATTGAAGAAGAGAATGGCTAATTCCCGTAACGAAATTAAAAGTTTTTTTTTTCCACTTGTCATTCGACTTGGGTACTTCATACGCCAAGTCATAAAAACGATTATTTGTGTTTTTAAATAATAAATGACAACTATTTTATCTGGTTTTATTAAATTAACGATAGAAAACACGGAAGTGATATAAAGTAAAGAAAATGAAACAAAATAACGACTTTAATCTGCGACGTTATATTATGCGTGTGGCTGTTGGGACTGATTATCTTAGTCTTAGAAAAAAAAAATACTGTATGCACTAAAACATAAAAAGCTACTTTATGTCACCTACGCACAACATAAAAGACGAACTTTTAGAGCATGAGAGTTGAAAATATTAGGTGTATGACATATATTTTGTACAGATTTTTAAGTAATTTTTTTAATTATAAAAAAAATTGTGAACAACAAACTTAATCTGAGAAATATTGTCCATCGTGTTCTATGACCTTGCGCCATCTATCGGGCAGCATACGTCGCGAAAGTCCTCATCCAGCAAAGCTTGCAATTCTGCATCTTCAAACTTTCGAGGCTGCCCAAGGCGCGGCTGTTTACTAAGATCGAAATTACGACTTCTAAAAGTTTGTACCAATAATTACATGTTTCATAAGATACAACGTCGTCACCAAAGCATAAAAGACCGTGTAAATATTTCTGTTTTAAATGTAGTTTTAAGCTCTAAGAAAAAAATATGTAAAAATTGAGTCATAGACCTATATGTTATGTTAATTAAGTATTATGTATTATGTTAATTAAGTGTTAGTCAAGCAGAGATTATTGTCGACTATGCAAATACGAATTATGAAATATTTCGGCCACGTGGTTCGTAACGAACACTCCATGGAACGACTCGTTGTCCAGGGACAAGTAGAGGGCAAGCGGTCACGCGGTCGGTCACCTACGCGTTGGACAGACCTTATCAAAGCGTCAACACAAACCTCCATAGTTCAGAATTTCCGAGACCCTGAAGACCGGAATAAGTGGAGGAGCATCGCGAGGGCTGCTTTGGCCAAAGAGAATGCAGAGTCATCAACCACGACCACTCTGTCAAGAGTGAACGACTAAAGAGAGAGAGAGAATTAAGTATAATTATCTTTATACTTTTAACGACTTTATTAATATAAAAAGACGGAGGTTATTACTTTGGTAATTAATATGTAGGTAACATAAAAACTGTTATAAAAACTCAAAACCTGCAATACTTAGTTACCTGTATTTGTTTTTGGCCTCTTAAGCGAACCATTTTGACTTTGTGCAATGTTATGCATTCATGGTTTTTTGCGATACCCTCTGATATGGCAGGTTAAGTACCAAGAAAAGAAAATAAAAATCACGAAAATATTTAAAATGCTAGTATGTTTTGCTTATTATCTTTTTGCTTATAGCTTTTTTTGCGTAATTGGATCGTCAATATGAGGGGCTTGTCGCTAAGTAATAATAGCCGCACGGGTCGATCGATCAGGTTAAGCTACGCTTGCCGTGTTTGGCCCGTGGATGGGTGACCATCTTCACATACCAAGACCCCTCCGTGCCTCGGAAAGCACGTTAAGCCGTTGGTCCCGGCTGTTATTCGTGGATCTTTGACGGTCGTTACGAGTCTTCAGTAGCCTGAAAGTCAGACAACCAGTCTTACCAAGGGGTATCGTATTACCCAGTAACTGGGTTGTGGAGGTCAGATAGGCAGTCGCTCCATTTAAAATACTGGTATTCAGCTGCATCCGGTTAGACTGGAAGCCGACCCCAGCATAGTTGGGAAAATGCTAGGCAGATGATAATGGATCGACAAAATGGTATCTATGATTAATGAGTTTTAAGTATCAGATAAAAACTAAGATATCTGTTTTGTTTGTTTCTCATTGCAAATCTGGATGTACTGCTTAAATAATGATGAGCTCAGTTGGAAGACTACGTAGTTTGTACATCCAGCTTTCAGGATACGCACCTAGGGCTACAGCCAGTTCCGTATCCTGAAACGGTGTTCAAGAATAGATCTTAATTCAAGTTAAGAGTAGTACCTAACAGCTGTCATTGACTTTTGTATTAGGGTGGTCGCACATCTGACGGAATCTGACGGAAGATGCATCGGGCGTAACTGTCGGGTTAACTTCAGTTAGTACGCCCGACACACTAACGCATCACCGGTTGAGTGTGTTTGGTTGAAAGTTTTATTATCTACTGGTCCGTTCTGGCGTAATGCGACGCATCTTCCGCCAGATGTGCGACCACCCTTTGAGTCGGCTAACTGAAGGAGCAAAAGAAAATTTATAACGAGGCAACAAAAGACTCGTTCGCATTTTCATCAAACATAAAAAGCGGCCTTAATACCTGTAGCATTAACTTTTATTTTTTAAAGTTCATCCTTTAAAGTCTTAATTACGAGTAAAGAATTCAAACTTGGCAAACAAACTTCAATTATTAGGTTGAAACTTTGTTTGAAAATTTTACGCAGTCCCGGCACGAAAGTACTCGTAACATCATCGTTATTTTTATATTACGTACTTCTGAAAGATAAATCAAAGTTTGATAAAAGTTGACTGAATTCTTTGGCACTCTCTTTTGCGTCAAAGGGAGTCTCAAAGAAATAAAATGAAGCTATTACAAAATTAAAAAGAAATTGATGGTGCAAAATTTTCCAATTAAACAAACTCCACTTTGCTTGCAGTGGGTGCACAGTCTCAAACCTTACATTAAGATATTCCCTTAACGTCACCTTAGTCACCTAACAAACAAACAGACCAGAAAATGTAACCTAGGAATGAGAAAATCAGGAATTGATGATGATGGATATCCGTTCTAAATTACCAAATTACTTTGCAACTAATTTATCATGTTTTTTCCAGGTCCGAGCTTGAGAAGCGTCACTTTGTCCTAGCGTTCCACTGCAACCTCACAATCAAGGGAACTTACGATGCCGTTGGAAGAATCCTCCTATTCCCCATTGACGGCGAGGGCGACGCCAAAGTAAAACTGAGTAAGCAACACAGCCATTAATATTCAACAGTTTGTGATGTCTACAGTCTCCTCCTTTATCTCCCTTTTAAGTTGGGCTGCTTTGCTTTTCAAATCCATTCCCGTTTCATTGCAGTTTGCGGCAAAATTAAGAAATTATTATGTAAACGATTGTTTGTATAAACATGAAAGAAAGTCATTTTCATGTTATGCATTTTTAAGAGTGACTTGAGATAGCACGGGCGAACGTTTGATTTTCCCCTAAGGGTACGAAACTTTTGCACTGGACTCAAAATAAGACTGGATTTTTGGTCAAAGCTTTTATTCAAGAGGATAAAGATCAATATGGATCTATATGGTGTACATAATAAAGAGTATTCTATTCTATTCTATTCTATTCTATTCTATTCACAGCCCTAATACTCGTACACAAAATCTAGTCCTCATTTTATAATTTTGAATATCTCATATTATCATTTCCATGCGCATAATCACAATAGTAAATAATAATTAATCTCTTCATGTTCTCACACACTATTGTCTGCATTTATTTTTTACTTCTCCTTTCGCAGGTCTGCTGGAAGAAATTTCTTGAGAAATAAGCAGTACCTTTGTAATCAAATTATAATTATGTCATATCCATATGTATTTTACTGTGTTTACATAATAATAAAAATCACTACATAGTATAAAACAAAGTCGCTTCCCTGTCTGTCTGTCCCTATACAACGTGTCCCAGAAATCAACGTCAAGCCGAAAACGGGCAATAGGCCAAGTCGTGACAGCTATTAGAAAAATATAAAAAAAAATCTTGGTCATGTACTTTTCGAATTATAAGCATTCAAAAATAAATCTCAAAAAGTGACACCCTGTGATGGTTTTTCAAGTCCTGTGACTACATTATTAACATTTCGGTAGTTTTTTTCTCTGTGATCTAACCATGAATAACCCTTCTGTAAATTACAGTTAAAAGTAAAACGTAACTGCCTCAGTTCTAAATTAAATGTTAGATTTTTGCCCAATATTGAATTCAAAATAATGACATCACCCAACTTTAACCGACTGTACTGAAAAAAAAATCTACTACACTATTTTGGCAAGTAACTTTAAAAGATGGCGCGTTTAGTCAGGATTCCAAAATGGTATAACACATACTAATTGCTACTTCTTAATTGAGAAAAAACATTTTTTTTTTATGAAGCCGTATTTCATAAAAGTTCGATTGAGACGAAGAGTGACGTTATTTTGACTAGTGTGAGCGAGAAAGATTCATTTTAGCTAATGTGAGGTGACGCTACTTTGACAAGTGGGAGCGAGATAGATAGTGACGCTACTTTTATCTAACTAAGAGGGAGACGGATTGACACATCATTTCATATGTGTGAGTGAAACAGATAGAGACGCTACTCTGGCTAAACAGGGATGCGTCGGCAAATTGTGCAATACTGCAGTACGTTACGCTCTTTCGTTGACTGCACATCTTTTTGTATTCGTATTGACTTCGTACTTACAACTGTGGCTTTGTTTATTGGACTTGATTTGCATTATAATTTGGATTTATCTGCACCGTTTCTGACAACCCCGGACTTGTTTTAATCGCAACCCCGTGTTTGTGTAGTGTTTTATCATGCCATCTCGATACACCGCACAGGAATACGCCAACATGCATCTCATTTATGGAGAATGCTTATGCAACGCCAATGCCGCAGCAAGAGTGTATCGTGAGAGATACCCGAATGCTGAGCGTCATCCCGATCATCGAGTATTTATTAATGTGCATCGGTCATTATCAGAGGGTCGATTTCCTAGCCAAATGGTTAGCGAGGGAAGACCCGTTATGCCCTACGAAGCCGAAGTCTTGCAAGCAGTTGAAGAAGACAGAAGTATCTCAGTACGTGGAATTGAACAGAGCATAGGAGTCCCCAAAAGTACTGCACATCGTATTTTAAAAAAGAACGAGTTTCACCCATACCATGTACGACGAGTACAAAGTCTGCTACCCCGAGACTACCCAGAGAGAGTACGATTTTGTCGAACGATGTTGCAGAGGCACCGAGAGGACCCGCGATTCTTTGAAAAAATTCTATGGTCCGATGAATCAACATTTAAAAAGGACGGTTACATGAACCTCCACAATTTGCACGAATGGCACGTGGAAAATCCAAATTTGATGCGGGAAGATAGATCTCAGTACCAGTTTAAAGTAAATATGTGGACGGGAATTTTGAATGGTAAAGTTATTGGTCCAATCGAGCTGCCGGAGAATTTAAATGCCCAGGGTTATTTGAACTTCTTACAGAACCAATTACCAGAATTATTGGAAGAAGTGCCACTGAACATTTACGGCAGCATGTGGTATCAACAAGATGGCTGCCCAGCGCATTATGCTCTCACTGTACGAGAGTTTCTCAATCGAGAATACCCCGATAGGTGGATTGGGCGGGGTGGTACAATTTCGTGGCCTGCCCGTTCACCCGATTTAAACCCCATAGATTTTTTTTTACTGGGGTACGATAAAGGATAAAGTGTACTCTAAACCAATTCAAGATTTAGACGAGCTGCGCCAAAGAATTGCAGAAGCCGCTGAATACATCAACTCAAGAAGATACGCCCGTCTTATTACGCGATCATTTTTAAAGAGATGTAGAACTTGCATTGCAGCTGAAGGAAAACAGTTTGAACATTTGTTATAAAACTTCGTAAATCTGATTTAATGAAAATTATAATAAAAGAAATCCAACGACTGAATTTTATTTCAAATGCACCTAAAACCAACAATGTACTTTTTTTCCTCAATTAAGAAGTAGCAATTAGTATGTGTTATACCATTTTGGAATCCTGACTAAACGCGCCATCTTTTAAAGTTACTTGCCAAAATAGTGTAGTAGATTTTTTTTTCAGTACAGTCGGTTAAAGTTGGGTGATGTCATTATTTTGAATTCAATATTGGGCAAAAATCTAACATTTAATTTAAAACTGAGGCAGTTTCGTTTTAACTTTTAACTGTAATTTACAGAAGGGTTATTCATGGTTAGATCACAGAGAAAAAAACTACCGAAATGTTAATAATGTAGTCACAGGACTTGAAAAACCATCACAGGGTGTCACTTTTTGAGATTTATTTTTGAATGCTTATAATTCGAAAAGTACATGACCAAGATTTTTTTTTATATTTTTCTAATAGCTGTCACGACTTGGCCTATTGCCCGTTTTCGGCTTGACGTTGATTTCTGGGACACGTTGTATATGCTTAGATCTTTAAAACTCCGCAACGGATTTTGATGCGGCTTTTTTTAATAGACAGAGTGATTCAAGAGGAAGGTTTATATGTATAATATATGCATAATATAGTAGAGAAACACTGATAATTTTAGAGGTTTCTAATGTGATGTCGTAAATAAACACATTTTTTTGCGCTTACATTGTAAACGCTGGCTGAACCCGTCGAGATTGATAAAAATAATGTACTACAGTATTGTACACCTTAAAAAGGTCTACAAAAAAGTCCGCGATGGTATATGTCTATCTCTTAGGGATAACCCACAATAACCATTTCTTATCCTATACTTTTTACGAGAAATAATGGCTCTAAAATTATCAGTAAGTCTCCATTGCACCCGTGCGAAGCCGGGGCGGGTCGCTAGTAAATAAATAAATAAATATTTTTGTTACAGCCAATCTCAGAATGAAGGTTGATATGAATACAAAGTACATAAAAGACAACAAAGGCGTCAATCATTTCTCTGTGAAGAATTACAAGTACTCCTTCGACTATGGAGATCGCGTCTCGTTTGAACTTGCTAATCTCTTCAAGGAGAGCAAGGAACTTAGTAAGTATACAGATAATTATACAAGACGAAAAGCATTTTTTTATCGTTTAAAAATCGCCTCTTTGCAATGACAACGTGATATTTCGAAAACTGCAATTTTTAAAGATGCCACGTTGTTATTGCAAAGAGGCGAAATGTTCAATAGATGATTCTGATAAAACAATCAGGAAAATAGAAGATGCAGTAGTTCTCAGACCAACGAAAATATTTTTATTAAAGATGATAAAAATATACACTGGATAAACTTCTTACCTGTACTATATGATCTAACAAACTATTAAAATAAAATATAATAAACTAACCTAACTAAAATTATTAACAAACTAAAATATGGCGTTGAAAAATTTGTACGTGTTTTTGATAAAGTCGATTCACCGTAAGCCTTCTGTAACATTTTCAGTGGCTCCGAACACGAAATTCCATTGGCGATGCAAAATTTAAGACAAACTCTTTGTTCGATAGAGATATCAGCACTGTATTTAATCTAAATAACAGATCTAAAAAAAAAATAATTTGGAACCATAAACAAATCATCCATTCTCCATACTTTTTTGACTGAATGTATCGCAATGCTTAGCCTCTGGCCAAGATAAAAGCCAGCCCGGTTTGGCACACGGCAATTGTCAACCGGACCAACGAATTATGTAAAAACCTCAAATTGTAAATTCCATTTACTGGTTGAATTGACACCAAATTACTAAAACTGCGCAATTATCGGAAACAGCTACATCCTCATTACGTTTACCTGTCAATGAGTCACAATAGCAATTATTTTACTTAATTGTCCCCAACAATATATCCTCCAAGGAAATCCTCTGCCGATCAAGATGTGCATATCCGTGAATGTTCCGATGTGTAATAAAAACTGTTGACCTACTTGGGACCGGCAAATTCTTCAGCAAATACCTCTCTATCTTCTACGATAATCATCGCGTTGTCAAGGTTTATGAGATTAATTTCCTTTGGTAATCCAAAGGAAATGAATTACTAAAGTAATACATTAATATGTATGTAATCAAATAAGAAATAATAATAATAATTTATTTGAAATTCAAGTAAGATAGTACATTATAAACAAAAATAAACAGACACGTATCTTAGATGAGCTTATACTAAACAAAAATTCGACAAGACGTCTGTGTCTGAACTAGATAAATAAATATCTGTACGAGTACTACAGACAACAGCGCTCTCCCCTAAAAATTTACATTTAAAAGCTTACAACATACATATTTCGTTATTTTTTAGATCAAACTAGTAGCAAATAAAAAACAAATAAAATAAAATGAATCATGCTCTTATGTTTCACTTTGTTATTTTTAAAATATCAATAAGAACAATTAATTAATATATCTTGACTGTTTCAGGTACAACAGTCCTTAATTTCCTTAATGAGAATTGGAAGGATGTAGCAGAAGAATTTGGGAAACCCATCGTAGACTATGCAGTAGAGCTAGCAGTCAGGACTATAGAAAAGTTCTTATTGGCGGTACCCTACGAAGAACTGATTTATGTTCCCATTCCTAAGTTTTAATATCACCGAAATATCTACGTACATTATATAGTTTTACAATATAATTTGTTTTAATGTTGTCATTTGTTTCATTAATCTCTATATTTATTTATTTTTTATGACGCTTTCATTGCTTACAGCCCAGTGAAATAGTTTATTCATCCAACATGAAGTGCGAATGGCCTGTAATAAAGGATTTGTAAGAAGTACCATTCATTTTGGAAATATCCATTCATTTGTCTTAGTTGGACATGGGAAGCGAGCCCGCCTTTCCCGCGTTTTCGTCATCTTGACAAGATCCTTTCCTATTACTTGTAGCGTCAGATTTTCTACATGACATTTATTTCTTATGATCACCTAATGGTGTTACACAATAGCGTCGCTTCTGAAACTGTTAGTATTCGTTTTTAGGTTACTCACTTAAACTTTGAACAAAACCTTGATAGCTTTTACAGATGACAAACTACGTGTTTATAATAATATTAATTTTTGCTCTCACATCGAAATGTATTTAAAACGGATTAAATTACAATGAACGTGCTCAATAAATGTTCAACAATTTTTAATGTCGTCGATTTCAAATGTTAACTAGGAAATATTTTTATGCAGATACAATTATCTTGTTGCTATAACCTTAAATGTTAACCGGTAACTATCTAGCCAAATAGATGCGGAAGAATCTTGAGATATATTTTTAAATAACTGATGTTTTTTTTTTATTATTACAATAATGACTATTGATTTGGGTTACTACAATTAATTAAATACAATATACAGTCTCACACTGTAATAATATTTATTTTATGCACAAATAACGAAGGAATAAAAAGAAGGGAAGAGGTCATCAAAATTGTCCGCATCGCTGTCAGTGGGAAGAGTGCCCAAAAGGCCGGCAGCGTTGCCACGTTGGATGGCAATGCTGATTCGAATGCTGATAGACCAATCCTTTGGTTACGTGAAGAGTCGGCCAACCGCTTGGCGCTATCCCGAAATACTCGATGAGCACTTAAACGGCTCAAACACACAGCTCTCAATAAGGTCGTTATATTTGCAACGTTTGAGGTTTTTTACACCTGCTGCAGCCGCCCCAGCACAACCTGCCGTGCTAAGAAGATGGGATGGCGCGAGGGTGTCGACACAGGTTGAATCCCACCCCGAAGGCCTATCAAACGTCCAATGCATTATGGTCATTCAGTCCAACCTCTTCCCATCGTCGCCTACTGATACCAACTGCAGTTCGACAATTATTTTTCAAAGCCAAAGAGCAGCCTTGGTTTTTTTGCTGTTTCTTCTCTGTAGAAAACGACCAAATGGAAACGTGCACCTAGCTTCTGACGTTTCATAAGTGTCCATATAGGTTTACATGTTATAAAATATTCTGAATTTGAATTTGAGACAAAATACAGTACCTATGCATAAAAATGAACACGATTTTCTAAACGAATCAAGTCATATCGATTTTCTCTTTAATAAAACTCCTTTGTACCTATGAAGACAAGTATAAAAGTTTTAAACGCTCGTAGAAACGTATTTTATAACACAACTTACTTAATTTCCTCTTGTTCATGTAACTCACGGCATTCAGCCGAACAGATTTTTACCGTGTTCATGCCTTATTAAAGTTGCTAAAAGTATACTACAGGTATGCAAATATTTTAATTAACACAGCGCAAATTAAATTAATGAAGTACTTTAAGTAAGTGCTTATGCTGTGTATTTTCGTCTAGGAGGTTTATTTTGTCTTTTTCAGTTTTATTATCGCTTCTTTACAAAAGTTGTCTATCTTCCTACATAGCTGTAATCTGTAGCCTGCGTGAAAATTACTAAGCAACTCATGCCTTGTAACAGATAAAACATTATGACTGTTCAACTACTCACATTCACCACACATCGCAACATAACACTCACACATTATTTTTACTAAAACACAAAATACTTTCTTGCCTTTCATTATGCGCCTCCAATACAGCATTTAATATGTCCTAGCATCTGATGTTTTGGCAATTTGTCTCTGCTATACCATTGCTACTCGTACTAGTTCTGTTTCTGTTTCTATCTACAAAAAATATAGTTGATATACAAGGTATCGCAACTACCTAACATTAACGATATCGGCAGTGTCGGCGTTGCCACTATTGTCATGCCGGAACACTGCAAGGTTACCTTTAACGCAGGTGCAAAAGCATTTTCAGTTCTAAATCAAAATATCAGAAGTCTAAACCGTAACTACGAAGGGCTTGCTGTTCTCTTCAAGAGACTAGACATCAATTACGATCATATTATGCTTACAGAATCTTGGCTATCCGAAAATTCGATCATACCTGAAATGGTAAATTACACAACTCACAGTACTAAATCCCACCTTAATCAAAATTATGTTATCGTATTATACCTAAAAGATACACGCGAATGTCTATAAACCAAATTACTGTCGAGAAGTAAATTGCCTTTTGACAACAATAAGCAGAACCAAAGTGGACTCAAACTGTCGCCATGAAATGTTCCCCGTTTGATCCATATAGGCTCATCATTCCCCTGGATCTGTCGACACCCCGGATAGCGGAGGTCCGTCTTCCATTGCCCCATGCATGACTTAAGGAAGGTGCGTAGAGTTGCATCAATCAATCTTGTACAACTCCAGCACTCTCATGAGCCATGCATATGGCACCGAGTCGTAGGCCTTCTTATAGTCTATCCAGCATGTCGACAGGTCCTTGTGGGATCGACGAACCTGTTGGCTTATAGCTTTAGTACTGCGAGACCCATTCTAAAATGGAATAATTACATCCATTTTGAGAGGCAGACGTAATCGAGTTATTATCAATGTGCGTATTCATTTTTGCTCTCAAAATGGATGTAAGAAGTTTCTAAACCGTCGATAAACATGTGATCGGTCTATAATTCTTGGGTTCCGCGGAACCACCTGACTTATGAAGCAGGTGGGTAACGCTTGTTGTTAGAAACTGCGGAAGCGACCCAGACTCTAAGGATGACTGGAATTGAGACGCCAAACGACTGTGTGAACTAATTAGCCATTTTAACCAAAAGTTATGCAGTCCGTCCGGTCCCGGTGATTTCCAACTCGGTAATTTATTAATAATACTAAACTTAAAGTAAATAAGTATCTAATAATTTCATGTGAAAATAACTAAATGAATTAGCATCTTCAAAGTTATAGGTTTTTTAAATAACTTCTTCTAGTTAATAACGAGCCTACAATAAAATGAAAGCTATAAAGGCTATCTGTTATCGGTTTCAAACTTGCTCCTGTATGGTTTTCTCCGCAATATGACCGTCATATAAAGCCTCCCTTTCTCTCCAGCACCGATACAACCGAAACTTTTCAAGAAAAAAAAGCAGTCTAAAGCATTAACTCCACATACAACTCACTCACAAACTCACAAGTCTCAAACTCTTAATTAAAAACCCGAACACCCTACAAGAAATAACCAAGTGCAGCAATTTCTATTAGAGAACTATGAATATAATGATTTCCTCCGAACGATTTATCAATAAGACAATCATAAAAAGCCTCCTTTTTCCAGTAGTTGCAGCTCAACTTATCAATAAAAATAAGCAGTCCAAAGCACAACTTTACAAATACAACATACTCATAAACTCACAAATCACAAACTCTTAAACAACTTGCAAGAGATAACCAAGTGAAGAGAATTCTATTAGAGAACTGTTTGTAGGAATATTATGATTTCTTCTGAATCTTTATCAATAGGATCGACATAAAAAAGCTTCCTTTATTCCAGTAGTTGCAGCTCATAATAAATAAATAAGTCATTCAAAGAACCAACTCCACAATCCACATACAACGCACACAAATTCACAAGTCACAAACTCTTAATTTAATGCCTGAAGAACAACCCACAAGAGATAACCAAGTGCAGCGAATTCTATTCTCAGTAACAATGCTGCGGAACCTCTGTGCTCTGAACAAGTCACAACTTGTCGGTAAGTTAACAACTTGTTGTGGCAAGTACAAGTGAAGTGGATTGTCCCGATTGACCGAACACCATTTTATTGTTCGGACAACTTTGGTTTTACTGTATTTGTAGGGGTTTTAGCAGCTGAAGGTGAGTAAAAAAATGTTGGTGGTTATAATTATGTAAACTGAGGTTCATATTTTGGGAGAGCCTTAGTAAAACAGCAGTCTTGGAGAGAGGCCTTTTGCATTTTATACACATATTATAAAACTTTCCATTGAAAAAGGAGACTTAAAACAAATCTGTTTGTCTGAAAACCACATTGGAAGTGATAATTAATAAAATCTCTGTTGATTTCCAAAATCTAACATTTACGAGTTATTTGCTTAAATGTTAACACATTTCAAACTGAAACTCCAAATTGTACGTCCTTAAACCCAAGTACAGCCAAATATTCAAATGAAGTAAATATTCATTGTACTAACGCACGTCAATTGGCGTCCGCCTTCAAATCCAATCAAACATGAACGTTAATCACCATCAATGTTCCAAAATGATGCCACTACTGATTGACGGCTCTACTTCGTGAATTGCTATCAAAATTGCCTGTTAATTCAATGGATTTCTGTGTGTTTAATGTGATCGTTTCCTGTCTTACATCGGACTTAACACTCTTTATTTGATTTTTATTTGTTTTTTATTTGATATACATACGTCTCAGGTGTATTGTGTGTCTTATAGTCTGTGCTAAATGTATTTTCTTTCTTTCTTCGTTTTCAGAAATTGTTTTTACTAATCGGTGGGCATTAAGACATTTTTTTCAACTGAACCCATTGAACTTGTATCCATTTCCAGAACCTGAATTCTAACTTTGATTTGAATAAATATTTGCATTTACACATTTACTCGATGATCATATAGTCAGTATTACCTACATAAAGACCAGGTCAATATATTACTAGAATCCAATATACTGACTCATCAACATTCACTTCGACCTCTCCACGCCGCAGAGCATCACCTCTCCAGCAAGGTAAACAACATTATGCAATTTGGCACTTACGCACTCAGAAAACCTAAAATGTCTAAAAACTGAGAATTTCACCTAAGTATATCTTACCGGTATGTATTTTATAAGTATTTGTGTGAGAATCCATGCAGGTTTTTTCCACTGGCTGGTTGTGCACGGGTTCCGTCAAGAAACAAATATGCTAAACACCTTTTTTTTTTGGGGTGGGAAATTATCAAATAACTTCTCCCGCTCTGGGCGGAGCGGGAGGGTGTGTCAGACTTTTACTGACTAAAACCCACCCGTGTTCCTTCAGTTGCCTGTGCCAAGAGACACGGTAACTCTTTCGAACAATCCGCGACCCTGGCAGGCATCGGCCCTAGCGGACCCCGTCAGTTACTGCTGGCCTGGTCCTTATCGGACGAGGAACTGCCCCTTGCTCGCCGTCCGCAAGCCCGCGCCTACGATGGCCGGGAGTCGGCTCTTGACTCCCGACGCCCAGGGCGTCTCCTGCGGTGACTAGGGGCGTGAGGGCGCAAAGATTGCCTCTCCCTCACGCGTTCCGCCTCCTCCTTCGCAAGCATTACTGCTTCGCAGAAGGAAGTGACGGCTTCCCATGCACTTTCGTTCCGTACCATGGCCTGGACCAGGGCCGGACGCGAGAGATCGCCGCCGCCGATCGCCGCCGTGAGGACGCGGCGGTGCTCCGCTCGCGCCGATATTGAAAATTGGTAAAGATTATTATTATATGACTGTTTTATTCACATTTCATTGATATGTCTCAGAATTAACTTTTATTTTACTTTTTACATAGATTTGGCATTTAAATTGGATTCATATATTGACTTGAATATTTTCTAACTTTCTTACTACTGACATACTTCGTAATTATTTTGAATTAATTCTTTAACCATACACAATATTTGCACGCCATAGTATATGGCAAACATGTCTGAACCTTTACTTTTTATGCTATCCTGCATGCACGTCTTTCTTTTACTCTTGTATGTGTACAAATGTTTGAGCAAATAAATATCTATATCTCTATCTAGCAATGGATGAAGTTAGGCTGCGTATGATGATGATGATGATCGCTCATTGACCGTAGATTTACATTAAATTCAGCTTAAACAGCACCCTAATTGCGTAACACACTATTACTCTCAATTTGAATAATCTTGAAGCATATTGCTAATCCATTGCTCCATTTGTTCGAAAAATGTGTCTGATCAACAACGTAAATACGCAACGAATGTTATTGAACTGTCAAAATGAAACCCATTGCTACTAATAGTGTGTTACGCAATTACCCTGCAGGACTGGGAAAGCGCACTAGTGGTGATGAATCCTATCCATTATTTTTCTTCTCTAGTCTTTTGGTCGGTTCCTATAAGCAACGTACATGAGAATAGTTCATGACGTGTTTAACCCAAACAGTATGGCAAATAGTCGGCCATAGACTATTAAATGATGATACAACAACAACATTAATATATCAACATTAATATATTAACTCTAACCGAACTTAAACAGCTTTTAGTACATTCGTAGCTTTTCTCGATTAACGTCGTATTGGTATAAAAGTCGAGCTAACATAACGTCTAATCACGTTAAAACTTTTGCTTACAGACACGTTCTAGGCGATGTTCTAATTGAATTATACTTGGATTTATTGTTTGGATCAACAGAAACTTCTAATGTTTTTATTATTAAAAGGATTTCTTCTTTTATTTTGGCTTCCAAGATGTTTTGCCACTCATTTTGATACATATCTCATAATCGTTATGTAAAACACACTTGTTTGCCTTCAAAATAACTGGTTTCGGTTCAAAGTTAAAAAGTGGAATAGACAAAAATTAAAACATGATATTTTAGATTATTCAATTTTAATAACAAAGAATTAATCAGCTTTTATTAAGGTTAAAAAATAAAAATTGTAAGTTATATTTTCTTCCTTTGGCTAAATAATAACAGTCGCACAGGTCGATCAATCAGGTTAAGCTACGCTTGCCGCTATTGGTCTGTGGATGGGTGATCATCTTTACATACCGAGACCACTCCGTGCCTCGCAAAGCACGCTAAGCTGTTGGTCCCGGCTGTCATGCGTGGATCTTTGACAGTCGTTACGGGTCGTCAGAAGCCCGAATGTCTGACAACAAGTCTTACCAAAGGGTATCGTATTACCCAATAACTAGGTTGTGGAGATCAGATAAGCAGTCGCTCCATTTAAAATACTGCTATTCAGCTGCATCTGGTTAGACTGGAAGCTGACCCCAACATAGTTGGAGAAATGCTGGGCAGGTTGATTGATTGTAGACGATATTTTAATGGAAACGATACAAGCCCAAATTTAATTATAACTCAGGGAGAACTACACAATTCGCTTACTATTAAAAAAAATGCAGGCACTATTCCGTTGTCCACCTGAAAATCACAAAGAGTTAGTTAAAAGACCCGTACTGTAAATGAAAATAATAGAATTTGGAAGCGGTCGACCCCGCTCCGACAGTTTCACAGCCCTGTTACGAGTACAACTTCATTTTACACTCAAATTTGATTTAAATAAACCCCAGTAGAAATACTTTAACGAAAATAAATTTAATTATGAGGTTGAGCTTTTTATTCGTTCTAGGAATTGTTGGCTGTTCGCTAGGGTTGGCTGCAATGCCTGTGCAGTCAGTAAGGACATGAAATAGGGCCAGTTTCTTTATCGATGATTAATTAGTGTCTGATATTATAACGATGCTTCTACTCGTAATAACTGTAATGCTAACTTGACGACACGGTTGGCGCAGTGATTAAGCGATTGACTGCTGCGCTGCGTGTCCCGGGTTCGATTCCCGCAAGGAACCAATATTTGTATGACCTACAAGTAGTTGTTCTGGGTCTGGCTGTTTGTGTATGTGAGTTTAAATGTTTATAAATACAACCACAATACAAGAGAAATTCCTAGAGTGGGGCAACGTTATATTAAAAGAAAGAAAGAAAGAACTAATAATGACATGTTATGCTTGGAGTCTCTCTGAGGGATCGGATCTGCAACGAGGTGATCCAGCAGAGAACCAAAGTTGTTGACATAGCTCACAGAATAAGCAAGCTGAAGTGGCAATGGCCCGGCCGTATTAGCCGTAGGACCGATGTCCGTTATGGTAGACGTGTTTTTGAGTGGAGACAGCGAATCGGTAAACATAAGGTGCCCCAAAACATAAGGTGGTGGTGTATCAAAATCAAAATCAAAAGTCATTTATTCAAACTAGGCTGAGAATCAGCACTTTTCGAACGTCAAAATTACAAAAGACAGTCCCCCAAAACGCCCGCCCTTCACCACTTCCTAGTGCTTTCGCTGGGAAGAAGAAGTGGCGCAACAAACTCCCCAGCAGCACAGCTGTCTGTTCAGTTAGAAAATACTTGACTGAATACAATACAAGGTATGTAAAGCAATTAACATTACAAGACACAGAACACTAAATTAAATTATTTGCCATATGTCAGCTAGCAACGCCAATATACCAAGAAATACAATAAAAAACTATACGTACTCAAGCAAAAATTAATAAATGGAAATTAAATAAAAGCCTCCAGGTATAAAGGGCGTGACCGCTAACATATTTATGCAATGCTGGGTTCTGTTTACACAGCTGTCGCTTGAAGTCACAAATGATAAACTAGGACCATCGAAGGAAACTAAATAAACAAGTTATTAATAATGATAACAATAATAAAACCATGGTCAGCAAGACGACCAGTCACCACAAGCAGCACCCGTTCACGAGCATAACGCAAAGGTCAGCCATTACCCTCCTCGCCATATTTGAGATGAATAGCGTGTAATAGGAGAGGCCTATGTCCAGCAGTGGACTGGTATAGGCTGATTTTTAACTAATAATAATGCTAAGTCTTATGCCCGTTAAAAACGTGCAGTTGGATTTTCACGGCTCGGCTCAGGAGGCCTTCTCCTTAAGCACGAAATCCGTAGTTTCATGTGACGTTACGAGTGATCCATACACCTACGGACCTAAGAATTAATGACACTATGATATTATGACAGTTATCCCTGCACCCGGTGCGCTTTCCCCGTCCGATAAAGTTAATTAATCGGGTGTAGGGATCATTCCGAAGTTCGAACTTCGGTGGGACGGGACTATATCTTCATTGACGGACTTAGAGAGTAGGTTTCCAGCACCGAAACTTGAAATCCAACAGCAGGTTTCTATTGGGCATTCATTTAGGTGTCATATATATATATATTTTTTTCTCTCTCTTAAAACAGATTAAATTGAAAACAGACGCAACATCCTTTATTTCAAGGTTAAAACTTATCAAGTCATGACTAGTTTTTGTTCCATTTAGATTTTTTTTTTCATTTTTGCTATGAAATGTAGTTTGGGTTACTTAAGTTTATTGAAATGTCTGCCAAATAACCTTAGGATGACATTTCAATAAACTTACCCAAACTACATTTCATAGCAAAAATGAAAAATAAAAATCTAAATGGAACAAAAACTAGTCATGACTTGATAAGTTTTGACCTTCAAAAGAAGTTTGTTGCACCTGTTTTCAATTTAACCTCTTTTAAGAGAAAAAAAAAACAAAATTCTAATAATACCATATTAACATAAATGTTTTATTACTATAAAACTTTTATGTATTATGGTATTATTAGAATTTTGTTTTAATGAGACATAAGGACATCGGGCTTATAACTAGCTGTTTTTGAAAAAATATTTTAAATTAAGAAAATAGGTATCTATTGTTAGTTTATTTACATGCTACTTTCATGGTGTGTTTAAGTAAAAGAATTTTAATTTACACACTTTACCTTTACACGATATCACGCCTGTAATTCCAGAAAGTTTAGACAGAGGTGTACCTATTCTTAAACCGACATTTCGATAGTTATGTTTGTCTTAGGGGGCTCATAGGGGGCGAGTTTATTGCCATCAACCGGGCACTAATCCAGCATCCTGGCGGAGAAATTCCTGATGGAAAAACCCAATAGCACTTTGCCCGTCCCGGGAATCGAACCCAGGATTACATGCTCAGCAGTTATGCTTGTGTTCGACTACTAGAACAACGAGGCAGAATTACGAAACTATGTACGGACGCCAGCACATCAAGCTACCCGAAACTGTCAGATTTTCCCAATCAACTTTGAACCTTATGCTTTAGCGATAAAGTTGAAAATCTATTAAAGAAATCTGACAGATTGTAGTAGCTTGATGTGCTGGCGTCTGTACAATTTTAAAGTTGCTGTTAAAATAATCATAGAAACGTTATATTTGTTGCCATGCATCATAATAAGCCTATAATTTTCCCACTGCTGGGACACACGCCTCCTCTCTCTCAGAAAGAGTGGGCAATAATCCACCACGCAGGCCCAGTGTTGGTTGGTAGATGTCACATGTCCTCGATGTTTTGGTTTTAGAACATGCCGGTTTCCTCACGATGTTTTCCTTCACCGTGTTGATAGTAGTGTTGACGGAAAAATGTAATGATAACCGATGGCATAGCATGCCGCTGCCAGTAGGATGATAGTGATCGGGGTGAGGGGGACATTTGTGCTGATGCTGTAGTAGGCCTGCGCGGTTGTCGCACCATTTTCCTATTACCAGCAGCCGTCAGCGCGATGATCGTCTCTTCTTTCGTTTAAGTAGATTGTCACATGATTTACAACTTAGAACCAGTCATTTTGTAATATTGTCCGAATTTATAATCAATTTTTTAACGGTCAAAATTTCACTCGCGATTTGACCTTGAATGGCACGGCCGCTATGAAGTGTCGTGGTAAATGAAAGACATCCGCTCTGGATAGCGTCCCAATTTATTGTGAGTTCACATAGATTGAGCGTACATATTCATCTTGAATCATCCTAATATCGATTGAATACAAGAAAGTTACAGATATCATCTTTTAAATACCTAAAATTTAGGTTCAAACTTAAAATTTTCACCAAAAAAAATTTTTTCCTTATTTTTGATCTTCCCTGGTGAAAAAAAAAATTTTTAGTAGGTCATTTTTTTTTATTGGTAGATCCCAATGTGGCCCATCAGCAGGTAAAAGGTAATCCATGACTTTCCGGACACCCAGTATACATAATAATAATAACAATGATACTTACTTATATACACTACACGGTAAAGCGCCTGTCTGGGTTTGAACCCCCCGACCTACAACTCTTTAGTCGCGACCATTGCTACTGGGCCGCTACTCCTCAGTCAATACAAAACATTATTCCTTACCGAAAAATAATTGTATCACACCAAAAAAGTAACACAAGCACTTGTGACTGCGAAACTTTTTCGAAAATAAATTCAAAAGTTCCACCTGAAATTCGTAACCGAAGAAAACACTCTCAGTTGAAACTTGTTGGGTAAACTTGTCCGAGCTAATTTCAACGTGTAAAGTTTGGACTTATAGCACCGCGACTCGTTTGTACGAGAATTTATGCTTCAGTCCCGGATTTTCAACTTATTTTTACCTTTGTTTGAGAGCCAGAAAACTGGAGGCTGCGTATATGGATTGGTGTCTTTATTACGTGCTATGTTAGGTGTGAAATGAATTTGGGATACATTTAACATCAGTAATCTGGCAATCAGTAGGTCTTCCCAAAATTAATTTGAATTTTATTTGGAGTCTTTATTCTGACAAAGAGTTAACAGCTGTTGTCAATAAACTCTTGATCTAAAAATTAATTAAAAATTATAATGAAAAAAAGAGACACAATTTTAACGATCACAGTTAATTTTACCGTGTAAAATCTCAAAAGCCTGCTGTATTTTCAGTTACACGTTTATTTTCACACGACACACTCAACAAAGTCACTAAATTGCGTAGTAACGCGATTTAATATTAAGACTGACTAGTAAGTCCGACGTCAAAAATAGCTCAGAACAGGATATCAAAGTAGAAAACAGAACAAATAAAATGCCTAAACAAATATCTACTAGGTTCTATTCAACCATATGACCCATGTGAGAACAGATAGTTCTTTGAATTTTGACAGTTCAATATTGCCTGTAAAAATGGTTTAATTGATCAATCTTTAAGTTTTTCCTTTAGAATTTTTTGAAGGATCGTTCGTACTGGATCTCTAATTTTTCGAAGCTCCATATAAATCGAGTAAAACTGCCTACAAATAGTTTAATTGATCAATGCTTTGAGTTTGATTGGTGGAGTGTCTTGCCCGTTCTACACTTTGGAATGGGCAACTACAAGCTTCATATTTTCATCCGATTCACGACATTTCGTGAATTGGGTGAAGTGATCACGTCACACAAACTACGTGGAATTAAGCGTGGGTTTTGACAACTAAAATACTAGTTTTGGAATTTATATGAAATTATAAATAATATTAGCTTAATAAATATTATTAAAATCTCGATTATGATCCCTAGCATCAGTGGGATGACACTGACAGCTCACTCCACGCAAGTTTTCACGGTGAGATTTTTACAGAATCCACCGGCTGGTTTCTGGTCACTCTCACCATTTAGATAGATAAATAAAGATAGATAAAACATTTATTCTGTGAACAGCAAAGACATAGCAAAACACACAAAAGCAAAAAACAAAAGTAAATGACAACAAATGACATGAACATATATAAAAACAAGGTGCCAATATACAAAAAGAGAAACATACCTAAAGAAATGATTCATGATGACACGCAAATGAGTGTCTTATTAGATTCCTATTCGTAGAAGAATCAACCGTTGTCAATATTCTTTGTCAAAATTGTGTTGAGGAAGGGACTTGATAATGAAGGAAAACCTTTGATATTTAATGGAGGCTTCTTTAAATAAAGAAAATAAATACTCACTGAATGATA